>CM035816.1:27491532-28215337 GCA_020458035.1 Magallana ariakensis | reverse complement strand
TTTAACTTTTCATGACTCTGTATAGTTGTATCTTATTATTTCACATCCTTGTTAGAATAAAATCAAATGTAATTATTATAGTAAACAAATTTCCGTTTGACGTGGTATTATTTTATAAGATGAAATCATTTAAATTTTATAAACCAATCAGACAAATATTCGGAAATGACAGTGTTTCCGATTTAAACTCGGTTTAGGTATAGGTACATTCATTTAGTTAAATAAACAACATGTCTACTACCCAGTGCAGTCTAGAATTAGGAAACGAGCGATACATTCAAGCATGTACATTGGACAATGGTGAACGTAGAGTCGACATACGGGAATGGAAATCAACGGAAAATCGACAGTTTCCAACTAAGAAAGGCATCAGTTTAAACTTGCAGCTTTTTAAAACCCTGACGCTCTCCATTGATTTGATCGACACAGCCTTAGCCAAGAAAGAAGATCTGAACTATCATATCGGTGCTAATATATTCTTAACGGTCAAAGGGGACAGTCCTTGTGTTAACATAAGAAAATATTGAAACCGGGAATGAAGAAAACCTCGTACCCACCAAGAAGGGGATTTGTCTCCCGCCCTCTCGATACTTAAATCTTAAATCACATCTGAGTAGCATTGAAAAAGCCATTCCAGAACTGGAAACCATTGAACCCTGTTTTCTACAGGACGACCATCAAAACCAACTAGGGATGCTTCGATGTGCAATGTGTAATCCCTTAGAATACCAGAACTGGTGAAACGATTACAAACGAAATGTGTGGAGACATTTTCAATGTTTAAAAAAAACCCCTGTATAAATTGTTTATATCAATCACACTTTTTATAACTCTCTTATTTTAACTTTGTTTATAAATTCGTATTAACTGTATGTATTCAAATAAATATATACATGTATCGATCACTAAAATCTTGTTATAAATCATTGTTTGAACGAAAGGTTGTGTATCAAGCAAGTTTTTATACAAACTAGTATGATGTCTTCTACAAAGTGTCGTTTAAAACTATTATCTTCAACGCATAAATGTACATACAAATGTACATATAACAAATCAATGAATATATTCAACAATAAATGGTTTATGAAACGGCGAGGCAACGACGATAGATCACGGAAGTGTATTATACCAAGATAGCAAGTTAAGGAAGTCCAAATCGGATATGAATAGATCAATAATACGAAAGTTTTAATCCTTTTAACAACTTAATCCGTTCATCAATACACAAATAGTAAAATATTTTGACAACAGATATTATTTTATAAGGGTCATTTCTTCTCGCGACGGATGTCGTATAATTTATATTGCAATATATGGGTTCGTAAGAACAGGTTTCATAAAATTATTGTATCCATCTGAATTCTTAGAATATGTATGAATTGTAATAAATTCGAAGGAAAATAGATTTGTTATTACAATAGATTTGAATTGAAATCCGAGTAGTCAAATTTTAGATTTCTTTCTTTGTAAATGATTACAAAACAAAGATTCCGGCCAATTGTTTTGTATTAATAAAACACCATCGTTCGCTCAAAAAACTGGTCTGTTGTGTACCAGGAAGGTATTTAGCTTAGTTATTAATTTGATTTCATTTTGATTTAAGAAGATATGAATTGATGAAATAGACATTTTTTTAAAGAAAAACCGTTCCAGCGGAATACACCAGATTTAATTAGACGTTGAAATATCAATTGTATTGAGTATATTAGACAATCGTGACTCTTTGTGAAATACTCCTGTAACAACTTGACACTTGTTCTAATGTAAACAATAATACTAATTATATATTAAAACTATTAAGCGTAATATGGTGTATTAAAAAAAAGAAACAAATCTGATTTATTAATAAAAAGTGATTTTATTCTAATATATACACATATTAAAATCGAATCCACGTTGTTTGAAGTCTGTATCGAGATTTTGCTTTAATGTTTTTTTATTTTCTATTGTTTTTTTTCTTTTTGAACACTGGTTTTTCTGTGATAAGCGATTCCTCGGATTCCTTCGTAGATAGATTGGTTGATGTTGTTTCATCCTTTCTCGAGTCCTCGGATTCGGTCTGAGTTGACATGTCAATGCTCTGTGATTTCTCCGGGTGTGGTAGGGCTATCATGTTTTCAAGTACATTTTCTGCCAAGACTCCCTCCGCGTCTGATTAACAGATAGGATCGTGACTTAGCAAGCAGGAAGTCATCACGACTTCCCCGGATTAAATCATTTGAAGAAGTTTTTCCGGAAAAACTAATGATTTAGTCTATATATGCTTCTATTAAAAGCGTGAACGAATAATTTAGTTATGTGTGTTGATAGATTTGTTTCATATATAGGTGTATGTATTCAGATGGGATTTTATTTATAAAACATGTATTGAAGAAAATTTTGATTGATAACGAAGAATCTTTTCTTACTGTATAACGAATAATTATACCGATGTGTGTACTCAGATGACATTTCATTCATAAAACTTACATTTGATCTTGATGTCGATAAAAAAATGTGTGAAAGATTTTTAAATGAGGTGGTAATAATTATCATTCCGTACGAGGACCGGAAAGGAGAGTGGATGATGTTGGCTGTAGACAGTTGTCGGTTTAAGATACGAATCGAGAGAGTATCCCCAATGATTGATTTAGTCCTCAAAAAACATTTAAAACTTATATCGGGTAATATCAATGAAAATCGATGTACTCAGACCCGAAAGCGATTATATACGTAAACAAAATATTGTACAAGTCAGCTCACACAAAGCTGAAATAGAAAAGTCATCCCTGAGCTCGAATCGCTTCAATGTCGTACTTGTAATCCATTAGAATATGTCAACTGATGAGAAGACACAGTGCGAGCAAAAAAAGACTCTCTTTTAAAGAGTCTCTTTACATTGATAATTATTACAATTATTATCTTATGTATTATTTACAGTAAAACCATTGTCGATATGTTGTTCATCACTTGTGTATGCGTGTATGGTTCGGAAGATTTTGAAGTCGACACTCACAAATGACAATGCTTTAAACAAAATGAACATTGCTTGTGAGTGAAATATATGGAAACTTTATAATATTCATAGATGTGATAATCATGTAAAATAAAACAATTAGAAATCTTCATATTTGTTGTTATTTAATCATATGATTCAGCTAGGATATACATATATATTCCTCGATAAATAAGGCTTGATTTATTTTGCTCGAATAATGAGACTGTCAAATGTCGTGTACCTTGGAGAAATAAATTGTGTTATCAATCTCAGACAACTTGCAACACAGTAATTTACTTATTGGTAATTTTTCCAGCAAAATTTTGAGATGGAAATATAGCTTAGTTGTTTGGTTAGTTTTGAATAGGGGACCGAATTGGAAGGGTGTAAATATACGTATGTTTTATATTGAAATCCAACTTGTCAGTAGACTAATTACCTGATAACAAAAATTAAGTGTTTTTAAAGAAATGTTAATTAAATTATCATGGAACGTTATTTTCACAATTGCAAAGAAATCGACGAGTTTTGAATAACTTAGCCGTTTTTATACAAGCCAAAGTATTAACCTTGTAATCGACTGAAAATTGTGACTACTATTTTTAAAGATTACATTCACATACATGTAACAGTTTTATAATGACTTTTAGTCATTTAGTCTATAATTGCTTTATTTAAATACGGATTTAGCACATCCATCTATTTTAATTGTAATATTATTTGAATTACAAAATACCTTTTAGGACATGAATATGACTTTTAGCGATTTTTTTTCGTTAATTTTTAAAATTATTTTAATCCTAAACAAAGTATTGATTTAGTAATACGGAACAGATAAAGTGACAGCATGAAAAAAAATCTATTTGTGATCTATTATTTCAAAGCCCCACAATCATATTATTTTGGAATCTTATTGTTATTTATCATTTTTAAAATCGAAAGCCTTTGGATATGATATATCATATTTACGTGTAAATGATTAATAGAATATTATTGAAAGTGAAAATGGTGTTACAAGATGATTGCATGCATTCAATTTTATCACAATGAATTGGGTTAACTGCAAATGAATCTTTTGCAGACTTGAAACAAACAATTTTAAGCCTTCATTATTTTTGCGTTGATTTTTAGAGTTGAGGTAGAACGCTAAAATAATAATTAATTTGCTTTGCAAAATGTAATATTTTACAGTGTTTAAATCTACTTCTTAAAGTATAATATAAATCGTATGATGTTTATAAAGTGATTTTAAAATGATCCGTCCAACTTTTAATGCTTTGTAACATGTAGGTTCGACTCTTCCTTGACTGTTTATCTTTGCCTCTCGGGTAACTAAAACACATAAATATATTAAACTAATTTCTAAAAGGATGGTAGCATACTTGGGGGAAGATATCAGTGAGTGGAATTCATTGCATTTTATTACGGTTAGCAGATAATATAACTTTTAGTTCTTTAATACTTTACTTTATCATGTTCATAAAATAAAGTATTTATAGCTGTCTGCCTTTTCCGCATAAACAATATAACACAATTTCAAGAGTAGAATATGTCATTAATTACAATAAATAATAAATATAATAATAAATAAATCTCGGGAGTTCGTCAGCACACACAACTTTAACCTGATATTTCTTATATATAGATACATGCTTGATACGTCATGGAAAGTGCTTAGTATACATGAGCTTCAACTTATACATACAAAAGGAATAGAAAGTGCTAATAATTATTGTACATCCTTCTACCGGAACTCTTTATAATGTCAACTTTATAAAAGTCTTTATAATATTTATAATTGTGAGTTACCAACAAGAGCAACTACTTCGCATCGCTGTGCCCACTTTTAAAATAACATCATATTAACCAAGACAGGTGTGGAGGAAGGGGAATACATTGGGTTACCTTTTTTTTCCCGGAGACAGGACCTGCAGAGTTTTTCGATTCCCTTGGAAAGCCTCCAGAATATTATCACAACAGATTCAAATACATTTTAACAATAAATAGTCCGAGATATAAATATGTTTGTTCTACACTCCAATCGGAGACTTCTAGCGTGTGTGGACATTACTGTATCTATTACGTCTTACAACGAATAAAGAAACGTTCTATGAATAATATAATTCTTGACTTAAATGTTTTGAATTTGCATGCGAATGACCAGTTGGTCTCTGATTTTGACAGAACTTTGAAGAAATAAATGCAAAACCTTGTGTAATTTTTTTGTTTTATTGTTTCTATTCCTACGTTCTTAATATAACTTTTCAGAGTCATTGTTATCAGATAAGCTTGTAATAAAATAGTATGTCAAAACCATAATATGAGAAAAGTTTAACTCAGAGAAAAAAAATCAAAAACAAAAATAAAAATTCAAGTTGAATTTTTTTGGTAAAAAGAAACTCTCTTTCTACCTATCTAATTGTATAAATAAAAAATTATCTTTGTTTTTTTTTTTTTTTTTTTTTTTTGTTTCTTGATTTCTTTGAATAAAATTTCAAACAAAGTAACTTTTTATTTTTATTTATTTAGAAAGAAAGAGTTCCTTTAAAAAAAAAAAAAAAAAAAAAAAAAAAAAAACAAAAAAAACAAAGATATTTTTTTTTTTTTTTTAAAGGAACTCTTTCTTTCTAAATAAATAAAAATAAAAAGTTACTTTGTTTGAAATTTTATTCAAAGAAATCAAGAAACAAAAAAAAAAAAAAAAAAAAAAAACAAAGATAATTTTTTATTTATACAATTAGATAGGTAGAAAGAGAGTTTCTTTTTACCAAAAAAATTCAACTTGAATTTTTATTTTTGTTTTTGATTTTTTTTCTCTGAGTTAAACTTTTCTCATATTATGGTTTTGACATACTATTTTATTACAAGCTTATCTGATAACAATGACTCTGAAAAGTTATATTAAGAACGTAGGAATAGAAACAATAAAACAAAAAAATTACACAAGGTTTTGCATTTATTTCTTCAAAGTTCTGTCAAAATCAGAGACCAACTGGTCATTCGCATGCAAATTCAAAACATTTAAGTCAAGAATTATATTATTCATAGAACGTTTCTTTATTCGTTGTAAGACGTAATAGATACAGTAATGTCCACACACGCTAGAAGTCTCCGATTGGAGTGTAGAACAAACATATTTATATCTCGGACTATTTATTGTTAAAATGTATTTGAATCTGTTGTGATAATATTCTGGAGGCTTTCCAAGGGAATCGAAAAACTCTGCAGGTCCTGTCTCCGGGAAAAAAAAGGTAACCCAATGTATTCCCCTTCCTCCACACCTGTCTTGGTTAATATGATGTTATTTTAAAAGTGGGCACAGCGATGCGAAGTAGTTGCTCTTGTTGGTAACTCACAATTATAAATATTATAAAGACTTTTATAAAGTTGACATTATAAAGAGTTCCGGTAGAAGGATGTACAATAATTATTAGCACTTTCTATTCCTTTTGTATGTATAAGTTGAAGCTCATGTATACTAAGCACTTTCCATGACGTATCAAGCATGTATCTATATATAAGAAATATCAGGTTAAAGTTGTGTGTGCTGACGAACTCCCGAGATTTATTTATTATTATATTTATTATTTATTGTAATTAATGACATATTCTACTCTTGAAATTGTGTTATATTGTTTATGCGGAAAAGGCAGACAGCTATAAATACTTTATTTTATGAACATGATAAAGTAAAGTATTAAAGAACTAAAAGTTATATTATCTGCTAACCGTAATAAAATGCAATGAATTCCACTCACTGATATCTTCCCCCAAGTATGCTACCATCCTTTTAGAAATTAGTTTAATATATTTATGTGTTTTAGTTACCCGAGAGGCAAAGATAAACAGTCAAGGAAGAGTCGAACCTACATGTTACAAAGCATTAAAAGTTGGACGGATCATTTTAAAATCACTTTATAAACATCATACGATTTATATTATACTTTAAGAAGTAGATTTAAACACTGTAAAATATTACATTTTGCAAAGCAAATTAATTATTATTTTAGCGTTCTACCTCAACTCTAAAAATCAACGCAAAAATAATGAAGGCTTAAAATTGTTTGTTTCAAGTCTGCAAAAGATTCATTTGCAGTTAACCCAATTCATTGTGATAAAATTGAATGCATGCAATCATCTTGTAACACCATTTTCACTTTCAATAATATTCTATTAATCATTTACACGTAAATATGATATATCATATCCAAAGGCTTTCGATTTTAAAAATGATAAATAACAATAAGATTCCAAAATAATATGATTGTGGGGCTTTGAAATAATAGATCACAAATAGATTTTTTTTCATGCTGTCACTTTATCTGTTCCGTATTACTAAATCAATACTTTGTTTAGGATTAAAATAATTTTAAAAATTAACGAAAAAAAATCGCTAAAAGTCATATTCATGTCCTAAAAGGTATTTTGTAATTCAAATAATATTACAATTAAAATAGATGGATGTGCTAAATCCGTATTTAAATAAAGCAATTATAGACTAAATGACTAAAAGTCATTATAAAACTGTTACATGTATGTGAATGTAATCTTTAAAAATAGTAGTCACAATTTTCAGTCGATTACAAGGTTAATACTTTGGCTTGTATAAAAACGGCTAAGTTATTCAAAACTCGTCGATTTCTTTGCAATTGTGAAAATAACGTTCCATGATAATTTAATTAACATTTCTTTAAAAACACTTAATTTTTGTTATCAGGTAATTAGTCTACTGACAAGTTGGATTTCAATATAAAACATACGTATATTTACACCCTTCCAATTCGGTCCCCTATTCAAAACTAA
The DNA here is from genome assembly GCA_020458035.1 of Magallana ariakensis. NCBI lineage: Eukaryota > Metazoa > Mollusca > Bivalvia > Ostreida > Ostreidae > Magallana > Magallana ariakensis. The sequence goes on along the minus strand of CM035816.1, from coordinate 28,207,557 downwards.
CCAAACAACTAAGCTATATTTCCATCTCAAAATTTTGCTGGAAAAATTACCAATAAGTAAATTACTGTGTTGCAAGTTGTCTGAGATTGATAACACAATTTATTTCTCCAAGGTACACGACATTTGACAGTCTCATTATTCGAGCAAAATAAATCAAGCCTTATTTATCGAGGAATATATATGTATATCCTAGCTGAATCATATGATTAAATAACAACAAATATGAAGATTTCTAATTGTTTTATTTTACATGATTATCACATCTATGAATATTATAAAGTTTCCATATATTTCACTCACAAGCAATGTTCATTTTGTTTAAAGCATTGTCATTTGTGAGTGTCGACTTCAAAATCTTCCGAACCATACACGCATACACAAGTGATGAACAACATATCGACAATGGTTTTACTGTAAATAATACATAAGATAATAATTGTAATAATTATCAATGTAAAGAGACTCTTTAAAAGAGAGTCTTTTTTTGCTCGCACTGTGTCTTCTCATCAGTTGACATATTCTAATGGATTACAAGTACGACATTGAAGCGATTCGAGCTCAGGGATGACTTTTCTATTTCAGCTTTGTGTGAGCTGACTTGTACAATATTTTGTTTACGTATATAATCGCTTTCGGGTCTGAGTACATCGATTTTCATTGATATTACCCGATATAAGTTTTAAATGTTTTTTGAGGACTAAATCAATCATTGGGGATACTCTCTCGATTCGTATCTTAAACCGACAACTGTCTACAGCCAACATCATCCACTCTCCTTTCCGGTCCTCGTACGGAATGATAATTATTACCACCTCATTTAAAAATCTTTCACACATTTTTTTATCGACATCAAGATCAAATGTAAGTTTTATGAATGAAATGTCATCTGAGTACACACATCGGTATAATTATTCGTTATACAGTAAGAAAAGATTCTTCGTTATCAATCAAAATTTTCTTCAATACATGTTTTATAAATAAAATCCCATCTGAATACATACACCTATATATGAAACAAATCTATCAACACACATAACTAAATTATTCGTTCACGCTTTTAATAGAAGCATATATAGACTAAATCATTAGTTTTTCCGGAAAAACTTCTTCAAATGATTTAATCCGGGGAAGTCGTGATGACTTCCTGCTTGCTAAGTCACGATCCTATCTGTTAATCAGACGCGGAGGGAGTCTTGGCAGAAAATGTACTTGAAAACATGATAGCCCTACCACACCCGGAGAAATCACAGAGCATTGACATGTCAACTCAGACCGAATCCGAGGACTCGAGAAAGGATGAAACAACATCAACCAATCTATCTACGAAGGAATCCGAGGAATCGCTTATCACAGAAAAACCAGTGTTCAAAAAGAAAAAAAACAATAGAAAATAAAAAAACATTAAAGCAAAATCTCGATACAGACTTCAAACAACGTGGATTCGATTTTAATATGTGTATATATTAGAATAAAATCACTTTTTATTAATAAATCAGATTTGTTTCTTTTTTTTAATACACCATATTACGCTTAATAGTTTTAATATATAATTAGTATTATTGTTTACATTAGAACAAGTGTCAAGTTGTTACAGGAGTATTTCACAAAGAGTCACGATTGTCTAATATACTCAATACAATTGATATTTCAACGTCTAATTAAATCTGGTGTATTCCGCTGGAACGGTTTTTCTTTAAAAAAATGTCTATTTCATCAATTCATATCTTCTTAAATCAAAATGAAATCAAATTAATAACTAAGCTAAATACCTTCCTGGTACACAACAGACCAGTTTTTTGAGCGAACGATGGTGTTTTATTAATACAAAACAATTGGCCGGAATCTTTGTTTTGTAATCATTTACAAAGAAAGAAATCTAAAATTTGACTACTCGGATTTCAATTCAAATCTATTGTAATAACAAATCTATTTTCCCTCGAATTTATTACAATTCATACATATTCTAAGAATTCAGATGGATACAATAATTTTATGAAACCTGTTCTTACGAACCCATATATTGCAATATAAATTATACGACATCCGTCGCGAGAAGAAATGACCCTTATAAAATAATATCTGTTGTCAAAATATTTTACTATTTGTGTATTGATGAACGGATTAAGTTGTTAAAAGGATTAAAACTTTCGTATTATTGATCTATTCATATCCGATTTGGACTTCCTTAACTTGCTATCTTGGTATAATACACTTCCGTGATCTATCGTCGTTGCCTCGCCGTTTCATAAACCATTTATTGTTGAATATATTCATTGATTTGTTATATGTACATTTGTATGTACATTTATGCGTTGAAGATAATAGTTTTAAACGACACTTTGTAGAAGACATCATACTAGTTTGTATAAAAACTTGCTTGATACACAACCTTTCGTTCAAACAATGATTTATAACAAGATTTTAGTGATCGATACATGTATATATTTATTTGAATACATACAGTTAATACGAATTTATAAACAAAGTTAAAATAAGAGAGTTATAAAAAGTGTGATTGATATAAACAATTTATACAGGGGTTTTTTTTAAACATTGAAAATGTCTCCACACATTTCGTTTGTAATCGTTTCACCAGTTCTGGTATTCTAAGGGATTACACATTGCACATCGAAGCATCCCTAGTTGGTTTTGATGGTCGTCCTGTAGAAAACAGGGTTCAATGGTTTCCAGTTCTGGAATGGCTTTTTCAATGCTACTCAGATGTGATTTAAGATTTAAGTATTCGAGAGGGCGGAGACAAATCCCCTTCTTGGTGGGTACGAGGTTTTCTTCATTCTCCGGTTTCCAATATTTTCTTATGTTAACACAAGGACTGTCCCCTTTGACCGTTAAGAATATATTAGCACCGATATGATAGTTCAGATCTTCTTTCTTGGCTAAGGCTGTGTCGATCAAATCAATGGAGAGCGTCAGGGTTTTAAAAAGCTGCAAGTTTAAACTGATGCCTTTCTTAGTTGGAAACTGTCGATTTTCCGTTGATTTCCATTCCCGTATGTCGACTCTACGTTCACCATTGTCCAATGTACATGCTTGAATGTATCGCTCGTTTCCTAATTCTAGACTGCACTGGGTAGTAGACATGTTGTTTATTTAACTAAATGAATGTACCTATACCTAAACCGAGTTTAAATCGGAAACACTGTCATTTCCGAATATTTGTCTGATTGGTTTATAAAATTTAAATGATTTCATCTTATAAAATAATACCACGTCAAACGGAAATTTGTTTACTATAATAATTACATTTGATTTTATTCTAACAAGGATGTGAAATAATAAGATACAACTATACAGAGTCATGAAAAGTTAAACATTTCCGATTTACGTTTATTGCATTGATACACATCTTTCTGTTTTTTTTTTTTTTTTTTACATAGTTTTACTATTGTTTCATCATTAAACATTACTCGAATATCTTAATTTATATGAAACTAAATGTTTTTCAAGTATTGGTTCGAGGATTTGTGATAAACAATTAAATCTGTCTCCGAAAACGACATCTGTCCACAGCCATTAACATCCATTCTCCCCTACGATCCTCATAAGGAATGTCAATTATTGTATCATTACCTTTAAATCTCACAGTCTTTTTCATGTTTGTATAATTTTTTATAAACGATGGTGTATTATTAATCCAAAAACAAATGGGTGGAATTATTATTTTTTCTATGAACCAAGAAATATCTTAAATTTGATTCCATAGTTTTACTATTGTTTCATCATTAAACATTACTCGAATATCTTAATTTATATGAAACTAAATGTTCTTTTAGTATTGGTTCGAGGATTTGTGATAAACAATTAATCCGTCTCCGAAAACGACATCTGTCCACAGCCATTAACATCCATTCTCCCCTACGATCCTCGTAAGGAATGTCAATTATTGTATCATCACCTTTAAATCTCACAGTCTTTTTCATGTTTGTATAATTTTCTTAAACGATGGTGTATTATTAATCCAAAAACAATTGGGTTGAATTATTATTTTTTCTATTCATTAACCAAGAACTATCTTAAATTTGATTCCTTGTATTTAAATTCACATCTATTGTAACATCAATATCTATTTTCTCTCGACTTTATTACACTTCATACATATTCTCGGGAAATGGCAATCTCACTGAAAGTGGTGGTCAAAGCAGGGGAGGTTGTCGTTGTTTGTTTTGATTGGGATCCTTGGGTCTCCTATTCAAAAATTAAAATAACAATGAATATAGTAGTATTCATTTTTTTTTTTTTTTTTTTTTTTTTTTTACGTTCATTTGATTATAGAAAACAATTTACCTGACACATCTGGTCGTTTAGCATTATGACTACTCCTTCATTTCTGTTTATTGCGTCGCACGACACCGCGGACTCTCTAACGACGAATTTCTGCAGCCGCGGTAACCCTCCCAGATCTACGCCCTGGTGTAGATATGAGATCTCGACCATCTGTACATCTCTGTATCTCACCATCTCCTGTTCCTCGAAGACCCGGCATCGTAAACCATAGCTTGTTCGCTCGCATCCCGTTACAATTAGGGGAATCGCAATTAAAATCCACAACATCTCCTTTAGCATCTTAATACAGTTCTAGAGTGGTCAGATTTGGGGATTGAGGTCTTATATAATTAAACGGGTGCAGGGTGGATCAGGAATATGTTTTAGTTTTATTTACATAATTTAGGAATTTATACATCGAGACCATCTTTATTTTGGTATATTTTATGAGAATTAATGTAACATAAGTTTAATTGAAAATAGTTAATGGTTAATTATATTGCGTTTGTAGTATATCAATCCTAACACCCCCCCCCCTTCATCTCAAAATAAACCAGCCCGGGGATTTTGGTCTCTTGGGTCAGTCACAACAGCAGGTGTCTGTGGGGGTGATAGCAATATGGAATATTACATAACACTCATCTTTGGTTTTTCTCTCATTCAAATAATTTGAAAGTGTAAAACAATTTAAATGATTTATATAAAATTATTTTAGATTTCATAATTCGAGTGTTGACACCAGTGTTCTGCTAAGACTTCAAAACAAAACAAGCTCCACCCTGCTCCCCCCTCCGCTGATGTGTTGTATTGGTTCGTTTGGTGTTTGGGGGTATACACAAGGGTGAGAGATTTGGGAATATATACACAAAAATGAGAGAGAGAAAGTTGTTATGAACTTATTCTCTACAATTTACTTGCGTGAAAAATCCCCGTTTCATAAACCATTTAATGTTGAATATATTCATTGATTTGTTATATGTACATTTGTATGTACATTTATGTGTTGAAGATAATAGTTTTAAACGACACTTTGTAGAAGACATCATACTAGTTTGTATAAAACTTGCTTGATACACAACCTTTCGTTCAAACAATGACTTATAACAAGATTTTACTGATCGATACATGTATATATTTATTTGAATACATACAATTAATACGAATTTATAAACAAAGTTAAAATGAGAAAGTTATAAAAGGTGTAATTGATATAAACAATTCATAAACATTGAAAATGTCTCCACACATTTCGTTTGTAATCGTTTCACCAGTTCTGGTATTCTAAGGGATTACACATTACACATCACCTATACCTAAACAGAGTTTAAATTGGAAACACTGTCATTTCCGAATATTTGTCTGATTGGTTTATAACATTTAAATGATTTCATCTTATGAAATATGTACCAGGTCAAACGGAAATTTGTTTACTATACTAATTACATTTGATTTTATTCTAACAAGGATGTAAGAATAATATTACAACATATTTAACTCAATAGTCTTTCCCGTCTGACACCATGTTAGCATAAACACAATTCTTTGACCAACGGAATTGTTCTTTGTAGGAATCATCGAAGGGTTCCCAGTCCTTGAGAGACAATCCACACGAAAAACAGGTGACTCTGTCTCCAATTTCGGTGTAGATGAAACCAGCTCTAGCCAAGTCCTTCTTGTTGGGACCTTTGAGGAACTTTGGCCAATCTCTAAAGCTGGCATAACGTTCGGTAAAATTGGCATACTTTGGGTGTTTCCATTCGTTCCAGTTTAGTAGGAAAGGTGAAGAGATGTTCTGGACTGACCTTCCTGCATTCATGAATTCGCCTGAGGTTCCCCGTGTGCCTGTTGACAAAACAAAATTTGCAGCGGGGGCCAATCTAGAAGGCACAGGTTCCGACGTAATAGGCTTGGAAAACACTGCAGAATCTGTCTCCAAGCAATGGGGTCTGCAATCTAATTTGGAAGTCATGCTTTCGTGAGGACAGTCTCGTAAATAAATCAGAAATAGGGTTCATCGTATTTTATATAGCAGTCATCACGTGATTATAATGTTTGACGTCATAGTCAAGGAAATACCTGTGATGTCATGAGATTTTCCATGACATCACAGGTGATGGTGATACAATCTGCTGATATCATTAGCCAAGAAATATCTTAAATTTGATTCCTCGTATTTTTAATTCATATCTATTGTATCAACAATATCTAATTTCCCTCAACTTTATTACACTTCATACATATTCTTGGGAAATACATATGGACACATTTCATTAAATTTGTTCCCCATAAATTGTGATTTAAATTATTCATCGAAATAACCTTTATCAAAATTATTAGTTGTCAAATTAGTTTAATATGTTAATATTAATGTATTGATGAACGGATTAAGTTGTTAAAAGGATTAAAACTTTCGTGTTATAAATCTAACCCTAACCCTAACCCTAACTCTAACCCTAACCCTAACCCTAATTAGCGCGAAACCCCACCCTAACCCTAACCCTAACCTAACCCTAACCCTAACCCTGTCACGTCATATTTTCATTTTATCTGTGTATTCAAATAGGGATTAAGTTGTACAAAGGATTAAGTTGTTTAAAGGATTATTGATCGATTCATATCCGATTTTGACTTCCGGAAAACTTCCGTGATCTATCGGCTACTTCCGTGATCTATCGGCTGGCTCCTCGGGGCCCTCAATTTAGGTGGGAGCCTCAAATTAGCACGAAACCCCACCGACTATACTACTTACAAATTCTGTTACTATCTTTTTTTAAATTAAGCAGAGAAACAAAAAAGCTTCTCAATATTGAAAAATTGCAAATGCTTGTCGATTAATTAATTAATAATATTTTTTCCAGAGAGAATTCATTGACGGAGTTATAGATGAGGCCATAGAAGAAATGTTATATGGCGCAGAGGTATGACATCAAACCCGGTCAAAAAAGCTTACAATATCAACGTGATTTTAAATGTGCATCTTATATTGCATAGAAAAATTACTGTTACATATACAACCACCGTCCCTTTATCCCACATTTTTTGTTAAAGCCTTGTTTATGTAAAAATAATTTCATTTTTTATGATTAATAGTAAAACTCGACGTTTTATTTTACTATGAATTTGATTACAGGCAAACAGAATTGCCCTGGTTGATATTCGAAGAGCGTTCTTTGACGCAACAAATATTGCATACAAACCAAGGAAGAAAGTAAGATTACAACTGTCGTACATTTATCTTAATAAAGTCTACATTTGTTATTGGAATCTCTTTTTATGCTGTAATGTATTTAAGCAATACGTTTATAAATGCGTGTCTTTTCTTTTCAGAAAAACATATTCAGAAGAATCCATGGATACTGTGCAGCCTGTTTTAGTCGACGGCGCTAAATTATTTTTGTTAATTGTCTTTAAATCGCCTTTTCTGATTAGTTTATTATCATCTTGGATATTTTTTACACTGAAAACTTTCCAATAATTACATTTTATTAAAATTTCGGTTGAAGTGAATTTGCTTGATGTTTTGGTTTTTTTTTTAAAGATTTATCGCATGCATTTTCTGTTCGATTTAATGTTAAATCTGCAGATCTTGTTCTAAATTGCTAAGTTTTATTTATAATTAATTCTAGTAAGTTTAGTTTAATTAAAAGTTTACAATTTGGATAACAGAAATAAAACGACTCTGCATAGATTTAATCATCTATACGCCAACAATTTAGTTAAAAGTAATTGAAATTTAACGCCCTTAATTTATTGACAAAATGAGTATCTTTAAACAAAAAGTTTTACTGGGCAATATAATTATTCCATTAAGTAAAACGCAATCGAAGTACATTAAGCAGTTTAAATGCAGATTTATGAAAAGAAATGTCAGAGAGAACAATGCTTTGGTCTCAATGATAACATTTTTTTTTTTATAAAATAAATATGAAACCGCAATATTTTTTACTGAAATAATACTAAAATACATGTAAATACTTTCTTTGTGGCTTTACATACATTTTCACCTCGGACCTTTTCTGTTGACCCCAGTGTATAAATGTCATAATTCCGTGTTCCCATGTAAACAAATTATATTTCACATACAACTATATATTAATGTTTTTCAAATAAGCTCTTGAACCTTTTACACTGTTCAGAATATTTTCACAGTATATAGTTCTTAGCTGATTTATTATGAAAAAAAATGAATTCTTGAAATCGCACAATCACTAACTCAAATAAAAAAATACAAGATTACCCCCCACCCACCTCCCTTCAACAAAATTGTCCTCTGCGTATGCGATATCTGACAAACAACAGAACAAAGACTTAATAGTGACACATTTATTTTGTAAATATCACTCAAATTATTTGATAAATATTTGATATTGTCTATCAGACACTCATTGTCGATTCCTTGCCCACTGTTCTCCACTTTAAATTCGTAAGACTTGGGCTGTGATGGAGGGCAGTATGGACTGCTGGGATACGATGGCCCCGCCCCTGACCTGTAGTCTGCTGAAGGTCCCCCCAGCCTGTCCCCTGGCCAGACGACCGGGATTGATGCAGCAACACCCCTGTATGTCCTAGAAAGGTGTACATATAAAATCAATGTTTAGAAAACAATTTTGCCATCTTGATGAAAAAAAATCATAACTCAGGTTCATCAAATATACAAAACACTTAAGCTTTTAACTAAGATTCAGCAAATATAGACAATCAAAGCAACTTTAAAATTATTTTCATAGAAAATACTTGCCATCTGGAAATTACGATCTAGACTAAGGATCTGGAAAAACATTAAACTACTTCTTGACTTTATAAGAAAAAAAACTCAACTTTGCCACCTATATTTTTTCATAGCTAAGATTCATAAGTGCAAGTTTGTCTGTTATGGTGGATACAGCATAAATGTCAATACCTTGGTGAACTGTTTGAGGTCTGACGGCAACACCAGGACATGAGGAGTGCAGGGCATGCGAGCGTAATATTCAAAGACCTCGTAATCTATGTTGACATCTTCTGGTGAAGGATAGAGTGGGTAAAAACTGCAATAGATCAATCATACATTTGATGAACTGAAAAATACTTCGAGTTAAAGCAACAAAAACTGATGGTATCGCTAGCATTAGTAACTTAACATTTTTAACCATATTCCTACATCTTGCACAATAGATTGAAATGATCAAATTTAATACAATTTATACAATGATTCATTTTTTTTTATTTCAATATCATAGCAAATGATAATTCCTATTTCAAATTCTCTTAAATCTCAACAAAAATAAGCAAATAAATATTCAACTTACTTCTGCTGAGTTAACAAGTGTTCTGCAAGTCTGGCCATTCTGTCAGAGGCACCAGGAGGGTTACTGCAAAAATATATATATATATATAAAAATAATGATAACTCCAGTTCACATCATACATTAAATGAAGCAACCAGTATCCAACATAGCACAATTAACATGAACCAAAACCTGGACATCAACAATTGACCAATGAGGCTGTAACATTAATTGAACAATGAAAATATAGGCCAAGTTCAAGTCTATGCTTTCATATGCAACAGAGTTAATTTACAAGGAAATTTCCTCTGCTCCCAATTGAAACATGACGTCCGATGAAGTAAGTCCAAATATCACATTGTTGATGTCTACTACACATGGGTCTGGCATGAAATGGAGATTCTGTGGTAGAAAACAAAAGGATCCTTACATGATGAAGAAAGCAAATCAATTCTTCAAATTTCAAAGAGCAATATGAATATCAAGTACATTGTACAGTACTGCCATTAAGCAAAAGGGGGATAACTTCAAAAGTGTAATTACCGGATAATCAGATTTTGCCGTCATCCGAGAATTCTGGGATTGATGGAAGAATGGAGGCTGGGGATACACATAGTCATGATGGACGTCCCGATAGGAGGGCATCACTATCACCTGGCAGTCACTGAAATATTTTGTTTACTACATGTATACCAAAAACAACATTTCAAAAACCAATTTTCCACTGTAAAATGGACATCCCCCATAGACATTTTCTTCTAAGATCATGTATTAAAATAAATCATGCAAATGTTATTTTGTTATTTCATAAAAATAAGTAACATTTAAATTTCATCTCTGATTTTGAGGGAAAATAATTGAACTATACTTTGAAGCCACATTGCTGATTTCCTTGAGTTTGGTCTTGAAGATCTCATCAAATGGGGTGCTACATTTGCCATTCTAAAACATACAGATAAATAATTAAGAAAATCCATGTTATACGTCATTGTATACAGTCATCTATGTAGAAACAAAATTATTATACAATAGAGTTTACTCAATATGAAAGGTATTTTTATGAGTTTTGTGCATGCACCTACATGCATTATCTTAAAATATGCCAATTACATATACATTATATTTTGTACCAAAAAATTGACACAAAAATACACACGTTAAGTCTTACCAATCTACCGATAATTAAAATTAGACTTGTTATTCGCCCTACTACGGTATGTTATTGTAGAGGAGCGGATTAACAGGTCTTAAGAAGACCTCTTAATAAGATTCAATGTCTTACCTCAATGAGATCATTTTTCAGATCCACAAATGGCCCCATCTACAATACAAGTTTAAATTCCAGAATCACATGCCCTTGTTTATATATCAGATACAGCAATTGGCTTATACGCTATTATTCCTTCATCTTTAACATTTTTATTGTTCTCAAATGTACATAAATCACTCTAACAAGTCCAATCTCTTTCTCTAAAATACATGTATAACTGGGTCGATATCTACAATCCTCTTAAAGGTTAAATGGTTTATTACGAGGACATCATCTTGTATCTCACTAAAATGTTAATAAATGTGCGAGATTGACCTTCAATTAATCCAATCACAGCTTACATAACATGCTCAATACTGATGCAATCATAATTCATCAGTTTAATATAGGGGAAAGCTTAAGAAATGTCTTGTACTGTGCAAGCTTCAAACAGAGCCTTAATAAGTTATCATACTATTACAAGCATACACAGACAGTACCAATATGACAACATCCGGCTTGTCTTTCCTGATGTACTTCACTAGGTCTGCCAGTGGCTCGAATGACAAGTTGTCTGATGTTGAGAACGGGCCAGCAGCAATCAACAAAGTCATATCGGTGGAACCTACAAGGAGGATAAAACAAGAATTCAGTATTGAATTTTCAGCGCAAAACTTGTCCTTCAAATGCACAAAAAAGAAGTTTTATTCAATGCATAATTATATTTTAGAAAGTAAAGAGAAGAACTCACTCTCACTTATTTGATCTTGATTCAATATATATATATATATATATATATATATATATATATATATATATATATATATATATATATATAAAAGAAAGTGAGAAGAGTGATTTTTATTCAATGTATTTATAAGTAGAACTTACTTATTTGATCTTTATCATTGGAACAGGAAGGTAGTGATTGCACCACACCCTGAAAAGTTAATAAGATATTCAAATTTGTTCCACAAGGCAGTGTCTATATTTCTCTGACTATTTCAATAGACTACAGATTTTAAAATAAAAATAGTTGAGTGTGAGGAAATAAGTTGCACCCTAATTGATTACCTACACTTGTGGCAATTTACATCTTCTAATATCTAACATACCGTTTACATGACAGACAAATTTTACCTCATACAATTTTTTCACAACAAATTTCTGTCCAGAGGTATTTATTCCTTCCATTGCCACAATCTGTAAAATTAATTAAATAAAACAATATAAATATTTTCAACAAAAAGGGCCTGTGCATATTTCAGTGATGTGCTATATTTCAATTATGTGCTATATTAGTTTACACAAATTAGGATATGAGCTAGTAGTTTAAATCAATCATGTTAATGTTGATACAGGGTTATGTTCATGGGGTTAAACTTTGAAATGTTTCATATATATGAAAGTATCTGCCTGAGGATAGTGTTGATGTAAAATGTGTAACTCATGGTATAGTATCTCTCTCCTTTTAAAAAAAAAAATTACTTTCATGTGATGTCATATAGATTTGGGAAAAGACTGAAATATTTAATGTCATTCAAATATTTCTTAGAAAATGAGACTTCATACAAAACAGTACATATAAAGATCACATGATACACAAACAGCTGATTTAATATACACAGAAATTGAATGAAACATGAATTTGAAACACCCACCATACAAACATTTCTCACCAACAGTAGATATGTACTGTATATACATTCTCACCTGCCCAGGGAACAGAGAGTACTGCTTGAGGTCACTCAGGTCCAGAGGGACGGAGCGACCGGCGGAGGTGTCCCGCGACCCCTCCAGGATCACCGACTTGGCGTTCATCTTGCCCAGACTGTCACAGCAAATCCTTCCCACCAGTGTCACCTCTTCCTGGGAAAACAGAGATATCTGGTATAATTCTCGTACGGATTTCCTACGTTTAGTGAATTTTCTGCTTCATGTAACTGTATTATTTTACAGACCCCTTCACAATAACTGCAATACTGCTCTCTTGCAGGGCAAATTGATATAATTTGCCGAAATTTTAGTAGGTAGATAATTAAATGACGTAAATGAAACAATTCACGCTACGTCATATTTCACCAAATTATGTCATTTTGCCCTGCAAAAGAGCAGTACCGCAGTTACAGTGAAGGGGCTAATTACAACTTGAGTTGTGCTACTTCTAAAGGAAGTATAAACAATGTATACAATAGATTGTATTTTATTTCACCTGAATCTAGCAAAAGAAAACCATAGTATTAACTCATTACCATCTGGTATTTATAAAATCTTCAATAAACAGAAATACTGTTGCAAAGTTCCTCTAAATGCATGCATTGCCAAGTGTTTGTATGACTTTGATGAATATAAGAAAATCAATGAAATTTTCTATGAGATATAACATCCTATCACATAGGTTTGACCTCACCTGAACTGGCAGAGCAACATGAGAAAACTCTTCAATGCTGTGTTTCTCCTGAAGTTGTGTCGCCATATCATCAATCATTTCATTCAATACTAAAACAAAAAATATATATATGATATATACCCTAAGCGAGAGAATGCATGCTGGTGCATGTACATGTAAATTGCAGCAGATTTAATAAAAATATCAAAATTTTAAAATTCCTAGATGAAAATACATGTACATCTTTGGCAGATTCAAAATGAAAATTTCACAAATTATGCATGCATTGTTAAATTCTAGTCCTCACTGGCATAAACTTGTAACATTAATTTTGATAAAGCTTGACTAACTTGGGTTACAGCTTTTTTCCCACTATCATGGTACCTGCAGCTTTGTCGGTCAGTTTCTGGAACATGTACTTGAAGTCCTGGCAGAGGCCCTTTACGCTGTCTTTCTCTTCTGTGGACATGTTTTCCATGGGGTCATGAAGTTTGATGGCGCATTTGTTTCCACTGCCGCTCCACTTGGCATTGTCCACATTCCCAATGGAGGCTATGACATCACCAGCGTTTGTCCTTGAACTGTACTTCTTGGAAGGTGTTGCTCTTTAAAAGAGTAGAAAATGATTTACCGTTAGTACATATTTCTGAATAAAATCAATGTGAAAACAATAAGGAAAATTGGAATGAATGTCTATAGACCAAGATAACAATTAAATTTATTTCCTTAGTTTTATATATTTTTTTAACAAGTCTTTTCTCACACTATGGTCTTGAAGCCAAATTCGGACTACAGATTGTAGAGAAGTCTTACCCCACAGGAGAAAAACTTGCAGGAGAGAAAGGCACTGCGGGGCTTCTGGTGCTGTTCTGAAACCGCTTGATAGTGGGGTTGTCTGGTGTAAGCTGTCTCTTCTGTGCCGCTGTTCCCTGTACACAAAAAAAAAATAAATATCCACATTCAGGTGGTCTTAATTCTTTATTTGCAAATTAATTCATTGTAGGATTAATCATAACTTCCCCATAAACTTTGCAATTTGTTTTGCATGAAACAAGTTGGATGTATTCATGCATAGATGATCTTTTTTCGTTAAAACTTAATGTAGTCAAATTCATGTAGTATTTATCATGTATTTTCCAAACAAAAATTTAATTTGTAGTGATATTATTTGATAAAATGTACATGTACCTTTGATGATGGAGTACCTCCGTAGGTATTGTATAAATTCTCTGCATCACTGATGTCCACCCTGAATCAACACAAAGCCCATGTAGACATGCAAATCTAACTTAATATCTTCAAAAAAAAATAGTGAAAAGCTAATGCTCATTTTTAATTTTATGCAAGTATTGATAGATATTAAGGTGGTATGGGACACCTGTCAATATTAATGTGGATAAAAGTACATTATATTCAAAATACTTTCACCATTTAAGAATTTTCAAATTTTACATTATCTGACCAAAAAATGTTCTAAAATTTTTTGGAAAGATAAAATTTGTAAAAGCTCAGGTGGGATTCAAACTCATGACTTACAAATTTGTAGGTATTGCTCTAACCCACTGCGCTACGCTAATAGGTAACAATTTGGTGAAAGAAAAAACGAAACTTAATATTGGTTTTATTGTTTATTTCGATAGGATCAAAGGATGTTAGAAAATGGAGGTGTCCATATCACCTTAGCTCCCTCATATAGTCTTTTTTTGTATTCATTTAAATGTAGAAGGCACACAATTACATGTACAATCAATTCATTTTCAAAATATCCATATTAAGTTTTTTCACAATTGCAACTTTGGAAAAAAAGATTTTTATTTACACTCTGGCATTTCGGCCAAAATCCTTCAGAATTTTTTCTACCGGTAGACTAAGATACTGTAAACGTACTACATTTGGCTGTGTATTCTATTTAGCCCTTTTGGCGGAATGCCGCTTCCGCTAAATCAAGTACATCACTAAATACCATGCATATAGGAATAGTCCGTTCAGGAATACGCTAATTCAAATCCACGTTAACTTGTTCAAAAACTAATTTCCGCCAAATATCGTACACGCGGAATATAATATGTTTACGGTAATTGATTTGTTTTTCAGGAATAACCTTACCCTTCTGATACATTATTGATATTGTATACTTTCTGCTGGGTCCTCTTGTTCAGTGGCGTCTGTGGTGTTCTCTGTGTTTTCTTAGCAAGTTTCTAAACATATTAATTTGCACTATTATAAGTTATAGAAAACTTCTATTTACAATTCATGTTTACAATCATCAAAAGAAGTCCAATAGTACTAAATGTAAAGCAAAATCATCTCAGTTATACATTGTAGAACCACTAACACCAATTTTATGCATCAGAAAAACATACGGTTGATGAGAGCAGACTTGAACATCTCTAAGATTTTTTAGTGCACATTACAAACACAATTAATTACACATGTGTGTGTGTACTCGCTCTTTTCAAATTTTGTAAAAGCTCTTGACACCCATAGAGTTGTCAGTCTAAACACAATCTAGATTTAAACTTTATCATCTCACCTCTCGGTCAAATAAATCCAAGTTTTCCAGAGAGATTGGAATATCTTTTCTAGCTTTGGAAAAGGCCAGCCATTCATCAGCAACTCTATCTGCATCCAAGTTATAAGTAATGCAGAGCTCTTTTACTGAAAATATACTAGCATATTATATCATAAGCCTAAAAGCTATAAAAAAAAAGTTCTAGAATGAATCTTAATATATGTATGAGCCAGTCCTTTGATAGCGCAGTAGTTAAATCATTTTGTCAAAAAATCTATCAATACAGAAATATTTCCAGAAACTAATGTTATTGTGAGTCTCCTCTATTATATACCTCAGTGATGTTCTGTGTGTCTCTGTTGACTATGTCTAAAAATATCCCGACGTCAAATGTCAATTTCAGCATGTGTTACTATATGTAAACAGAAATACCGCGATACCATAGAGCCCGCGATATGATAGGAAACAAGTATAACTCAGTCAACACAGGGATGCTAAATATCAATTTATTTTAAAAAAATGCAATTTGTCAGAGACACATTTTAACATAAAAAAAACCCCACAATAATCATAAAATATGTAGACCTGTCAGCATATGTACCTCAATTATATTACGCTCATTGTTAAGAAATAAATGTAAATGACTTTGGTAGGTACAGTACAACTGGGGTGCTGGGTGTTACAGACTTTAAAAAGCTAAAGGTGTCTGACCATGCACTTATTTGAGCGAAACTACAGTACCTGTGCTGTTCAAAGTATTTGCAATTCTGAATATAGTTTAGTTAAAGGTATATGTGGCGTATTTTTGGTGAATAACAATAATAAGATCTGATTATTTGCTTCATTTCTTTACTTAAAGATAGGACTTACACACAAATTACGCTTTATAAGTCAATCGCATAACAAAGATACAAGAAATCAAAAACATATTTTTTATTTTTTACCGGCACGGTAAAAAATACAAAAGATTTGAATAACCCCGCCTTAAATGGGTCACGTGACATCCATCTTGGTCTATCAACAAGAATGGCGACGACGAGAATGATAGGTATACCGTTAAAGTTTGACAGATTTGGCAATGAAAGAAAAAAGAGACAGACTGACAAGGATAGGAACAAAGGGAAGATTGTCATCGGAGACCATGTAGATTGATGGAACAGGAATTAAAGCCAAATTAAACTTAAGTTTCCATGATGAAGTTGTAGGGGTTTTGCTATAGTCAGGTTCGTGCTCCATGTGTTCCGTGTCTTTACTTTATAAGTTTTAAACCACAAGTGGATTTTCGTTTAGAGGAATTTTTGAATAAAGAATAAATAAACACTCTCAGTACATCACTACATGCATCCCTCAGGGAGAGGTACATGTATTTACTCGTTTACCGTGTCGATGATGCTAAAATCATGTTTCGTCTTTATTACACGTAATTAACAATTTATATCGTTCTACATTTAATGAATATCGGAATAATAATGCTTCGAGTATCATCTGATATAAGAATTATCTAATTTAAGACATGAAAAACGTGATTCTAATTTGTAAACAAACTCTTCTTCCATCGTGTTTTCAATGCTAGGTTTTCCTGCACTCATGCGCAGTGGCGTTATAAATGGCGAATAACATTAATATTCATCAGACGTATAGCAAAGTTTAGAGACAAATAACTAAAGACAGAACATGTTTTATGGGCCTAGAGTTTGTGAAACGTCTAATTATAAGAAGCATAATGTATATTTTTACTCAAACTCATGTCAAAAATTTTACTCCAAATACGCCACATATACCTTTAACACTCCTTTTTCATCACTGAAGTCAGAGACATAAATGTTATTTTTATCTGCTGAATCCGATGTAACCAATGTTACTGGTTACAAATAGAAAGGGGTAAAAGTCAGTACTAATTTCTGGCCATATATGAATCACAGGGACTTGTGAAGAAAAAAAAATCGTTAAAAAAGTGGGTACCTCAGAGGAAAAATAACTTTTCCTCCGAGGTACCCACTTTTTTAAAGATGTTTTTTTTTTCCTACACAAGCCCCAGTGATTTAATTTAGCGCTCAAATGTTCAAACTTCATTTTTTTCTCCTCTAATTCTCAGTAACGGCAAGCTGTTGCAATGAGGCTATGTGTATTACTCACATTTATCAATCAGTTGCTCATTCAAATTGATACCAAAAACATCAAACTCTTCCTGAAGATCTTCGTCCTGTACAACACCCATTGTAGATGTCTCGAAATTTTCCCGCGATATTTTGTTTACTTCCGGGTTAATATTAAATAAAAAAACGAAAACGTTAGTCGCCAAACGGAATACCGATTCATACATTTTATACCAATTATAAAATATGTGTATAAATCATATACTGTTTTCAAATCAATGCAAAAAATATGTATGTTTACAGTCATTTTCCTCTTAAGAATTATATATTTCATTCAACAAAATAACGGAATCTTGGTTTTAAAGCTTACATCATTGTCAACTTTCTGTTCGGTAACGTAATCATAATCATGATGATGATTCCAAGAACTATTATTATGGTATGATGCACGTCCGGCTTATTCCTGCATTGACAAGAACAATATACGGAAGTAATTTATTGAAAATATTTGAAGTTGCCAGACCTGGGTACTTGAATAGCGCAACGTTTCGTTGTTTTCCCGGCATGTCGTCCAAAAACTCGAAGTCAGAAAACAAAAGTAAGAAGGAAGAAACCAGTGACTCGCTTTTATCCAACAAAGATTCTCCACCATCATGGGTGACTAGAAGTAAAGTAGTCATTGACGTTCAGTCTGAAAGAGGTAATGTAACATTATCCCAGAGATTCCACCAAGCATAGTTTTGTTGACTTTAAAAAAAAAAATTATGCAATTATATAATATTTTAATAAATGAGATAAGAGACCAATCAATCACTTACTTCGCCTCAAAGTAATGTTATAGTATATCAGGGACGTATGATAATATCTCTGTAAGCACAGTGATATCATTTAAATTCTTTTTTTTTTTTTTTGGCTTATATTATTTGAGTGTTTGTAAGCGCATCAGAAATTAACCATTGACTTGGAAAGATCATGAAAATGGGAAGACTAATAAGCAATATGTTAATAACATTTATAATTTTAACATTTGTAATTTATAATTTTCTTATTCCTCTTTATTTAAATTAACATTTCTAGACATTATACAATAGTACATGTACTACCATCAAAGATCAAAGATGTCAGTCATGTTTGATAATCATTGCAAGTATGAAAAGAATGAAATTGTACATGTGTATTGTATTGTATATTGTATTGTCAAATAAAAACCTTCTTGATGCTAGCCTACATGTAGCTAGTGACTGATTTGTAATTCTTATAGATGAGAATAAGAAATCAGACACTTGGCTTGCAAAGATATACTAGACATAAAACATAACTAATTGCATCTTGCCAATTTCAGAAAGATTTCTGAGTATGTCTTTAGAAGAAAAAAGAAAATTATACAAATGTGGAAAGAAATTAAAACTACTAGACAATGTTCCAAATTGGCCAGACTTCTACCAACAGAATAAGAATAGATTGAAAAAAGCAGGTAATTAAGCCTTCATCAGATATTTAGCATGCATTAATTTGTTTTTAATGATCTAGAAGTCATGTTCATCTTAAACTTACCGGTACTTACCGTAATGATCTGCTTCAAGACTTGAATATCTAAAAGTTAAAAATACATGTATCATCAATCTATTTACATGAATAAAGAAGATATTAAAATCCTTTTTAATGAAGTGAGACTATATGTATAATGTACATGTTTCAAAGAAACTGTTCAAGCTAAATCTTACCGGTAATTTTAATAATATCTTAGAGTAACTGAGAAATTTGTTTAATAAGCTGTATGATAGCAAGAACTGTTTGGTCATTAATTGTTAGATAATTCAAGTACTAGTAAAGTATAACTTCATTTCATTCAAATTGATTAATTATGTTACGGTTTATTGATTAATTATGATATGTTACAGTTTCAAAGAAGAAGCTGCCCAAACTGTACCCAGTGAATGAGGAGATCAACAAAAGGGTGTCCATTTGGAAAGGAGACATAACCACCTTAGAAATTGATGCCATAGCCAATGCTGCTAACAAATCACTGCTAGGGGGTGGTGGAGGCAAGTGATTACATGTATTATATAAACTAAAAGCTCTGGGTATTTGTTCATTGCAAAATTATTTCTCATTGATTTATGTTTGAAATATCCACCTACCCCCACCCCCGTATAAATAGGGAGATGAAAAAGAAGAAAAGCGAAAAATCCCAGAAACAAAACAATAGAAAGTCCTATTAATTCTGATTTCTATTGATGAAAGGAAAACTTAGTCTTGGGAAATTCCAGAGACCTTTTGGCTTTGTGTAATATATCTGAATAACATTGTCAAATTGTAATACATGTAGTATCAAATTAAATAAAATCATGAGAATTATTCCTTCTGTAAATCATTTGTTAGACTTTCGATCCTTTCAGTGGATGGAGCCATTCATTCTGCTGCAGGCAAAAAGTTGGTGCAAGAATGTATGACTCTGAATGGTTGTGAAACAGGGGAAGCCAAAATTACTGCTGGTAAGGATAAATGAAAAGTGATGTGTGGCGGCCATGGACAACTTTTTTTTTTTTGGGGGGGGGGGGGGGGAGCTGTAGTTAGATTGAAATTGAATGCCTTTACATGATTTTGTAGTACACATAAAATCTCTTTAATTATGTTGTGGAAGATTTTACAAGTTGTGCTTCCAGTATATGAAATACCAGGTTGTATATCATTGTATGTGATTCAGCATTTGCTATAAATAATAATTGTATTGAAAATTAAGGACACATGAATCATACGGTACGTTTCTCAATTTTACATAAATTTCCATGACAATTTCTTCCTTATCTATTTGCATCTGAATATGTATATGCCAAAAAAATCAGGGTTCATTATCAGGTTATTTTTTGAGTTAGAATATTTTGGATTTTCCTAATTATTACCGCATAGAAAATGTTACTGAATGATATGAAAAAGTGTCATCATAGTATGCCTTTTTCATTGAAACTATATATTTAAATAGAAAAGTTTCAAATAAAATGAAATACAATGATGAATTTATGGAATGGAAATCTTTATATTGCGGAGATATTTCTACACAAAAAAAAAATTGAAAATAATGGAAGATAGGTTGGGTCTGACCTGAAGTGCACATAAAACATAATTTCTTTCAAAAAAATTGTTGTCATTTAATTATTAAAAAGATTTTAAAATGTAATGAATATTAGGATTAAGATTTAATTCAATAGATGATTCCTCTAAGTGAATATGGTAGGATGCTGCAATATTTTTATTATCAATATATTACTATGATCTGCAACTATTAATTTGCTAAAAGGCTAGGCAATTCATTCTTAATTTCTTTGATTTTGCTGTTTTTAGGATACAAGTTACCTGCGAAATGTAAGTTTGTTTTCCTTACACATGTATTAATTAGAAGCAAAATAGTTTAAATTACTCACATTATTCAAAAGCTTTGTTTAATGTGTTTATGTCTTGTATTTTATGAGTTTTAATGTGCCATTTAAACCAAAAAACACAAAAAAGGGCGGGAGCCACAAAACACTTACATGTATGTGTCTAATTTTTTTCACAAAATTCAAGTTTGAAACAATACAAATGGTCATGTTATATTGTAGGGCACAATATCCTGCTTCTCTACATACTTTTTTTTTTTTTTTACCTTGGCCTACTTTTTTTTTTCAGATGTAATCCACACTGTAGGACCCATTGGTGAAAAAGAAGACTTGCTATCCAATGCTTATTCATCTGTTTTGGGGCTGCTGAAGGAAAATAATTTGGCTTCTGTAGTAAGAAGGTTTTTTTTTCTTAACAAACTGTTTTCTTATTAACTATGTGATTAAACACCCACCTTGCTTTTTAAAAAAAATAACATCTTTGGTAAAGGAATTAGACAACTACAGTGTAAATACCTTTGAAAATTCAATTTAAATTCTTCATTTTTTAAACATCTTCACCAGTCATATATCATCTTACTATAGGGAAAATTTGATGGACTCAAATGTCTCTCATAATGAGCAAGAGATGGTACATGCACTAGTTATTTAGCTCAAAATTACTAGAGTGTCAGATTTTTTGTCTATACATGTATATTAATTTTCATTTTTTTTTCCAACATTATATGGACTTGCATGTAACATATTCTAATTTTAGTATATACAGTGTAAATTATGAATTTACATTTATGCATTATACTATTGGTTTATTGTTCTGTTAACAGGCCATTCCATGTATTTCTACGGGAATTTATGGTAAGCTGTCAGCAAAAATTCTTGTGCATGTACATGTATTATACATGTAGTACCATATCTCATATGAACAGTTCCTGTTGGGAAGTACAGTACTTGTAAAAAAGTAGTTACAATACTTGTTCAAATGTATTATACTATGCTTCAAATCATCTATCAAGCAATGTACATTTATAGTAGTTCTAATTCCTAAACATGTATTGTTTATGCCTCTATTTTTTTTCCATGGTCCTGGATACATTGTATGTTGAAATACAGGTAACTCTCGATGGCTCGAACTTCGATCGCTCGAAGTTCTTGATCGCTCGAAGTGAGTCTAGGGTCCCGATTTTTTCCCCTATATAACTAAGCAAATTTACTCTTGATTTCTCGAACTCTTGATCTCTCGAAACCCTTGATCCCTCGAAGTCAAACTGCAGTCCCGTTATTCATAATCTATAGTTTTTTACTCTCGATACCTCGAAGTGGCTGTGTATATCCAAGCGTTACCTAATTAACACCTACTTGGTCATCTAAATGGTAGACGCGGGACCCGTGTCACAGGTTGTTTATTCAGGCGACACTTGTCCTGCCAGGTGATAATTGTTTGATGATTGACCATACCAGTACCTAATCTATAGTTAACACCGACCGTTTTACGATAATTTGAAGGCGCTGTAAAAATGATAAATTAATTGAGACGGAACGATAATTTTGAGCCATGGTAAAAATTTTAGAATTATAAAACTGTAGAAATTATGCTTATCAGCATCATTGTCATTATAATGATTATTGCTGAACAAGTTCTTACAGCTGGCGAAGGACCCATAAAGTGGGAACAATGGGTGATATTCAATTATCTAATTTACGACATGTTGTCTCGCAGTCTAGTAGTACTGAGCAATCTGATCACAATATGATGCATAAAATAAATAATTACAGTGTATCATGAATTTATTCAATATTTGTTTCTATTTAGTTTTTAAAACATCCAGGTCTGTATATTTAACTGAAAAGAAAACATTGTTTAAGCACGTGCCTAAAGGTAAGCACTTAATAAATGGCTTAATCATAACATTCGGTAAGACTAATTCTAAAACCCGTCGGTCAACCCGGAAAACTCCGAACTCTTGAAAACTCGAACTCTTGATACCTCGAAGTTTTTCCTCGGTCCCATGGACTTCGAGTTATCGAGAGTTACCTGTATGTCAATTTTACTAACATTCTTATTCATCTGGGATCATTGTAGGGTACCCAAGTGAAAAGGCTGCCCTTGTTGCTTTAAAAACTGTTCGAGACTTCCTTGAAAAAGATGACACCTACAAAAAAGTAAGTCTGCGGGATTTTATTGAATGCATAATTTAGTGCTTGAGGCTTTGACTTTCAGCACTAAATGCAATTTACTTTCTCTATCCACAACAGACCAGGGGTTTCCTATTTGAGCTGTAAGTACAACTTTGTATATGTATCCGAAGGACTATATTTATTGATACAAAAACAAATTAGTGGCTATTACAACAATCTATACTTTAAACCAACTTTATTTGCGTTCGATAAATATTCGCAAGAATAGCAGATATTTCTTTACGCGAACTAGGCTTTGCTATCAAAATGAGTGTGGATAAATACTGTACATTCCTAAATAAAAGCGAGGAATTAATATCCGCGTAAAATCACGAGAAGCTCATCTCGCAAATTTTAAATTCTCGCTTTTATTTTTCAGACAGGTGTTAACTAAGTAACAGTATGATAAAAATTCGGCGTTCGCGATTTCATATTCTCGCGATTTGATGTAAAACGGTTGAATCGCGGAATTAAGTACTCACGAAAAATAAGGAATCTACAGTAGTCGTGAAAATTAGTCATTGCGAACCAGTTTATCTCTGGTAAACCAAAAAATGAAGTCGTTGCAAATAAAAGTTTGTTTACAGTATATTAAGGTCAGTCATTGCTCAATACTTGTCAATCTCTAAAGTCATGAAAAGGAGTCATTTCCAACTATTCCTCAAACATATACATGTATATAAAAAAAAAAAAAAAAAGTATTTAGTTCTTCCTTTTAGGACTTCAAAAGTAAAGAATGCAAGGTTCTTCAAATACCAGATCCACATGTCATTATTCATATTATTTTATTCACCAGAGTAAATAAAGGCACTTGAGCATGTGTTTAGTCGCAAAACAGATATCTATGGGAAATACCAAAGTTTTGCTCAAAAATATCAATTTTGTAAAATTAAATTAGATGATCAAGATGTCATCTCTCAGTTATGACACCCCTATCATTATTTTAAATATACTAAATAAAAGTACCTTTAATTCAGTTTACAATTTCTAATGAAAATATAGTCTTATATAATCACAATCTTCTCTCTTCCGAATATGCAAGAAATAGGACAGTTAAGATTTCATACATGAATAACCTGTCCAGAAAATATACATGGAAACCAATTTATATATGGTCATTCTCTCTCTCTCTCTCTCTCTCTCTCTCTCATTGTATAATTCTGCAATATTTTCAGATGGACAGAGTGATATTTTGTCTCTTCATGCCAAAGGATGTGTCTATCTATGAAGAGCAGATGCAAGTTTATTTTCCAATAGACGATGCTGCTTTTACAGGTAATTATAATTCCATTATAAAAGAAAGTACATACAAAATTAAATTTTTTATATGACCTATATTTATTTCATAAACACTGCCTGTATTTACTATATAAAAGTAACCCATTAACCAAATAACCAAGGTAAAACAAAGCTACATTCAAATTGTGCCAAAAATAGAGCCTTGTTTATTTATCCAACAATCAAAGTTACTTAACATTGTTTTTATTTCATTGTTTACGTCATAAATTATTAGCAGAAAAACATCAAAATTAGCGTAGTGTAGAATGGTTTATTTGTAGGGTAAAACTTAAAGTACAACTTAGTTTAGGGACAAACAAAGTACATGATCATAACTGTCTGATAATAAGGGATTTATGGTTGAATGAAAAAGGCAATTAAGCTTCACATTTTCTTACCTTTGCATAAATATGGCTTTAATGTTGAGCATTTATTTTAAATGTAACGTCATATTTATTAATATTTCTTTGTTTAAGAAATTTGTAAAAAAGTTTATAAATCTGTTGATGAATTTAAAAAATTTTCTTGTTGTTTTCATAGTATCTTTGTCATTTTTTACTCATTTATGATCAGGCATTTTGTTTAACTCAGTGTTTATTTGTGATGATAGATGACAAAGGTGATGTCGAGATGAAAAACAGCGAGGATAAAGTTGATGCAAAGAAAATATCGGCAAATGATAAAAAGACTAAAAAAGAAGAGAAAATGGATACAGAGGGAAAGGAAGAGCCCAAATTGGGTGGGGAAGACAAGATGAAGGCAGAAAACAAAGAGGAAAATATGGAAACTGAAGACAGGGAAATGAAACAAGATGTTAATGTAAATGAAGAGGTAGGATTAAAGGAATCCAAAGAAAAGGCAGCAATCACCAAAGAGGAAAAAATGGACACATCCGATGGTCCAATCCAATGCAATAAAGATAAAGCTGTTGATAGTGAAGCAGACAAAAATGTAAATAGTGTCAAAAGTGAAGACAGTCGTTCTAAGAATAAAGATTCAAATAGGGACACAAGTTCTTCCAGTACAGAAAAGCAGACAACAGGAAAAGAAAAAAAATCTGGCATTGTGCCAAAAACGGAGGAAAAATCAAATGTGGAAGAGTCTGTTGGGGAAACAGAAACTAAGGATAAAAGTCAGCCAGCAGTTTATGTGACAAGAAAGACACTTAAACATGCAGAACCATGTGACCCAAATCCAAAGGACAAGAAACAGGCAAAAATGTAACTTGGGTCCTGTTTAATTAATTAATTACTCATCAATGAAGTGTTTGTGAATTTTGATTTATATATCATACATAATATTTTATTGTTTTGTCTCCTGCAATCAATCAATTTTACATGATTTTATGAAATGATGAATTATTGTCTTTTGATTATAATTAGTGAGAGAGATATTGAATTTTATAAATTCAAAATATGAAATAAAATTCTAGTTGTCAATTATTACATCAGGGAAACTGAGAAGTGGAAATAGGAACATTATGTTACATTTCCCTGGGCACTCCACATAAGAGGATATTTCTGCATGAAATTGTTAGTTAAAAAAAGTTCTTGATAGATACAGTATGCCCATTCTGAAAATTATTTTCTGTGACATGCTTCCTGAAAGCTATATATTCCGGTTTAATGCTATTTTTACTATGTTGAAAACAAGACCAAAAGTTTGTTAGTATGACCAGGTACCTATATGCTAGTATATCCACACGTCCAGGTCAGAGTGATGAGCTGCATAAATTAAAAACATGACAAATGCGACAGATAATCCATTGGTATTTATTGAGTACTAAGGTTATTGGTACTTAGGTTATTTAATGTAAGGAGAAATAATTTATTTTGTATGCATATTTTTAAACAATTAACGTTTATGTAAATTTGCGGGTTATATAATTTTTTTTCTGCAATGATCGCTATCTTCATAACCCGCGTGAATCATCAAAGATATCATTTTATTGTTTATATTTACGTTACATCTTTGTTATTATCATGTAATTTATAAGTCGATTATAAAAAGTAAAATTCTTTAGATTACTGTTAATGTACATCAGTACGTTAGCTAAAAAAACCCAGCCAAATCGATTCCTATTAGACTTTGTCATGATAATTTCGTGCAGTCCGTGATTTTTCCGAAGTCGCTATAGGTTTCGACCAATCGATAAACGGGGCGTGTACATTTCAGTCTGG
Source organism: Magallana ariakensis (assembly GCA_020458035.1). NCBI lineage: Eukaryota > Metazoa > Mollusca > Bivalvia > Ostreida > Ostreidae > Magallana > Magallana ariakensis. The sequence goes on along the minus strand of CM035816.1, from coordinate 28,180,750 downwards.
CTGTTTCTATTGAGCTATTAATTAAACAATAAAATGCTTTCTTTGGTGATTCATGCGGGATATGAAGATGGCGACATTGCAAAAAAAATACATAACCCGCGTTAGCGGGTTTTATAAATTTTGTTCTGCAATGATCGCCATCTTCATAACCCGCATGAATCATCAAAGAAAGCATTTTAATGTTTATATTTACATATCTTTCTTTTAACAAATTAATAAATTAATTGTAAAAAGTAAGTTAGATAAAGTAACTAAATGTTAATGTACATCAGTACCTTAGATAAAAGAAACAGACAAATCGTATCTTATGGGAATTCGAGTCTAACATCATCATCATAATTTCGTGCAGTCCGTGATTTTTCTTAAGTCGCTGTAGGTTTCGACCAATCGATAAACGGGGCGTGTAAATTTCAGCCCAAGTTTCAGTCGCTGTAGGTTTTGACCAATCGATAAACGGGGTGTGTCGATATCTCTATAGAGCTATGAATTAACTAAAGTTTCCGTAAGAAATAGAGGGAATCATACTCGGTAGATGTAAATATCCCTTCATAACTTCCCTTACGAAAGGGTAATTTTTAACATCATAAACATATAGATCATCATTTTCACACCTGGTCAGATAATAATTCATCAAAACGTCCCTAACGCGGTAACCCGTTTCGCGAAAAAGCTTATGACATCACGTGATATTTATAAAATATTTTAAACCGGACCTGAATATAATAATTTTACTTTAAGTTATATTCAATACTTTAAGCGTTTGAGTGAAATTGTATGATTTTATAAGTCGTGTAGCTTTATGAAACAAAACCAGACACACAAAATTATTCACTGAATGCGGCATATTTAGCTTTAGATGGAATACTACCGGTATTCACATCTGCTGGTACCTCCACAACTGTAAATACCTCGGGAAATAGTTGCTGTCTCGGGGGACAATAAACTTGTTATCATCCTTATTAGCCAGTAAAAGGTATATTATAGTGACATTGTGCATTGTAAACATAGTAACTTTTACTTTTATTAAACAAAATGATCAATAAATTAACTGCATCCGGCCCATTGGACCTGCAAGTCTCTTTTTCCAGTTAATGATTTACACATGTAGAAGATTTTTTTTCTTTAGTTAAAGGCTTTACATAGTACTTTGCTAATTGTATCAGGTATTTTTTATTTAACAACCCATATCATTATTATTTTGATGATCATTATATAATCTATTGAAATTAAGTATTTCTAACTTATATTATCATAAATTTTACAGGCTAATAAGAATGTTTTCCACCTTCGACAGGAGAGTTTGAACAGAAAACACACGTCTTTTCACTTAATGTTATTTAATATTTGTGAATTCCATGATATGTAATGAATCACATATACACATTTGTAAATAAAAAAGAAAGTTGATTATTTTATTTATGCATGGACAATACATTTATATTTAATGTGTATAAATAGAATTTCAAAGTAAAGAAATGTTTTCATCTGTATTTAACAACATTTCGATCAATGGAACCCGAAAAATCTCTTCAGTCGGTTTTTGAGCGTTGCTTTTGACTTTGTCCCTCTCTGTCAGAAAAAGAAAATAAAATGTATTAAGGATTAAAATTACAACCTTTTATAAGTTATCAAAAGCGATGGAATTTTTGGCTTTAAATTTATACCTTCATTTGGGTTTCGTGTTTGTTTTCATTAGAATGGATACTAGTCGGTTCCCCATTCATTCCATTTTCAACTTCGGCTGCAATCTCGGGCTGCAGGGTGAAATAAACGATAAACTTTATTACAATTCTACTTAAAACGGAAGCAAGTAATGTATGGTGAAAAAAGCCTTAAAATTCAACTTGTTTTTTTTTTACCATATGATGTACCTTTGCCTTTGGGACAGACTTGAACGATTCAACCCCGTTGAGAAACAGCTTGCGAGGAATAAAGCTCTATAAACAAAATCAAGGTGTTTATCTTAAGCTTACTCTTGATATGCAAAACTTGTTATTTAAAGTTATAAAAATATCAGGTTCGAAAAAAATATGAAATGTTTGTGACGTTGAATTTACGCATAACATCTTACCATTTTTTCCATCTGCAGCCGTTTTTGTCTTTCTTTCATTTCTTCTTTCTTTTTGATTTCCTTCTTCAAAATACAGATAAAGTCATGTATGAATTCTCTTGCTTTTTTATTTTTGTGGGGTGTTATATATAGTAAGCTGTATATACTCACCAACAATTCTTTCTGAGCCGCGTCCTTTGCTTGGCGCACAATTTTTCTTTCATTAACCCTTTTCTTAAACAAAAAATAAGCAAATTACTCTTGAGAATAAAATCAGTTAATTAAGAAAGAGAAAACCTCTAAGATCAAAACTCTTTTTATCATGGATATTTGGATATCTATGAAACATACCACTACCTCGTCCAGAAGCTTTTCGCTAATCAGATGGCGGTCTTGTAGTTTTTTCTGAAATAAATTACAATAATAAAACCATTAATGTATTGTAACTAAAATATAACAATGGGAGATTGTTGTTATATTTTTTTATTTGATAATTTTCTTTTTCATGTACAAGTAACTGTAACCGTATAAGAGGAATTTCATAAAACTCTTACCATATTTTTTCCCGCCATTTGTGGGCACCTTCAGTTCTTGACCTTATTCTTCTCTGAAAATAGCCATACATCAGAATATCAATACCGGTACTTTTAAAACAAAATTAATGCCAATAATAAAATCTTGATTTCCCTACAATTTGCTTATTACTTGTAAATCTATAAACAAGTATTTATTACCACTTGGTCAACGAGGATGGAGAATACAAATTGATTTCTCTTCTCCTTGTCCTAAAAAAAAATAAGCAACCGTGAATTGTTGATATACATGTAATTTTGAAAAAATATGTAGAATTGCGATATATATTTCAGAGTATATCTGTACAACTTAAGATAGTTACCCATGCGTCTAATGTTGTCCTCCATTTTATCTGGATTTTGTTCTGCAAACATTAAAAAAAGATCTTAATGGTGTCCTGTGCCATTTTAAATGTATTAAATTTGATTCACTTAATTGTGAAAAAGACGCTTATCATTTAATAAACATTTCCTTTAAATAAAATCAACGAATTATTACACCACGCCACAAATATATGTTAACATATTTTCAGGGTTCTAGTATATATAATTATAAATACCTCCAATTGTCTAAGTGATTGTGTCATGCAATCGGCGTTTCTTTCCTTTAACTTTTTCTAAAAAAAAAAAAAAAAAAGATAGATAGATAGATAGATAGATAGATAGATAGATAGATAGATAGATAAGCTTCCCAAACATGTAATTTTACTTATTTAGTCATGGACATTTTTGTACACAAAAATCGTTAAAGAAAATAATATTTTGACTTACGAGCAGTTCCTCTTGAATCATTAACATCTTTGCGCGACTTTCCCGGATAATTTTCTGAAAATAAAAACCAAAACTTTTCAAACTTATTCCTTTCTTTTTATAAATTAAAATGCACACGTTCTCTCTCTGGGAATAAGTTTCTATACACGTCTATAGTTTGATCCATTATATTCATACCATATATTTTACGGCCATTCTTGCATTTCTATCCATCGGCAGAATTGTTCTCTGTAACATGAATGTTATGGATTAGTACACGTGATAAAAAGTTTCAATAAGTTGGATATTTCATTTATTTATTTTTTATTTTATTTTATTTTTTAAATTTTAACTTTGGGGGGGGGGGGTCTATAACGCATTAATATTCAAATTTCAAAAGTTGGATATTTCATTTATTTATTTTTTATTTTATTTTTTAAATTTTTTTTTTAGGGGCGGGGGGTCTATAACGCATTAATAATCAAATTTCAAATGTTTTATGAATATCTTACCAACAAATCTACTTGGATCTTGTTTATCAGCTGGGCATTTTTATCTTTTGTCACTAGCTACAAAATTAGGATAATCATACATTAATTTAAGATAATGCAAGCTCTTTTCATAGAAATACTTTTTAAAAGGCTGACACAAATTAATTATAGATCTATTTTAAAATTTAAAAAATTAAAGTTTTAGGATACTGATAAATATGGCTACCTCAAATTGTTTCTCCTCATTTCTTTCATTTGGGTTCTTTGGAAGAATGTCAAATTGATTCTTTTCCTAAACAAAAAAATAACACATGATTTTGCAAGTAAAACTATAGTGAATTTAGGGAAATTCATATGTTGATTATTTATATATGTAATTCTAACAATTTCATAAATATTATCATCAAATCATTCATGTTTGAAACGTTATAAGTGGTCTATAATACCTCTAGGTCTCTCTTAGACTTTTCAAAGAAATTGTTGGCATCGTGTTGTCGAAGTTTTTCCTGAAATATAGGCAATTACAAGTTATGTATAATATAGTTTTATCTCCATAAAGCTAATTAAAGCATGAAATTCCATGTATATAATGTCATTCTAATGATAATCCTTTTCCAGATCGTATATATGGTTCTCTTGTTATTCTAGTACTGGTACAATTTTATGCTTCATTTGAAGTAAACAGTACAAATCATTGAATCAATCCATGCACATAGTCTGTTATCAATATGTTTTTGGACTCACCAGTAGCTCCATTTGGACAGTAGCCATTTTTACATCGTTTTCTTTGACGGTTTTCTGAGAATAAAAATTAAAGAAAACATTACCGCGAAAGCTCTTTACTAAATCACTTAGTTAAGATTGTCAGTATATTCATTAGAACCAATGGCATCTTTATTTTTATATATATAACCTATAAGTTCACTACGAGAAAAGTATAAACCTTAATGGGACGTAAAAAAGTAATGAATCATTAAACTAGTTATATGTGTCATACCATCCATTTAATAGCTATCCGAGAACTTCTGTTGAAGGGAAGAATCTTCTTCTGAAACCAAGAAATTATAGAATTAAACATACTAGTTAGTACCTACATGTATATACCCTGCCAGAACAAGAATAAAAATCACACACGCAAATCACTTATTTGACAAAGCAAATATTATAAATATACTTTGAACAATGAAGTTACTTACCAATATTTCTACTTGAATTTTTTGAATAATTCTTCGGCTTTTGTCGGTCCTCTGCTGATGAAATTAAAAAATTGTAAAGTTAAACATCCTGTGGATACCGGTAAGTAAGCATTATTATTAACATGTATGGCAAAGAAATCTATATACATAGTGTATATATATGCATGTTGAATGCCATTAAATTTTAAGATATTTCATTTTTGGTTAAAAACCCTCACATTTCTACGATTTTCACTTCCAACATCCCAAGAACTGATTATGATAGATACCCCTTGTTGTCTCTCGGTTTCTTCCTCTGTTGTGTACACATGGTACAAGTTGTCAGCGAGAACTTCTTTGCGAATGTTCTCCTTCAAATTAAATTGAACAGAATTTCAATTTGAACAGAATCAGACCACAGAAACACAAAGGTCCATAAACCATGCAGATATAGTTTCCATTACATTACGTGAATAATAATTTAAAAAAAACAAACAGTGAATAAATCTAATGTTATAATATTTGGCAGAAGTATATGCATATCTTTAATAAATAAACATACGATATATTGCGCTAGCTCCCAACTTCAACTTTAAATGTGATAGTTGATCCATTCTTTCCATCTAGAAGAGTTAAAACGCGGAGAAGCGTTAGCTACATGTATTGTTTATAAGGATGTTTTGTTAAGTACATGTATATGTCATCAATCATATAAGAAACTTAAACTAAAAAGCTTGGTTTTTATATATCGTTATTTATTTTTCCAGTGCGTTTTTTTTTACCATAATCGCCAAACGGAACATTTGTAACGAATAATAAATGTCGTGGTTTCAATGTGCATCTTTTATTTATTACGTCGGTATATATCAAAACCAAAAATTACTTACCGCTTGGCGCAAATCGTCATCTCCAAAATACAGCATCTTCTCCATTTTTGAATCTCTACAATATGTACAGTAAAAACTGAAGTTTGTCTCGATTAATTAAATGTTATTTTGAAAAGACCACTGATAAACTCATGGATTTCCAACCCAAAATGCTACCACACCTTTTCCCTCTACCTAGATTTCTGTTTTGTAGCAACGATTGTTACGTCACAAGTTTTGTTGCGTCAAATACGTCATGACGTTACTTAGTATTCAGATACAGCGGTCAATCATTCCGGAAATACACTGCAGTGTCTAATATATGAGACATTTGAAGCTAAAAAAAAAAGCTTATTATTTCAGCTACGCAGCACAGTTAAGGCTGTCAATAAATTCCGTTCAGACAAAAAGTACGGGAAATGTGCATTATGACATCACAGAATATTACAAACCTCGAAAGTATTAATTAATTCATTTATTAGCAAAATTAATTTATACTATTCTTTTAATTAAGAACAACGAATGCTATTACTTACAATTTCGATGTCTGTTATATCGTACACACTGAAAAATAAGCGAGAGGTCGTTCTCGCTGTACTACAAAATATGACGTCATATGCTTCAAAATGACGCATTAAGTTAAGTTATTGAAGGCTATCATGCGGTGTTTTAGCGATGAAATATTAATTCCATAGATTAACGGAAAATTATAAATGAATATTTTGTTTAACATTATTATTAGTAGAATGCTACCTATATAGTCATATTTTCAATTTGTTATAATTATGCATCGTATTAAGAGGCAACCTCGGTTTTGTATAAAATATCGTAAATTTTAAAGCTGGGTGCCTAAATAAATCACTTTATTGCAAGGGCATACACTTATCTGATCATGACAAACTTTTACATGTAAATTTGAAATATGCTATGTAATTTAAAAACTTCTAAGATCCTTGTGAAAACTCACAAATTAATTATTTTTTAATGAAATTAACACTGTGACCTTCAAAATTATTCAACATATGCATTATAAATTATGGTTTTTTCTAACAAATAATATTATCTTACAAAGTTCACAGCATTTTTTAAAATCTACTATATAACATCAAGTTATTTTATAATTCAGTTGTGAATTTTGACATGATTATGCCCTTGCAATATTCACATTTTTAAATGACCTCAAAACCACAAATACATCTGCTTGTACCATGCGACTGCCATATCACGTGACCACTATGAACATAAAATATTGTACTATTATATATATATTTCAGAAATATATTGCATTTGAGCGACTGTTATTGATTTTAAAAAGGACATGTCCGATGAACTAAAGTATACGTGTTTTCATTACAAAAATTCGCCGATATTTTTATTGGCCGCCTTAACTGTACTGCGTAATTCTAGGGTTTCAACATCATAACATAGAATCATGCAGATCAAACGTAGAAAAAACATTCATGCTGTCACAAAAATGGATAAACAATTTATATATATAGATATAGATATGTATTGCGTTAAATGTTGACATTTTCTATGTTGATGTTCGCCTTCGCACTTTCGCCTTTGCAAATTCGCGCTTCGCCGTCGCATCTTTGCAACTTCTCTCCTTAGTCCTCGTAACTTCGCCCTCTCGCATCTTCGCCATAAAGACGGACGAACTGGAGTAGTGCGAATGTAAGGGTGGCCTTTGCGGAACACGTACCGTAACGCTTGCATAGCACGACCTCTGGCGAGAAAATGAAATGCATGCATATTTAATTATTTGTAAACATTCTTATTTACATTGCATGATATATAAATATTTGAGTGTCACAGGGGCAGAAAAAACCGAGTTACTTCCCTTTGAACATTTTTATATTTCCCGCCAAATATTTTGCTCTCGTTAAAATTACATCCCGTTTTATATCACGTAAACTTGACTTTAAATATTTTTAATAAAATAATTTTAAAAACTCCACCTCAAAATAAAACGCTGCAAATTTTAATCATAGATGACCTTGTAAGGGCAAGTTTAGTCTCGCACTGAAGCTTCCCAAGTTTCAAGATGGACGACTGCACACTAGAAAAGCTTGTTGTAAAACCAGGCAAATTGACACCGAGCTTTAATAAATCTCACCTCGAATACGACGTGACTGTACCAAGCAATGTAGAGAAAATAAATATTGACCCACTGACAAGTGACTCTGGAGCATCTTATTGCATATTCGTAAGAAGAAGATCGTTTGTTTACATTTTTAATCCATCGAATCCATCTTGATAAAAAGTTTTGTTCACATGATGTGTTAATTTTGTTCGTATGTTTCACTGAAACAGACTAGATATACTTTATCAATACAAAGTTGAACAGTGATGCAACAATGTTTTGCTTGCAATTCAATTCCACCACGGTGAATCCATTTAAATGTTGACATCTTTTCACCATTTGGAAGTCACTTGGAATACAAATTTTTTAACGTAATCATAATCAGTACTTTCATGTCTGTTTGCTGTTGCCATGCAAAAACTCAGTAGACTCCTTTATTTATAGCCATGTATTGATTATTGAAACCTGATTTATAAGCTAGAGGGGGTGTCTTGGAATTTTTTCAAAAGTACCCCTCATAATATTTTTTTTTAGCAAATATTGATTTCCTGTTAATGGATTAATGAGAGACTTGTCTAACAATATAGCATTCCACCAATTAATGGAGTTGGATATCATATAAGACAGACTTTTCTCAAACCAGCAAAAAAAAGCTAGCTGTATAATATTTATTAAATAATTAAAATACACAAAATTTATATTGGCAGGGTGGAGATGGAGGGAAAGATGTACCTTTAAAAGAAGGTGCAGTAACAGATATCAAAATAGAAGTGACTTCAGAAGATGGAACCATTAAGCATTATTTCATTCACGCCAAACGACTGTCTGCTAAAGATGCCTTCCTTAATGACCTCCAGTTTTCTGTTGGAAATCTTAATCCTGCATTTGATCCCGATGTCCTAAGTTATTCGTGTAAGTTTGTGATGGCTAATGGCGACATTGTTTTATATCTTTATTGTCTTTTATGATCAACAGAATTCATTTTTTTAAGTGCATGACTCTTTCTTAACCTTAACACACTACTTTATTCTTGAAGGCCTCCTTCCCTGTAATGTTGCTCAGGTGGTGCTTAAACCAGTGGCTCCAGATACCAAAAATGTGGTGCTGGTGTGTGGTGAAAAACCAGGCACACCTACAGCCCTGAATGTTGGCGAAACTAATGTCAGCGTGGAGGTGACATCAGCAGATGGCTCAAATAAAAAGGCATGACATATTATACTTCATCATTTTGCGTATTGACTTTTACCAAAAGAATTGTCTGATGATTAGATTTTGTACAGTACTGTATTTTTGTGTCATTGATAGAGGGTGGGAATCTGATTTGCACCAATTGTTTGGTACATTAAGCCAATTAAAGTAAATTATGATTAATCAATGCTCTGGTACAAATATTCAATAAATTTACCTTTACAAAGGTGCACTGCTGACTCATTTAAAGATGAATGCTAAATTTTGCCACAAGATTTCATTAGAGAATCAAATTATCATATTTCAACAAATAATCCATCTGGACAAAAATAAATATCAAATAACATTCTGGTAAGTGGCAATTATTGTTTTAATTAATTCCTAATTTTTTTTTTTTAATTTCAGACATATGTGGTAGATGTGATTAGAAAACAAATACCTCGATTTGTGAAGCTAACGGACGAGAAATTGGCCAAGGAATATGAGTGTCCCTTCACCCTGAGTGCCTTATATAGACCAATCACCATCAGAGGGAGTAACCCCCAAAATACATACTCGGCTCCAAACATTGATGAGAAAACACGTAAATCTAAAATCGACCCACTCAGTGGCATGCCATTAGGGAAAGACTGGAGGATAGTGGATTATGAGCTAGACAAGAAGATTGCTGTAGCTATGGCTACCATTCCACTTACCAATGGAAGTAAGTAAATTGAAAATAATTGAAAGATACATGTACTTTTCCAAAAAATCATTTGCCTAAAATTATGGAGGATAGAAATATTTGTATTATCAAGGATTTTATATTTAAATGTATCAATGAAAACGTAAAGTTTAACACTATAAGTATAGTTGACAGATATTACTGTATACAGGGAAATATTTGCCCCCGTTTAGTTTTCGCCCCTCGAATTCGCCCTCGTTACCAGTGGGCAAATTTAAAACTGGGCATATTCCAATGTCTAAAATTATCACTCTTGAACACAACTTTGTTTGGGGGAATTCAAGACATGGCAAAACCGTTTGCAAGTTTAGAAGGGCGAAAATGACATGGGGCGAAAATAACCCAGTATACAGTAATTTACTGTACAGTAAAACAAATGCAAGGTCACAGCACAAACAAGCTTATGTTGAAATATCATCCTTACAGCCTTGTCATTTTTATTCTTTAAGTCATAAATTGTATTTTAAACAATAGAACGAAGTATGTTTATAGCAATTCAAAATTGTTTGTACCTGGCATTTTGCTTTAAGTCTGTATGCATAAGTTTCATAGTGTTTTAGAGGAAATATCATCTCTTTTTCTAAAATGAATAATTTATATTTCCTTATAGATTGATATATTTCTCTTCACATTTCTTTAGAGTCTTTAGATCCAGCAAAGTTTTCTGAACTAGCATCCCAAATTGAAAATTGTAATATTGCTCCAACAGTTGCAGTAAGTTTATTTCATATATAGCTATATTTAAATGCTGAGTTTTTGTTTTATTCAATCTGCCTCTTTAAACAAGTCAAACTGTGTTATATCATTAAAAACACAAATACCAGTACCAGTTTATTTAAATAAAGATGCAGAATAATTACCTACAAAATTTCAATTCAATAGTCATTAAAAATTTATGGTGTTTTTTTTAAAATTTGACAGGATGTGACGGATAAATTCAAAAACGCCTCTGCTCCTCTGAAACACACTGTGGAAGTAAGGACTTAGTTTAAGAATAAAGATATTCACAGTTTTACATTGAATGATAAATAGGAAGTAATAAATGTATAACATGTACACAATTTGTATATAGGTCAGGAAGTGGGAGAAAAACTTGCATCAGGTCTTTGATGAAACTGATGTGGATAAACTCTGTAAAAGTGGAGAGGTTTACCTACAGAAGTATTTTGATTCCTTGCCAAAATCCGGTAATTCAGTTCACATTATTTTAATTGATGTAAGCCAGGAGCCTTTGATCTTTTAAGATTATTCCTCCCATTATTGAGTACATTTTTAAATGTAACTGCCAGTATTTAAAATAAATGCGTAATTATATGCAAGACATCACAAGCTGCTTTCCGCCAAAAAAAACTATACTACATGTAGTACCGGTGTGTAAAACTGTGGTCTCAGCAATATTTGTTAACTTACCAATTTTTGTAAATTTCGTTGTTGAGTTGGTCCACACAATTTAATGTTCATTGAAATGCAATTTCAAACCATAAATTGTATAAGTAGGACAAAGACTGGCCACAAATTTCAGTATCCTAGTTGAAACTGATTTTTCACTAAATTCACAAATATTGATGAAACCACAGTACATTTACAGTATTCAATAAAAAATGTTATGAAATCTTAAAACACAATTTACATACAGGTATATAGTGAAACCTGCCTCATTAGAAATATCTGTTATATATTCACAGGACAGTTTAAACAGTGGCCCCATGGAGAGACACCTCTCGACTTCCTTGACAATGCCTCTCACTGCTTCGCCTGTGCCATTAAAGGAAAACCCAAAGATGCTGCCCTCCATATGAAACTGGGGCAGGTTTTGGAGGAGAGATACTATGCAGAAGATTTGTTTGGGCTTAAAAAAGAGGTTACTGCAATGTTACAACGCACTTTGAAAAAATTTTTCAAAGTGCGTTAAATTTGGGACCATCTTAACGCACTTTGAAAAAATAATTTTTTTTTTCAAAGTGCGTAAATATCGACGATATCAACGCACTTTGAAAAAAAAAATTGTCAATTTCTTGAACTTTCAGATAAAATTGGTAGTAAAATTAATTAATGTTATACCGTCCAAGTCATATATATATATTACCAGTTTTCCCGTTTCAAACTATCCTGAAATGTTTGCAGGGCAACAACGATTTTAAAAAAAATTGACGTTAGATGAAAGCTTTGTTATTCCGTCTTGATTCATAAAAAATATATTAATACGTATTTGTCTATATAATTTGAAAAGTGTTGTATCATTACTTAAACTGTGTGCTAGTAATTAATTGTCTCACCTAAATATTACAGTATTGGGACTACATTTTAAAATCAAAGTACTGACGAGAGATTATTTTTTTAATTTACGAGTTAACCCTTTCTGGCTCAAGGAATGGATATTTGCCATTTACCTACTGTGAAGATAATGTGACTCATGACTTAGTATTTAAGTATAGACATGCGATTCTTTTTAAAGCAGTAATTCTAAATCAAATTAATTCCTTTTAATTTCAACAAAGACATAAATGTCAATAAGGTATCTCTTTCTTCGTTAATTTTGTTGTGCATATAAAGAATACATTTTTTAATAAACAAATAGCCCTCGCTCATATAACATACTACATATATTATAGATCCATATTTCAAAATATTTCAAAATCTCTGTCTACGCGATTCTAAGTACGAGTTCATATTTTTCTTTTCGAATTGAAGGGGCTATTTCAACAGAAGTAGCCGTCAAATTACTTAGTGTTAAATTTAAAATTATATTTTTTATAACGCAATTGGCTGAAATGTACATTCAGTATAAAGAATGTTAAAATAGGATTTCAAAAATGAATAAATTCTTTTAATGAGCCATTTTATAATTTTGTTTTCATAATTTGATGCTAAAAGATCTTCTTAACTCCATATAAGAACCGAAATTTAAATAACGACTGAATTTAATTCAAAAGCTAGCGACGTTATACTTAGACATCATGAACTGGGTTAGAACAACGTTTTTAACGTTTATTAATAATAGTACTAGTTTGTTTAAGAAAAAAATGAATATACAATTCATTGTTTATTCTTTTATGTGATGTTAAATTGATTTGAACAATCATCACTTTATAACTCGCGAAGTTGGGAAGGGAAAGAAATATGAATGTCATGTACAAATTTTGATTCCCAATATTCTAAATTTTTGTAAAGAACAGTAGGATTAATGTTCTATGTAGGAAGCTCATCCAGTATGGATCAGCGCATGAGAAACGTCCTTGTCAATACGATCTGACGCTATTATCTCCCTTGCTGAAAGAATGGATCGCCGTATCGCTTCATCGAAAACAAAATATCAATTAATATTTCATATATAAACACAACTATATATCTAAATGGTTATAACAAAAATTAAGAACTTATTTTTTCAAAGTGCGTTAAGTGTCATGATGTGAAAAAATGTTGGTCTACAATCATAACGCACTTTGAAAAAATATTTCAAAGTGCGTTGATTTGGACCAAAATATAACGCACTTTGAAAATTTTTTTCAAAGTGCGTTAATTTTCTCCCAAATTTAACGCACTTTGAAAATTTTTCAAAGTGCGTAATTTTTTCAAAGTGCGTTGCCACACTGCAATGTTTCTGTGTTACATAGTTTACCTAATTTTTTTTATTTCTTTAAGACATTTTATCGCACAAGTTTTGAGGATATAAAATTACAAGATTTTAAACAGATACTATGTATGACCTGTCACTATTTACAAACTTATTTATTCTTTCTAATGACAGAAATTATGTAAACGGAATTTTAGAAGAATTTTTTTTACTGGTATTTTTGTTCATTCAATTCTATGAAAAAATAAAATCGATGCTTATTTTTAACAGCTAAAAACTACAAAATTCACATATACAGGTATGTTACATGTTGAACTTCATTACATTCTTCTTCCATGACATAGGAAGGTGGCGAATCTTTGCCATCCTTCAACTTTGAGGCAAAAGAGAGTTCCAAAGAAGAGGAGTGTGCTGCTATATGTAAATTACGAGGCGTCGATGCAGCCTCTGCTCCTATCGCACTACAGCTAAAGGCCATTGATGAGGAATACCATCATCTTGTTAACAGTGGCCAGAGCGGCAAGGCAGACCATGTACAGGGACTCTTTTTATGGAAATCCAAGCAGGCATCTCAAGTGAGAAAAGGCTTTTTTTCCCTTTGCATAGTAATTTATACTTTTGCCGACATCCCATCCTTTCTTCATTTCTCATTGTAATTACCAATGTGTTGTCTCTCTCTCCTCTCTCTCTCTTAGTTTCTTTAAGAGTTGAAGTCTCTCTCTTTCTCTCTCTTGCACATATAAGTAACTACACACCATAAAAACTATGCAGGTATACAGAAAAAACATCTCCACCTTACTTTCTAGTTTCAGTTCTTGAATAATGTAATGCTACATGCATTTAAATCTTGCATTAATCTTGAAACCTTTTCAACACTGACATATTTTTTCTCATTGTTTCTATCCTTGATCTTACCCAGGAAGGTATGGCTGCCCAGAAAGCTCAGGACCAAGAGTCACCCCTTGGTCAGGCTTACCAGAAATACATGGATGCCCTGACCCTGGATGAACCCAAGGCCATCTACAACTTCCATGTGGGGCGCATGCTGGTCATACAGGGTAACTTTGATGAAGCAGTCAAAAGATTGGAAGTGACACTCAACTGGAATCCTAAGCACCAGTTCTCCAGGTTGGAATTAAAAAATAAAAAATATTCTTTTTCATGTAAAAAAGTATACAGTACAAAATACTGTAAATGTATTATATTTTGCGTGTACGATATTTGGCGGAAATTAGTTTTTGAACAAATTGGCATAGATTTGAATAAGCGTATTCCTGAATGTGCCTATTCTTATACATATATGCATGGCATTTAGTGATGTACAATTGTACTTGATTTAGCGGAAGCCGCATTCTGCCAAAAGCGCTAAATAAAATACACAGCCAAATGTAGTACGTTTACAGTAAATAAGTAAGTTCAGTTAAGTTATCATTCTCAGGTTTGGGGTTTCATGCATTCATATGATAATTCAATTTCAGTGTTTCATAGTGCTATTTGTATAAATTCTATTCAGATATTTCAGTACCCAGTAATTACAAATTTGATGATTTTTTTTTCATTTACAGATTCTACTTGGGTTTGGCCCTTGCCCTTCAGAAGAATGGACCTGGGCCCAGGGCCAAAGAGACCATCTCTTTTCTACTGGAGGCCATGGAAACTCTTTTGACCCTACATACCAAGTCAGCCATGACCCCAGATGACCCTCGGTAAAATAGCGTTAAAATGTCATATTGCCGTTTTGCAATCTTAAAAATCAAATGTCCGATCGACTGCTGCATTATATTAATATTTTGAAATTTTTTTTCTGAGGAAAATGTAAGTGATTTTTTTTGGCCTTAGATACTTGTTCATAAATTTATAAACATGAAAAAGTGGTTTGTCAGTTAAACGAGATATATTTCTATTACAGAGACATTCCAGCCATTTTACATTCCGACAACTTGTTAAGATCATCCAATGTCCATCTGCTGAGAGGGATTGTAAATCTAGGAAAGTTGTTGCAGAAGAATACAGATGTCAAAGACTGCATGTCTCCTGAACATGTTTTCCATACGTGAGTAGCATATTGGTAAAAATATTTTTAAATTTTATTCAGAATACATGCAATTGTAGTATGTTGCACAAAATTTACCGAAATAATAAAAGCTCTGTACATTATAATCTTTCTCCCTGTACTATAAAGTATATAATGATGTCACCTTATTTATCTTGATCTCTCAAGTATATCCTGATTCTCTCTCTCTCGTCCTGATCCTTTCTTTCTCTCCCTCATCAAAATTGTGGATGTTTATTAGAAAAATTAACCCTCCTTTGTTTTACCTGACCCACACAGGTCTGCCCTGTTGGCCTCTCAGGTCCTGCCCTACATATCCCAGGGAGACGCCTACAAACAGCTGGAATGGGTCCTGCTCGAGTCTCACTCCAACCTGCTAGACATCCTGCTTAAGGACCCCGCCAAAAATGCCGGCTTGATCGAGCAGCGGTGCCAAAGGTTGTCTGCCCTCATCATGAACTCTACACTGCCAATGAGTGAAGACCTACTTAATCTGCAGGAACAGGTTTGTATTTTATGAGCCAAAATCAATTACGGTAGTTTCTCAGGGGGAAAGTTGCATTGTGTCGAATGAATTTTCTTGTATTCAAATTTTCCCATATTAAAAAGAAATCAACTTCATATTTAGGTCTAAAATATCAAATTAGACATTCCATCCAAATTAGTAACATTAAAATACCCATCTTCTAAGCCTCACTTTACCCTTTAATTGTTGATCATTATTAAAACTTCATCAGAATATTGTTTAAATAATAGATAATATTGATATCTCAATACATTTTTGTGAGATTTCTGTAACACTCATGATCATGCATACTTCATGATATAATTACATATTCATATTTCTTAATATATGTGAGTTGTTGATTAAACTTTTTGTCTTGTTGTTTGAAGACTTGTCAGAAACTGGTCAGCCTCCAGCCCTGTAGCAGCCTGTCCCTCTACCGACTGGGCGTCTCCCAGTTTGATAAGTTTGAGAACTGTCCACCTGGTGACACAGCCAATAAGATCCTGAAGGAAGCCATGACGTCTTACCAGGCCTGCATCAGTCTGGAGGGGAAACCTGCCTCTGGAGATCCACCAGAGTCACTTACAGGTAGGGTATAGGCTATAGGGTTGCATGGGGTCATGGCAGTAAAACAGAAATATAGGGGTTTAAAGAACTGACCAGGTACTTAGATTTGAGTTTTTTCTAATGACAGAATGTAAATGCAATAACAGTTGATTTAATTCATGCTACAAATGAAATTGGAGAACCTTTTCCTGCATTATTTAGAAGTCCTGAATATCAGGGCCAATAAGTCTTAACAGTTTGTGTTAGTGTATGTAATTACTGTAGATTAAATCCTTTTCCACACCAGTGTAATGTACATATATGAAATTTCGTTTATGATAATAAGATTAATGGAAGTCTATTAAATTTAACAATAATACGGAATAACAATTTTCTAATTTGTTAAGAACAACTTTTCCATAGGACAGCAATGGTGGCAGGACAAAGTGAAAGCAGAAGAGGAAGCAAAGAAGGCAGAGGAGGCGAAGAAAGCCCCAGCACCAGCTGCCAAAGGGGGACCAGCAAAGCCTGCCCCGGCCGCTAGGGGAGGGGGAGCAGCAGGGAGGGGAGCTCCTGCCTCTAGAGGGGCACCTGCTGCCCGAGGAAGAGGGGCGGCCACTACACCAGCCAGAGGTTTGTGCACTACGTGTCTATACATGTATTTACCTATATATACAAGTACGGTAAAAGTATACTGTGGGATCATCAGATTTTGTACAAAATCAGACTTGTACATGAACCTATACACTAGTACATGTATACATAATATACATTAAAAAATTATAAGTTGAATCATCAGATTTTGTAGGAAATCAATGTTTTACAAGTATATATCATTATACCAGTATAAATAATAGGCTGTTATTAAAGAAAATCATCTATTCACGAAATCCTGATTGATTTAACCTATGAAAAATTGGACATGCAGTCAATTAAAATCAATGTTTTACAAAAGGAATATAGTTAAATTGAGAGCTGTTTGATTCTTAGATATCAGAGTGTGCTTTTTCTATATACAATGTATATATGATTGTAGGATCTAACACCAAGCTTTGTAGGTATTTTCAAGTAGAAATAGAATTCTTTAGTCTAAATAGAAGCAAGTGTAACCTAGTAATAACTGGTAAAGCAGTGGGAGATTATTTTTATGGTTTTAAAAGGACTTAATTGGTAAAATTAACAATTGATTTTTTCACCAAATTTTAAGAAATCTGAAAAATATTTTCATTTACATTAATTTAAGGTTTATATTTACAATGGCAAAATTTTCCTGTTTGATATTTAAGATATTTCTTATTGAAATAAGTAAAAAAATATAAATATATCAACTTAAATAATTATCCATATTTTGTTTGTGTAGCATGCATGTTCATCTCTCTTAGTTTGTTATTTATACACATGAAAATAGTACATGTATATATAAGAGAGAGCCTTTTATTCAAATGTACATGAACTGCTAGAGATGTTTTCAAATCTGTGTACCTTAAGTATGTCAGATTTAACATTTTTTGTGTCACTTCGAACACTAGTCCCTTGTTTAAAAAAATCAACCAAGCATTCACTATATTCTTGCAATATGGTATACATGTATAACCTTGATTACATGTAGTGTATATTGAAAAACTCTACACATGTAAACTTGGACAATGAACATAATGAAACAAGAATGTATCTGGAGTCTTGCATATACATGTACATGTATCTACAACTGCATGTATTGGTATGCAAAATGAGAAACTTTAAAATATTAACTATATTATTAATTCTTTAATTTTAAATGTGAAGTATTTGTAATCCACTGATAATTAATTAACAGAAAATTTAATTGGCAAACTATTTTAAAAAAAATTCAAGGTGGTGCAACAGCAGGAAGAGGTGGTGCAGCCAGAGGTGGTGCAGCTGCTAAGGTCAGTATGAATATTCATTAAATATATATTGCATCATTTTCAATTTATGTTAATGATAATTAACACTGAATATTTATGATTTACATTAATTAAAAATTTAAATAAATCACCATAAAGCCAAAAAAAAAAATAGCAATTTATCTTACCTTATTATTATATGAGCATGTACATGTATTTGAAATAAATTTCAGTAGAATATTAATGAGGTCTCTAAGATTTTAAAAATTTCTTTTGACTGCAGACACCAGCTGGAAAGGCAGCTCCTGCCCCCGCAGCATCAAAAGCCCCTCCAGGTAAAGGCGGTCATCAATGTGAAGCCACACCCCCCGCCCAAAAAGCCGGAGGTAACACAAAACGACCCTTCACCTTTAATATATGCACAAATGTCTGGCCAATATTTCACAACACCATCTTCGTTTAGTTAATATTTCATTGTTTCCTTACATTTTAATTAATGCAATGTACATGTACTATAATTTACTTAAAATTCTCACCGACTGCACTAGATTCTATACATGAGATTATGTACATTGTTAATAATAGAAAAAAAAAATATTCACCAGGTTAATAAAATTTTGAGCGCATCAACAAACTATTTTGGCATTTTCTTGCACCTATATTGTTCAATTAAAAGAAAAGAGCATTATCGGGTTAGGCAAGAATAAAAAGGTGAGATACTATAACATACCACAAATGTTTCCAACTGTCAAGCCTTTTTTCCCCCATAAATTAATCACCTCTCTGAGATGTTCAAATCAAATCTTTAAACTGGTTTCCAATTAAAATAACCCTTATAGCCAAAGAGCCTCCAGCTTCTGAACCCAAGAAGGAGGAAGCAAAACCAGAACCTGCACCAGAATCTAAACCAGCTGATGATAAACCGGCTCCCATCAACCCAAAGACTTACCATGCAAGACTAGGACTGGCCAGGGCTTACAGAGCAGCAGGGGATATTGACCAATCCAAGAAGTTCTACAACGAAGTCATGACTATGGCTCCTGAGGTTAGATCTAATAGAAACAGTATGTAATTTTAAACTAGATGACTCTTTTAGATTATGACCATCCCTAACGGTGCCCCACTAGTAAAAGATATAGGACCGGGCTCTAATATTTACCTACTTTGACTTAGAAACTTGCTTCAAGGTCATACACCTTTATCTTTCTGCATTCTTGGATTGAAGTACAAGGCAATTAGGACTAAAGGCTTTAGAAATTTTTACAGATATATACTATGACCTTGACTTTTGACATAGAAATTTGGTTCAAAATCCATGCACATTCTTAACCTAAAGGCATGGTGTGGGAGAAATATGAGCTAGACTGAGTCATCAAGAGAGTTGAGAGTCTGGACTAGGATTTTACAGATATGCTTTGACCTTGACCTTTGACTTTAAAAAGTTTTATAATAATCGCACATGTTTTACCAGATGTCATCATGCAGTTTTCATCTGCAAAATAAACTAACCTCTCAGTACCCCTTAATTAATATTTTATAGGTCCATGATGCCTGTATTGAATTAGCCGAGATGTTGGCCAAGACAGATCCCAAAGGAGCAGTAGATGTTTACTGCAAGTTCCACATTTCTGATCCACCCACTTTTGACGATGGCTTTATTCTGGGTGAAATTGTGCGTCTTTTGATGAAGGCTGAAGATTATGAAGACAAAAGGCTGGTCAAGAACATGATACTTTATGGAAAAGTTTATGGCTTAGGTATGACAAGACTCTCTTTATGTGGAATTTTTTTGTAAAGAATATTGTGGATTCATTAGATTTGTACATGGATTTCATGCCCCCCCCCCCCCACCCCAAACCAAAGAACTCACATCCTTAACTTTAGCTTTTTATATTGCTGTTTATTGAATACCCAAATCTGTGAATATATATAACTTGCAAAAAATCTGTTTTGTTTTTCAGCTGTTTTGGAAAAATATGTGAAAATTTTGGAAGAGAAGTTCAAGAACAAGATCCTACAGGAAGTGTATGCTGGTGTCAATGGGAAATCTGTTGATGATGCTGATATGCAGGCCTTTTTCAAATTCAAATGTTGGATTTAACTTACTGTGCATGTATTGCTTAACAAATTATAAAAAGGTCACCAACAGAATCAACACAAATCAAAAACAGGGTACAACTCGTACATTTTCTGTATTTTGTGATTAGATATGTACATGTACATTTTTTTTTTACATAAATGTACATTTATGTAGCCTTTTTCATGTTCAACTTACAATTCAAGTATCAATATGCATGTGTCTCAACATCAAAGTATGCATGTACAGGCTTACTGTATCATGGTGGCTCCAATTATCCCTTAGTGTCAAATTCCCTTAGAGATCGCATATTACTTACATGTATGTAGATGTGCCAAGTACATCAGCATTCCTGAATTTGCAACTTTGATTTTATTTTTATATTTTACCAGAGAAAATTTTTTTTACTTTGTCTGTGATAAATATTTTTTCTACTAAAATAGCTTTGTTTGTTTTTAATACATGTATCTTCAAATGTGTTATGCAAGGGAAAATGTTAGCAAACCTATTGCACTCTGGTTCTGTATTCTCTACATCTACCAGTTGAAAAACAATTTGCTTCTTATCAAAAACCTCAAAATTTAGGTATACCGGTGTCATATAATATTTTGATATTGCGAAATATTGAACCCCGGTTCAGTATGTCATGGGGTTCAAAATATTATATGACACCGGTACTATAGAAATACAAACAAAAGCAGTGAACAAATTTTATCTTGGGCTCATACACCCTTGCGAATGTTATTGTCATTTAAATTTAGACCATGTGGTTTTATTTGACCCTTTCAGTTTCGCAGTAAAAATCTTGCCTCGTGTTTATAATCTATTTCCTAGAATCTAGGTACTTGTAAGCAAATATAAAATCTAGACGTTTATTGATTTTAAACTTAACCTCAATTAATTGGTGGATAAAATGAGTTCTAGAAATAAATGTGACAATAGAAAATGTAGTTTTTTTCTGATGTTGCAACTATTAACATGCTTAGTAGCGATCCACCCTAAGGATTAATTTTCGATCCGCGCCTGACCTAGTAATAGCATCAATAGTGAAACAGACTATACTATTTTATGCAAAA
Organism: Magallana ariakensis; assembly: GCA_020458035.1. Taxonomy (NCBI): domain Eukaryota; kingdom Metazoa; phylum Mollusca; class Bivalvia; order Ostreida; family Ostreidae; genus Magallana; species Magallana ariakensis. Next base: position 28,159,149 of record CM035816.1, on the reverse strand, counting down.
TGTTCCTTGAAAATGGCTCGATATACTAAGTGTTTATACAAAACAGACACCAATTCTTTTTTTTAAAAAGCATGGTATTGCACACCAAAAGCATAAAACATGGCTATGATTTTATCAGGCAACCCAATGTTTACATTTTCAACCACGTGTAGAGTGGTTGAACATGAACGATAATTAACTCTTTTCTGAATATCATCGTTTAGTTTAAATAACCGCTAGATGATGAAATAAGACATATATCTGAATAGATTTTCATGTTTTAACATAAATCAAAGTAGGATATGATATGAAAAACGGCCAGTACTTACGTAGTTTGAGAATATTATTCGAACACTTAAACTTCCGCTCGAATTTTCACAGGAACCTAACAAATCTCGGCGAAGTCTCGTGAACTTTCATTCGAGCACCTCTCGATTATTACATACTTAGCAACGATAAAGAAAACATTCCGAACACATTTACAGGGGTGTCATAGCATTATGAATATCAAGTTCTCTGCTTGCATTCATACAATAAGATACAGTCAAACTTCGTTATCTCGAACTATATGGGACTGTTTAAAAACTTCGAGATATCCAATTATTCGAGATATTGAGGGTAAAATATTTTAAAAATTAGTGGTCGAGACGTACAAATCACTTCGACATATCCATTGTATTTGAGCTATCAGTGTTTGAGATAACGAAGTTCAACAGTATGTGAGAAATTGCTGTTATTCGTTATCTCGAACTATATGGGACTGTTTAAAAACTTTGAGATATCCAATTCGAGATATTGAGGGTAAAATACTTTAAAAATTAGTGGTTGAGACTTACAAATCACTTCCGACATATCCATTGTATTCGAGCTATCAGTGTTTGAGATAACGAAGTTCAACAGTATGTGCGAAATTGCTGTTATTACTCCTGTTTACTGTAAAATGATGTTAACCGTTTAATTATTTTAATACTCTTCAACTGAATATTATAATTACTGTAAACTTGTTACTAGCTGTCTAAGAAAATTTGAATCCTTACTCTCTATGGACTGGAACAACTGAAACCAAATATAGTCAGCCAGTAATAATCCTAATAAGTACAATGTATTTTGGTTTTTTAAGGATCTAAACCTTCTGTAGATTGATATGTATACAAGAAAGAAATGCAATGAATGATAAGTTCTGTCTGCTGTATTACCTACTAATTTTTGCCATACGCCATCAACAGAAATTAATATTTAGATGGCAAATGTGACGCATTTCATTTAAAGACAGCTTCGTTCTGGCAAAATGTTTATCATTACTTGATCAAGGCAAATTAAAATTAGATTTTATTAAATAGATCAAAGTTGGACTCTTTCCTTATTAATAGTGGTAGGTCACAAATTACATTTGCTTAGTACTTGATCATATATAAAACAGTATAAAGTTAGCACAAATCCCGTATTTCTTGCACCCCACTATGGCATCATCACACAAGTAGGGGTTTGACCAAATGAGACTGTATTGCCATTCAAGAGACTTTGGGAAACATCTTATCATATCTTATATTACTTCAAGTTTAATACCCCCCCCCATTTCCAAAAGCATGGATTGTTTTACCAATTTTGAAAGGGTCAAGCTTTTAATAGTTTCAAAACACAACAAGATCTTTCTCCAAAAAAAGGAAGTTTACTAGACAAGTAAACACACATGTAGACTTATAATCTGATGTATTATAATAATAAATTACTATTTCCAACAATCAACAAACAGAAACAAGATCATTGCACTTTATCATGGAGACTGAAAATAAGTTATATAAAAGAAACAAAAAAAATCTGTCTTTTTTACACATGTGGAGTATTGACCATTGACATACATGTACATCTATATCTAGACTAGAGTAGACCCCATTTCCACATAATAATACAAATATCTAAGTATTTTAAAAACCTATCACATTTATTGCTACAGGGACTATATGTAATGCAACAAAATATTAGCAATCACAATGCAACATCTATACTCATCTTGTCATGTCTTTGTGAGAAATAACAGATATGAATGACCACCCAGTCTATTTTTGTTTTTATCAAATATTTCTTTAATTAAACTGTTGACAGATAACACACAAATTCACCAACAGATCGAGCTACATAAAAAATGAATCCACCAAACATCTTCAATTCATCAATAAATGAGTCATTTGTTTATGTTGACACTTAAGGATTTATCATCAGTCAAAAGTTTGTAAGTTACACTTTTTAAAAAACTGTAAAATAGTTAATTTTCAACAAGATTGTCAGTTTATACAGGATGTAAAACTATGAATGAATTTCAAATGCGTTGGAAAGAAGGGAAATAACTCAGTTTAATGTTGTTTTTCTCAAGAGAAAGAAAAACATATGAATCAAATGAGAAAAAAAATCAACAATGTTTTCCACATATCCTTATTATATTCTTGAAGTTCCCTTCGAATGCCAAAACACATGGGATGCCCTTGTACATGTATAAAATGCCCTAAATAACTGGAATACACACTTCATGTTTACTTTTAACACAGTCACTATGATTTTGTATTTATATCAATTAATTATCTAACTTTTAAAGGACTATAAATGATTTGAGCCTAAAATGGCCCCCTAAAATGAACATTGTCGTTTAACTGTTATTCTTTAATTGTTTCGCATTTTTAGCATAAAACGGCTTGTTTTTAATCAGTTTTTCTTTCAGAAAACATTGAGTGATTATTGCTATTTTCATTTAAGATGTATCTATCCAAGACTTGTAAGTGATAAAAAGTTTGTTTTTGTTTAACACATTGCTACATATTTCCCATTCAAAAAAAGATAAGAAAAATGTCAATTAATGACTGATTTTGATTGAATTACAAAAATAGCATCACTTCTGACATCATATACTGCCAGTGAGTACAAATAAATCCAATAAAAAGGTGAAAAATATAATTATCTTATATCAACTCTTCTAAAAAATAAAGTCACAATTTAATGTACCTGAAACACTTTAAAAAATAGCAAATTTTGGGGGCCAAATTTGACTTATATCATATACATGTATAGTCCTTAATAATTAAAGTCCAGATACCTCTTTTATATTAGTTCTCATTTAAATAAGTTTACATTTTTGTTTGTAAATCTAAGCCTTGTTAGTGTAAGTACAACAGAAGCAATCAATTATATATGTACATGATAAAGAACTCATATAATATTTTCCAGTTACTCTAGATCTTTCATTCAGTTTTAAGAAACTGCACAACTCAAAATGCCTTATTTAAAACATATAAATATTACTTATAGTAATTAGTGAGATGACCCCAAAAAGCACTAAAATATAATAAACCCAATTCAAAATTTGTAATAATAAAAAAAAATTATCAAAAACCATAAATACTGCCAGAAAACAAAATCAAAATATAGCACCGCTATAAAAGCCAGAAAATGATGCTCGTTTAGGATTCATACGCAATTAACAAACACTGGGAAAACTTGCCAATATGTGTTCATACATGTAAATCTCAACAAACTTCTTATCTAATTGTATTTGAAATTATATCATATTCTTGAAAAGTAAAAGTAAAGATACTGTCTTAAACCTTTGGATTTCATATGGTTGGATTTCAATAGTTATCATTTGAGCAACGTACACCATGGCATATTCTACAATTAAACAAAATGTACATGTACTTTTACATGTATGTTGAGACCATAACGTTTGTTCTCAGTGCAACTGACAAAAGCTACATTCTGGCTTTCTCAAATACTCTGAACACATGGAATCTATCTAGAAGCAGCTAAAGTCTTTGCAAACTGGACACACGCACACAGTCAATTAAAAACTCCCTAAATCATTTGTATACAAAATTGCAATCATTATACATGTAACATACTACAACAACATTATTGATCAACAACCTTCATCTTTATCATATAATGCTGCAAAAGATCCTTTAAATTAATAATATATAATAGTGTTCAGTATACATGTACATTCAGTATCGAAAAAAAAAAAATCAAACTGAGAGAGACATGTTTAATAAGTTAAAAGTAAATTAACTTGTAACATTTTTTTTTAATTCAAAATCCTATGTTAGACTGATGCTGGGATTTCACTTAAGATAAGGTTCAAGTACAATAAATGCAGTAAATTTTCTGCTGGCTATGCCTCTGGGTCATATTGTTTGGAAGGGGGGGGGGGAATCCATATTTCCTACAGTCAAATATATAATTTATACATATTAAAAATATGAATACATTGTAAATCCTAAAAAAATAAGAACTCTATGTCAACAATGGAAGAAACCGACAGTATTAGTAAACACCATATCCCCCTGATACAATGTACAACGAGAATGCACTATCCAAAGATAGAAAGAAGAGGGAAATTTTAAAAATAAAATCAACCCGTCAAAAAACAGCCCTCTGTACAAAAAAATCAACAAGAGAAGTCCTCAAGGAAGTCTAGATCAACAGAAAATGGAAGTACATGTAACAAGGAAATCAATACATGAATAATATTCTTTGGCAACAAAATTCCTGTCCTTGTAATGAATACTCTGCGGAAGCTGGGTGGCCAGCAAACAGGAGATCACGGCTGATGGAAACCAGGACACAGATCAACCATCTGAGGGAGGAGATAGATAAAATGGAAGGAAACTCATTAATGCACCAAATCAAATTATTGATTACATGGGTTAATTTGGTGAGTCTACAGATTTTTCATGTATTTATAATTCATAAAATTTTAATAATTGAAATTAAAAAATGTCTGCATGTATATGAAATGAAAGGGAGACAACTCTTGCCTGCTGGTTATTTAGCATGAGAAACCTTTTTTTCTTCTCTTGCAGGTCATCGGAATCATCAAGAGTTTCCATTTCATTAGACTTTATACTAAATAATCTTTGATTTGTAAAGAGAAAAAAATTTAAAAGTCTTTACCTTGTTGTGTGACATTAAGTTAAACGCTATCAAACATCAGTTTCTGGACGAGATGCTAATTTGGCCTCCTCAAACATCATTTCTATTTTTTCTTCTTCCTGTAATATGCAATGAAAACTTTACTGCAATGCATACAATTAACTCTCCACAATTTCTATATTATCAGTTATATAAGCAAAATATCGAATGATAAAAATATGTATGCATCATTTTTCAAACTAAATATATAATTAATATCGCAGAAAAATTTAAGATCATTATAAAAAAAAAATTAAACTAGAACTGTCCTAATGGGACTAATACCCCCGCAAGGCTAATTTCAAATGGGACAAATAATTGAATTGTATAATAAAGGTTTGTGACACATAAATAAAAAAAAAATTCTAGAATTGTAAAAAACTAAATTAGTTAACAAAGAAAAATTAAAATCAAAATTTTCAAAACTTCACTGTAAATACATATGTATAACAGAAATACATTTACAAATTTATGTATCTGGTGATATTTTTTTATTTCATTGTTTTAAAGAAAAACCAACAAAGTGACAAAAACCCCTCCCTTTGCAGTAAATGAAAATAGCCAAGCAATGCTCTTCTGTTGATAACACTTTGAATATCTTTCTAATCAGGGTCTTGACAGATGCAATTAGTTGTTTCAAATTTTCCTCACTTTCTCCTATGGTACAATGCAATGGAGATTGATCCCATAGGACTATGATTTTCTTTGATGAGCTTGTTAAATTGGATAAACTCCCAAAACATTATCATAATTAGCATACTATGTAAAAATATGAAAAAAAGAAAATTTAATATTACAAACAATTTTAAAATTGCCAAAACACTACAATCATATCAGTAATTTTGAATTTCATTTAAATTAATGCCCTATAGGGTCACTTCACCAATTTACTTGACTAATAAATTTAAACAGCTTCTGAAAATAGCTAACTTCTTTATTAATAATGATATAATTTATTTCCTTATAATGTTTACATGAAGCAGTATTAAAATTACCCCAAAACCACTGCCCATTTTACTGAATTCAGCCACACTTGTCTTTGATGTTCTTATTAGCTCCTAAGAATTTATCAATGACAAACAAAAATTTTGCATTGTCAGTTGATAAAATACTTATAAAAAATAAATTAAGTTAAGAAATAAAGACAAAAAACCTCCATTTGGATGTATTAATATAAATATATTTTAGTGTGTTTACTATTAATTAATTAATAAAGTCTGTAAGGATTACCTCCCTTACTTTTCAACATCAGTGTACAATATATAGAATAAGGAAAATGAAAACTGTCACAAAATCATTAAATCTCGTCTGATCTTAAAAAAAAATTGCAGGTGCACATCTTCAGATGGTGTTCAACATATGTACAAATTTTCAGACTGTTTTCAGACTGTTCCATGCAGTAGTAAAAAATTCTATAGGGGGGACAAAGTTGCGTCTACAGACAGACGGACAGACGGACAGACAGACAGACGGACAGGGTGAAACCAATATACCCCCCCTAAACTTCGTTTGCGGGGGTATAACAAAAGTAATTCAGAATATGTTCAACATTAAATGTTAAAACACTAATTCGCCATTTCAATCCTAACCCCACACCTCCTCTCCAAACCAAAATAAAATCCCTGAAAGGTTTTAAAACACAATGATCAACACATATTACCTTCTTGCATTCCTGCAAGAATTTATCCATCATCTGTTGATGCTGCTGGAAAAGTTTCTCTATTTGCTTTGATTGTCTGATCTTTAACCTTTTACGCTCATCCGTGAACCGTTTAATGTTATTTTCACTTATTTCTTTAATACGTCTGCAAAAGAATAAATTTGACAAATTACAACTTCATGCAAATACAAATTTTTAATCACCCTGTAACATTAAATAATATCTGGATATAATAAATCGCAATGCTTTTGTTATTTCTGGAAAAAAAATAATTTAGTCCATCTCATTCTTATATCATAGCCTTCTGAGTACCACTACTACAAATTTCATAACTCTGCATATTTGGAATTGCATAGATAAAAGAAATGCACATTTGTCATGCAGATACAATTTCTGATACATGAAACATTGAAGAAGATCTGTCATGACACAAATTATCATCAATTCATTCAATTGACCTCAACATCTCCCATTACCTCTCCCTCTCTGCCTTAGCTTTGATTGTTTTATCATTCATCACAGCTTTACTGGACTCCATGGACTGTTTGGACTGTTTGACTGTCAGCTCTTTTTCTTCTCTAAAAATATATACCAAAATTAATGTAAAGAACATCAACATTAATTAGCACAAGATAACATACAATGACAAACTGGCAACAACCTGCAATTGTTAACATTAAGGACCAGCAATCAACTCTCTTTGAGATAACTGAGGACCAGCATTTGACTGTTATTGAGATATCTAAGGACCAGCACTTACTTCCCATTGAGATAACCGAGGACCAGCACTCACTTACCATTGAGATATCTAAGGACCAGCACTCACTTACCATTGAGATACCTAAGAACCACCACTCACTTGCCATTGAGATACCTAAGGACCAGCACTAACTTGCCATTGAGATAACTGAGGACAAGCACTCACTTACCATGAAGATGACTGAGGACCTACACTCAATTACCATGAAGATGACTGAGGACCTACACTGAGGACCAGCACTCGCTTACCATGAAGATGACTGAGGACCAACACTCAATTACCATGAAGATGACTGAGGACCTACACTGAGGACAAGCACTCACTTACCATGAAGATGACTGAGGACCTACACTCAATTACCATGAAGATGACTGAGGACCTACACTGAGGACCAGCACTCGCTTACCATGAAGATGACTGAGGACCTACACTCACCTGTCATTGAGGACCTCCAGCTCCTTGATCTGGTCCTGTTGAGCTGCTTCAAACAGCTTTTTCAGAAGCACATTTTGCTGCACCACATGTTCCTTCAGTAGTTCGTGTTCATCCTTCAGCTGTTTCTGGGAGATGTCAGACCACTCTTTTGTATGCTTCGCCACCACCTCTGAAATCTAATATACACACTAACTGTTAACTTTTACCTTAATCAATTATTGTCAAAAAAGTTCCATCACTGGCCAGTTATAGATGGCCAGGATATACATGTACAAGTACATGTCTGTATTGATAAGCACAAATTTGTGAACACGAAAATAGTTTGTTAGCAAGCACACACATACATGTACATGTACATATTTGCTCAATATCATAATAAAAGTCTTGAAAAATGCAGAATAGGATATATCTTTACCTCTATTTTGTGGTCATCAATTAAAGCTTTGGAATCTGTCACATCACTGAAATGGACAAAAGTTAAATTATCTTCTAAATAAATACTGGTCCTTGACCAAAATCATACAAATAAAAAAAACTTAGCCTTCAATAAAAAAGAGCATCCTAAATAATATGAAAAATTTAGAGCTCTTCTGACAGAAAAGACAACAATATAATTAAAGTCATCACCACTCTTTCAGTAATTTTGGTGTTCTGAAGGATCATATTCTTACACAGGAAATATGTTTACATGTGTAGTACATATAAAGTGGTTCCAAACATGTATTGATCACATTAATACCCTGTAAATAAGAGTCCTTCAGTAAAAGGTATTCTCTGACTCACCCTTTGTTCTTGCTTTTCTCGATGGCCGACAGCTTTTTGTCGCGTGTAATCACTATCTTGTCCACCACCAGACAGTGCTGTTTGTGCATAGCTGACTTGTCCTTCTGATGTCTCTTCTTCATCACCTGAAGCTCCTTCTGCTGCTTCTTCAGCAGTTTCTGAAAGTTTTTGTCCGACTTCACACTCTCTCTTGTAAGGTGTGGGAAATTGGGGTCATCTGTTGAAAAGAAAAGATATTTTTACATCAGTACACACTTTGGAATCAAACCAATTCCTATGGATTTCCAAAGAAACATTTATCAGTTCTAATTTGAAAAAAAATTAATCTAAGGCTTATGCAACAGTGTGCACAGTTATGTTGGTATATGGGAGAAACAATGAAACTGATCTCTCTCTCTCTCTGATAATTCTACAACTCATCTCTCTCATTTTTGACTTGGAGGTTTTTGGAGGTTAAAAAATGTTTTCTCTCAGAATGCTTCTCTCTCTCTCTCTCTCTCTCTCTCTCTCTCTCTCTCTTGTAATCCTGAACCTTACCTTTCTTTTCATCCCTCGTTTTGGCTTGCTGGTTGTTGGAGTTGACAGACAGTTGACCATTGGTGCTGGGTTTTAGTTCTGCTTTACTGGCATTCTTTGGAAGTACAGGGGCATCAGATATCGACTCACTGTCATAGCCAAACTTATCAAACATTCTCTGCTTCTTGTCTTGCGGATTTGCCAGAATATCAGCGAGCACTGAAATAAATAAAACCTGTATGTATAGGGAAACTTAAAACAAGTATATGACTTGCAAATTGAAGTAAACAATTAGTTGTAGAAAAGACTGACTAATGATTTTCTCTGATTTTATGATCAATTGTATAGCACAATTGATAAAAGATATTTTGACTATGGAGAAGGTTTCATACATACATGTACATATTTATTTTAAAAAGAAAAATAATTTCTGTAAAAGCAAATGATATTGTAAACACATTATATTTAGCATGTACAATATTTCATATTCTAAATGTATCTATAAACATACATGTACATGTATATGTATGGCATTAAACAGAAACTTCTTTCCACAGAAAACACTAAATAGAATACACAGCCAAATGTAATACATTAACAGTACTTAATGAAAACATGTAGAAATTTCAAACAAAGCGATATACTTACATCCCACTTCCTCTGGTATATATGTTTCTAGAATTATCCGACAGAATATAGTGGGGAGGGAGAGGGGAAAGTTTCCTTCAGTCCTCAGTGAGATGTACCGATAACCTGACTGTAGTCCGTCCAGTGGCAGGATGCGCTGGCCAATCAGCTTCCCCGTATCTTCATACACAGCTATTCTGAGGACAGCTAAATCAGGCAAGACAACCTGTGAACAAAATTTTTAAAAACACCTAAATTCCTTTTAACAGCGATGTGAATTCTAAGTATTACTTTAATATATTCATGTGAAAAGAATAATTACACTTTAAATGGAATGCATTTACTTGTATTTTTGAAAGATAAAAGATAGAGGTGAAAATAATTGAGTGCATCATATGAATCTTTTTAAAAGAAAAAAAAAAGAAATATGAATGTAAAATTAATACATAAAAGTCATTTAAACAACCATATAAAAGTATCACCTCCTTTTGAGATAAAGATTAAGGAAGCACAATTCTACTTCTACTACAACAGCTGATTTTTCTGACTTTTGCTTTTGGTTATTCCTACCTTTCTAAAGACAAACTTTTCCTCATTGTAGACAGGATTGAGTCCGTTTGCTGGCACTACTTTTGTACGCATCTCTTTCCGGATGGTGTCTGTGGCCAGTCCATACATGTCTACTTCCACATAGGTACCCACTTTCTTATCCGACAAAAACTGTCCAGATATAACCTACAACATACATTGCGTTTATATGCATTATGCTCCCCTTTACATGTACTTATAATTGTAAAAATAAAGAAAATTCACTTTATACAATAAAGTTCATATACATGTAGGTATATATGTTTGCCAAACTTTATAGAATAGGATAGAGATCACTAGCCCACATACCACCAAGATGTGTTTGAAGCAAACTATTCTATCCAATATAGACATGCACACTAATGACTTGCCAATTTGATGATTATAACGAATTTGATCATGAACATAGTAAACAACCATGATAGCTACTATGTGCAGTAGTTTATCCCTGACCTTTCAGCATACATAGGTATAAACATTAATTTGCTGCTTCAAGTCCTCTTTGGTAACCCACAGGTGTATCACGACAATTTACTCTATCATCGATAGAGCTTGTGGACTCAAAACCATGGTTTGCGATAATGGTCCTAATTTACCTGCACTGAACATTGTGCTGGAATGATTCCATCCACAGTGCTCTCCAGAAAGGGGTCAAAGTTTCTGTCCGGTCTCCTCATGAAGTCTGGTTTCAGTAGAAATCTACAATGTCGCAAATTCTCCATCAGTGATACATACATTGTACATCCAAATACATTGTGAAAAGTTTTGTTTTGGAAAAGAGAAAATATACTACATTCATAGGAAATGAAAATGGTTATATAGACAAACAGTAAATGTTTTCATTGATCATTCTATACCCACAATTCCTTGAACTTACCCACAATTCCCATTGTACTCAAACTTTCCCTGATTGAGTTGCATGGCTAAATCAGGGGTCTGAAAGTTGAGAGCCACCATTTGACATCCAGCATTCCAGAAGAGCTGTCATTCAAAAGAAAAATTCAAATAAAACCATGCAGTCATAATTTCATGCAGTGATAGGATTTGTGTTGTAAATTACTATCCTACTTTTTTCTATGGTGGCTTTCATTATTCATTATTTCATTAACTTATGGTAGATATTTTGAAATTAAAAAAAAAAACCTTTTTTTTTTTTGCACATTTTTAAAAAATTCATAGTAAATGTGAGTTTGCCCTGAATGGAGTAGCTTATGCTGAGTTTACCTGAGGCATGTAGTTGCTCGAGTCCACTCGATGACCTCGGGGATAAATCCGACTCATTTGGCGCTTGTTATAGCTAGGGAGCATTAAGGATTTCTTAACACAAAAAGACCTCTCCATTTGAGTGATATCATTTTTTTCTATAACTACTGCCTTAGATTCAACAACCTACTTAATTACAACATCAAGTGGAAGCTCATTCTCTACAAAAACTGATTTCATTTGCATTACTAAAATAAACATGCTAGAATTACATTATTCAAAACATTTGCAATCAAATGAATATTTTAGGTCACTCTGAATTTTTGATATAACAATTTAACCATCAATTTCTTTAAAATATGTTCTTTTAACTTTATATAAAGGAACTTTTACCTTAACCTTTGGTAACATTTGACCTTGAACCATAATTATAATTGATTTCTAATAAATTTAATTAAATATTCCATCCTTTTTTCCTATAATTTCTTACTTTAGAAAGAATAAGTATGCTAGTATAATTCTTATCATATCCAGGTTAATATTACCATTTGCAAAAAGCTTTTAGCACAATCATAATATAATTTTGAACCCTCTATAAAAACAATTTCTTTTCATTAAATGTAAAAGTTAAAGTCAATCCCCCTTTTTTTTTTGGATGCCTACTCTTAGGAGAAAAAATATTTTCAACCTTAAGAGTACCACATCTACCTCTGTATCACATCACAACATCACAAAACAATCTTCAGTACTCCATCACAATTTGCCAAAATAACAAATCATGGACTGGACAAGACAAACAATTATCATAGGCACAATACTGATTCTACAACTCAGCAAGCACATCCAGGCTATACACACAGTATGTCATGCAAGGATACGCTAGAAGCTCTACACAAGAATGCTTGATTAATCCAAACGCAGAATTCTCATTAAAAGACGACATTTGGTAATGGATATTGCGAGCTACAATGAAAAAAAAACAACAACAAATGAATGAATGAAATTTTGAATCAAACAAACATGCAAATACTTTGCTCACTGGTATAAACATGTACATATACATGTACATTGAAGATGAATAATTCAACTGTACGTGATTTACATATGTATAATGGAAGTACATGTACAAAATTGCATTTTTGTTGGCTTTTGTTTCCCATACATCCAGCCAAAAATGTCATCGCTCTGGTTTATTCATGAAATTTCCAACACTTTAAAAAGTTTAAAGTAAATGCATCAAACAAACATGCCAATAGACAAAACATCCAGTTAACTAAATGTATTACTATTATAATAAACAAGGCACATAGTTTATAACATGTAACATTCATTCAGTTTGAGTATACCTTTGATACAATACAAGCTAGAATTATGAGCATGACGTGTGCATAAGCAAAACCATTTTTTAATTTTTATCATCCCCAATAGGCCGACTCAAATATTTTTTTGGTAAGTTCTAAAAATGTTAACTGAGTTATTCCCCTTTTAAATCTTCCAATCAATTTAAAATACCTGCCTGTTGCATCTTACATGTATTTTGAAATTTTTTGGCTTAATTGAGAAACTACAGATTGACTATTTTTCCTCAGTCTCTAATTAGTGAATTTAATATAATGATTCAATGTTAGTATGAAATAAGTCATTAAGTGGTAAAGAAAAACATTTTGCTCTTTAACAAAACGAACCACTGAACATCAGAAATAAGCTCTTTAGATATTAATCAAGATTAAATTAACAAATCCCCAACAAATCAACAATAATGAATCAAGGATTGAATCATGTAATCCACCCCACCCCTCCAAAAAAAAAATCCTTGATCCACTCCTGTATTAGTTAGTAAGAGGAAGGATACTTGACAAGCTCTATTGCCTGAGATTTGAGGTATTGGAGTCCTACATTTTCATTGAAGGATGACATGTGATAATGAACATTTTGCTCTGAAAAAAGAAGATAAAGAAAACAATACAAAATTCATGGATATTTATTTTAAAAAATCAGATCTAAAATTTCCTTTTATAGAATTAGGACTAGACTTGTACGTCTATAAAACAATTGCTACATTATTGCAGTATTTTTACATGATAAACAAAAGATGCCCGAGTCTTAACAGTCACCTGCACTCTGATGTTCATACTGCATCATTTTAGACCCTTAGAAAAGACAAATGACTATACACAGCTTAATTTTGGCTGAAAAAATATCATCATTATATAGATGATTTTCCGTTCAGTCAGAATAATTACATGTTAATCACATCCAATGGTGCCTGACACACATTCTGTTGTTTTGTATACTAGAAAAAAACCCTTTTTTCTTTAATCTCAAGTAATATTTTTAAGTAATTCACAAAACCTGTTAACAATAGTACATGTACTTAAATCATGTATCCCACTGCTGATATACAAGCATGTATATGTAGACTATATAGGTACCAGTACTTAACACTATAGCCATCACCATTAAGTACACACAATGTTTATTATTATACTTTCATGTTAAATACTGAAATCTGATTGGTTTAGGCGCAGTTGACAATCCGTTCTCATACCCTCAGCGTTAGCAACACACATGACAACGGGCCGATAGAACGAATTGTTTCATGCGCGTAAATTGTGCGCGTACGGTTCGCTGTAGAAATCACATCTTTTCTATATAAAAGCAGTAGCATTTGCTATAAAATTAAGACATTCAGTATAATAAAATAAATAGTGCCTGTTTGGGAGGGTACCCGTCAAAATTGACACCCCTCGAAAACCATTGTCAACCTCTGCTTCGCGTCGGTTGACAATGCTTTTCTCGGGGTGTCAATTTCAACGGGTACCCTCCCAAGCAGGCACTATTTATATATTGACTCTTTCAATTTTTAGCATTTTTTTTTTCTTCAATTATCCAAATGCTACTGGCTACATAGGATTTACTGTGATTCTAATAACTGCTGAGGGAAGGTGTGTGTCTCATGACCTACCTTCTGCAACCTTGAAGCCCTGGAACTTGACGGGTTGAGCGTAGTTGACCATGGATGACAGATAGGGATGGATGTTGGTGGTGGCTCTCTCATAATGGTAGGCAGACATCAAAGCAGCTTCCTCATCTGCTGTGAGGCTTCCCTGTCAATTAAAAAGAAACAAGTTTACATTTGCATTTTAAGAAGCCATTGTACATCAAATAAATAGAAAGTTCCTAGTATCATTTTACATTAAGTCAACAGAAATGCGGACCCATGTGCAAAAATGTTTAGAGGTTCATTGCCTTTGTGTGAGAGAAAATGCAGTGATTCTCTTCATCAAGAATTTTAACCAAAATATCTAGTGACTTCAGATTTGTTTACTTCATATTTCATATATTAATTGTTTATCAGAATGACTTATGTGAGGTAAAACCACCAAATTAGCATAAGCAATATGACTTTGTGGTTACAATGCAACATGTACATCTACATTAAGTAAAACTGCCATTTACTAATCTAAAAAAGATGTTAAACTGTGCTTTCTAAAACATATAACATTAATACAGCCATATGAACACTGCCCCCAAACCTTTGAGTCCCGGTTAATTAAGGCCTCACCTTTTTGCCGGAAAACTGTCGAAACGTCTTCTTGGCCAAACTGTCCTCTCCATCCATGCTGCTGTCCATGTCCTCACTCTTCCCAAGATGCAACTCTGGGTGGGCATCCGTGTTGGTGCTGACTGTTGGAGGGTCAATTTCTGTAAACACAACTATCTTTAAAACATGTCTTACTTTAAAGCTGATTCACTGACCACTTAAAGTTCACATTATCCGGAATTCTCTCAATAGTCATCAGCTTCATTGAAATTTCTATACAGGCACATGACATTGTATAGCATGCAGCATAAATTGTGACTTTTTGATGGGATCATTCTCTATATGTTGATTTTATTGTCAGTTGAATAATTAACTTAAAGATACAATTGACCTCTTTCTCTCTGTTGTGCTTTAATGTCAATCTGTTCAATGTATATGTAAACAAAAGTAGAAAGTTAATTAAATGGGATGGGAGAAATAATGATGGATCAGACTGGGATTCGAACCCAGGCCGCCTGAATCTCTAGTCAGGTGCTCTACTAACTGAGCTATCTGGCGCCAGTATTCGAACAGGTCTGGTCAGTCATTATATATTTCTCACGTCCCGTTATACATGTATAATCATTTTAAACAGTCATATAATTCCAAGCAAAATCTAAAACCCTATGCAAAATAGAACAGGTTCAATAAATTTTTAATAACTAGTATTTACCATACATATTGTCAATTTACTTAATTCTTAACATTTTCTAAAATAGCATGCATTCCATTTTCTCTACAGGTTCTACCGATGGATATTGAAAACATATGGTTTATCCAAGAGACCCCAGGGCCTTAACATTCACAATGTCACCTGAGCATAATACAATCTCAGAGGTTTCACATGATGTCATTAATGAAGCAAATAAGCTGATATTGTATACAGGGAAATATTTGCCCCTGTTTTATTTTTGCCCCTTTCGCCCTCATTATCAGGGAACGAATTCTAGGCTGGGCAAATTCAAAACAAATTTTAAATAACTGTGTCAATTAGAAAGAGTACAATGTATATATATATTTCTGACTGTCTGGGCAAATTCAAGATGGGGCGAAACTATTTGCAAGTGTAGAAGGGCAAAAAACAATAAAACATGGGGCAAAAATAACCCTGTAAACCGAGTACATGTAGTTTTTTTGCTCTATTTTCAATGTAGGACCAATGGCACCCCACCCCAATGTCAGGATCCCTGACCCTGGGGGTTATGAATTTTACAGTTTTGGCACAGGATTCCTTGTTTATCCAAAACATGTACTTAGTTTGTCTGCTAAAATATCCAGTAGTATTGAAGAAGATTTTAAAGAATTTCTATCTATTTTATGCCCAGTAGAACTTCTTTATGAAATAACTGTCATTAAAGCTGGACCCACGACAGAGTACGACAGACGAAAACAAATAGCAAAAGGTCACCCAAGTAACTTGATGACCTAAAATTACTGTGAGTATATTCTACTCAGCGTTTTCAAAAGCTAATGCATCTATACATGTATACATAAGCACATTTACACAATCATTCAATACATATTCAGTACATGTAGCTTTCTACATCTACTGGTTTTTGTGTGGCAGGTTTTTTGTTTAAAGCATTCAACAAATTTCTAGAGGAGAGCATTCCAGAAGAAAGGTCAAACACAGCATAGCAGACCAGAGAACAGGAAGTAGATGTTCAAAGAGTTGGCTATCATAAGCTTCCTGGATGAAAAAAATCAAACATTCAAGTGACTGCAGAGCAGAAATGACAGTTCTGATTATAAATCTCCATTCTCAGCTAAGAAATAAAGAAGAAGAAAAACCATGCTAGATAAATGAATATAAAATGGAGAAGAAGTTGATTTAGCTCAGAGGTCAGATCCATCATCTTCAATATGACACAAAGTATCATTAATCCTTTTATCTTGCCTCCCAGATGATTATGTCCCACAGTTCAATGCTGAAGGAAAATCATAAAAAAAACCTACCCATATACAGATTTAGTTTCCAAAATAAAAAAGGCTACTATAAATATGTAGCATTCTTGTACACTCATTCAGACAACATGGGGAATCAGGGGGAGTAATCAAGAACAGCAAACCAGCCTTTGGTGGTTATCTGGCATTTCCCCCTCCCCCTTTCCTTCTGACTTCAACAGAATTTTTACTGCTGATTTTCTGATCCATTAATTTTCTGAAACATTTTTTAAATACTGACTCAATAAATTTAAACTTGCTTTAATATACAGTAGTTTTCAAAAAATATATGCAAGTGTACATGTATATCGACAAAAGCAGAGAATCAGATGTTCTTGACCTTTGACCAGGCAGCTGTCCTTGACCTTTCCCCTTGTTCAACTAAACTTGACTGAAGGGGAGTGAGATGTCTTCACCTTTTTTTGGTGAAGCGGATCGAGTGTCTTCGGCTCGCGAATCTGAGCTGGACTGGTCATCTTCCGCTGCATTAATTCACATTAAGCACAAGATGTAAGCATGCTCTCTCATTTTGGTTTCTTTAGAATCATCATTTAGGCAACAAACTTTGACCATCGACTCCCAACAACAAACAAATTTCCTATCTTTATTGAAGGCAAAAACTCGATGCATTTAGTGTTTGATCTATATCTACACACTTAAATAGGGACTAATCAGACATCTACATGAACAATGTACTAAAATTATAATCATTCAAATATTTCATTTTTTTGTTAATAGTTTGTCCCCCCCCTCCCCCCCAAAAAAACTATTCTAAAAAGAAAAGAAGCCAAAGGTGTTTGATTTAATACAAAAAATACTGTGTAGTTAAGAAATAGTAATAAATTACTTCAATGTATATATATATCCAAGTAAAACAAAAGCATTGCTACAAATACATGTAGTGTGCATGTAGTATTTACTGAATTTAAAAAAAATGCATCTTTTAAAGATAAGATAGTAAAAAATATGAACCACAAAAACTATTCATTTTCTCGGGTTATTCACAGATTCAGAGCTGATCCATTAATAAAATATATAAAAAAAAAAAAGATAGAGAATTCTGGGAAGGGTCATGTGACTGAAGCTCACCATTCATTGGCCCATCCTCTCCCTCAATGTCCTCTATGACCTTGTTCAGCGGGTCCTGATCTTGGGTCGACTCTTCTGCTGCTATTTGATATTGTCCTTTCATGAATAACTCCAACTGTCCTGTCAAATTATTACACAGATAATTGGAAAAAACTTTCTAGTTGCTACATCTTTTTTATGAGTAGTGAAAACAATCAAAATATTCAACAAAGCTTTATAATGTAATATTCATGAATTACATGTATATAGAATATGGACTTCACGAGGTCATGATTTTTTACTCACTTCTTTCTACTTCTGGTCGAAGTCTTTTGTTCTTGATGAGTATTTTTCCTTTGAGCTGATTGGGAGATGGTAAAGGTATAGCCGATTGCAGCTGTAAGACAAATACCAACAAATTTATTCCCTCATCTCCGTTTCTCACCTGGGCCTAATTCATAGCATTATAAATTAAGTCATGAAATGCAATGATTATCTCTTTATCGTTTGACTTTGAACTGTTCTCCTTTGATCAAATATTCAATATCTATCTTGAATATTTCATAGATCTTTCATAAAAACTGTATCACTGAGACAAAAAGCTAATGATAAAAAAATACAATTAAAAAATACAATTAACAAAAATACAATAAATACAAAAACTACAATCAACAAAAACTGGTCTTACTGGGCAACTGTCCAGTGGTTTCTTTAACAACATGTCTCCAAAAATATCTTCACAGTATTTGGCCATTTTGTATTGTTGTGGTTTACTGAAACAACAGATAATGTTTGTCCATCAAATGCTGCATTACAACATCTTATCAATCAATAAGGATAGACACATAAAACATCACACATTCATTTAATATTAAGTTTGAATGGAATTCAGTACTTTACTCATGCAGATTTACAGCATAAAACAAATTGCATATCTTTATCTTTAGACAATATACATGTACATGTACATTTATCGAATAAATTAAATTTCTGCCTATGTTATACAATATAACATTACTTGGGACAGTGTACCTCAAGTACCGGTGAAACCTGGAGAGCTGAGGCGGGATAACTTATATATAACATACACTACCATTTGTGATACAGACCTGCAGTGATTTTCAAATGATAATATGACAGGATACTGGGTGGTGATGAATGCTGTTTCTGCTATTGCCTGGATGACATCCTACAAACACCATATATTTGGACACTTGGTATTGAAAATACTGATGTTTAAGATACTAATGTTCAACTGTATCTTATAACCTGATGAATACTTTAATAGTTGGGTCAAATTTTAATCATTATTTCAGGATCTGTTATTTGGTAGTGGAAGGAATATATCAGACCCCACTGTCACCAATACATTCAAATCACTCAACTCAACTCAGCTCAATTCAAACCCTTAAAGGAAAAGTGCAATAATTTGAAAACTCGGGACTTGAGGCTGAGTAATGACTTGGGGAAAGTTGGTGACAGTGGGTACAGGCCTCTGTTAAAGAAGTACCTTAAAGAGGATATCAGTACACATGGCCATTCCATGTGTGATGATGGGCTCCTGTTCTTCTTTGGTTCCATCCCAAATATCTAACTCTATACTCCTGTAACAAAAACAGGGGTTTGTTGGATTTAATAATTCAAATAATGACAACAGAATACAAATACTGAGAGGGGGTCTCTCTGAATAAGAATCAGCCAAATGTATGGATATTCATGTATATGGATATTTTGGGATTCTTGTGTTATTATACACTTTACTAGACCAATTTTACAATAATGGTCCACTTAGCCAATAGGTCTTAGAGGTTTTTCAATTACCGGGGTAACTAATCAATCATTAACCTAAAATTTAAAACACAGGGCAATTCATTTCCAAACCTGTACCGTAATGAATCACCACTCACCTGCACCCTGCTAGCAGCACCTGTCGGTACATTTCTACAGAGGAGCGCCCACCAAACTGTCGTCCGGTCAGATATGTGTTGTGGGAGGAATTGATGAAGTAGTGACAAAGGGGCTGATCCATGTCCATGTAGATGTCCAGCCGCTCTAGATACACGGGGGCATTCTCGTCCGACATCAGATAGCGACAAAACCCATCGGAACTTAACCATTCTGAAAGCAAAATTAATATAATATGGTGTAACATTTACTCCTTCAAATCTCATTTTAAAAGATATCATCAATACAAATGCAAATCAGGGGGGAGAGAGAGAGAGAGATAGAGAGAGAGAGAGAGAGAGAGAGAGAGAATGAGAGAGAGAGAGAGAGAGAGAGAGAGAGAGAGAGAGAGAATTTTACTAACAAAAGGATGAAAGGTATGAAATTTCTTCACAAGAGTTCTTGAGGTACATGCATGTACATAAAAAACTAGAGTGGAGATATCTCTCTCTCATTCCCTGGATTTGCCAGCTAGTGCAGTTCACACTCTCAAAGAATAGAATACTTGCCATTCTTAACATATTCTGGATCTTTTTCATAGTTCAGGATAATCTGCAGAATTCTTTTCTTGTTATAATGTGGGAATAGGATTTCATTTAACCGAGGATCTCGCTGTCTCTAAAATCAAATATGTATACACATGTATTGTTTTTTCTTTTTTTGTGCAAGTATGTCACAAACACTTACATGTACGAACAAAGACATAAAATTTAAATATCTTATAATTACCTCATTGAAGAAATCTATTAGTTGAGGTACAGTAAGATATGTTTTTGTGGCACTACCAGCTCTACAAAAGAAGATCAAAAGATTTCTTGTACAATATTGTCTTTACCTTCAATGTAATAGGCATTTAATTTCTAAAATATACAACAAAGAAATTTTCTCTGGTTTGGCATTTGGCAAAATAAGAAATTGCAAGAACAAGCAATATGCTATAAATTTTAATTCAACTAATCTAGTATGCATATTTTATGACTGTCCTTTAAGTGGATAGAAATAAAATACTGTAAACCAACATTTATTCGCATGTGAAAAAATTTTCACGAGATTTGCGAGAGCCTCGTCGACGCAAATATTTCTCGCCCCAAACAAAATTTTGTCGTATGGTTGTCATAACCGAAACAGGTGTGGTTATGGCTTGGTCGAGAAAACTAGTTGTTGCAAACTAGATTATCTCCAGTAAATCACGAAAATAAAGTTGTCGCGAAAAATAGTTGGTTTACAGTACAAATACTGCTTACATTTCACGAAATAGGTCCTCTATGTCTGTCCTGGGACAAATCTTGTGATATAATTCATAGAACTTGTCAAATGTAAAAAGTTTAGGATCAATTTCATCATTCTACAAATAAAAAGTAAATCATTCACAAAAATTAACCGACAATTGAAGTTTACATCACATTCAGTGGCAAAAACATTACATTCATTAATTTTCAGTAAAATATTTATTTGGATTTACATACATGTAGTTCAGTCTGAAAAGCACTTGAGAAATTAACCATCAGATCCACTGAATTTATCAATATGATTTTTCTAACCACAAATTACAAATTAAATATGCTCAGTGAAAAAAATTCCAAAATGTTTGAGATTTTTAATCTAATTTGATATGAATATTATTCTACATTTTTGTTCAGAGCTCTTTTTTGCATAAAGTTAAAAAACATTGTAGTCTAATATTGGCAATATTATAACCTTTTTTCAGTTATTGTTTATTTTACTGTGTGTTTGACAACAATTTATTAACCTTTCCTCCGGGTAAACCCAGGTCCATCAGACACTGCATAATCATCTTCTCTGTCTTTCCTGAGGCAAACGTTCTAGTGATGCTGGAAAACCAAATATTGGCTTAAATAAACGTGAAGCATGTTTGAACTTCGTTAAATTTTTTTAAATATATTTATAAATCTAGTTTTCTAAACTTAAATTTTACAAATATAACAGATCTTAACATTTCTGAAAGGTTGTAAATAATTCATTTTTGAATTTTTTTTTTCTAAACAATATCAATCGAATACTTTTTTGAATCGAAAAAGTCAAACAGCCTTCGAGCTTAAAAGGGGTTTAAAATCAGTCTGATCATTGGAAAGTGATGAGGCCTAATACAGGAAAACAAGGCAATAAACAGCATAACAACTTCTAAGAATCAACAATACAAAAAGCTCATGATGGTTGCCATTGATAATGGTTGCTGGCAGTGACAGTCTTTATAAGAGGCTGTTTGATTCCCATCAAAGCCAGTTATTGACTTGCCATTGCATGTCCATTCCAAGGTCTGCAAGCAGCTATAAACAGGCCAGAGGGTAATTTGGGCAAAAATGGATACACACACAAACATTCGTTTGGTGTGTTTTTTTTTTTAAGTTTCGCCCTTCAGTTTATTGATTTTAGGACTGAGACCCTAGTTGATGTAAATAAAAATTGACTTGCAGATGTCGCAAATTAGAAAACAATTTTCCTTGGCTGATGGGGGAGACTTGCTGTGTGAATACTTGAGAACAGTCAATAAATCAGGTGAATGCGGTTAGATTTTTTCTAGCATTTCCACAATTGCTTTTCTCATTCCTGAAGACTGCTTCCTTTAGTTTACAACTGCTCCTTCCAATTGTAATGAATTGTGGGACTGATTGAATACTGATGATGAAATATGCATAGAAATTTAAAAAATTTCTTTTATATTTATGGACAAAATTGATTACGGTATTTTCTTTCTGGTTCAAATTTGAACCTACCATACCATATATTTAAAACCATGGGCAGTTCAGTGAATATATAGAACAACCAAAGAACTTTTTGTGTTTGCAAAGAGTCTATTTGGTTCAGTTGCAGCTTTATAGTTGATGAATTTCAGTTGTATACTTTGAACTGGAATTTATCTATACCCAGTAAGCTGTACAGTTCAAACATTTGGAGCATGGCTGGCATTATAGTATTATAGTACTGATCAAATTAATTACCCACAGGACATGACTGAGTAATGGATGATCCCAAAGGATATTACCTTTTAAATACAGAATAATGATGGGTCTTAAGTTTTATGACCGGTAGAAGAAGAGTTGCAACGTTTCTAGAAAGACAACATAAAAAATCCCCAATGACGCACCTTTTGACAGGAATGTTCCCCTTTGGATTGACCAGCAAACAGAGCTTTAACCAGCTGAAATGCAGAGAAAGAAATCAATTAATAGGTGCCGATCAAAGGTTGGATATTCTTATTTCACATTAATGAGTTATCGGGGACCATGTTCACCGACACATGAAAGAAATTCAGATTGCAGACAATTATTACATTGGGAGTGAAAATCATTAATCTACGTTTTCAAAAATAAAATAAAATCCCAAAACAGCCCAGTTCATTTCGTTAATTAAATCCTACAATATCATTCAGAGACATCTGAACAGGATGGATGGAAATGGACACAAAACTATATATAGAAATAACCTAGACTGGCTAGAGTGCTGCTAGAAAGCAATCTCTCTTCTCAACTTTTTTAAGCTTAAGTTGATACTGTATACTGGGTTTATTATCTTTACCCTGTGTTGTTGTGACCAATAAGGGTTACATGTAAAAAATTTTGCAATGTTTTTGACAATTTTAGTTTAATACAGTAAAACACGCTTATAATGGAATGCCAGAGACGGGCAATTTTACTTTGTTAAAAGCGTAATTCGTTATATCCGTCAAGTTTACAACATGAAATAAAATCACATGGAATGAAAACCACTTCGCTGTAAGCGTCAATTCATTATAAGCTGGTTCGCTATAACCGTGTTTTACTGTATAAAGAAAAGTAACTTGCAGTTTTTAATAAGATCTGTTTTAAAATTCAATAACTTTAAATGTGAGTAAAAATAATATGGTACATGTAGTAAAAATCTCCTTGTAAACAGTACTTCCTTTACAAGGTACTGTTCTACAGGGGTTACCGGTTTATAACGAATTTCAAGGGACCATAGAAAAAACTTCATTATAGCCGTAATTCACTATACGTTTATAACGAATTCGTAAAAAATATTATTGCGAATTCGTTATAAAATAATCGGCTAACAGTTTTCCACACTATCGTAAGTTATAAA
This sequence comes from Magallana ariakensis, assembly GCA_020458035.1. NCBI lineage: Eukaryota > Metazoa > Mollusca > Bivalvia > Ostreida > Ostreidae > Magallana > Magallana ariakensis. The sequence continues at coordinate 28,135,023 of CM035816.1, read as the reverse complement.
ACTAGTATTACCGTCATTTACAAAAAATGTCAATATAAACATTTCATTTCAATTTTTAAAAAAATTCCGTAGGTGGACTATTTGAATTTGAGTATTTTGTATATGCATCTTAAAATTACATGTATCTTCAATGAAATTTGAAATGGAAAAAAATTCGTTATAAAAATGATAAAATACGTTAAAATTTTGCCAGCGGGGGTCTTAAAATTACTTTGTTATAGCTGTAAATTCGTTATAGCCGTGTTCGTTATATACAGCAATTTTTTATAGGTTTATATAAGAAATTCGCCAGGACATGAATAATAATTCGTTAAAGCTGTAAATTCGCTATATCCGTGTTCGTTATATTCGAGTTTTGCTGTATATACATTTAAACATACAATGATGTACATACTGTAGAAGCACATATTTTTGTTGGGTTAAAATTTCGTTGTTTTTAAACCAAATACAATTTCGCTGGCATTTTATTTCTTCATACCGTAATCCCTAAAATGTATCACATAGCAACTCTGTATTTATGCATACTTGGGTTGAAAATTCGTCATGGATTTAATTTTGTTTTTTACTGCCAACATAAATAACGAAATTAAATCTTCAATGAATATTTCTGCTTCTACAGTTATCATCAACTTTATAAGATTGAATCAGTATATTGGTAAATTACTAACAGTAAGAGTTAATGTTTAAAAGTACTGGCACACTGTAAATGTATTACTTATTGAGTCACACAAATGGTAAATATTTTTGTATGTTCTTAATGGACTATAGTCACAAAGTCCAAGTCGCTTTTAGTTTGGTCACCTAAGTTATATGTCAAATTATCTCTGTGACCATAAAAAAGCCTAAGGCCCCAGAACTACAGTCCTACAGAAAATCTTGGTAAAATCATTTTAAACTGATAAACACTGTAAATGCCATTCCAACTCAGAGGGGAACTCTTGCAGTAAATTAAAAGATGCCCTCAATAAGGTCAATTAAATTATATAGCTTCTAAAGCCTCCTAATAATTCATCAATTTTAAGCAATTTTCACCTTTTGATGGCTCAATCTAGTTCCCTGACCAGAGTTGAGTGGGCTGATCATCCAAATGTTCTGATAATTGCATTAAATGGCCATATCGATGTTCCAAACATATCAGACACACAGAACTTCACAGTGATTATGTGACTTAATCTTGCAGATTTAATACACTGAATCAATTATAATGGTTTTATTTCTTAATTATAATATTTTTTTATAACTTTTATGACTATTAAGCTGCTGTGTTTAAACGAAATCATTTCAAAAAAAGAGACTTTAATCAAACTTATTGAGTTTAAGTTAATAACAATGAATGAAAAACATATGCAATGTAGAGCTTCTTCTGAGTTTACTCATATAAACTGGGTTGGGCAGTTTATGCTTTCTAAAATGTCACACAGTAAAAAAGTACACACTCTGTTTCAACCCAGTTTATAAAAGTACACTGTTAAAGGCCATAGCTTCTGAATTAATACAATATTAACTCAATTCTCTATCATTAAACACAGTATTTAAAACAAATATTCTTCATAAATAACGGTAACTTGTACAAATTTTTTGGCGCTAGGCTCTAGCTATGCATTGTGATGTCGATCAGCAAATAAGTTAAATACAAATGACAAATTTTTCATTTCCAAATAGTCAAGAACTCCAAGATCCATCAAACATTAATGACACATTCCTTTTTAATCTTTTTATAAAAATATTCTAGCTAAGATACAAAAACATCTTTTTAATTTTTTTTTTATGCACTTGACATTTTCTTATCTATATAGTTGTCTAACATAAGATTTTGAGAGATGATCCCCTGATTTCCCATCACACTTAGTATTTATAGCTGTTAACAAACTTCTTTATAATGAAATCGCATGCCTATATGACTTAGAATAATGGGTATATATTTTTCGCTGTCATGTGGCCTAACAAGATCACGATTGACAGAGTAAAAACCCTCTTAGATCCCAGCAAAAATCATCTCTCATTAATCAAGCATCAAATATTTTCCATCACTGTCCATTCTTACGGGAAATTAATGCCATCTTTTCCCTAAAACAAATTGATCAGCGTTTGATCCTTGTCTGCCTCAGTGGCTGTATATGTATATGAAGAGCTGATAGAGACCAGAGTGCCAGAGGCAATGAGAAAAGCCGTTATAAACAGACCCTCTCAAGTATATATATAAATATCTTTATCATTCTTCACTGAATTTAATAACGTCATTATCAATATATATCACTTATTAGTTTGTGATTTTCATCAAATATTTATTAAAGCATGCAATTGTGTAAAGTAATTTATTATACAATTAGGTTTAAAAAGATTCCTTAGTTCACCTGCTCACCATGATCGTTCTACTCAATTTGTCCTTTGTCAGAAGAGAAAATGGGTGGGTGGAGGGGGGGGGGGGGGGGCTTTTAATTATCATGGATACATGCAAATAATAATCATATATGCTGATGGCCAGCAAACCTAGCAACAATATGTACCCATATGTACCTAAAATAGGTACCATATATATCTACTGACAATATAGGTACATATTTTCAGTAGATATGAATATATACCCATATATATCTACTGTAACAATATTTACCCATATGTATCTACAATACATACCCACATATATATATCTACAATATGTTCTTATATGTATATATACATCTAGAAATATGTACCACCACATCAAAGTTCTCGTATTTATCTTTATATCAACCTGAAGCCAAAATACAAAGAAGTTGAAGTCTGAGAAACTCTTTTGATCTTAATTTTTTTTTGTGTGTGCTAATTTTAAAAAGATAAAAAAGTCCAATAATCAATGCACTAAACAAAGACTTTGGTTTAAAATACGCTTCTGTAAAAGTGATGATTTACGCTGGTTGTTAAGTACGCATTTTTAAATAAGCAGATGGGTGATTAACCACACTAAAGTTTAGATTTTTTTTAAAAATTACCGTATGTGCGGGGGTATTTTACGCAGTTTAAAGCTTACAGCGTAATTAGTGTAAATTTCCCCCACCCATAAATAACCACTTTAACAGCAGATCAAATGTCAACAACTGCCTTTTTTTATACAAAACAGACATTACTTGGGTTCCTCCAGTCATTAATGAGCAGTTGAAACCAGAAACTGTGAGGCCATTTCATGATCCCTACAACCCACTCTCCAAGCACTTTTTCAACATCATACAACTATTTGTTCAACAGTAAGACTGGGATATAATGGTTATGTTTTGAAATCATCTTAGTGCTTGAAATTTTTACCATTGTCATACACAGTCAGAGTAAAATAAAGACAAGATAAAACTTTTGATTTGAAAATTAAACTTCAAAAGGTAGAGCTTTAGGGGCAATGAAAAAAAAATGTCAAATTCCAACTGTCAAAATTTTTATGACAAAATATTAAATGACCAAACATCTGAAATTCAGACCAAATAGCACCAGTATTTCAAGCTACTTTTTGAGAGTAAATTTTCCAAAAATGCTTAAAGTTTAATAATATAATTTGTGATTTCCTGCAATACAGAGAAATCATATTCATTTATATAGAAATGCATCCAGTGTATGGAAAGCAACATTTATCATATACATATATACAGTAACAAAATTTGATATCAATTAATTGGCCTCAACAGTGGTCACAGCAGTTAATCTTTAATAGTCAGAGGAGAAATTTTTTTATTTAACTAGCACAGAGAATTTCACACATACTGTTTCTTCAAGGATGTCATTGGACAAATGTTGTTTGCTTTGGTATTGGGCGTCAGCTTCCTTAGACATTCATACCATACCTGTAAAACACATATAGGGTATTTTATTTTTAGTACATTTGGAAGGGCACTCAGTACAACCTTGAAAAGTTTATCAGCTAGACCTCCACAGTTCAAAATCTATAGCAAAATATTAGAGTTTTATATGACAGAGAGACAGATTGATAGACAGACAGGACAAAATATGCCCCAATCCTAACATTTGTAGCTATTGCCAATCTTCAAGGGATTAATAATAACAAGATTGGAAAATGAATTATGCATTTATTATGGTCATGGCCACAGAATATAGTATAGTAATGAACCAATAAAATAACTAATATCAATTTGACCTTGAACTTTCCAAATGACCTTGAACTTATCCAGTCTTTTACCTTAAATCTTGACAATCTCTGATATTCTCTCTAGCTACGATGCAAGTGAAAGTTGTAAACAGAAGGACTGATAAACAAAGCAGAACGTACAACAAACAAAAAATACAACCCTATCTTCCACAACCCCCAAACCAAACAAATACTGGTAATGACAGTATAAAGGGAAGATGGAGTAAGGTGAAAATGTTACAGCTATTGAACCTCCCTCTGATGAACCTACCCTTGCAGTGTCTGGGTCAGCAGCTATCATGGGGGTGTAGTTGATGTTGACTAGGTCCAGCCCACTGCATATCGTCACTGTCCTCCATTCCAGGTTACCATTCCCTCTCTGTTCTATCTCAGCATAGGTCCGAGGATCCTACGATCACAATATTAAACTCTTACACACACTGACAACTGCATATTTAAAAACACTTTTATTTTGATGAAATTTTTAAGAGGGCTCAATGATTGTGGTCATTTTTTAGACTATATTAAGGTTTCTCCACCCTTGATGTTTTTATGGTTTAATCAGTGTAATTTTTGTTTGAATTTGAAGATTAATATGTTGACATTCAAATTGAACTTAAATATTGGTATGTTTCAAATATTTTGTTCATGCTAGAGGAGCTAACACAGGTACACTCTCAGGGCAATTATTACTCTCCAATCAAACATCACATTTTTTTAAAATTATTTCTATATAATAAAGCAATTTTTAAAGAAATTAATCGCAATCCTTTATTTTATGTATTTTAACATTTTAAGGCCATTCAAACTTGCCAGTATGAAAGCTATCACCTTTACAGTGCATTTTGATACAATTTTTCAACCATGAATAAGTACAGTTTAGCAACATAAAACGTCTATAACTTTTGAAATAAGGCCATTCCAAGTTTTTTCTATGTTTAGCGTCCGCGGACGGATTGGTTTTGAGATGTAAAAATAAATAAAAAACACAATGGTTGTTCATAAAATTAGATCGCTTTTTCTTCTGTCGGACTCGGGATCACATTTTTAAATTGGGATCGGAAATTAAATATTAATTATAACAACATTCAAAATGGAAACCAGTGGTTATTTGTTATTTTTGTATTTTTATTACAAAATGAAGAAAATACTTCAAAATATTTAATAAATTTAATTTTGCTGAACCTTTAAAGTTTGTGGGTTTTTTTCCTGATAGAAAGATAGGTTTTTGAGTTTTGGGTGGACGCTTAACAAATAAAAAACTTGCAATGGCCTAATGGTTCAAACTCACTGAAAATTGGTACATTTGTAACTCATTATATATCCTATCAAAATCTGCAAAGAAATGTTTACCTTGCCAGGTAAAAAATTATGAATTGTAGTCTCTGTCAAGTTTGCCTATGTACGGTTTTATCAGTTTTTCATTGAATTCAGCAATTTCAACTCAAACTACTCTCTATAAATTGTTAAACATTAGTGTCATTTCACTTTACATAGCTTAAAATGTGTTAAACACTAGTATAAATCAAGAAATATTGGCAAAACCATGCATCACATAACACTGATATTATAACCGATAACGGTAAATTATTCCGGAATGCTCACAATGACGTCACGCGACAATCGAAAGACCTTAAGAGCTCTATGTAAAGATTTATATAGGAAAAAATTCAAATCTTAAAGCTATACATTTGAAAATTTCCTTTACTAAATGGCTACATATATTATATCTAAAATTTTAGGGAAGATCTGACGGATGATATGTTGATCATCCAGACTCCTTAAAAAACATTTTGGTCATAATATCTGAATGATGTAAAAATCATCCTTTTGTCTACCAGCTGGCAACAAAGGTTTTTATAAAGTAAGGCAATGTTTTAGGAGACAATTACAATGTACATGTCCTTTTTTTAATACATGTACAATGTAGTTATATACACATACAGTACATGAACCCGGTATATAAAATTGCTATTCACACAAAAATGAGTAATAAAGCAACTAGAACAAGAATATCCAATAACCAGTTCTAGTACATATACTAGAAATAGAAATATATCCTACAATAGTGCATGAATGTATACTAAAGAGATTATTGAACATCAAACCAATGACCGTTCATTCACATTCATTGCGTAGGGCCACCTATCTGAAAAATCATGCTGTTACTTCCCACTCATGAAAACATCATTCTAACAAATAATGTCATGGTTTTGAAAAGAAATGCAGAATTTATAAATCTATTACCCTAGGCTAGCCCAGTAAATACAATTATTTTAATAAGCTTTCAATAGCATACAATTTGTGCCTCTTCTGGGGACTGACTTGGTGGGGGAAAAAACTTGACCCTGAATCATCTTTGAACTTTCACCTAACCTCACAATAAAACAGATCAACTTCAGTAGCTGTCCAGATATAAAAAGCATAAAAACCAGATTCAGCCTTTTCTCATATAATTGTTATCCTATTACACAAATTACCCAGAATGATAACCAACATAATGAATAAACATAGATTTGTGACTTTAACAAAGATTTTTTTTAAAAATAATCACCACTGCAAATCTTTATATTTCTAATAGTGAGGCATTAATTGGTCTTTTTGGTGTATGCATGAATGTGCAATAAAATTAATTCTGACTGATTCATATTGCTTGGCAGATTGATTCTATCATTATCACTTTAGTCTTACAAATAATTAATGCCACTGCATAAGTACCATATAATCATACAGTTTTTCAAAGATATACCCTAAGCACCCTCATTTTGATTCAAATGAAATTCTTCTTACTCTTTTATGAGGCAACATTTTGCCATTTTCATCGTGTGGAGTGGGATAAATTTAACTTGACTGATTTCCCAGGAGGGTTTTGAGTAACAATTAGCTGCAGCAGCCATGCACAAAAACCTTTCCGATTTCATGGCGGCCAATGACATATTTAGAGCTATTAAGAGGCTGAGCTTTAATGGCTGACTAAATAAGTTGGAAGCCCCCTGATGGATGGTGATGTTGCAGGACAGCCAAGACAAATCACTCAAGGTCAAATTCATCATCTGTGATAATCTGACTGTCTACCAAACTCAGAGCAGAGAGCACCAAAGGTTCATAGCTGTATGCATTCATTTGATTTTCATATCCTATAGGGCGGCCATTCTATATATATCAATAAAATGTTTCCCCGACTCTTGGTGATGATAATGCTGTTTCGCATCTAGAATATGGATTGACAAGATTACAGAAGACAAAATGGGGGGAAAGATTGAAGTTCTCTGTTATTCCCTTTGGAAAAATACCACAATGATCACACATTAGTATTTTTTCACCAAAAGGAAAAGACAAAAAAAGATCCAAGTATTATGTAACTAGCTGGATTTGCTCTAAATTACATTCTCCCCTTGTGGCTACACGGTCTTTTAATCTAAAAACAGGCTGCTATTGCCCCAAATCTCATCATGAGTGACAGATGACATCACTACAGAGTTGATTCCCCTGTTTTACAAATTTCATGATAATCAAATATTTATTATAAGTGTACTTAATGTATATCAAATAAAAGAGGTTATCTGGAATAATAATCATAGTCACAATTATTAGTTCTCTATGTTTATAAATCATGTAACAAAACACATGTAGCTGCCACAATTTTAAACCACATCTACTTATATTTCTTTAAGAAAAAGAGAAAAATCATATGTAACGTACAATTTGACATACTTTATACAGGGTTTATTTTTGCCACGTGTTATTTTTGCCCTTTTTCACTTGCAAACGGTTTCGCCTCGTCTTGAATTTGTCCAGACAAAGTTGTGAATTAAGAAAAATAGTTTGAGACATAGGAATTTGCCCAGTCCTATATTCGCCCGCTGACAACGTGGGCAAAAGGGGCAAAATTAAAACGGGGGCGAAGATTTCCCTGTATACAGTAACTGTTGTATTCATCAATGCTTATGATTTTTTATATCTGAAATAATGAACTTGAGAAATGCATATTACATACTTGCCAACCTCCAACATGTGAAAATCTGGTCATGACCAGATTTGGAAAGTAAAAAATCTGGTCATAGCGCGTAACGACATTCACGACATATTTACCATGCATTTCAAAGGTATATACAATAGAAATATGTGTTAAAACGTATGTGTAATATTTTATTGCAAAGAAGCATTGTAACTAACAGTTGCTGATTTTGAATTTTGTAAAGTGATCTGACACAGAAAATGGTAGGTTGTGTTCAGCTAAAAAAAATGCAAAAAGAGTTTCTGTTACAATAATCTTGCTTTTGAACTCTGAAAACGATGGCATAAAAGTTGTAAGTGACTTGTCTTGGAAGACTTTTGTGTATTAAAAAGCATTTTTACATGACTTAGCGTTTTGGAATGTTTAGTCAGATCATTTTGGGCACAAGATCCAATATTCAAATGTGCGTTGCATAGAACACAAAAAGCCTTGTTTTGTACTCGATTACTTTGTTTTACCCATGGGGATTCATTTTCCCAGATATGTGGATAGGTACAAAAATATCGTTTTCTTTTTGTTGGTTTTGATTCCGCTCGCCCCGATGAAGACCCTTTCTTATTGGAAGCCATCGCACTTAATGATTTAAACCCTCGGTTTGTCAAAACAACTCACAATAATAAATAACACTTTCCTGAACTGAACACTTAATTGTTATAGCCATCGGCATTGTTTACATAAACCCAGCTTGGATTCATAACTGGAAGTCAAATGCGCAACGTAATTTACGAACCAAATCCGGAAATCGAGAGATTTTCGGGTTGTTCGACAAAAATCGGGGGAAAGGCGTGACCCGCCGGGTCATAAAAAATAATCGGATGAAGGGTCGAAAAATCGGGTGTGACCCGATTTCATCGGGTCAGTTGGCAAGTATGATATTACTTCAAAAATGTCATCTTTCCAAGATATAATATCCCCACCAAAATTTGTATATTTTGTATACTGTGGAATCATTATTGTTCGTGGGGGACCAATGTTCCTGGCTTTCGTGGGTAACCCTTGCCCACGAATTTACATCCCCATGAACCTATACACAATCATTTGTTTAATATTTATTAAAATTATCCCGATTACACTACCAACAAAATTACGTCCCCATGATCCAGGAAAATTTTGGCTACCCACAAACATTTACCCCCACGAATAAAATTGATTCCACAGTATTCCATGAAAATTAACCTTCCCCATACTCCCAACCCTTTTTCCCCAAAATTTAGCTACTCTGGAGTAAGTACTGTAACATTGAATATCTTCATTACTTTTTAGATTTATTTACTATTTAGATCATGAAGGATCCTCTGTATAGGGTGTAGTACCTGTAGGTGTGCCTCCTGTCCAATGCCTAGTTACTTACGTTTATCTTGGGAGCCAGTCCTAACCGAATGTCATTGACCTGTGATATTTCCAAAACTTGGCCATCCTACAATAAAAAAGATAATATTCCTAATAGTTTAGATCAGAACATCAAATCTAAATTTTCATTAAACTCATCTTTTCACTGCTAGGATAAAAAGAACAGCCTTTTAAGGTTCACAGACTCTCTGATAAGAGAAATAACTCTTGCTGGGATAAATGATATTCCTGTCTGTTAAAAATATAGTCAGGATAAAAAGGTGATTTCTGTCAAATTTTGCCCTACAAGGTAAGTAAAATTTTGTGAATTTCAATTATGATGAAGACGTCTTTCAGAAAATTAATCTTTTTTTTTTATTTTAAGTTTGATAAGATTAAACAGATCAAGGGATGCTGTGCTTATATAATTATATGGTATTACCAATCTTTACATATCAGTATTTTGCAGCTAGCAATTTAAAAACTGACCCCACCCCCAATTTATTAGCAATGACCATCATTCATCAATTTATTAGCAATGACCGCCATTCATTAAGAAGCAATACTTTTTGAATTAGCACTTTATGATTCTCTAATAGATAGATAAAAAAAAATGACTGGATGACAAAAATACAAAGATGAGGATATCCAATCCTAGGTGCTCCCTTGTGCTAGACTTCTTGGCTAGTTCTGTCCTGATGAGTTTTTAATAACAGAGCTGTCAGTCAGAAGGCTTTGCCGGGCAAAAATCTTTTTGTTCTCACCGACAGAAAAAGCTAAATTAGCAATGTTCTAACCAATACAATTACCGGTACACATGATATTGAAGCTATATTTTTAACATCTCTGAAGTCATTTGCATTCAGTTATATACTCTTAATTATATTAGTACAATAATGCTTTCATGCTAGCGTTGATTATCACCCTTTAAATACATCAGAAACTCAACCTTATAGTACATGTGTATATGGTGTTGAGGTTTTTAAATTTCATTAAAGGCAAAACTTCTTAAAAGCAAACTCTTTCTTGTCAATGATGAGACTAACTGGTGAATAATATACCATGACCTGACAACTTTCGTGAACAAACTACAATTAACTTACTCGCTCTGCACTTTGCCAGTTAATGAAGAAACCATATTCATCCACCTTGACTGTGCATTTTGGTTCAAGAGTAGCAGATTCCTGGGAAGAAAAATAAACACTGTTGTATATAAAACACATGCTGAACATCCTAACTGGCAAAAAGACACACATGCAGACACCGGCCTTTGTAAATAAAAGAGAAATATCTGAAAAGCTACCGCGTAGTTTCTAGTCAGATTTTTATTTTGGAGGAGAATATTACTCACTATTCAGTAGATTAACATCAAATTTTTTATTTTGTACTGGTAAAAAAAAAAAACATACTAGATAGAAATTTGAAAAAAGTACAAAATTTTTTATTTTGGAGTGTCTTTAACAGTACTATACAGCATTAACCTCTAGACTCCATTAATATGTATTAAAATTAGTACTAACTGTCACACAAAATGCTATGTACAAAATAAATAATGATTTGATACACATAAATCATGTATGTACTATACAATATATCGGATTATTTTTGGATGATCGATTTTTTGCTTTGATCGCAATCACTTTCATATCACCATAAATACAGTACGCAACAATTATATCTGGTATTGATCTTTAAAAAAAAAAATTTTATCACAAAAAATAACTGATGCAAACAAAAAAAGGTAACATTTAAATTTTGTGACAAGCAACGAAAAAAACCTGATACACTTAAATTGCTGTGTAAACTAACCTCATCCCATCTATCGAACACGGCTCCTTTCTGTAACACTTCCGGTACAGGTATTTGCCACTGGAATTCAGTGACCTTAGCCATTGAAAGGTGTTTCTATCTAGACATCATCTGAAAAGTACCAAAAACAGTGATAATTTAGATTCATGTTATAAATGATAAAACTATTATTGACAGTCTGTGCATGGACAAGGCTGTTACCATTCTTAAAAAATTATGTGGACAATTTTTCCTTCACTTATACCCATTAAAACTGTAAACAGTAATCAATATGCAAGTCTTAATTAAAATCAATCTGGTTCATACAATGTAATTATAAACCTTATTTCATTTCAATTGATGATTTATATATATATATTAGCTAACCTTAACAACATGCTTACTCTTCAAAGTAGAAAAAGAAAACTTCCAAAGAAAGCGAATGAGCTTTCACTACCTCTCAGACTTTCAGCTACTCTACCAGCCATGAAAGATTCAATACGAGGAGACAATAGACTTAACAAATTTTTGTCTTTTCTTGGGATTGTTTTCCTTGAAACTGCATGATATTTTTTTCTTTGTGCAAATTGAACAGTGTAACATATATTGTTAATTTCATCTCTAAACAAATCAATTGCAAGTTTGCAACTATAAATGCATTCAGCATAGTATATTAAACCATTTAGATTTTGTTTTGTTGTCTCCTGATAAACACCTGTGTTCCCATTATTTGTGATAAAAGTTAATGTATCATGATTCTTGGTTAATTAATCAATAACCTTCTGACAAAACCAGAAAAATCCTGCCAACAACACAAAAATTAAAACCTTCAGTAAACTGTTTTTACTTGTGAATTAATACCTGGTAATTGTCAGGACGACAAAAAGGGCCAGTAAATCCTAAGTAACAGAATGTAGGGGCAATAACTCCCTGACTGATACATAGGGACAGTAACTGCCTTAGATCAGATATGGGCAGTACCGGTAACTCTGAGTTACAGATAGGCCCAGAAGTAACTGTTTTAGTGACAGATAAGAACCGTAACAACCTGGAGGACACATATGCAGGAATCAGTATTAGATGAACATCCAACCCTTTCTTAAAATGTCTGGGGAGCTTATAGGAATGAAACAGCCAGTGGGGAAACAGACAGAGGCAATAACTGACTGGAGGGATTATCAAGAATTATCATGATCATAGGGAAAGGACTGACATAAAATGGACTCTCTGGAAGCTAGATAAGGAAAATAACTGTCTCGGAGCAAGATAGAATTAACTGTGAGGCAGAGAGATTATCAACTAATCAAGTCTGACTGGGACAGATAGAGGACTACTGTATGATGAGTAATTTATACATCACAGACACTTGACACTAAAAACTTTTCTTTTCATAGTTTCAATAAAATTTCAATAATTTTCTTTACTGAATTAAATATTAGTTGGCTACAGGAAATTAAAAGAAATGTTTTGATGGAAAGTGACTATGCTAGCTAGATTCCTTTAACGATCTGAGGAATATATGTATATTTACTATATATAGATATGGAACTATCTTGCAAGTTGTTTTGGTTCTAGATTCAAGAGTTTGAAAATTACTCAAATTAAAACTCAAAACTGTCCCCAAACAGATGAATAAATCATTTTGATGATCCCCATTTTTTTAGGAATCAGTGGTTAAATTAATACTTACTAATCTGCATCACAAAAAAGTACTATAGTCTGTCCCAAGATATTTCTGCAGCACATTTTCTCAAATTACTCCATATTTATAAATACCTCTGGGTTCAAAAATTGTTCATTCAATACATATAATATAAAGTATGAAAAAAATCCAAATATTTCTTCCTTGAAACGCCCCCTCTAGCCTGTCAGGTTTCAATACACCACTTATAATAAAAAGTCTACGGGGATTTTGCATTGCAAAAGAAATGAAAGTACCTGTATGATACTGTACAATGTATATATCCGATAATTTTCACAATGATCTAATTTTCGCTTTTTCACGACCTCTTTAAATCTTTCAAATAATTGAATACGCAGAAATTATATCCTGTATCAATTTCTATAAGAAACTTTTTAAATCGCAAAAAAATGACTGACGTAAATTTAAAATGTTACAGATTTTCCCCATTTTCGTAAATTTTGAGACACGCAAAAAAAAACCCACGGATATACTGTAATGTTGAAAAATTGTGCAAGGTATTCCAACCATCTTCTGAACGGAGAAAAGATGTAAACATTTCCCATTATAAATTTTTGTAAGGAATCTATTTTCGTTCCTGTGAATTTCTTTAAGTGAAAAATGATAATGTGTCAATGAAGATATCTTGAATATTTTCCCTTTCATCAATTTCAATTGGACTAATCTTTCAAAGGTATGTGTATTTTAATTATTAAAAGTCATCCAAATGTGCTGCATAAATATCTTGGGACAGACTATAAGTCTGATATTTTCTTTGTTTATACAGCAATTCTCCTTTTCCCATCTCAAAACGGAAACTAGACTGAATGGATCATGACACGAGTACTGGGGAAAGAGGTTCTGTACTGCTCAAATACATTTTCAATTATTCAGAATAGTCAGTCATTTCTATTCATATTGTGACAGAGAAAATGTTCATTACACGTCACATATTGTAAATTAATACCCGACCAGGTGATCAAGATTGCCACTGATGGAGATTTCATATGATCTATTTATTATTAAGCTCCTGACATTTAAAAATGTCTGCTTCCAAGACTAACTTACTACAATACATATGTATTACATGTACAACAAACATATCACAAATACAGCTCTGGTAATTATCAAAGGTGGATTTAAAAAAAAAATCACATTTATTCAATTAAGTTCAAGTTTGTGTCAAATGAGCAAAGCATTATGAAATTTTTTCACAACTACGGTAATTTTCAAAATAAAAACCAAAATTAAATTCTATGATAGACAAATTTCTTGGAATTTTAAGTAAATGTGGTATTATGCATTTCTCGCCCCTAAAATTAAACTTCCATAGAGAGCTTTAAAAATAAGGTTGAAGATAGTTGAAATCATATAAAAATTAAGTATGTAAAAAGTGATAAACCCAGTGATGTCATAATGTAAAAATGATGTCATAAAGATTGCCTTTTTTTTGATAAATTCATGTTTTAAATCGAAAAATGGGTGTTTTCCGATAGTTTTTCGACCGGGAACTTGCTCAAGTACCATAAACCATCAATGATGTGTATAATTATGAGAACAAGAACAGATGTAAAAATCGTACCTGAGCAGACCTGCACTCTATACTATTAATGGCAAAATATGAGGAAAAAATGACAATATTTTCATTTGTTTGCAAAATTGGGGGAATTTGCCCATTTTTGTGACGTCATAGATGAGCAGCTATTGGACAATGATGACTAACATAATGTGATAGACAACCGCTGTATAATATGTTTTATGGAGATTTGATTTTGATAATATACTATTTAAAAATTGGTTATTAAGGTGGTATATGGGACATCTGTCGATATTTATGTGGATTAAAGTACATTATAATTGAAATACTTTCACTGGTTTAGAATTTTCAAATTTTACAATATTTAACCAAAAATAGCTTTTAAAAATATTTGGAAAGGTAAAAGTTGTAAAACCCCCAGCGGGATTTAAACTCATGACTTACAGATTTGTAGTAAACCCTCTAACCCACTGCGCTACGCTGTTAAGTGACAATGTTGGGAAAGAAACTAGTTATTTAATTACACTTTATTTTATTGTTTATTTTGATAAACAATACGTCACAACATGGAAGTGTCCCATACCACTTTAAAATTGAGGGCAGATATTTGACAATATCAAATAGTCCTATAGTGTCAAATAATAAACATTTATCAAAGAATAGAGATCATCGTTTGCAAGCACATAGAATTCAGTACATAGGATAGGATTTCTCAATGTGAATCAGCCCTTACTTTAACAATTAATTTTCCCCATCAACACTATGCCGGCCTACCTTTAAAATACACAAATTGACGCATCCCTGATAAATTCCAATCCACTGTAAACTTCCTTCTACATATTCAAAACACACTGCGATGTTATCATGATGCAAACAGAAAGCTCAAGACCAGCTAGACAGCCAGGCCTTTACTTAATACACACACGGTACATATATACAGCATGAGAAATCCCCCGTCATTTAGAATTGACCACTTTTATTTATAATTACTCCAGCACAGCTCAATTGTACAGTGCTGTGTGGATCCATATGATATAGGGACTGCAGATAATTGTGACCATGATAGATACATGTAGTTTTAACGTAGTAGAGTCTGCAATCACAACGTCAGGTTCTCCCCTTAGTCACCTTTGAAATCCCTACTATCATCACGAACAAATATAACCTGAATCCAATGATTCACATCAGTCCAATACACAACCCAGAGGAAGCATGCATTTATCATACATAATTCAATGGGAACTTAGGCTTAAATGGTTACAAATTAACATATTAGCTAAATTTGTTCCATGAAATATATGGACTGGGAGCTATAGGATGAAACCATTTCTTATAAATTAGATAATTGGTTTGCATAACTGGGGAAAAATTTGTTTAATGTCAATATAATCCTTCAGATAAATGATTTAGGACCTACCCACCCCCTTAAAAAAATAAGATCTCTGGTCATGTGATGAATCCCTAGTTGCAGCCCACCACAAATGACTAAGATTCCTGCGTTTCCATTTCATCTACATTCAGGACACATTCAATTTCATGACCGGTAATTTGAAGCAAGGTGATATTTTTTCTTTACAAGAAAGACTGTTTGGAATGGTTTATCAAAACCCCTACAGGTTTTTGCATTTTTTTGAAACATTGAACGATAGCAAGATCAAGCTCATATTAAATGATAACACATGATATGGGATTCAAGACAGAGAAGGACTAGACATGTACATGTGCAAAATTCATATGGTTATCATTTGCATTTTCTGAAAAAGAAAAAGTATGTCTAGGTTATCAGTCCCCCCTGTGAGATTTTTATCTACAGTTATTACAACTCCCTGTGCATCAAATGATGCACAGCTTTCTCCCAACAGCTTGCTGAGCTGCAACAAGAGAATGACAGTAAATGTCACTGATGGTTCAAGTCTGCAGGATTCTCCCTTGTGAGGTTAAAATACTATCTGTATCAATTTTTCTTTTTTTTTCTCCCTCGATTACTTTTGAGCCAGCTGTAGTCCCCCCACCCACCCCCCCTTCAAAAAAAAGTCTCAGAAATTGAATAGGTCTCTAATGAAACTTAAACTAGTGTATGTAAAATTAACTGTTACATATAATGCCATTAAACCAGTGTCCACATATACCGGTATTGCTCCATATTAAAGTTGTTGGTTTTTTTCAGTCCTTAAAGAGATATGATAATGGAAAAAAGACACAAATAATCATTGTCTACTTTTTGCTGACATCATTTTTGAAAATTTTAATAATTAAAGTATATATTAGATATGATTCATCTCTTCTCATATGATCTTATGGTATGTTGATCTTTCTAGTTCTATAGCTAATACGATAGCTAATGATTAAAGAAAGTAATCAATAGTGACATTGTGCAGTGATGAAATAAAAACAGAAAAAGTTTGGTATATACAAGTATCACGAAAAAAGACAGTGAGCATATAAATGAGAAGGTAATTTGCACCTGGCTATGCATATTCAAATTATTGCATATATTGGACTATTGTAATGGAGTAAGTACCTGTATCAGAAAATAATTTAATTATGGTTGTAACGCGGCATTTGATTGGATAAAAATTTTTGTTAAATTATAACCTGGTTTGCATGTCACAAGACACGTCACAATGCACCAACGTCAAAATCGTACTAATCCGCTTGACGTTACGTTTGAATTTTGAACAGATTAATATCATTTTTAAAAGTGAAATGCACTCAATTTATACAGTAAATTACAGAAAATTAAAGTATAAGGAATGAACTCAATTTCTACCCAAGTTATACTAGTATAACTTGGGTTGGAGCAATTAATGTTTTTTTATAATCTGCTTCACGTAAACTGCCCCAACTAAGGTTATACTCGATAGATGCAAAAAATAATAGTTATATATATTCAATGTATATACAACAAAAACTTGCAATAACAGATAAATCAAGTTCAAAATGACCAGAAACTCCTATAATGTCATTAAACCATAACTTTCTACTATAATTGATTATACATACAATATGTAGTTATCCAATTGATCTTCAGCAAATTAAGAGGTACACGTCTAGTTGCTACTGGTTAAATGATTCATTTGCAACTTTAATAAAATAGGAGCACAAAGGTATTTTTTTCTCTCTAAGCATATTAATACAATGTATATTGTACACAAACAAAAATCAATAACATTTGATCAATACCATTGTTTAATTTCCTTTGTCAATATCTGTAGCTGACACCCATCATATTCACACTGCCAATCATTAAGGCAAGAAAAAATCAATTTATGAAATTAATGTCTTGTTTAAGAAAACCATTGCATATTAACAATTACATATAGGTTTAAATCTTTGCATAGTTCTGATCCATTTTCTTTAAAAGAGAGAGAGAGAGAGAGAGAGAAAGAGAAAGAGAGAGAGATGCAGAGTATCACTCTCCCATCTAATTGTTGATGGGTCTCGCTTTTCTTTCAAAAATCATACAGAAGTAAGCAACGACATCTTGGAAAAATGCTGCGTGAACTGATGAACTCAAATTCTTTATACTGAAGACAAAAGCCTAGCTGTCAACACAAGGAGCACCTGCCTGTGCCTCTGCAGTATACCATTCCTTGATCAATGGATATCTAAGATGCCAGTACTTATCCTATTATATATATTAGCTTCCAATTAAATTATATCACTGATTTTTTATTTACCGGTAACAGAACAGATGGGAGAAATAATGATGGACCAGACCAGGATTCAAACCCAGCCCCCCCCCCCCCTAATCTCTAGTCAGGTGCTCTACCGACTGAGATATCTGGCGCCAGTATTCGAACAAGTCTGACTGTCACATACCAAAACCTTTTTAAAAAGCTACATTCTTTAAAACTGATACCTGTTAACTTTCAAATAATATATGCCTAATAATTTTTGTAATTTTTCTCTTACCACAAATTTTGGATCAACCTGCGTTTAGATCGGATTTTTCAGCACCAACTCACATGTATTGTAAGTAAGTTAACAACTAGTTCTAAGAGCAGATTTACAGATAAACATGCACATTCAAAATAACCCCTTTTTAGCATAACTAACATTAATATTTAATATTGAAGAGTAAGAATTGAACACAAATAATATAAACTTTAATTGTCTCCCCTTTTGTATACAGTTGCAAGGAAGTGAACCTCCAAGCTATATAGCTCCATGGTGAGTTAAGTAAAGTTTAGTTTACTTTTCCTGTCAGTTCAGACACTTTCTAACAAATTCTTATCAATATCACCATTACATTCTTTCAAACTTTTGCAAGAATTTCTTTCAGCATAGGAAGAAACTGTTGGCAAATTTCCCTTCACTGACCGTTAATACAGCAAATTGTTTTCAAATACACATGCATCAATTTTCTTTTCATAATGCATGTGTGTACAGTATACTACATAGTTACCAACATATATAAAAATATATAGTATATATACCTGTATGTACTATTTTACCACAATGTAATTACCGGTATCCATACCTGTACACAATTTCAATTCAATTTCACTAAATTTTAATTTTACATTGAGTCAATTGAAAGATAGAGAGGGGAAGGGGGAGGTGCATTACTAACTTATCAATGAACTAATTTCAGATTACCCTGGTAATATGGAGTCAGAGTTTATGGTTTAAAAGTGTTTTTTTTTTTTCCTTACTTTGGACTCAAATTGATTATCATTATCATCTATTCCTATTAACCCCCCCCCCCCCAATTGTGGCCCCACTCTACCTCTGGGGGTCAAGCAGAATTTTGTTTCCCACAAATGCTCTTTAGAAAACTTTCCCTGTGACTCATCCTAGTATTGATACATGTATTGGTAAATTGGGAACCTCAGGGACTGCATGCCTACAGTATATGACAAATCCTAACGATACCTAATATCTCATTGATTATCAAGAATTGTCAGGATTAAATCATGATAATTTATCATAAAGATAACAAATGCATACACTGGTTTCAACAGCAATTCTGGAAGAGGCTTTACCAAAAATTTGATAATAACAATTCACATTTATAGTGTGCAAGTACCGGTAATTGGTTAATATGCAAAGGTAAAGTGACCTTCACATAAAAATGCTATTAAATATATCTTTCATTTATCTACCTTTTTGTATAAAATGATATGTTGGCTTTTTTGTGCAACCGAAGCTACCCCCTATAAAATTTGCATAATATACATGTTTATATTATAGATTCCTTTTTGTGTGACTTTTTGAGTTGCCACATTGTGTTATGTTCAATTTGACAGCTGCACAGAATAAAAAAATACCCGAAAAATACCCGCTTTCTTATCAAGTGTCTGATTGGTTGGTGGGGCTAAGTTATCAATAAACAGGAACGTTCTGACTGAAGAATAATAATTAATTAATATTGTGCATTTTATTTGAACACGTATGCGGTCATTCATCATATATACACAACAAGTTTACTTAGGGTGGCACAGTTTCATCTTATGGAACAATCTTGGTGATAAATGCTGTTGTGATTTTGTGTTCACTCAAGTATAAAATATTGAAAAAGCAATAACATGTACATGTAAATATAACAAACTTAATTGTTCATCTTTGATAGATCATATAAATTAAAAAGATGGTAACAATCATTGTCATTGATAGCCGAAAATCTTGTTTAGGTAATTAAATCTGTCCCAGCTAGCAACCAATCAGTGATAGGCAGATTTGACAAATTGAACAGTTTATGGTCAGGGGCAGTAATGTTTTTACCTGTCACAGCTGTCAAAATTTATTATTATACATGTACTTTTATGTTAAATACTGAAATCTGATTGGTTTAGACGGAGGTGATAATCCGTTCTATTACCCTCAGCATTAGCAACACACTTGGTAATGAATGGGTAAGTGAAAAATGGCACATTAAATCAACCATTCTGTGTGGCGAAGTGTGTATTCAATTTTTTGTATGATTTTTTTTTTTATAAAAAATATTATAGGCAAAAAGCAGTGTCTGAAGTGAATTAATGGTAATTAAACACTGCCTAGATTAAAAATAGCAGGTTTAATTGATGTATTAATTTAACTTACATCAAAAAGAGAATTTTGCATAAAAAATGAAATATGTAATATATGTGTTTTTGCCAATAAAATATTTGTATTTGTATACTATTTTAAATTAGTGAAAATCTTAATGATAACTATGATCATGATTTATATAATATATATTATCAATAACAGCATGTGCAGATACAGAGGGAAGCTTAAAGGGGCATGGTCATGATTTTGGTCAAAAATTATTTGTCCGATTTTAATGTTTACAATGCTTCATTAAGAAATTTTCATTCGTTGAGTAATAAGCAAGTTACAGAGCTTTCTTCGATATGTAAACAAAGCTTTGTTTACATTTTGAATATTAAAGTGAAAATTCCAGTTTAAGACCTAAAATGAATGTGCTAAATGTTTGGAACTGTTTCTTTATGCTTAAAATGAATAAGATGATAGACAAATCAGCTTGATAAAGATTTTCCTGGTATATTAAACCTATGCAAACAAAAACAGGGCACGAGCCTTGTTTACGTGACAATTTAAAGACTTGTGAGCCCTGTATCTTGCTTATAACTCTACGACTGAATCTCAAATTTCATTTGATCATTTGAAATGTATTTCTAAAGCATTGTAAATAATAAAAACAGAAAAATAGAATTTGACCAAAATCGTGATTATGCCCCTTTAAAACAGAAAATTAGTTATTACCAACAAAAATCATTGGACCCCATCCCCCCCCCCCCCTCCAATTTTCTTTTAAGAAGTGGACAGGTCGGCTAATGCTTGTCCACTTCTTAAAAGAGAATACCGCCCCCCCCCCCCCCAAAAAAAAACCCGAAAAAACAAATTGTCCTTCAGAGTTTCCAGCACTTGTGAAAAATTTCTTGATTCCGTCCATGTAACAGTACAGTATAATATTAACAGTTCCACTTAGAATATACACCCATGTATCCATGTTGAGAATGTGTCCTTCACTCAAATAATATTAAAATAGTATGAACATGTATCTTTCTATTCATTTTAGTGTTTTCAGCTGTGCATAAAACGAATGGCTATGAAACAAACAAAAAAACTCTTGAAATTACATAATCTAAGCAACTTTACATAGCACATGCATTACAATCACTTAATTTCATCGCATTTTTAAAATATCTTAATCTTAATCATATAAAAATTACGTAATTTAGGTGCACGACTCTTAACCGCTTCTTTGACGCACATGGGGTCATCTTGCAGTTACAGCCGGTTGAATGCACGTGTACATTGCCTAATTTGTGCGTCACGTGTACATTAATTACGGACAAGTACGGTACTTATCTACATCGTCTTCTTTAATATATAGTAATCAGATAATGGTATACCCTGAACTCCTACGGTAAATATTCGCGAGACCGATATCCATAATCGGTGATTTCACATACAATCACAAAGTAACATGACAGTGGCGCCATGCACCTCAATACGAATGCACATTCGGATTCTTACCTTGAATAGAAAACAGGTGACGTGCTTGGAGTACCTGTAGGTAAAACACACGTATTAATTTAGTGATCGCACATCTTTTTAGCTGGTTGCCATTTTTCTTTCACCATCATTATCATGTTGACACGGTTAACCAATCGATAATTGTTCCGCGGATCACGTGATACCACCATCAGCAACAACAACATACAGGGTGTTTCAAAATTAAATATCAAATACCCCCCCCCCCCCCCAATCGAACCAAGATCGTAATTTAAAAAGTGTAACCAAACAAATATTGTGGGGTCAAATCTATAGACGCCATAGTTCTAAATCTCTTGTTTCACAATTTGAATCGATTTTTAAGAGTCTTTTGGAATACGGAGTTATATATACTTGTCAACGCGCTAAATTAAAATCACACACAACACCACAAATTAGCGGTCATTTTTCATCTGTGCATGCATATAATCAAAAATTTATATATAGATTATGATTATACCTGCATGGATATTCTATGTAATTATGATTTATTCTGATTACTTTTTTCGTCGAGTTTTCTTTTTCTTTGTTTTGTTTTAGTGTTGGGGGGGGGGGTTCTCCTTTTTTTTCCCCGGCAATTAAATTAATAGAATCAAATTGATTCATGATTTACGGTCGAATCTGATTTCGGATGGGTCAATTTTTCAAAAATTGATGTTAAGATTTTGCGTATTCATTTGACAATAACATCCATTTGAGTGAAGTTCACCATTTGATGATTGATTTGGCGAAAATGGAGACTATCAGTATAGCTATCCGTCTAATACACATGTGTTTTAAATAACGGTTACGGTAGCTTGCTATTTTCTTGGGGGGGGGGTGTTCCTCAAATATTATTCATAAATAAAGCTCAAGTTTAAGTTGGTATACAAAATTTAAATTTTTACTATACAGTGCGAATACTTAATTTATAAATCATTGAGATATTTATGAGGAAAAGTTCATTGTTTTAAATTAAAAACTTTAAAAAATAATCTTTATACTGATATTTTATAATGATATGTCTGTTATGGTCGTGTTTTTCAACGGACACATCATGCCTGTTTTGAACTGAATTTTAAATAAAAGGGGAAAAAATAGCTGATATTAGAGTTGAGTTGAATAGGTTATAGTTTCTATAAAATATAATGCAAATTAAAATATTTATACAGGAAATAAAACTGTGTCGGCATCAAATCAAAAAAGTGGCATCCACGTAGCATTGGGGGGGGGGGGGGCACTAAGTGTGCTTTTTCTCGCAGCAGACAGTTTTCTTAAATTTAGTACATGTATATAAAAAGTGAATTAACATGGAGTTGCCCCCCACCCCCTTCAGTGTTTTGGTGAGCATGTTAACAAACATTTGAAGTTAATGAAAGGAAGGAAATTAACAACATGATAACGATTTACACGATTTTTGAACAGTTGTAAATTTTCTTTTTTCTTTTTCTTTTTTTTTTTTTTTTTTTTTTTTTGCTTGTCAAGAATTTTTGGATGAGCCTGCACCCTCTCCTATGCACTTACACAATTGAGTAGGGAGGGGAGGTCTATGTCCCAAGTGCCTATGAAATATTCAATTCAATCGTTTATTGGCATCACCATGTTGGCATACAGTCAAAATGAAATCAAATGACATACAAACAAAAATATTATAACTTAAAGACTATAACATGCAAGACAGTTTTATACAATTCTGGAACTGTTTTCTCTGCATAAAGCATTTATCTAAGTAGATACATATAGACGATTGTCATACACAGGACAGTAAAGTACAAAATGTTGGGTTTTTTTTCATTTTCGACTAATAATTTATACGAAAGACGAATAGGGCCACATAAAAAAATATAAAAGATCTCGTTATAACGAGTTAGTTATCTCGTTATGACGAGAAAAGATCTCGTTATTACGAGTTAATTATCTCGTTATTACGAGAAAAGATCTCGTTATTACGAGCATTATTACGAACATTAACGTTATTATGTTATAATAAAATACATAGTATAGTTGTTATTTGATTTATTATTGTGAAAAAATACATACATAATACAAGTGTTCCTCGTTCACCAGATCCATACTTCCAAGTCTATTGATTCAGCCTTTAATCCAACTTTGATTATGTATATTAACATTTTGGAGCCACGGTCTGAAAACAAATTACCCTTCATATTTATAATTTGGTCAATTAATTTATTAATCAATCTGCTTTGCTCCTTTTGAATTTTTTTTTTTTTTGCACTAATTTAATGAATTTCTTAAGATATGTTCATCCATTTTACATAAAAAGACTCAGAAAGTACATGTAGAACAATGAGACGCACCATTTTTAATAGATCTTTTCTTGTAATACGAGATCTTTTCTCCTAATAACGAGATAATTAACTCATAATAACGATATATCTTTTCTCGTAATTACGAGATAAAAATATTTTTTTTATGTGGCACTATTCGTCTTTCGTAAATTTACAAGTATAGCATATAAACGTTTTTCCTTAAGAATAATTTGTTTACAAAATCTACCTGTTTCAATAAATCTTGTTAGCTGTGATCTTTCATGCTTTTTTCAAGGGAATCTTTAAGAAATCATGCAACTTATACTCGGTATAGAATTTAATATTTTACTGTAAAAATGAAGTTTTCCTGAGTTAGAAGATGAGATTTTGTTCAATTGCTCAAAGATCATATCAACAAAAGTGTTATTCAGCTTAAACCTCAAATCCTTATGGGAAATATCTAAAGATATTAAGTTTAGTTTTTGTTGAAGATTAAAAATCTTGCTTTGCATGCCATGAAGTAGAACTCTTTTTCGAAGCTAACCCTTTGTCTTGGTCTTTAATTGTCTTTGTCAGGAAATAAGTTCCTGACTTCTCATATCATGATATTTACATTACCTAGTCTAGTTAATCTTTACTTTAGATATTTTGTTGATTTTTTTTTTCCATGGAATTTTTATACTATATATAACAATTATTCTAAGAATAAAAAATCGTTCATAAGCCATCACGATTTCCTTGAAGGGTTTTTTTTTTTTTATTATTTTATACCAGGGGATTCCGTTGGAAATGCGCTAAATATTCACATTTTTCATACTGTTTCTATATTTACCTTAGGGATTACTTAAAAAAAAAAATGAAGATTATTGTAAAAAAAAAGTCAACAATTGGTGGAATTGAAAAATGTCGACCATCTTGCTTGGTCCAGGGATTTTATCGTGTCTATTTCCTTTAATTTGACATATTGTGGTATACATATTGACAAGTTCTTTATTTCCGTAAGACAATTTAATCGTCTCATAGGTTTATACAGTTGTTATAATTTACATTATAAAAATAGCATAATGATGAGTACATGAATGTACATCATGAACAAAAGCTAGTATACTCGTGTATTAATCACAGTAGACACATACGTACTCGTTTCATATTGACTATATAATAACTATACGCATTTTATGTAGTTTTTAAATATTTGTAAAGAAATATGATATGTTTGATGTTTTGACGACATATATTCTTCGTAAAATGCCCACCGCTTCGTATCCGATTCGGATCAAGCTCGCCCTTATTTGCGGTGACGGAAATGGCCGAGTAGTTACGATTGCGCTCCGTATATGCAAGCGAGTCATACTTCAGGAGGCTGTATGGTAAAAATAAAATTACCCACCAGATCTACATGTACCTTAAAATTTTAGATATGATATAGCGTTGGTCATATAAAATTTTTAAGTAAAGAAAAAATTTAAATATTTTAACTTTAAAATTTGAACTTTTTCCTGTATCTTTTTATGCAGAGTTCTTCGTCTAAAGGAGATTCATATAGTCTAAAATGGTCATGACCATATCCAACCCTCTTAATTTGTTCTTCATCTTCACAAAGGTTCTTGGTGTCCATCAATTTACAAAGAATAAGATGAAATTTTATAGAACACATAAAGACTGGAATTATTGCTAGGACAAGGCACATAACACTTAAAGACTGTAATTATTGCTAAAGGACAGTGCACCAAATGTCTCTTAAGCTCTCATGCGCGGATCCAGAATTTTTTCCTCTCTCCTACCCAGATCGGCTTTGGATTTGCAGGTGCATGCGGTGGTAACAATATCACTCCAAATCGCGTCATTAATTATTAATTTATTGGTAATTATATGCGACACATTGCGTAATTTACCATATTCCATCAAATCATTTATGAATACGTTCGATTATAAAATGATATTAATTCTACTCTCTCTCTCTCTCTCTCTCTCTCTCTCTCTCTCTCTCTCTCTCAATATTCTCCCGCACTCTCCATTAATTATAATCGAACCCATTTTGTTTATATTGGATTGATTTAAAATATATTTGTTCAAAGTCTAATGAGATTTATTTATAATATGCATTTGAAGATTAATGAATTTGTTTAAAAAAAGAAAATTAGTCAGACATCGTCGTCATTCAACCCCTTCCTGTATTTAGTAAACCTGTCTTTAGTTTTCCCACAATTCATTTCGTTGAAAACTCGGAGAATGATGTCATCTTCGTAAAACACTATTATTTACATGGATTCAGGTAAAAATAATATTAATGGAGAAATATAGAGAAGCATATTTAGTTTGAACACAAATATTCCCTTCTTGAGCTGCAAATCCAAGGTAACCCCGTATGTCTTGATTGTGACGTCACAGATGTAAATACGACAGACTATTTAGGTCCTACAGGCAGTACAAAAGCATACCGAAAGAAAATTCGCAGTTCTGCTGTAGCATTAAGGTTTTAATCGAAAATGGATAGTGACGATGGGTTTATGGACTGCGAAGAGCAATCAGGAGACGAAGAAATCAGTGAGGAAGATGATGACTTCGTAGAAATGGGCCTCGAAGCTGAACCAAGTACAACACAGGACAAACGAGAGGCAGAAGATTTTCCTTATGAAGTACTGCCAGCTGATCAAATTGTGCAATTCATGGTGGATTGTATAAAAGAAGTCAATGCCGTAGTTCAGGTGAATGTCGATCCATTTAAGTCCTTCCCCAAAAATAGAGTCCAAGATAAACAATTTATTACAAAATCAGCTAATAACAAACATTTTGGTATGCACATATTTTGATACATAATCATTCATTGTGGTTGATGTTTAAACCATGTCGATGAAATTTTTCTCTGCAGATTCCCTCAACAGTTACAAGAATTTTACTTAATCATTTTAAATGGGACAAAGAGAAGTTAATGGAGCGCTATTACGATGGTGATCAGGACCGTTTGTTTACTGAGGCTCATGTCATTAGCCCACACAGGAGACCAGATATGGGAGCTCGGCCAAAGGTTTGCCATCGCTGTTTTCAATGCATATTTTATAAATTCTGATTCTAGTTTGTATTATGACTTATCAAGCTTATAAGTTCAATTTGGATTCATTTGTAAAATTTGGATGATTTGAGCTGATATCTGTGGAGTCTTGATAAAACAGAACTCTCACCGAATCATGAGGACTTTAACATCATGGGAATACATAAACGAAATACATGTACTTGCCTTTCTTAACAATACAAATGATTATATTTCACTTCATCGCTTGCAAAAGAATGGTATTCTAATTGGTCTCATAGTACAGGGGTTACAATGCAAAATGCATAACTAAAGAAATAATGTAAGTTACAATTTTTGCAATCCCATTTATTATTCCCCTCTTTTGTTTTGATTTATCTAAGTTGTATACATATTTTCGTACTGGAAATGGTTCAGTGGTTGATTCAAGGCTAATACAATACACTCATGGGCCAAATGAATGTATACGTACACTTGCCATTTCTGTGCTGAGTACAAAGTCATTACAGTGTAATAAAAAAGATTCTCTAAGTTACTCTGTTGTATCATAATTCATATTAGTTATAATTGATCTTGCAAAGATTAAGCTATTTGAAATATATTAATCATTGTCTTTTCAGAAAATGACCAGATCTGCCACAGCAGCAGCTAGTTCAGAGACAATGTGTGAAATATGCTGTGTGCCAGTCCCTGGATCAGTCAGTGTTTTTTTTATTATATTTATCAAAGATTCCAATGAAATGATATTACAGTATTACTGAATTTCTATCTACCGGAATTGAAACCTAAATTGGTGAAATCTTGAGAGTTATAATGAAGAAAAAAAATTCCTGCATGACTGTATCTCACCAAGAGTTGGAGAAATTCTTGAACCCGATTGATATTTTGCTTCATATCATAATATTTCAAATATTTTCTCCAAAAACCCTTAAGCTTTCACTTTTAAAACATGCACTTATTGCAAACATCATAATTAAAAGATTTTGATATAATATATTGCATAATAAATATATGGTAGTAGTGTGCTCTGGTGATGGTAAACTTTTCTTACAACACAGGAAATGACCGGCTTGGAATGCGGACACAAGTTCTGTGCCCCCTGTTGGACTGATTACCTTACTTCCAAAATCGTGAACGAGGGCATGGGACAAACCATTTCCTGTGCTGCCTACGGTTGTGATATACTTGTTGATGATGCCACAGTCATGTAAGTTGTTGAGTCAGACCGTCAAAAGTATAACTTTGTACATGGTTAACATTACGTGATTCTTTCTGGAGCTAGATCTTTTGGGTCATTTATCGTTGGGTAATCATTAGTTCATTAGTTTTGAATGTTGGATTGTTTTCTTAAAAACATGTCAAGTGTGTCCTTGAAATGTTCATGTGGTTATAATGAGAATTTACAATGAAATGTTTGAGGGTTGTTGTCCAATCAAGTCAGAACTTCCTATGCTCATTTGAATTTAAAAGTACAATCAATTTTTTCCTTCAAGTTCTATTTTTTTTTTTTAAGTTTTAAATATTTTTGAATGAGATCCCTTAATGCACTTTATAAGTGCTAAAATTGGTGTTTCCAAGATCGTTGAAGTATTTAGATTAAGTGACTAATGAGTTGATTGAATTGAGTTTCATATCAAATGAGAAATTGGCAAGATTTTTGATTATTTGATTGATTTTATCATTAACATAAAGTAATCTAACATTTTGATACAATGTATTGAAAATTATGCATGCATGCAGCATGTGTCATAGGAAAACAGTGCACACATCAGAACAGAGACATCCATTTTGTTTTAAATGTGTCTATAATTTGAAAACACAGAATTAGATTATCATGCTGTCAGAATTACCTAGATATTTGTAAAAAAAAATGTTCTTTTGTTTTTGTTTAGGAGCCTAGTAACAGATAAGAAAGTCAAATTAAAGTACCAGCAATTAATTACAAACAGTTTTGTCGAGGTAAGTCAATGAACAGCTATTAATTCATGGCTCGACAATTTTTTAGATAAATTACTTTTTTAATCAACTGCTTTTTATTTTGTGGCTTTAATTACTTATTGTTTAAGGTACTGTATAAGGGTTATTTTCGCCCCGTGTAATTTTCGTCCTTCTACACTTGCAAACGGTTTCACCCCGTCTTGAATTTGCCCAAACACAGTTGTGTTTTAAGAGAGATAAATTGCAAAATTGGAATTCGCCCAGTCTTAAATTTGTCCACTGACAATGAGGGCGTAAGGGGCGAAAATTAAACAGGGGCGAATATTTCCCAGTACACAGTTTTTGTTTCTATGTTTTGTTTATGACCTTTTCGTGTTAAATTTAAACATGTCCCATGTAGGAAATGAATCTCATGCTAGTGTACTTGTACTATTGTAGAAAAATGCCCCGTAAGAACAACATAAAGATAACAGGATTATAATATGCATGTATAGACATGTTGTATGCAGACAATTCAGCTGTGCTGTATTCAGTAGCGATGAGTTCTTGTTTTTCAGTGTAATAGGCTGCTGAGGTGGTGTCCTGCGCCCGACTGCGGTCACGCAGTCAAAGTACAGTACTTTGATACAAAACCAGTCACCTGTAAATGTGGTCACACCTTTTGGTAAGACATCATAGATTTTTGTTCATTTTAGTTACAGGCAAACCAGATGACACTTAGTCTATTTTTAGCAAATGTGATATCTGTATTAAGAGGGCTTTGAAAACTTTGGAAGTAAATTAAATGACAAATTCATTTGTTTAATTCTTGGAGGAATACTATGGGTGACCAATACTTATAGCTGTTTTAAAAGTGAAAGGCCCCACATGGACTTATATGATATTATTAATAATCAGAATATAATTTTTTATCCATGTGCAAAATTATTGTACTGAGATTGCAGATTAAAATCGTTTTTTGAAGAAAACCCTTTTTCTTTATTTAATTTTCCTTGTAGCCTATATATGTCATTTTTCATTTGTAACTTGAATGAGGGCTGTTATTTAGTTACCAGAGCAAACAAGATGTGGTGAAAGCTATATCATTTTTCATGTGCATTTTGATAGTCACAGGAAATATTGTAGTATTTAGTAGAGTTGGGTATTGCCAGTGAAAACCATATTGCGATATATTGCAATATCATACTCTTAGTATTGCCATATATTGCAATATATTGCAAATACATAAACCTTGAAATTTTTATAAATAAACTAGTAAATGTGATCAAAATCTACGGTTTTCAGTTACTTTGTAACATTGTAATTAGGTGTGTTGTAATATATAATTATATCAGTTCATATTTAACAAGGGCACCACTAAGCGGAACATCCCCTAGCGACATGAATCATTATGTGGGAGATGCATTATTTAGGAATAAACAGTAAATGCAATTGAGGAAACCAAAATGGTTTGTGGTAAGACAGGGCATACATTAAGCATATATGCCAATAACTTAGATCAGAGTAAAAATGAAATATGACACAAGTATTCATCTCCTTAAAAATGGACTAGTTCTATTCTAAGTACCGGTAATACGGGAAAAATTGACCAAAATTTGAACGGTAAATTGTCCTTTCCCGAGAAAATACAACTTCGACTCAAACAAAAAAAACCCCCAAGAAAATCAGGTAACGCTTAATATTTAAGTCATTCTAATTATCCTAATGTTTTCTATATTTTACGTTCATAAAAAAAAAAATAAAACTAATAACTGGATCCTCTCCCGTATTCACACACGCCTACCATACACAAACATAGTTGCTATCGTTACATTTACATCCGGTGCCTTGTCGATGTCAGGGCGAGTTTAAAACACTTTATTTAGTTTAAATATCAGCTGTTTCTTTGATTTTATTTTTTTTATTATATATTCATATATATCGTAAAATACCGGTATTTGATTTTAATACCGCGATATATTGTCAGCAAGGATTAAACCGCAATATACCGATATACCGGTAATATTGCACACCCCTAGTATTTAGTTTTGCTTCTTCCTAGTTTTGCTTGCGGAGAAAACTGGCATGATCCTGTGCAGTGTAAATGGTTAAGAAAGTGGATCAAGAAATGCGATGATGATAGTGAAACCTCAAACTGGATTGCTGCCAATACAAAAGTAAGTCCCATGGAATCTTACCAGTTCATAGCTTTTTGCATCTTCACTAGCCAATTAAGGGTCCGATTCTTTCATTCTCATCTTCCCCATGGCAGCTTTAGCCTAATTCATGACTGCCATCTAGCAGTTCTGCCTGGTAAACATTCATAAAAAACTGCAGTCTTGTTTATAATTGGGACAGAAAGAATAGTAAGGCATTAAACAGCAAACATACATGTATTTCCCCAGCTCATCACATAAGGTGCGAGAAGTAATCAATAATTTGTGTTACATTATCAAGAACGCCAAATGATACCGATCAAAATGCTTTTATTGTTGCTTTTTTTTCTCTTTTTTTCGCATACAATTATATATTAATATATTAATTGAATGTCTGATAAGTCAAAACATGTAACAAGTATGTATAAGTCCAAATCTACCACGGGAAAAATGAAAATAATATAATTGGACCCTTGGTTAGCAAAAGTCAGCTTTTTGATACTGATTTTTCAAAGTCTAACTTATATCAACCTTACCATAGCTATGGGTCACCCACACATACAACATACATTTACTGGTATTATCTTTTTTATTTATTTTCATTCCTTGGTAAAGGAATTAGAGAAACTTTAAATGATTTTTTTCAAACATAGATTTTGGAATGCGATTAAATCTTGATTTTACCTCATTTAGCATGGAATCAAAATTGTAATGATTTTCATAATATTTGTTAATGAATTTTAAATGGGAAATAAAGGAACCTGTAATGTGCTTTTTTACTGCCAGAATAGTCTGTAAAGTTCATGTAGTATAACATAATATAATACTTTGTACACGGTGATTTTCGGCCCGTGTAATTTTTGCCCTTCTACACTTGCAAGCAGTTTAGCCCCAACTTGAGTTTGCCCTGATACAGTTGTGTTTAAAGAGATTGGAATTCCCCAAGTCTTAAATTCGCCCACTGACAACGAGGGCGAAAATAAAACGAGCGAATATTTCTCTGTATACAGTAGTATCTGTTCACATATTGTTACTACACAGAGCTCACTAGATAAACCTCAGAATATTGCAACTACAGTTTGAATGTGTTTAATTAAGTGATTTATCCTTTTTGTCAAAGTTCAACAATGGAAATGCTTTTTTTTTTGTTTAGGAATGTCCCAAATGTCACGTCACAATTGAGAAGGATGGAGGCTGTAACCATATGGTATGCAAGAACCAAAATTGCAAGGCTGACTTCTGTTGGGTGTGCCTGGGACCCTGGGAGCCTCATGGGTCCTCATGGTAAAGACAATTTATTATTTGATGTATTCACGAGTTGAACTAATCCTCCCACTGTTGTTTTTGTCTTGATGGGTTTGATGGTGGAGTGAGAAAGATTTATTCTAAAATTTTTTTAGATTGTTTATTGTTAATCCTTTATACAAAGTGTTGTGGAATTTCATCTTTTTTCTAAGTTTGAGTCTTGAAATTTTTATTTTGATTCCTGTACATTTAAATTTTGATTATATAATAATAAACTTGTCTATGGTCTGAAACATTCACTGAATTTGCTTACTATGTGTGAACAGTGCATGTGATGAAATTTTATTAACATGTAAATGAAAGTGCAGCAATTACAGTATAGAACTATAACACAAATATACAATAAATGTTCTTGGAAAATTTAATTCCACATCACATTTGTATCAAGTGCATTTTGTTTCTTAGTCAATCATTTGTTGGCAGTTTTTTAAAATTTAATTCCACATCACATTTGTATCAAGTGCATTTTGTTTCTTAGTCAATCATTTGTTGGCAGTTTTCTTTTTTGATTTATCTAATATTGATTGAAAAAAAATATTTTTGACAGGTACAACTGTAACAGATATGATGAGGATGAGGCCAAAAAAGCTAGAGACAACCAAGAGGTATAATTAGAAAGTCATTAAAAACCTACTTTTAGTACCTTTCATGTAATGAACTATGAAAAAATTTCAGGATTACTGTTTTTCTGATGATAAATGTAAAGGAAATGTTTTGTTGTTGTTTTTTGGTTTTTTTTAATGTAATAATGTAATTTTCAATGTAATAATGTAATTTTTTAAAATGTAGTAATGTAATTAAATTATTAATTGAAATGACTCAGGGTACAGTAAAACAATACTGTAAGGGTGAGTTCAATATAAACATAATTTAGTTACCGGTATGTTTTACTGTCATTTGGATAGTTTAGAAAGTTTATTATATAGTGTATGAGCAAAAGTTATTCCTAATTCCTACATTGTAAATACAAGAAAGTCATCTCTGAAATTTCCATTCTTAGACATGGACCTGTCTATATAATACCTTCAAACTGTGTAAAAAGACAAAAGTTGTGATTTGTAATTCTTACTGATGTTGTGATTTGTAATTCTTACGGATATTTTTTTTTTTTTTATACAGAAATCTCGATCAGCACTTCAACGATATTTATTCTACTGCAACAGATACATGAATCATATGCAGAGTCTGAAGTTTGAAAACAAAGTAAGTAACTTTCTTTTTGTGAGGGATTCATAATTTGTTGAATTTTAGATAAATTCTCTTTTACATGAAATTAGAAAATTTTAACTAATGTATTCAAATTGAGTTTACAAGATACAAAGATACAATTGATCACAAGGATTGTTTTTAACCCCCTCCCCCCCCCCCCCAAATAAAAAAAAACCCAATAGAAACATTTTGAAGTTCATGAACTATCTGAAATAAATGTGCAAGTTGAAAACTTCAGTAAACTTACCCTGTACTGGGCTTTTTGATACACATTTATATTTTCAATGTTGATATGATTATGAAGTATGCATGTGGTTTGTGTACACTTCTAACTACAATAATGTAATTAAGGGAAAGCAGGGGTAAGTGTATTAAAATTACATTTGCTGGATAAAATAATAACTTCAGCTACTTAACAATGGTTTTAAAAGAATCTATTGCTGAATGGCATTTATATTGATTACAGCCCAAAAGTGCATGTTTGCAGACCTGTAGTGTGTTTACAGTATAGTTTTACTCTTTTTCTCCAGTTGTATGCCTCAGTGAAGTTGAAGATGGAGGAAATGCAGCAGCACATGTCCTGGATCGAGGTCCAGTTCTTGAAGAAAGCTGTGGACGTCTTGTGTCTGTGTCGGCAAACCCTCATGTTTACTTACGTGTTTGCATTTTATCTTAAGAAGAATAATCAATCCATCATATTTGAGGTAAAACATGTTTACAGAGTTTACCAGTAGTCTGACATTGCAATATTTGATTTGACTTACTGTTTTATTTGGTAGTTGTACTATAACTATGTTGGTCATTGCCTTGTTTACGTTTGTGCATTTTTTATGCACAAAGATGTTCTTATAAAAAAGTACAAACTTTTAGTTACAAGTTTCATTAATAACTTAAAAATAGAAACTTTTTGGCACAATTAAATTCTAGCACACGCGCCTCTTATTTTAAAAAGATTAAGTAAAATTTCTTCTTTGATCAACGGTTATGTGTTAATCCTGTGTTCACTCAGGCATGCACACACAACGACTGATTTCTAACTCGCATACGCAGTAAACTGTTGTTGTGAACAATACATTTACTTTTGACCAATTTATGAAATCGTCAGAAAATAGATATAAAAACTTCATATTGGCAATGGTGTGAAATTTGTGAACAAGTTTGAGTGTCAGCCTTTGAATTTAACATAGCAACTGGGATAACACTAAAAGAGTTCTGAAATTAAATGTGAGGGAAATCAAATGCTACCGGTGAGTTTCAGTCACCATGAGCAAATCGTTTTCACTGTAATTTAACATTAAATAACACAAACAGAGGTATAGACTCATTATTTTTATATCCGCTAATCAGAGAGCTAGAAATTAATCAATCATGTATTAATGTCAGCATTATTATTGTCAATGTTGTAAAGCATAGGAATTCAATACCTTTAGATTTTTTTATGATAAAAATTACATTATTTCTCTATACATGTATCTCTTCATTTTCAGTGAATTTATTTTATTTTACCGTATCAATGAAATTTTCACAGACAGTGTGTTTCAGTAAAATGAAATTGTGTGCCATTCTGGACTTGGCAAGGGATAATGAAGGAACATTCACACCTACAGTATTTAAAATTATTTTCCCATGAATTTAAAGTCTTCAGTGATGGTAATAGTTAAAAGTACATAAACAACCCTTTAGGAATAACAAACTATTACATAATAAGGACATATGGTATTTAGACATATCAAGGAAGTTTGCGTAATATATACGTACGTTACAAACATCCTGGTTATTAAGAGCTTGATGACATACACATTGTATTATCCTTAGAGGAATTTTGGTAACAAATTTGATAATAACATTTTTTTGTTTACATGTATGTCTTAAGAAATAAGAGTACCGTTAGTTCTAAAATAGTCAGAAATGAACAATGAGAAAAATAAAGTTCGTTGCAGCTACTGAAATGTAATTTAGTAAGAATAAGTAAATGGATGTGTCAGATAAGAATTAAAGATTTATTCAGCCATATCGATATAATCCCTAAAATTTAGCTCAGCTGACGCAACTTTAATCTGTTCATTTCAGTTTTATTAGATAGTTGAATGAATTTGATGAACAGTTGATAATGTACATGTATGTTGTGATGCTGAAGTCATTATCAGTTAATAGATTATTGTTACTGTCTGAATGTTCAGTCTTGAAAAAATACTGAATGTTTGTAAAGAATTTTGTGTGCAACTAACATAAATTTCAGGAAATACTGGTTCAACATTTGAAACCCAATTCATTACATTTTAAAAAAGTGCAACATTTAAGAAATGCCTAGTTATAGAAGAAAATATACTGAATATCTGATATGGCTTTTCAGGAAAACCAGAAAGATCTTGAGAATGCCACAGAGCAATTGTCTGAGTATTTGGAGAGAGACATCACCTGTGATATGTTAAATGACATCAAACAAAAGGTCCAAGACAAGTATAGGTGAGTGTGTGGTCGAATGCTTTGTTTAGTCAGAGAAAAAAATTTAATCTATAAAAAAGATGGTTAAAGCATTTTCTATCATATGTCATTCTTAAAATGACATCATACATTGATTGAAAATGGTTTTTTTTTTTTTTAACTTTTCAAAATCATTTTGTAAAAAGGAGTTGGTTTATATTCATCTAGTTTATTTCAAGTAAGGGTACATTTATTGTGCCTTTTAATTGAATTGTGGATTTTATTTTCTTACAAAAAAAACATCTAGGAAAATATTCACTTGATTTCATTCACTTAAATTCACTTTCATTTACTTAAATTCATTGAACACCAAAAGCAGATCACTCTTACTGCATTAAATTTACATTCTACTGTGTTTTTCCATTATATTCGGTGATCTTTAAATGCCTCTAAATGCAACAACCCAATCACTGCGTATGAATTTACATGTAATTTACATAAGTAGTTTCCAAACATTGATTTCTGTTAAGGGTTTAAAAATATAATTATACCCCCGCTCTGAAGGAGAGGGGGTATAGTGTTTTACCCTTGTGTGTCTGTCTGTCCGTCTGTCCGTCCGTAAAAAAAATTTCTGTCGCATTTATCTCAGCAACTATTTATCGCAGATGCTTGAAATTTTTACACAGTGTTTGTTAAGGCATTTTGTACCAATCGGACGTCAACTTCCTGTTAAATGACGATTTTGCTTATTTTTTAACCAAAATTTTCAAACAAATATTCGTCAAAGATTTCTCAGCAACTATTTATCGCAGATGCTTGAAATTTTAACACAGTATTTGTATAGGCATGCCATATTGTGGGATATATTTTTGTACCAATCAGACGTCAACTTCCTGTTAAATGACGATTTTGCTTATTTTTTAACCAAAATTTTCAAACAAATATTCGTCAAAGATTTCTCAGCAACTATTTATCGCAGATGCTTGAAATTTTAACACAGTATTTGTATAGGCATGCCATATCGTGGGATATATTTTTGTACCAATCAGACGTCAACTTCCTGTTAAATGACGACTTTGTTTATTTTTAGCCAAAATTTTCAAACAGATTTTTGTCAAAGAATTCTCAGCAACTGTTTATCACAGATGCTTGAAATTTTTACACAGTATTTGTATAGGCATGCCATATCGTGGGATGTATTTTTGTACCAATCGGACGTCAACTTCCTGTTTAATGAGTACTTTGTTTATTTTTGGCCAAAATTTTCAAACAAATTTTCGTCAAAGATTTCTCAGCAACTATTTATCGCAGATGCTTGAAATTTTAACACACTATTTGTTTAGGCATGCCATATTGTGGGATATATTTTGTATCAATCGGACATCAACTTCCTGTTAAATAATGACTTTGTTTATTTTTAGCCAAAATTTTCAAACAAATTTTCGTCAAAGATTTCTCAGCAGCTATTTAACGCAGATGCTTGAAATTTTTACACAGTGTTTGTTAGGGCATGCCATATTGTGGGATATATTTTTGTACTAATCGGACCTCAACTTCCTGTTAAATGAGTACTTTGTTTTTTTTAGCCAAAATTTTCAAACAAATTTTCCTCAAAGATTTCTCAGCAGCTATTTATCGCAGATGCTTGAAATTTTAACACACTATTTGTTTAGGCATGCCATATTGTGGGATATATTTCTGTACCAATTGGATGCCAGCTTTCTGTTAAATGTCGACTTTGCCTATTTTGCATATTCACATCAGAGCGGGGGTATCACTAGTGAGCATTGGCTCACAGATATCTTGTTCATACATGTTGTTTAACACCATGTTTTACAATTATTCAACAGTAAAGATGATTCTATTGTTAAATGCAAATTTCAAGAGTTTTTTTTTTCATGGATTATATTTTTTATGTGAAAACCAGTGTAAACCGGTTTTAGAAACAGCTGTTCTTGCTGTTACTAATTTACTTCCTCGCTGATCTGCAATTTTTACCAATTAATTTAATAAAGTAATGTATTACATAAAGATTTATTTTTGACGTCATCGTGACAATAACTGCCGTCAGTTGAGCAGGCAAATTGTCATAACGCGCAGTCAGTTGAGCAGACGTGCCGTCAGTTGAGCAGACAAATTGTCGTTACGCGCGCTATTCAATTTGTCTGCTCACCTGATGGTAGTTATTGTCACGACGTCAAAAATAAATTATTCAATGCTATAATGGACTCTCTACAGTGTTAATTTTTTGTGCTGAGAGTGACCTGCCCTTCGATGAAAAATACAATAAATCGCTACACGCTTCTTACAGATGCATTGTTCAGTGTGGACTCTGTATTATGAAAGTTTTCTAATGTTGAAATAGAGTACACATCTTATGTTGAATTTTGCTTTCGTTAACAGGTATTGTGAAAGTAGAAGAAACGTTTTATTGGACCATGTTCATGAAGGCTATGAAAAAGATTTATGGGAATATTATAATGATTATTGATATATTTAAATGAGAAAAATTGAAATCTCAAAAAAAGAAAAGAAAAAAAATAGAGAATAAAAATAATTTTTTTTTTTTATAATATTTGTGATATGGATCGGAGTGTTGCTCCTGTAAATGTATCGAGTGTTTTTCACCAAACATGTTTTCCCCTCATGAGATTGGTTCTGTGAAAGGCTTGTCCTGTTGATGTTTTAGTATGCAAGATATATCGAGAACTAGGGTGGTGTTTTCAGCCATTTTTTGAAAGGCTTGTATGTCCGTTTGTTAAAAGAGGGTCAAAAAGAGTGATTATATGGTTTAAAAATGTCAGATGGTTTCATATTCCATGAACAGACTCTCATACAAAATTCTAAATGGAACTGACCTTTTTTGTTGTTTGTACTTGTGAAATATCAATTTCCATCTCAATTTCTCAATGTTTTTTCTTTATATTTTAATATTTTTCACCGCATAGAAAACATCCCTAATTTCTTACGATTTGTGTAGAACATTGGATGTTGTTACTGATATAAACCACTAAAATCAGATATAAAAAAAATATTTTGAACAGTATTATTATTTTAGAATGTGTAAATTACAGGAAATGTAAATGAGAATTTGCAATTACAATGTAAATTACAGTTTGGCATTACGTTATTTCTATGCACACTAATATGTATACTAGCTCTGGTTTTAAAACCCTATTTTAATATCGTAAGTTGCAGACATTTCTAGATGTATATTGAAATGCAATTTTCATGGGATTCTCTTAATAACAATAAAAATTTTCTGTGCATGAGTCTACTCGTTGAAAGAGATTGGAAAGAGAAGGATTGATACTAAATTTTAATAGTCATCAATATATTATTGATGTTTATTTAAAAACAAAACCTTTTTATGTATACATGTATTTCAATTTTTGTTTGTTTGAATTCTTTTTTTTTTTAAAGTTGTATATTTATGACATGCATTATAAATTTGAAGTTCATCGTTTAATTGAGAACATTCATTCCATCAATTTAGAAAACAGAAGTTTATGAAGAACAATACCATCTATTATTTTTGTACAGAAAGGTTCCATGCATATGCTTTGGCTTCAATTGATGCTTTTTGTTTCATGCTCAAATGTAAAACGATTCGGAAGGAACATCATTTTTGCCCTCTACATATCATTAAAGATGAAAGCGAAACTAACTGATAGACTTGGCAGTAAACACTGCAGTCCTCCCAGTATAGTGCATGTGTCTGTAAGAGTTACATGTATGCGTTAATAAATGCTTGCGGTTTTTTTTCTTTCTAAATAAAGCATCTGCACAGTGATTGTATTAATCAATGAAAAATGTAAGCTTTTTGTTACATCTGTCAGTAAGGAAAAGAAGAAGATATGTGGGGTAATTGTGATAAAATGTTTACTTATTAAAAGTATTGAAATAATTGACGTGTGTTTTACCTGTTCTTTTTTGTATCTGACATAATCTTTATTGAATGTGTAATTTCATCTGCTTAAAATTGAGTTATGCTCTCATGTAAAAAAGCGTCTTATGATTGACAAGTGTCTCCTGAAACCGTTTAAGTATGTACAGAGCGACTTGATATGCAATGCACACAAGCACTGAACATGAAAGTATATTTTTTTTATACATACATTTTATTAACTATTATTTTATTTAACTCATTACTATTATAGTATGGGAGACTATCTATAAAATGAAGACTTAAGGTCAAGTTTCTGTGGAAATTCCCCAAGTAAGCCCTCTTGTTGAAATGACATTCTAGATATAATTTTAAAACCACAATCTCGCGGGCACATAGTAAAGAACTGTGCCCCCATGACCCCTATTAATGGATGTCAAAATACACTGTTGCATAAAAGATGTTGTTAAGGCAATTTTTCTGTAGAATTATGTATGCTCTTAATGCATTACCGTAATATGCAATTCAAGCTGATTGAAGGTGATCTCTTTCTATAGTTGGAATATTGTCCCTTGAAATACTCCAAAACGTCTGGTCATTGAGGGCCCTCTTTACCCTGCAAACTAGTTGCAGTGTATTTATAGTGTATCCACCATGTTGATGTAACAGAGAAAATCAAAAGCATTCTACAATGTACTTTATGCTTAGTAATTGTAATCGATCAAATACTCTTGAATCTAAGATAGATAAACTAAAATGCACACTTTAGTGCGATATAATTTTTTTTGAAGTTTATAAACCGTTTATTATGGCACATGAAAGGCCTTAAAGTGAATGGTATCAGTCATGCATGTTAAAGCATTGGTTCTTTTATTATTTCCTAAACGAAAGCGATATAAGTTTTGAAACAAAAGTACAGAAATTTGCAACTTGCTGTCACCAGCACTGGGTATGTTAAAAAAAAACCGCATTTCTCCTATAAAAAAAAATAACACAAACAAAGAAATTAATGCCAAATGATTGTTATTTTTGGGGGTTGATATATAGTATAGAGACGCTTTTCATCTTACAACTTTTAGATTTTTATAGAAACTCTGCATAATTAAAATTCTGAAACACGAAAAACTGAAATACATTGTACTTATATATGTTCTTTATTCTTTTAGATTATCTGGACTTTGACTTAATTAATTATGCAATAAATACAAACAAAAACATCTTCACAAAAATTAATACAAAATGTTTACTACGAAAAGAAGAAATATAGCAAGATACATAATTAATGAACAATTTCTAAAGAGCAATATAGCATTAAAATACAATAATTTCGCTATCAGAAAAAACCTTTTATTAAAATATTCACAAAACGTAAACCCGAAAAATACTTCGTAACAAACTTGACAAATATATGTGTAAAACAGACTTTCACTTTGCCTTATAAACGCTTCTTAAAATAAAAAAATGTAGCCAAATAATTGTTATTCTAGTGACAATATCAATTGCTTGGGAGAACAACTACATGTGTTGGTTCAATACTAAAAGTGATGATATCTACAATTGTCTGCATATTGTTGATTTTATCTTTTAAAGCAATAAAATCTTTTATAATTAACAGCATTAAAAATGCACCACACAGTCATAATTCATATATCTGATTTGATTTATAATATCTGAGTAATAAACATTAATATCTCATATTAAAGGGACTTGGACACGATTTGAGATCAAAATTTTGAATTTTATTTTTCCATTTTTAATGTTTAGAATGGTTAATATGGGTATTTGTAAGGCATTGTCAAAATTTGAAAGTCAACTATTGAGTTATATGCAAGATACAGAGTTTGAAATTCCTTGTTTTGTAAACAAAGCTCGAGCCATGTTATTTTTTACATCTGTGTTTTATTGGTATAAATTTCAATCTAATGTTGTGTTCTTCTGTTGGTAATATTATTTATTAACACATTTAATATGTTTATCTTGTTTCCCACGAGTCATTTTGTCAAAGAAATGGTAATTCCATACTTTACATTATTTGTTAACAAATATTAGACTCGAGCTTTGTTTACATAACAATGAATTCTTACCTCTGTATCTTTTATATTACTTGAATTCTAACATTCAAATTTTGGTCAATCATTCAAAATGTGCAGGTAAACCATTTTATATATAAAAAGATAAAATAAAAAAAATTTTGATCTAAAATTGTGTCCAAGTCCCTTTAAAACGTGGCGCTCTTTCAAAAAAAGCTAGTCCTTTATTTACATCATGAACAGCTTGCATACATTGATTATAGAAATCGTACAAATTCATTTTCACCGTTGAAAGATGAATAGGTTAACATGTTTTGAAATAAATAGAACTGAAAATTTTAGACTAAATATGATGCTTATTATTTTTACAAATACAGATTTTGATTCTTAAGAACTCTTTCAAATTCTTTTAAATACGTTTATGCAAAGAACGGCCTAGATCTTTGGGCTAAAATTGCCCTTTTTTGACCACCCATTAAAAATAAATCAGTTCACTAAGATCCAGCAGAACTGACGGATTTTTCAAGCTCTGTTACTAACTTCAAACCCATATCCCAGATGTCCCTTGCATACGCTTTTAATTCGTCCTCTGATGCTTTTAAACTCGGTATTCTCGGGAAAATTGTCACCTCTGTTCTGGGATCAGTCTTTGGTAGCAGCTCCATTGTTTGAGGGATTAATTTTAACTCTCTTACTGTTGCGACCTCTACTTTACACGTATTGTTATCACAAGAGCAATATGTCTCTATTTCTTTATCTTTCGCGAAAGAAACTATTTTGGACTTCATCAATGATTCATCAACGAGATATCCATCTCCAGTGATCGTTAGTAGTTTTCTTTTTTTCTCGAGTGTTTTGTAGCCTTCTAGTCTGCTGGCACATTCTCTGTCGATTTTTCGCAATGTCTGCAATTTGTATCTTATATGTGTAAACTGGGTAGAACCGTGACGAGCTGTAGGAATAACATTTGCCATAAACCATTTGATATCTGGTAAATCCATGCAAATAAAATCGCCATTTTCCATGAATTTACACACGACTGGATTTGTTTCTTTAAATTTTACCGTAACTGTCTTTCTCCTCTCATCATTAGAGCTAAATCCAAGTCTTTCAAGAATACTCCGAATGTTTTTGTTGGCATAAGAAACCGGCTGAAATGAAAATATATAAGGTACACGTACGTTGAATCGCTTAGTGTTGTTTGGTAGTGGCTTTCTTTCTTCGACTGTTGTAAGTAGCTTGTTGAACTCCGTAACATCCAACGATTTTCTTTGTTGAATATTCATAACATAAAATGTTCCAAGCGAAATGCTCACACAAATATCCCCATGGAAAATATTATTGTATTCATTCTTTAAAACCTTCCATTGTTGAATGAATTTTTCCTCAAAGGTTTCATTGAAAGTTTTATCTATACATGTATCAGTTTGCTTCAATTTCGGAATATATCTATAACGTTTTTGATGTCTTTCATGATAAATTCCATCATATATTTCAAATGCAATCCGGCTATCACCGTAACCTCCCTGAAAAATGGCAGAATAAGCATTTTCTACAATTATATGCCCCCTTTCTGCTTCCGACAACACTGCACTAGATGTCTTTGAAAATTGTTCAATAATATTCTCAACTCTACAAAGCTGCGCGTCAGTTCCAAATGCCTCAAGTTGGATTGGATTTAATTGCGTGAATGTAACGTCAGCACCGGTTCTTTTTTTAAGCTGATGTTTAATATATGTTTCAGCAAACTTTATAGATCCAAACATGGTTGGAGCCATGTTGAAAACTTCATGACGATAAAACCCATCTTTATCCTCATCTCCAACACGCTGTACAGCTTGAGAAAAGAAACTTATCCCTTCACATTGTTCAACTGCAATCTTCTGATATATAAACATCATTTTGTCTGAGATTTTATACAAAGTATCAGGAACAATACACAGTGCATCCCATCCATCTTTCAAAGTTGGAAATTGACTCAAATTCCAAGATCTAAAGCAATTTATGAAATGTCTCAAAACTCCGAGAAGGGGACTTTTTGAGTTTTGGTTAAATGATTGTCCGTGATAAACAATAACGGCTATTATAAGATCGGAAAAAAGATAGCTACATGTGTCCTTTGGAAACATGTCTTGTAAAATATCCAGTAAAAATTGAACAATTGGTTTTAACTTGAACATCTTGGACAAATATTGTTCCATAGTTTTGCTTAGATTGATAATTCTGCTGTCAGTGACAAAGCCCACAAAGGCATTTTCGTCGTTCGTCACACGATAACACAAAATTCGACTTTGAAATTTATTTTCAATTCTCACTATGCCATGTTCTTCCATTGCGTTTGTAATGATCTCAAGCTGCATTTCTGATGTAGCTATGAGAAGACTTACTTGGCTTTTCAATATCCCGCAAAACCCCAGTCCTATTGGCTTAAATTCAGCATTATTACACAAAACATTTTCTAGCAAAGTTTTAACATTCACATGCATCAGCTGTAAGTAATAGTCAATATAACAGTTTTCCGCTTTTGAAGTATCATAGAACCCATTAAGGACATCTGTAATCCTGCTTGAATAAGGTTTAAGAATAGATTTTTTCTTTAAGGGCGCTAAAACATCGGCAACAACCCATGGAAAACTCAAAACCTGACGAATGGCCTTATTTTCATACTCATAAGTAACTTTGTACCATGCAGATGCTTTATCTATAACCCGCGGATCTTCTTTGGATACATTTGTCTCTCCTCCAA
Source organism: Magallana ariakensis (assembly GCA_020458035.1). Taxonomy (NCBI): domain Eukaryota; kingdom Metazoa; phylum Mollusca; class Bivalvia; order Ostreida; family Ostreidae; genus Magallana; species Magallana ariakensis. Next base: position 28,090,100 of record CM035816.1, on the reverse strand, counting down.
ATTCTTCGAAAAAAATATATCGTGTACTCTTTTGTATCACGCACATCTTTTCTTTAATGATTTGTCCAATCTGGAATTTTTCGTCTTTCAAACGCCCTGTAACTGACTTGACGCTCATAATAAGCCCTGTGATGGCTTCGTTTTCGTTTCTGATACCATACAGATCCAACAATTTGTCAACTTTTTTAACATATTGTTCCCTATCACGTTTGGCATCTTCGATTATTCTGTTTTCAATGGACGGCAAAATAAAGTCATCGTTTACAACTGTTTTCAGCCTTGATTGATTTTGCATTCGAATGAATGATTTGCATTGTCTAAACAATTTACCTATAATTTTGGTAGAAGAGTACATTTGTTTATCGCGTTTCATCATAAAGTCTGGATATGATTTGGGACGTAATTCATCATCAATTTCAGGGATTTTTCCAGTTTTAGGAAAATCAACAGCATCGGAATGCATTTTGGCGAGTCTGTGACATTCTTCTGAAAAAATACCATTTTCGTTGCTATCTGCATGGACAAGATGTGCATTAGCTATCAAACCAAGTTTATCATACCGGATGTAATCTGCCAAGAAATCAATAACATCATGAGAACTCACTTCTCTCGCGAGCTGTTTTTTCTCTGCTTTTGGAAAATCCATCGGTGTCCGGTTTTGAAATTTACAAAGGTCTTGTTCCCAACACACAAAGTACATGTCCCCATCAAGATCCGATCCCGACATTTCATCAGGGTGTGGACGAATACCTCTTTGAGGAAAAACAATGCAGTCTACCATATGCCGAAGTCTTGGTTCATTTATAGCATGAAAGACTCGGATATCACCCTCGTGAAAACAAGGATTTTTTGTCACAACAACATGTCCTTCATATATAATGGTATGTTTACCAGGTTTGTGTGTTTGTTTCGAGTATTGGATGAAAACCTGACCTGGATTAAGTGTTCTTGTTTCATCAGATGTACCCATCATGATACGCCCTTTGTCTAAAGGAATTTGTATCCTGGTTCGTTTCATGAGATTTGTCAACTTGTAACGATAAATGAGATGCAGAAGTGATCGAAAGAAAGGTTCCTGAATTAAGGAAATACGCTCGTCTAGAATGGCTTTAAAATCCATACCAACTGTAGACTAAGGAAAGAAAGTATTTTTAATTATCAAAAGGAGAGGAATTCAAAATACTTCCTATATATAAAGATCGTTTAGTGCCTAAAAATGAAAATGAGTTTAAATGAATATCATTTCAACGGTGCTTTTTGATATCAAGAATATAAGAAGTAAAATCGCCAACTCCAAAGCGTGTTAACGTACACTGTTTTAATTCTTGAAGATTTTCACCGATTTCTTTTCATGTCAACCAATATTTAGAAAGCTGTTATGCAAAATCATACATGATTTGTGATTTAATTAATAAAAACTAACCTCTGATAAAGCTGATAGTGCTTCTTCGTCATACAAAAGCATGTCTGCTATATTAATAAGCATTTTCTCTTGAAGACCCATAAACACTTCGTCTGGAATTCCCAATCCGGAGAGCAGAGTTATTACCTGTCTGTTAAGGTGCAACCTTCCTGTTAAATACAGAGTTATATCTTTACTAAGAAATACACGTACTAGTATGTAGTTCTGTCTCATCGAAGTAGGGTAATGACTAATGTATGTCTAAAATTATATACTTTCCAATGATTAACAAGTTTACCTGGTCTTGTTTCACCCAATATTTCCAAATTGTTTGACTTCGATTCAAATTTTCTCATGCTTTTTCTAATAACAAGAACATCAGCGTCATTTCCGAGGGTGGGGTCCTGTGCTACTACCCCCTTACAACCACCAAACCGTATTTGAAACGCAGAGGGTACAGGGCGTATATTCAGCTCAACTGCAACCTGTGAAAATAATTCACTAATTGATTAATTAATATTTATTTGTAGAGACAACAATGATATTTAATGAAAATGATAAAAAAAAATCCCTGATAATTGGGTTATAATACCTCACATTTATAATAATGTAGGACATGTACGGTTAAATAATTTAATTGTCGATGCAAATGTCTGTTTTGCATATTCTCGGGCAAAGAAATGCAGTATTTTCACCAATTTGTTACATGTAGTAGGAAGTGGATTGAATAAACCCGTATCAGAACAGCTGTTTACCAAATTATAGGGGTTATAATAACGCAACTCTAGACTAAACTAGGACTTGTGGTGATTAGTTGGGACTAATTTCTGATAATTTGAAATATATATACAGGCAAACGTTTGTAAATAAAAAATTAAACAATTATCAATAATGCAATGTACTTGCTTAGTTCATGCAAAACAAAGGACAGTACGTTACTTAAAATAAAATTCGTCAAAGTAAGAAAATATATATCTTTGTTTAACGGTTAAAGAAAACAATTGCAATTGCATCCTTTTGTTATGCCATGAACTTTAGAAAGTTTAGAGAAAAATTATATTTTTATCTCAAGCAATTTTCAAAAGACAAATAATTCAATGGACAGAGCAGTAGTTAAGTTAAAAATCCCTTTTCTTTTTTAAGAATCGCAGATTTGATAGTTGTTTTGAATTTCACTTTTTAAATTTTTTATATGCATGAGAATCATACCAATAAGGTTTCAATAAAGTAGAAAGCTACATAATACTGTTTCCTTAATGGCAATACTTGTTTATTAAAATCTGAATGAATAGGGCTTCGAAAACTAAAGCTAGGTTTTTCACGTTGTAAATTTTTGTTGATTATGGCAGTATTCTGTAAACGCCATTATTTAAGCAATAAACAGAAAAAAATCGACACCTTTTCAGCAAGTTTTGTTGATATGCGTCCAATACCATCGGTAAAGCAATGCTCATCTTTTTTCACATCGTCGCCGTAACTCCAACATTTCTCATCGACGTCCACTGTTCTTCGCGTCGATGAAAAGCAAAGACCGAACCGAGATACGTAAGATGCTACACATCTATCCGTTAAAAGTTCTCCTGAACTATTACGAATGCTGTCTGATGTGATGCCATCATGGGGATGAAAAAACCAGAAACTGTGCTCCCTAAGTTGACTATTTGAACACCCAAGGAATTCATAATGGCGATTGCTAATTCTAAAACCGTCTTTAAAAAATTGTTTCATTCTTTTCAATATATCGTCCAGCAAACAGGACTGTACAGTATTCATTTTCTCAAAGTCTTCGTCCCGATAAACAACTCTTATGAAAAAATCTGCGCCATATTCACGTAATATTCTGTTCTGAAACACTGGTTCTTTCGGTAGAAACAAGGTCTTGGTGGGAGTCAGAATCATTCGACCTACTATATAATAGTGAGAAAGTACATCATATTGAACAGCATCTGTAATTGGAGATTTTGTCTTTAACAAGTGGAACTCATCTTTGAAATTGAAAAATGGTTTCTCGATCACTTTTATTGCCAAGTTGTGAAGTAGCTGCGTTAAAAATTCTGTTTTCTGAGAAAAGCATTCAATTTGATTCTTCACTTCATATGTAAGGTGATCAATTACTCTAAACCCGATGGAATGAACACATTTCCAAGCATATTCTAACTCGAAATTATTTGGGAGCGATATATCGAAACAAGGTTCAGGAAGCTGTGTCTGCAACTCTGCATAAGTGATATAAAATCCACAGCAGATCAAACGTGTTAAGAACAATTCTATTTCAGAACACCGTTCCTCGTCGTCTACATCAAATTCAAGACAGTATGTACTTAAACACCCGATATTGTCAAATCCGGTGTCTTGTGCAGTTCCACGGTCCAATTTCTTAGTTTTTCCATTGTTTTTGTAAATTTTTGGATTACATTTCATATTCAATAAGATAACAAGAGTTCTATCTGTTTTATGAACAATGATATTTTCGTGAAGTGAATCAAATGATGATTCAAGAGTAAAACTAGTCCCGTTTCCCGTTTCCAGTTTAAATTCTTTGGCAATTTTAATCCTCTTTGTTTCAAATTGAAATGAAACTTTCAACTCATCAATTAATTTAGCTAGTTCCCAATGACAAACGAATGTAACAGGTGATGTCATGCTTCCACCAATCACCTTAATCCCAGAAAAGGAGAGCTCTTGAACGGACTTCGAAAAATCGGGATAAGATCTTTTATTTCTGGATATTACCATCCACGCCATTTTTTCTGTTAATGGTTTGTTCGAAAACCATGTTTTACGGACGTCCTCTTCAATACATTCAGGCTTTAATGTCTCGAAGGCTTGTTCACATGTCACATTGTATTCTCCGTAGGCGTTTTCAAAATCTAATATTTAAAAAAATAAAAATAGATTATCGAAACGGGAAATAAAGTTTAAGCAAGAGATTATGATTTTTCTAGGATGTCTTCATTGTTATAATGATAAAAAAGAAATCCAACATTAATGAGAAAAATCAGACCTTGTTTTTTTTCAAAGAACACTTATGCTGTCAAAACTAATTAAACTTAAATTTGGTATTTTATAATGTTCTGTATTTGCATTTTAATCTCGGAATCATGAATTATTTCACAAACCCCTGATCTGTTATTTATAAAAATGCTATTTGAATAAGGTTATTAACTCCAAGGCTATACTCGCATACTGCCAGAAAGCAGAATGAAGATTTAAATGAGTTTCTATTTATTGGTTACGGGTTGGCAACGGTTGACGCAAGTAGGGTTAAAACCTTCTCTGGAGAAGTGTTCATGTTTATATGAACATAAACAAAATCTTTAAAATAAAATACAAATATTGTTCAATATCGAAGAAATATTAAATCCTTATTTGTAAAGCCCATTGAAATGATTTTATCTAGAAAAACAAAAATTGTCTCATATATAATGATAAAATAGTTCAAAAAGTGAATTTATTTACAAACCATATGTAATAGTAACCAAATGCTTAAGCTTATCACTTACCAGGCATACAAACAGATGGACGGACGATATAAACATAGAAAGCAATACATACCTTTCGACAATTTTATGTTGCATACACATACGATGTGTTTTGGTAATTTATCGGCAAAATAAGCCTTCGCTGAATATTCTGATTTGATGTAATAGAAACGAATGTGAAAGATTTCCTTTTCTTCCTGTTGTTTTGTAACAGAAACTGGACTAATCTCCACAGAGGCCATTTTAGGACTCCGCGAGATTTATTATACTGGTTCCTTAGCTATGAAGATAATATATATACAAATAGGTTTTTAACAATGAACCCATTTGCAAGAAATTGAAGTGAAATCGAAAGAGGCATTTTTAAATGCCATGTTGCTTACATTGTATATTAAATCAATATACCTGGGAAAAAAAGCTGTGAAAACCCGTATTGATCAATGCATGTACTGTATGCCATTTGTAGATTTTACGCCATTTAATAAAGAAATCAAACCGAAATACGTCATCTGTAACTTACCGATTTCTCATCGTTTTTATTAAAGACCGTGCATGCAGATGGGGGGATTTTTAGCTCACCGAGACGAAGTCGGGGGGGGGGGGGCGGTGTTATGCTTTACCCCCGGAATCTGCGTCGACGTCGGTGTCCGGACCTGGTTAAAGTTTTTGGAGCAGGTCCTGTATCTAAGTTATTACTGGTCTCATCTTCACTAAACTTGCATGGATTGTCTACCTTTTGATACCTATGTACTCGACAGACTTGGACGCTGATTAGGGTTTTTAGAGCAGGTCACATATTTATGTAAATAATGGTCCTTACTTATTCAAACATGGTTGATTTAATTATGTAAATGAATCAAAGAGCTAGCTTCAGATACGGAGAATGATCTTGATTATTTAGATGCTTAGGCAGGTTTAAAATTAGACAGGTTTATGATTTTTATTTAACTAGAATTGTGTTAGGATCTTGGAGCTGGTTAAAAATGAAGTAAATTCTATTCATATCTAGTCATACTAAAACAGTTAATTAAGCATTGAATGCCTATTTTTAGATATCATCGGTCCTTTAACACACAAGGTCGTGAAGACAAATCGAATTATGATAATTTGTCTGCACGACCTGGTGTGTTATAGGACGGACGATATCCAAAAATAAGAATTTGATTCTCATATTTACATTTTATTAACTTCTTGCCTTGTCCGCTAATGTAAAATATACCTCAAAATCACTGTATTGCCCTAAGGGTAAGTTCAAACTAATGGAAGAGCCAATGTAAAATCCAGCAGCATGAACTTTGATTTTCGCTTTTGACTTTAACAGCGTTCAACGTTTGTGACGTCGTAATAAAACATAATTTAACCTTTCAGTACCCTGTGTGTGACACAGTGTTATAACTGCAGTAGTTTTCCACACACTTTAAATGCAAAAAAATGTGTAATGTAAATATTATGATTATGAATGTGTAAAAAGAGGTAGCTTCAGATAAAGAACTTGATCTCGATTATCTTATTGGTGGAATTGGTGTACGTTTGCGTGTGGTGCTTTCATTCCTTCAAAACGTACATAATTCACTGTAGGAAAGGCGATGACCGTAATATATATTACGGTCATCAAAACATGTCGGCCGAGCTGGTCGATAGGCATTTTTCATTCAATATTTCTTTCATTTACGGTCATCATTCTCAAAAACTTTGATGTACAACAGCTTTATTTTCTTTCATTCAAATAATATATAACATCCAATAGCAAGTTTTCATTAGCGTACATTCAATTTTTATTGGAAGTTACACAGGTATCCTAACATATGAAAGAAATCTTGAATAAAAAATTCCTACAGATAAGCTTGGCCGACAAGTTTTGATGACTGTAATATATATTACGGTCATCGGCTTTCCTACAATGATAATTAAACACTATACTTTTTATTCTGGCCTTATTAGTATCAGGTTCCAAAAATGAATCCGAGCAGATTTATCTTGTCAAAGGGTTTCCGTTGACTTTAAGACAGATTAGCAACACCCCTGATATGGTTCGTTACGGGCTATTTATTAATATATATTTTAATAAATGACCATGTAAATATATAACAATTCAACATAGAACTTGAAGTATTCTCTTATTACGTACAACCAAAATTGAAGTTATTTTAACTTAAATCAAGGAGAATATTTAGCAATTTACATAACATTTCTTACTGGTCTATGTACATACATTTTGGCATAAAAAATCATTCTTTATGATGCAGACATTGCATTTAACGCATACATCTTGGCTATGCACATACAATTCTAGGCCCCACATATTTAATGCAGTAAAATGACGAGAAAAAACAATTATATTCTGGAATTAATACAGTTCACTATCACACGATACTTCGTAAATTAAATCAAAGTACATAAACATCTTGTTACTATTCAAATCTTATCTTATTATTTCTAAAGTGTCACTTTCATTGACCATTTATATTGAGAAATTGCAAAACATTGTGCTTAACCACTGGTTTGACATTTAGAAAACAAATATTGTAATAATATATATATATATATATATATATATATATATATATATATATATATATATATATATATATATATATATGCAATAATAATCAATTAACTTACCGAAGAGATCAGAAACTTCAGTTTTATATTGTCAATTGAAATTGAAGGAATGCACCAAAAACCCAGAGAACTGGTGGGTCGAAATCATCTATTTTTACTTAAAGAAAAGGTCAAAAATTCTTTTTTAAGCATTCAAACTCACTCTGCTTGTTCTCAAATGATATTAATTTGAATTAAAAATTTAAACGCCTATGCACTTGTCAAATACATATACACTTGCTAAATACACTTGTCAAATACATATACACTTGTCAAATATTCCAATTTATTTTCAAATTTACTAAAATCTTTCATCTATATAAACCAACAAATGTTAAGATAGAGCAAACTACACTTTCCATAAATATGAGAGAGAGAGAGAGAGAGAGAGAGAGAGAGAGAGAGAGAGAGAGAGAGAGAGAGAGAGAGAGAGAATTCCCTTCAGCATTAAAAACGTTTTTGGAATTAACGTACGTGTTTCTATTGATTAATTATTTTATTTATTCTTTAAAATTATTATAAAACATTTATCCACATTGATTAAATTAAAGGAAATATATGGACTTAATCTAATTATATATTTAAATGTTAGTCACATTTCTCTATTCACTTAATCTTTAAAACTTTCTATAACATTGGTATTTTCAACGTATTATATTTTTTCCATTTCTGCTGCTAATTTTAATGTCCATTGCCAGATGTGCCGTGCATAGGATTTTATTTCTTCCTCAGATGAACTTATATTTGGAATTTCAGGTAGCACCAAAATTTCTATTCTTGGAGCACCGTTTCGCACTAACATCCCAGTCTTTTGCCGGTAGTGTAAATCTGTTACTGTTGCAACTTCTATCTTAAGTTTATATCCGCCAAACCAATTAGTTAAGCAGTACGACTCGACTTTCTTCTCTCTTGCATAATGAATTTTGCAAGAAGGTGGCAGTAGGTACCCATTTGCAAATGTTTTCAGCCATATTTTGTTATTTTTGCTGATATATTTCCCTTCCAAATCTCTATTTGATTGCAATTTGTATCTAATATTTGTATTCTGTGAAAAATAAGGCACAACGGTTGCCATAAACCATTTAATATCCGATAAATTAACCCAGAGTAGTTCACCGTTTTCGCCATACTCTTGCATGCAATACAATGGATCTTCAAACCTCAAAGAAATCTTCCTTTTTATTTCACCATTGTCAAAAGAAAAGCCAATACATTCAAGGACCTTACGAATTTTACCAATGTCAGAGAGGACTACCGGCTGAAATGAAAATGTATATGGGACTAAAACCTGATTCATCTTTTTTTTATGCCTTTTCGTCGGCTTCCTTGCCTGTTCCTTTCTTATATTAAGCGTAGAAAACTCGTTGTTTAATTCCAACACACTCAACCTTGAAGTACGTTTAATATTCATAACATACAAAATTCCAAACGAAATGCTCAAAAATAAATCTCCGTGAACAATCGCATTATACTCAGTTTTCAGTACGTGCCATTGTTTAACAAACTTTGTCTCAAAATCTCCATAATTGTTCTCCTGTCTGATATTTATTATTTTGGGCACAAATGTTTCCTCTTGAGAGTGTGTTTCGTGATGAATTCCATGATATTTTTGAAAGAAAAGTATACTTTCTTCAGAACCTCCCTGAAAAATAATGGAGTAAGCTTTTTCTATAATACAATGACCTTTTTCGGCGTACAATTTAAAATTTCCTGGTGTCTTTGAAATATTGCTTATGATTTCTTCGACCTTACTACTGCTGCTTCAGACCCATATGCATCAATTCTATTTAGTCCTGTTTGCGTTTTTTTTCAAAATTACATCAGCACCGGTTTTTTTGCTTAGTTGCGTTTCAAAGTGTTTTTCAGAATATTTGATCGCGTTCCAAATATTTAAAGACAATGGAAATGTCCCATATAACTCATCATCGTCTTCAAAGCTTCGTGAGAGGTGCCGAAGGATTTCCTAATTTCCAGAAAAGGATTAGTGTCGGAATTTTGCACAGTCTTGTGGAATACAGTAAGAAATTTGTCTGATATTTCCGACATAACAGTATCTGTCATCCCAAGTGCTTCAAAACCGTCTTTTAAAACTTCACATTTGCTTAAATTCCAAGATCTAAAACCCAAAATGTAATTTTTTACAACGCCAAAAAGGCATTTGGCACATCCATTATCGTCTGGGTTGTTCCACCATGTCAAAAAAATAATCATTATTGCTATGAGATCAGAAAAAACGTAACTATCCGAATCAGTTGTAAAGACGTCTTGTAATACATCCAATAAAAACTGAACAACTGGTTTATAACTCATAAGTTTTTTGGACAAATGATTTTTCATAACTTTACTAAGCTTAATAAGTCTTGCATCAGTGACAAATCTCGCGTATGCATTTTCGTTAATAGTAACACAATAGCATGGATCATGGATTGGTTTTTCGGTTTTCTTAATGCCTTGTTCCTTCAATGCTTCAGTAATCATCTTAAGTTTCAACCCGGTTGTTGCGATATTGATATTATTTTGGCTTTTCAATAGTCCACATGCATAACTCTAATCCTATTATAATTAGTTCATCATCTTTAGTTAGAATACTCCGTAACAATGTTTTAACATTTGTATACATAATTTTTAAAATTTTGTCTCTAACCTCGCGATTTGTTTGCGATATTCTCTAATATTCTGTCAGAAATATTTCAAATCTGTTAAGTCGAGGCTCACAATGGCATCTTTTCAAGAGTACTAATATGTCGGCAACAATCCACGGAAAACTTCGAATCTGTCTGTACGTTTCCTTCTCATTCATGTAAGTTACTTTGTACCAGGCAGATGCTTTCTGAAATACATATTCGTCTTTTTTCGATACATTTGATTCTCCTCCAAATTCATCGAAAAATATTTCTCGTGTTTTCTTTTGTATCAAGCATATCTTATCTTTGACAATTTGCCCGACCTGAAATTTTTCATCTTTTAAGCACCCTTTAACTGACTTTACACTAAGAACGAGACCAGTAATCGCTTCGTATTCGTTGCTGATGCCGTACATATCCAAAACTTCTACAATTTACTCGTGTATTGATCCCTTTGATGTTTGGCATCGTCTAGTGTCTTTGCATTGATGTCCGGCAAAATCAAATCTTTATCCACATCTGATTCCTGTTTGAGTCCGGATTGTTTTTGCATTCGAGATAAAGAACGGCATTGTCTATAGAGTTGACCAATAATTTTGGTAGATGGGTAGATTTGTTTATCGCGTTTCATCATAAAGTCGGGATAGGATTTCGGTCTTAAGTCATCATCAATTTCAGGAATTTTTCCTGTTTTTGGAAAATCAACAGCATCCGAATGCATTTCTGCAAGTCTATGGCATTCATCTGAAAAAATACCATTTTCGTTGCTATCTGCGTGAACAAGGTGTGCGTTTGCGATGAGTCAAGTTTATCATACCGTATGTAATCTGCCAGGAAATCAATCACGTCGTGGGAGCTTACTTTTCTACTGAGCTGTTTCTTTTCTGCTTTAGGAAAGTCCATCGGTTTTTGGTTTTGAAATTTACAAAGATTTTGATCCCAGCACACAATGTACATATCTCCATCAAGATCCGATCCCGACATTTCATCAGGGTGTGGACGGGTACCCTTTTGAGGAAAAACAATGCAATCTATCATGTGGCTGAGTTCAGGTACATTTGTAGCAATAAACACTCGGACATCGCCTTCGTGAAAACACGGATTTTTAGTCACAACAACAGGTCCTTCGTATGTAATAGCGTTTTTACCCGGCCTGGTCGTCTGCTGAGAATATCTAATAAAAACTTCACCTGACTTAAGTGTTTTTGTCTCATCAGTAGTACCCATCATAATTCGACCTTTGTCTAACGGAATCTGTATCCTGGTTCGTTTCATGAGATTTGTTATTCTGTGATGATCAATTGCTAGTAGTAATGATCGAAAGAATGGTTCTTGGACAAGTGAAATCCCCTTGTTTGCGATTAAATTAAAGTCGACATTGACTGCAGACTACAAAAGATAATGTTTTTAGTACTTAAACGGCAGAACGTATGAAAACTTGAAAGACGTGATGTTTATAATATTTGAAAAAACTATCTTTAAAAAAAAAACCCATATTCTTGTCAGTCAAAAGAAACTAGAGTGTAAGGACTTATATATAAGATAATAAAATTATATTGTTTCATTATACATGGACCTTTTATCTTAGTGCATTCTTTATTCCATATATAATATATCTCATCTGTCAGGAATTTTTATCATCCTGTTCTCATAAAATCCTAATAAGGAAGTTGATTCATATTCTAGAACTTCTAAAAAAGCCATTATTTAGTTCAACTTGAAATTATGAATTTTAATCATACTTTTTTAATATATGTATACAACGATGTCTTATAAAGTGTTTAAATATATTAAATGAACTGAACGTCATCGCTTTCTGATGTTGATATCCCGGGTTTCGGAATTCAAGCAAATACATTATTCAAGTTTTTATCAAAGACTAACCTCTAACAAAACTGGCAATGCTATTTCATCGTATAAAAGCATTTCTGCTAAATCAATCAGCATTTTTTCCTGAAGATTTATAAACACATGGTCTGGAATCCCCAATCCAGATAACAACGTTATCACTTGTCTGTTCAGATGAAGTCTGCCTGTTCGAGACAAAAGTTTTGTTTAATCTCGAGATATCAAATATAATTATAATCTTAATCAGAGATAAAAAAAATATTTAATAAATTGTCAGTTCATTTCAACACAAATTAATATCTGCATACATTACCAGGTCGTGTTACTTCTAGGATTTCTAAATTGTTTGAATCTGATTTGAACTTGTGCATGCTTTTTCTAATAACAAGAACATCAGCGTTATTCCCAAGTGTTGGATCCTGTGCTACTACCCCCTTACAGCCACCAAAACGTATTTGAAATGCTGATGGCACAGGGCTGATATGTAGTTCATTTGAAACCTTTGAAAATGATTTCAAATTGTTTAAATAAAGTTACTCTAATAATTCAAAACGAATTTAGATTACTATTTAAATAGTATTTCACTGATTACTTATATAGAGAATGTAGAAAAGTCGCATAATAAAAAACCCATTTTAATTTGAACTTTTATTTTGTAACTCTTTTTAAAATAAAATAAGTTAATGAACGTGCAGCTGTATCAATCATTCAGAAATATTAAGAAAAAAACCCGATTGATATGCGTAAATTTCTTCAGGTAAAATAATTTGCAGACCTGAACAATTCATCCCAATTTTATACTGCAGAATTCGTTAACGATGAAAAGTTTTTTTTATATAACGAAATTTATTTAAATTGCGAAATTCAAATATTTTGACTCAAAATAAGTTATGTATTGATGTCTTCTTATAGACAATACCTTTTCTGCAAGTTTTGTTGATATGCGACCAATGCCATCGGTAAAACAATACTCGTCGTTCTGTATATCGTCTGTGTATTGCACACAAACCTTATATACGTCCACGGTTTTCTTTGTTGATGAAAAGCATAGACCAAATCGTGAAACATATGAATCTACACATCTTTCAGTCGATAGTTCTCCTGAACTGTTGCGAATGTTTTCCGATGTAATACCATCATGGGGATGAAAAAACCAAAAACTGTGTTCTCTTAGTTGATTATTTGAGCATCCAAGGAATTCATAATGACGGGTTTATATCTGAAATCCATCTTTAAAAAATAATTTCATTCGCTCTAGAATATTTTCCACTGCATCAGATTGAACAGTGTTAATTTTTTCGAAGTCTTCATCACGAAAAACTACTCTAATAAAAAAGTCTTCGCCATACTCGCGAACTATTCTGTTTTGAAACATAGCTTCTATAGGTAAAAATAAAGATCTAGTGGGAGTTAAAACCATACGTGCCACCATGGAGTAGTGAGGGGGTAAGTCGTGATCAAATTTTGTAAGGGTTCTTTTTTTCATTAAGTCAAGTTCATTTTTGAAGTGAAAAAATGGCTTCTCTATCAACTCAATCGCCAAACTAAAGAATACTTGGGTCATCAACGATATCTCTTTTCGAAACAAATATTCAATATATTTCTTTACATCAAATGTGAGGTGATCGGTTACTTTGAAACCTATTGTTGTAACACACTGCCAAGCATACTCTAACTCGAAATTATCTGGAAGTAAGACGTCGCTCTTGAGTTCAAGGTTTTTTTTTGCAATTTGATATAAGCAACGCGAAATCCAATGCAAATCAAACGTGATAAGAGCTGTTCTACTCCCGGACTTTCAAATTCTGCGTCAAGTTCGATGTAATATGAATTCAAACGCCCAATATCCCGATAACCCGTGTCTTTAGCAATTAATCTTTTCGAATTTTTTCCAGTATTGTAAATTTTTGGACTGGATTTTAATGTTATCAAGATCACGACTTTTTTGTCCGTTTTTTGAACCAACACTGTTTCATGAAGTGCATCAAATGATACCTCTAGCACAAAATCACGAACTTTTTCAATTGTTAATTTCGACGTATCAAACTGAAACTTAGCGAATGAAACATCTTGCATTTTAGCTAGTTCCCAATGACAAACGAATGTAACAGGTGACGTCATACTTCCACCGATTACCAAATCCAGATCGAAGGAAAGTTCTTGTCTAGACTTTGCAGACTCGAGATACGAACGTTTCTTTCTTAATATTTCTAGCCATGCCATCTCCTCTGTCGGTGGTTTGTTCGAGAACCATGTGTTACGAACGTCCTCTTCGATACACGTAAGTTTTGTTGTCTGGAAGTTTTGTTCAAAGGTCACATTGTATTCGCCATAAACTGCGTCAAAACCTATGAATGCAAAGATGTACATTGTATTTACAAGATATTACCTACAAGATTTTTAAATTATTTTTATTTCACAAGAATCTCAGCTTAATTGGGGGTTGAAGGGTTGGAGGGGGATCATAGGCATATTTTCTGAATTTTAATCGCATGTATTTAATAAGTTTGAATTTTTCAAGCGGCGGGGGTACATATCACTACAATTTAATAAAAAACTAATAAGTGGTTAAGTGTTTTTAATATTTCTTCTTAAAATGTAATCTCCCTCTGTTATATTTTACTATATATATTTTAAAAATTTTTTATATTGATTTTCATCAAAGTAAGTATCAAAAGATTCAATGAGGTTAAAGTGATTATGTGCTGCTAGATTCTTTTCAAAAATTGATAATGAAAAAATGACAATAACAAACCGTCAACCATCTCCAAAATCCATAAAACGTAATACAAATTCAAAGCAGAGCAACACGGACCTCCAAAAAGATAGAGGTAGGATCAGGTGCCATTGAGGAGTAAGCATCCTCTGTCGACCGGTCACACCCACCGTGCGCCCAATGTCATATCGATAAAAATGTCATTATCGGGAAAAATGTAGTAATTTGGGGAAAATGTCATGATCGGGAAAAACGGAGAAAAATCCGGGGACAATTCGGTACTCAATCAACAGTCGAGAGCAGAGCAATCACGGACCTCTGGAAAACCTCAGAGGCAGGATCAGGTGCCATGGAGGAGTGAGCATCCTCTGCTGACCGGTCACACCCGCCGTGTGCTCTTTGTCGTATTTGGAAAAAACCCGGAAAAGTCCGTAGACAATTAGGTGATTATTTATTGTCTAACAATTAGTATGAAAAACGTCAGTCAGCATGCGACCAAGTGGAAGATTGTATTTGCTGACAAGGTCGTTGTATCGACCATAGAACTTACGAAAAGATTACTTCAAACGAGACTGTATATAGTCCTGTTTTATCAACTTGTTTGTCAGAAGCTTGCCTCACCTTAGAAACTGTTTATACGAAGAGCATGCACTTGCCTATCAAATTAACTGAGAGACAAAAACACCATATGCAGGTGATGAAGGTATATTGCTACATAAGTAAGGAAAGTTGACTGTAGAAAAATTGAAGTCATCGCGGTTATCATAAAGTTTTGTTGTTAGGTTACCATCAATGTCCATTTCCAGTAAAATATCCAAATATGAAACAGATGACGCAGACTCTGTGGTATCTTTTATTTCATGTTCACTCGGATATATCGAATCGACGTAAATATGGAAATAACAATTGTTAATTGATAATACGTCGTCGATATACCTGAATGTTTAGTTGAAGGCCACAGCGAGTGATTTATTTTTTTCACGTACAAGTTTTTAAATAATTATGCTTCATAAGAATACAAAAATAGGTCTGCTAACAATGGGGCACAATTGGTACCCATGGAAATTCCAACAGACTGTTGGAAGACTTGATTTCCAAAAACTACATAGATGTTGTCTATCAGAAACTCAAGCATCTTTTTAATGTCAACTTTAGAGTACTTGTGTGTGCAATCAGAATGGTTTTTAACAAAATAATTTTTTAGATTTCCAATGACAAGGTAAGCATTTTTACGACTTCCATTTTTATTGAAGAAACAACTGTCAATGATATCAAAAAGCCTAGTTTTAATTTGTCGTGGGGAATGGTTGTATAAAGCGTTGAAAAATATATCTAATCGTGACATGGAGAAAATTAGACATCGTGAATAGAAAAAGCAAAGTTTAAGTATCGCATCATAAAATGTATATGACAATAACATATTATTATACTTTCACGTTAAATACTGAAATCTGATTGGTTTAGACGCAGTTGACAATCCGTTCTCTTACCCTCAGCGTTAGCAACACGCTTGGCAACGGGCCGATAGAACGAATAGTTACATGCGCGTAAATTATGCGCGTACGGTTCGCTGTTAAATTCACGTCATTTCTACATAAACGCAGTAAAATTTTCTCTAAAATTAAGACATTCAGTATAATAAAATAAAAAGTGTCTGTTTGGGAGGGTAACAGTTGAAATTGACACCCCTCGAAAACCATTGTCAACCTCCGCTTCGCGTCGGTTGACAATGGTTTTCTCGGGGTGTCAATTTCAACTGGTACCCTCTCAAACAGGCACTATTTATATATTGTTATATACATTGTCCATTCATATTGGAAAACATTATGAAACGGTGTCTTTTAGTTCAGAAATGCACTTTGTTGTATAGGTTTGTACCATAAATTGCTTCAATCAGCCAAAGTTATCTTTCTTTATCATGAAATATTGAAGAATTTACATACAGTACATGGTGAATTGCCATAATATCTAAATTTTCCAAAAGTGTTTTCTGTTTTTGAATTTGGATAAGATAAAAGTAAAATATTTCCATATGTGTAAGAAATGCTAAAAATGGAGTTGGTATGATTACAATATAAGGATATCAATCTAGTCTTGAATAAAATATGATATTGTTTATTTTTCAATTTTTGCTCTAATATCTGCTCTCTCAAAGGGAAAAAATCCTTATTCAATTTTAGGCATTTGTGCCAATGCAATTTTAAATGAATTTGAAATATTAGATGACTTCAATACAAGTACATGTATAGAAATAATAATATTAAGATGCTTGTTAGAATTATCGCCAGATCGCCGAATTAACAAACATATATCGGATTAAAGTCAATCAGTTCTTTTAATCTATTGTAATAATTGCATTTATCTAAAATTAAAAACGAATAATAACAGACTATTCAAAATTAAAACTACTTGTTTCCCCCGCTTCACGGCCGTTTTCAGCGAGTACAGGTTTCACGCAACGTACATGTATCAAAAACGGAAGAACGGATGGAAGTTCTGATTTTAATTAAATTGAAATACATTTGTAATATATCATATAAATAAAGAAAAAAGGCTCGTCATAATTACTAAGTTGCTGAAGTTTATCGGGCAAAAACTAAACAAAATTATATCGAGAAAATTCAAAGCGTTCAGGCCACGCCTACCTCATTAATAAAGCGCGCAAACCGTTCACAAAGCGTGCAGCTATTTTTAGCAAAGCGTACCGTGCAAGAAGCGAACCGTACCGTTCACAAAACGAAACGTACCGTTCACAAAACGAACCGAACCGTGCAACTGGTGTAGTAGCACGTTTCAGGGTCTGTAGTTTCAAATGATGCTAACTAAGTTTAAAGTTTGTTATTTTCTTAGTGACCCCCCCCCCCCTTCCAATAATAATACATTTACCTCTGTGAACCAGATATAAAGAGAGAAATTAAAATTAATTCCATCCAAAGATTTTTTGCCCAAAAACATCAAACACTTATTACTCATGTATTGTGCTAGCTCATACAATTTACATATACTCGGGGAAAAAGGGAGGAGGGGGTGGCATTGATATTGCCTCATAAAAACTTGATCTTTGTACTTTTTCGGTTAAAGTTTTGTATACTTTTTGCGCCCTGCAAAAAGTTTGGGTTCAGTTCGTTCCGGTCAAATTTTGTTTTTTTATACGTGAGTTTAAATAAATGTCGCCTTCCATCATAAATTGGAGCCTAGCACCACCGGCTTGTTGCTATATGTCTAAATAATTGTGAGTTAATAGAAACAAAGTGAGATTATTTTCTACAGAAGTTATACCTCTCTATCAGAGGGATAAGCACCTTGTTGGGCATTTTCAAGTTGAAAAATAAAGATGAACAAATCACAAAAATGGGACGCTTTTATCAAACACCACTTCTTATAAAAATGAGGGAACTCCTAAAGGTGGAATTTTTTCATATCTTTGAGAGAACTTAAAACGTTTTTATCAGTTCACAAAAAACATGTCACTCACCCTGAACCTCTGCCACTAAACCTGAGAAAGTGAACCTGCTATAAAATCTTATACTTATAAATTAAGACATTTTGACAATAAACTACGAAATGCCTGTACCAGAGTAACTGTTTACACCTTTGGTATTTCCACACATGAGAGTTGATGTCCGTAAGTTACCTGATAAGTAATTATTGTTAAATAAATTAAAAAGCCTACATCCATTTTCGATAAACCAGCCCAAAATAGCAAAAATGAGAGTAAGGTGGTGGACACGCTTTGGCGGATCCAAGTCAGTGGGATTTTGCATTAAAAAATACGCTTGCAATGAAATAATGTTGAATGATACGTAAAGAGTGAATATATTTATTGGGAACTTATTAAGGGTATACATAGAAATTGAGATTTCACAAACGTTGAATAAATAAAATGAGCCAATTCGTTTCCTGAATGCGCGATTTTAGTTTCGATGAATAAAACTTCCCAGAACAGGGTAACCAAGAACACGGGTCGACTAATTAACGTCATGCAGGAGAGTGTACGTAGGACGAGTTCATCATGCATCGCTTGCAGATACCTTGGATCGGACATCTTTGGTTAATACAAAGAAAGTTTAATAATAAATAAAATGTGTCAATTTGATGTGATTTTAGTTTTGATGGAAAGAACTTTAGAGAACGTGGTGCACAATCGCATCTTCTCGGGCCTTTCCGGCAGAGTTTTTCCGATCCTGCAGGAAAAGGCCAGAGAAGATGCGATTGCGGGGTGCGGAAAAAAAGCCTTACGTATATACTAATTAACATCATGGCTGAAACTGTAGGGCGAGATACATGTAATCAACCGGACAGATACTTTGGATGACAACTTTGGTTTAAGATATACAAATTAAAATGCATTGTGTACAATTTAAAATAATTTACATACATTTTTATACCACGACTGATTGGTTGTAAACCTTATAAATTAATTTGTGAACCATGAACAGATTGTCAATATGAATAAATGATGTATGCCTAAAACGGGGAAGTAGAATTCGGGGGATGGGGATTAGTTGACAGTTTTTATCTGAAATTCTGATTTGGGACAATGATTAAAATTATATATGAATTCAAAATAGAGTACAAATAAATGACGCGATATCGTAGGAAGATTACATCCTGCTCATTTTAAGTGTTGCATGTAACGTTATCGGTCTGGTTAAAGCATACGTTTTTGTTATAAAACAATGCTACATTTAAACGTCTCGTATGATAAAACTACTTGACTTACTGAAAAAAGAAAAATTGTTTTAAAATCCCCATATTCTCTAAAATGTAATAGGAGTAAAATAATACTTCTTTAAATTAGGGCACATTTTGAATCTTCGTGGCTCTAGCTCTTTGACATAAAGATCAAAATTGAGAAAAGAGATACGACGCACTATACACCCACTCCCTAGTTTGAAATATTTTTTTTTAAATTGTATTTTCTTCCAGTCAGCTGCAACAATAGGAATTAAGGCCATGTACATGTGCATGTATATATAATCGATTTCAGTTTCGATTTTCATCACTGCCCGTTACTCTAAATGAAAAAAAATGACAATAAAAAACCGTCAACCATCTCAAAAATCCAAAAAACGAAATACAAATTCAAAGCAGAGCAACACGGACCTCCAAAAAGATAGAGGTAGGATCAGGTGCCTAGGAGGAGTGAGTATCCTCTGCTGACCGGTCGCACCCGCCGTGTGCTCCTTGTCACAATTGGTTATGTCATAGTCGAGGTAAATGTCAAAATCGGGAAAATGTCATTATAGGGAAAAAACGAAACGCTGATGATTTGGTTTGTTTGTGATGGTCAAAATACAAACCTTGAGCAAACACGGACCTCCATTACATTGGAGGTATGAGCAGGTGCCTAGGAGGAATGAGCATCTTCTGCTGACCGGTCACACCCGCCGTGTGCTCTTTGTCGTAATCGGGGAAAAAAACGGAAAAGTCCGTAGACAATTAGGTGATTAATTATGATTTATAATATTCACCTATGCAGAATTTTATTATGGTATATAATATTCACTTATGCAGAATATTAGGAAAAGCAATTAAGAAATTTCTGGACACAATACATACAAAAATTAACAAAAAAATCTGGTTCAACATTTTAAGCATCGTATCGTATTAATGTGTATAAGTATTATTCCCGCGCTTGCGCGGGATATCATCTATAGTGTGATCTTTATTGATGAATACTTTGCGCAACTCTATCAGATTTAGACCTAGAATTGACGAAATAAAACAAAACCCTGTTTTTCGTGTAAGCTGTTAATTTTAATCCTTAGTTCTCTCTCTAAAATCAAATAGCCATAATGATATACAAGTTCTAGATCAGTATTGTCTGCTGAATTCTAGTAACAGTACTAGTGAACAGATGTATAAATACCAGTACGCTTCCTTTGCGTTAAGCAACCACTCGAACTATAAAACATAAAACATTGACAAGATCAGTTATATCATATCTACCTATCTACTAGCTATGAGGACGATAGCAATTTAACTGTACTGTCCCACGAGACAACTTTTTTTAGTCGAAGCCGATGGAAATAAGTAGTTGCTGTAGAGGAGGATAATTAACTTCCTCATGTCGGTAATTAAGCAAGAGTTAGTTGATTGTAAACAAATTCAAATTATAGGTGTTTAACGTATTGGTTAAACCAAAGGAATTCGAGATTAAACACGAGAGAAATCGAATGTTCACCATTGGCAAAAAGCACGACAATTATTTTACGGTTAACGTTTTGTAGATAAATAATATGTTTATTTGTCGTAGTATTATATTTTCTATGTGAAGCCATAACGAATAAACAAATAAACATGATATTCTATCCATTAACAGTTCCCTTGTTTTTAATCTCGGAACACCTATGGTGTAATCCGAGTCGCTACGTTTAATTCAACGTCCGATAACTCTAATTTGTTCTTTGGTTTGATAAAATACCTATTATACTGGCTATGAGAACGATAGCAATTTATTTTCCCACTCAACAGCAACTATTACCCTCGGCTTCGCCTCGTGAAGAAGTTGCTGTCTAAGAGGAGAAGAAATTTGCTATTGTCCTCATAGCCAGTAAATAGGTTTATTACATTCTCAGTGTTGTTTATGATAAATATGATATGAAAGGATTTAGTGAGAGATTGTGTTTTGAACTAAACTCAACCGGATAAAATATTGTACCTAATCTTACAATGCGGGTTTATTTTACCATTCAACGTTTTGCACTTAATTTGATCATTACCTGTATATTTGCAAAACCTAGTTGTTGCTAAATATAATGCTTATGAAACCCAGTTATTGGATTTGCCAAATCTATTTTAGAATTATAAAAAAATGTTTCTATATTCATAAAATTCTCTGAAAGAATGTATATAACATAACACCAATAAAATTCAACCACTTCTACAGCAATACTCAACTGAGCTTCATTTGTTAGGAAATAAATGGAAAATAGATATTAAGTATTTACATGTGTATAAAGTAACGTATATAAACAAACCTTTCCAAATCTTGCTTCTGTCGATCGGTTTAATGTGTGACGGTAGCTTATCAATGAAACATTTCTCTACAGTCTTTTCAGATCTCAAGTATTGGAAACGAATATGAAAACGTTCCTTTTGATTTTCCTCCATTTGTCCCTTTTCATCAATATCCAATTGTCCATCTGCATAACCCGCAGCGGTGGCCATTTTGATAAAAAGACTTACGTAATTATGGTATATATTTAGCTCGGATATTACGCATACACAACCAAAAATGTTTTTAAAAAAATTGTTTGAATCGGTGGGTTTTAGAATATTGCCATTGCAAGAAGACGGTTTACTGTCATATACATTTATATCAGTATCAAGAAATCAAACAGAAAGCGAAAGCAGATTTTTTAAAAATGCCTCGGTCAAAATCAATAAAGGAAAACAGCGTTGAGTTAAATAGATATATGCGTTTGCAAATGGCATGTTTAAAAAGATGCATAGATAAATAAAAATAAATACGCACATGTTTAAATCTAAATCCTATTTATCAGTCAGAATAAACCAATCCGGAGGTTCGTACCTATTTACAAATTTGAACAGCAAATCCATAGACATGACACAAGTTGCATATATATTGTCAGCAATTTGGTCATATTTGATAATTCTTTCTTTCTTTAATTTTTTTTTACCAAACGATGTGTACGCCATGGCGTGCTGGCGTCTAGGCAGCTACGCCCATGGAAATATCAAAATACAACAAATGAGATTTTATTCACATGCCATGAAAACTGCTGCAACAGTTTGGTAACATGACCTTCGATTTATCTGTGGTCAGTGATAATCGCCGGAAGACAATAAAATATTTTTTCATACCCTTTCTTGGAAGTGAATTTAATGATTCAGCTATCATGAGACCTACTGGTACTTGTAATTTATCATGTTATCAATCACATATTTTCTCTTTTTATGAGCCCAATAATAAATTTTTTCATTTTTAAAAATTAACGGGTAGCCATTGTTTTTATTTGTAAGTAATAAAGTTAATTAAGTTATGCTTTATATCTTATATAATATACCATATTTAATTACTTTGCTCGTCATATCACAAATGCAATAATTATCCCTTTGTCAGGAAAACTGCTAACGAAAAATCCGTACACTGTAAACGATCATAATGATCTCTTTAGAAAAGTACCTGTATACATGTATATATGTTTCACCCTAATGTGAATTAATTATTCAGCGTAAATGTGCGGATCGAGAGGATACATTTCTGGATTCGCGCTTGTAAGTATAACACTCCCTTTAAACAATTTGTCTGGCTATATCTTTTTCAGTTTCTTTGTTAATTGACATTCAACAAATGGTTAGCTGTATGAGCTATAATTTTATTTGTAGATAGTGAATTTTATTTACCATCAGAATATCTGGCAATAATTTCTAATAAATTTTTTTTCAAAAGATAATTTTTTATTTCTTTTTAATACACTTTTTCGCATTACTTTGTGTTCTTTACACTTGAATCAAAATATTATGATTTATTAATCAATTATTTCAACAAAGTAATACAGTAATTCATGATAGCTTTATAATAATTAAAGAATGTTTGGACCATAAAAACTAAAACTGAAATGTAGCTAAAAATGCAATTGTTACAGAAAAGAGAGGTACAGATGAATGCACGGGAAACGAGTTAAGCATTGCAAGTATTTTATCACATGCTGATAAAAATTACGATTTTTTTTTTTACAAATGTTTAAAGAAAAGGTAGCAAGTACATTTTATTTATGCTTACATTTCTTCACATTCTTCATGCAATAAATATGTTCACAATTACTCGATGGAATATCAACGCGCAATTTTTCTGTTAATTAGACTACTACTATTAATATAATTTATGCAAGAAAATATTCAATAGATGCAATACTCAATAAAAATAAAGTTTCTTAACTTCACATTTGTTTACCAACAACAAAATAAAGTTTCCTCATAATCAAACACCAATTTACTTTAAATTCTATCCAACTCATTTATTTTCATTTTTGTACCCGGTATCTAAATAAAGCCATACTTTTGTATGGCGGCAATTAAAAATTCATGATTTGTATCAATATGAATAATAAATAGTCATAAACTATAGCATTAATCTACAATTATATACAAACACCATGTTAAGGTTTTGGAAATTATGCGTCACAAATACTAATGTATTTTTTTTTGGGGGGGGGGCATGTACAAGGTACCGACAGCTTTTTGTTCTCTCTCTCTGTTTCAGGGATTTACGCCAATTTAAGTTTCTCTGCAAACTCTATTGCCCATTTCCAGATATGTCTTGCATATGACCTTAATTCTTCCTCGGATGTATCAATATTTGGAATTTCAGGTAACACCAAAACCTCTATATTTGAAGGACTGCCACGTACTAGCTTTTTAGCATCCACTTTTAACTCCGTTGTGGTTTTGATATTTAGCTTTACTTTTTTTTCTCCAAACCAATTAGTTACTGAGTACAACTCTGAAACTTTCTCTATTGCTGTATAAATATCGCAAGACGGTTTTAATTGGTATTCATCTGTGCCTGTTTTCAACAATTTTAGGTTAATTTTACTGATATTTTCACTTTCCACATTTCTAAACGACTTCAATCCATACCTGATGCTTGTTAGTTGAGGTGAACTTTGTGCAGGTAAAACTGTTGCCATAAACCACTTATTCTGTGATAAACCTATCCGATATAGTTCGCCATTTTCATCAAAGTTAGGCGTTCCAACTTTTGAATATTTGAGTTTAACTAGAGTTGCCTTTTTCATTTCATCAGAGTCGCGAGTAAATCCAAATTGTTCGATGATCTTGCGCAACTTTGTAGTGCTAGAGAAGGCAGCCGGTTTAAATGAAAATATGTATGGAACTTTAACATGTTTTATTTCCATTTTATATTTCTGTGCCGTCTGTAATGCTTTTTTCTTTCTTTCATCAATTGTATTAAAAAGCTCGTTTAATTTCGATACATTCATTGCTGAATCGTTTTCAATATTCATCACATAAAATGTTCCAAAGGAAATGCAAAATGACAAAACTCCATGGAAAATCGCATTATACCTTGTTCTTAAAAAATTCCATTGTTGAACAAATCGTGCCTCAAATTTACTGAGGTTGTCTTCTGTACTAGTATGCAACAGTTTTGGTACATATTTTTTTTTATATCTGTGTATTTCATAGTCAATTCCATGATATTCTTCAAAGGTAAGTTTACTTGTTTCCAAACTTCCCTGAAAAACAACAGAATAAGCATTTTTTTCAATGGACTTTCCGCTAGTTGTTTCTGATACTACCATGCATGCCATCTCCTCTGTCGATGGTTTGTTCGAGAACCACGTTTTATGGACGTCTTCTTCGAAAGATGCAGGTCTTGTTGTCAGAAATGCTTGGTTAACTGTAACATTGTATTTGCCGTAGGCTTTTTCTGAACATAACAAGAAAAAAATATTTTAGAATGTTGAAAGAGCAGATTTTGAACGTAGCTCTAATTTCGAACCTTTTGATCTCATTGCTGGGATGTAATTGATTTGTTTTTGTTGTTTGAACATTAACATTTGACAGTCTGATTTTAGTTAAGTTCTAAATCAGTCTGATATAACATTTGATATTTGTTTCAGTACTAATGTGATACGATTTACTATATTCTTCTACATTTCTTTATCACACATGTAGGCCTACTGTCCAATAGCATAGCGCAAAATTATAGCGTCACCTACTGAGCTATACGTCATTCGTTCAAATATGAAACAAGATAAAAGATTGACTTTGATGTATTTTTTGAAATACTATTTTTACTTTCCTGCTGATATGACAATATATTTATGAAATATGTATCATACATATGTCTTTTTAGTTTAAACAAAAAAAAAAAAAAGAATAATATATAATAATATATTTTATAATATTTCATAGGATAAAAGTTTTTAAAAAAACGTTTTTAAGCATAATTTTTTTAATCACCGAAAGCACCTTTAATCATTCTACATTTGATAATTTTGCAGTTTCATCAGTTTAGTATTTTGCGGATCAACGTACTCCTATTAAAAATAGAAAAATTTCTAAAATTTGATATTGTTCCACAATGATTGTGAAGTGAAGTCGTGCTAAGAGTTTAAATTAAAATTATCCATTTTTTCTTAAGCCTAAAGACGTTTATTAAAATTACATGTACTTTTATTAATTTTTCTAACATTTCCAAAGTATAAGCCTGGGTTTTTTTATTTCTCCATTTTACCATATTCTTAAACGTTTTTCCCACCCCTGAGTTATATTCGATATTATAATAGCAGTTAACTATAAGTAGATTGTTCTTAAATATAAGGGATTTCCTCTCGTTTTCTGTTATATTTTATAAAAAAAAGTTATCAAAAAGTCAAACGGGCTTTAACTTGGTTTTGTAAAGCCACAGATGTCCGTATACATATGCACATCCATAAATAGATGTGTTGTCGATAATTGTTTAGACGTGTGAACTTGTTTAAATTTGCATATACTACATTTTATTTTTTCTTCAGCAAATAACGAAAACTAGTTATTAGATTACTGTATATTTCGGTGTATATTCCCCCTGAAGTTTGTATTTGAAATCTGTGGCGTTCAATTTTCAAGACGACAAATCTGATCACGGCGTACGAGCTTAAGTAAACGTCATCACACATTTTGAATAGATTTTTTACTGTAAGATTAAATGAAACATTCCTACAAAACCAATTTGATATGTACTTTTGAAAAAAATCGTATCATTTCGGTCTCAAAAAAAAAAAAGAACTTTCCTTGCAAAGATTCTGGCACGATATTTTTAGCCGCGGAAGAGCATTAAAAGACATGTTATATGGCTGTTCCATCTATTATTCATATCCCTGACAAAGAGCGTATATAATGGCTTTAAAGCGGCGATACTGAAATATTTCGTATAAATAAACATCAAAATAGATATTAATATAAGCATTGAATGCTTATTTTTGGATTGTGTTGGTCCTATAACCCACAATGCCCTACAGACATATTATCATACGCTAACGCGCGGTATTCAATTTGTCTGGACGGCCTGGTGTGTTATAGGACTGACGATATCCAAAAATAAGAATTCAATGCTGAAATAAAACATTTGCTATTTATGGCGAATCGTGCATAGATTTTGGTTCGCCCTACAAGTTTACTTTGCGTAATTCTACTGATAAAACAACTTGAGGTTTGTAGTGTCTTTTTCACATGCATTTTAAAAACATTATTTCCCTTCCTTAAAACACCGTTAAGATAACCTCCCATGAAAATATTTCGTGAAAATATTTCCTTTCCAATAACGTCCCAAAGGAAAATTGAAAATAATATTCTTATATATATAATAGAGCTCCCTATTGTGCATAGTGGGATAGTATTGTTGTCCTCAAATAACATAAAGACATTTTGATTAAGTGTATATTGATCGTCTCTCTTTCCCTTCTACACTGGCATTTTTACCTGGAATCTGAGCAGAGTAAAACTGATCAATTTTCGTATTAGTTACACGTTTATTTCAGTTAATGTACATTTCATATTATTTTACTTCCATGTAAATTTCAGTTGATTTAAAATTATTTTGTTTATTATTCGCCTATATACATCATCTCATAAATAAACTCTCGATGCACATAAAAAAAAATCTTCATTTAATGGCCACCTGGACTTTAAAAAGACATCTTAATTTGAAAAAAAAACCAAAAAACCATGAACAAAGATAAATGTCATGCATACTAACCTTTCCAAATTTTCTTGTTCTCTTCTATCGGCTTGATGTATTGTGGTAGTTTTTCAATAAAAACTTTCTCTACGACCTTTTCTGAACACAAGTAGTGAAACCGAATATGAAAACATTCCTGCCGAGTTTCCTCATTTTTTCTCCTCGTCGTATCCAGATCATCGACGTAACCAGTAGCAGAAGCCATCGTGAGCTGAATGTATTTACCTTGTATGCAAAGCAATTCAAAATAAACACGTACCTAACGTGTTTGTTAAATATGCTTCTTATGATCACTATTAGATAACGGTCGATCGTTGCATTTTATATATGTAGTGAGATATGATATCTATAGCAAGAAATGAAACAGAAAATGAAGAGAGGAATTTAACAAATATCTAAATTTTGTGCAAATAAAATATTATCAGTATAAAGATAAAGCAAAATGCGGTGTTTATTTAACATTCAAATAGAGTTTGATTTCACTATCAGTTGGACCTTGTTAGTCAAATGCGCGTGATAAGATTCAAATTGGTGTTAAAAGTTTGTGTAGTATTATTATAAACGACTTAGAAAGTTTAGAAAAATTTGGTTGATTCATTTAATCTCAACACTTTGTTTTCATGGACAAAAACAACCTTGTGTATATAATGATTGAACTTGTCCATCTACGCATGACAAACACTTTGCTTTCGATGACAAAAGAAATTTTAACACGCTGTTGCACAATGCTAGTGCACGGCCTTTAATATATATATATAATATACACTTAAATTTAATTTTGCGAGAATCGTAATATAATTATTATTTTAAATTTTGGGTGTATTATTTGCTGGCACAATTGATTTCTAGCATCTCTAGATTGATGTTTTACTGGAAATACACATGAGTAAATATATGAGAAATATGCACTCATATGCTGTCATCTTGCACTATACACTCAACTTTAGCTTACGGGGGCTCGATATTCAATAAACTAGTCATTAGATCTACCTGATCATTCTAAATATGATATTTTTGGCCATAAAAGATTATTTGATAAAGATAAAATCCAAGTAAATTAGCCTAAAAATTGAAATATTTTCCCATAATTATCTTTAAACAAAGCCTTTTTCAAGGAGATGTATATT
This sequence comes from Magallana ariakensis, assembly GCA_020458035.1. NCBI lineage: Eukaryota > Metazoa > Mollusca > Bivalvia > Ostreida > Ostreidae > Magallana > Magallana ariakensis. The sequence goes on along the minus strand of CM035816.1, from coordinate 28,061,585 downwards.
GTCTAAAAATAGCCATAAACATCCAGCTCTCTTAAACTGCCCCGTATACGTGACGTGGGAATCATACAAACAAAAGTTTATTTTTGCATCGGTTGTAAAGAATATTTTTTGACTCTGTAAAACAATTCTTTTATATATTTGTATATTGATATACATTGCGGTAGTTTTATCGACCATTTAAGCAATATTTTTATTAATAAAACGATATCAAATATGTGTACAAAATAAAACATCCTAACAAGAAACGCGAATAATAAAAAGGGTAACGGTAAATTTTGCCCCCTGCTAGATTCAATCTGATTTTAAGATGGGTATTTATATAGTAAAACATTGGCATTTACCAATATCATTGAAAATCTTTGAATAGTGTTGAGACTAATAAAAAATAAACACATGATTACAAAATGTTTACTCAATTGAAATTTATGCAAGTAAAAGATAAATACAAACTCAATGTTATTCGATTTAAGGGGGAACAGGACACGTATAACGTGACTTTCATTACAATGATGATTTGATGTGCTAACTCTATTATGGCGTCATAATTAATTTGACTCTATGATGCTATGATGTCATTTATCCATTATGACGTCAAACATGATTTGATAGATCTTTTTCCCGTACTTTACGGCTCTGAATTAATCATTTTCACAACATGAGTTGGGAAAAATTTAACATTTTCAATTTTAGGATTGTAAATGTACAAAATCATAAGCGGTTAAGATAATCATATACATATTCTGATCATTATTCTGTTCGTGTTAATTAATAAATCTATTGAATGTGTTACTTTTTTGATTGTTCAAAACAGAAATTGTCACAAAAAGTCATAATTCTAGAATAAGGGATAGGGGTGATTCCTATTGTAGTATCTCCCGTAAATGCCAAGAAAGTGGCCATAAAAAAATTATAAGTTATAAAGCAAATGTTAAGGTTAAAATATGAATTTTTTAAAAAAATTCACTGAGAAGTTTTTATATGCCATCACATTTTGTTAAAATTTAGAATCAGAAACTACAAAACTTGTAGTGCTGATTTTAGCAATATTTTGATAAAATTATGATATTGCTATGTAAGAAAGCCAATGATGTAAATAATTTTTAAATTTGTTTCCGTTCTTAAAATTAATGAATATACTTTGCAAATAAATTCCATCAAATAAAATAATTATTGCAGAAAATTGAAATTGTCAAAAAAATTCATAATGCCAGAAAAGGGGGACAATTCCTATCAAAATATCTCCCTTGCAAGGTAAGAAAGTAGTCATGAAAATGATATATGATGTAGAGGACAACTTAATGTTAATGTTTAAAAAAAACAAAAAAAATATTCATCGACAAATAATTTTACATTGCAACGCCATGTTCCCCCTTAAAATATTCCGAACAAACGAAACTATAAAGATCATTTTTCCATTTACATTTTCACCGCACATTGAATTTAAAGACCGAAGTTGATGATGGATACTCATGAAGGTTCTTTTACTATTGTAACTGGTTTTTTGTTAGTTATATTCTGCTGAAATATTAGAAACGTGCTTCTTGAGAAACCCCTGCATTCCAAACTTTAGAGTGGAAAACGAAAGCCTTGTTAGTAACATATAATTATTTTTCGGATACACTCTACGAAAATCAGGAAAAATATTAACCGACCCCAAAATCAAACCCCTCAATAAAGAATACGAAATTTTGACAAACATAAGGTAAGGTCTTCAGTTCTTTCTATAAAAGTAGAATCATGTTTTTTTTTCATTGTTATCAGCTTTCCAAGGTATTTTCATAAATTGATTATTATGTCTACAAGATAATTTTGTTTGTTTTGTTTATTTTATCAAATTCAAGTCATGCGTAGTTGTATCATTTAATGACGTTACTTTAAAAAAAATGACGTTTGTCTTACATTTTTTCATCAAAACAGTGCCATATTGTAAAGTCCTCTTTTAAAAAAGTATAATAGATATCGAAAAAAGAAAAACAGTCATTAAAAGCAGAACATCTACACTATCTATGATCAAAATATGGTGATTTTTTAAGATAAGGTCATTTTTGATGGTTAGTGGCTCTAGCGTTAAGTGAAAGGCGGTTTGCTGGATAAAAATATTCGTGTTATACTTTGGCTAAAATAGTTTTAAACATTTTGAAGCATAGAAAGTAAAAATGAATATCTTATTTTATTACATTAAGAAATATTACAGTTTCACGTGAAGCATTCACATCAGAATTATTATTGACCACCTCCTGAAATAGTGTTATAATTTTTAAATATCAGTCTATGATGTAGCATTATGGCTTTCCGTGAATTGCTATAACAAGAGCAAAATTTAAACACATTTATTTACATCAGATACATCTACATTATTTTGTAACTATACCAATCTTAAAATGGAAAGCTGTTGTTTTGTCGAAATCACTAAATTTGTGTAAGAAGGTAATATATATATACACATGTTAAAATGAAGGTACAGTATATTGCAAAAAAATTAATTTAAAGGTAAAAAAATGAAAATGATATACATTTTCTAAAAATCCAATAATTCTTACACAAAATCTTCTTTATTTTTATATCTTATAATGTAATAACTTCTGTCAATGTGCCGGTTCATCGTACACTTCACTAGTCTGTATGTTTAGAGACCGGGCATATCAACATGATATTTATTTTTATAATTTTTAAAAATACATGATTGTGATTACTAAATATTGATCAGGGATACAGAAATAATGATAATTGCACATCAAACTCAGAGAATTTGGATTTGGTACTAAATACTGCAAAAGTTTATCATTTTAAAAGTTAAACGGTGAAAATAATATACATTTCTACAAATCCAACAATTCCTACACAAATCCTTTTTTCTCATATACTAAATGTAATCACACCTGTTAATGCGCCGGTTAGTCGTGTACATCTTTATTCTGTATCTTTACCAATCCGGTATGTTAACATATTAACTTATATTATGTACAGAACTGTGATTACAAACTATTGATGAGGGACAAAACATAATTGCACACTAAACACAGGGAATTCGGATTTAGTATGAATTCAAGGTATTAAGACTTGCAGCAGTCTATTTTCCTATGAATAACATTTTCGAGAAATACAATAACAAGCCGACTCTTTACAACCTTTAAAACGTCAATATTTTACATTTGGGAATGACGACAACATTTTATTAGGGAATAAGGAATCACTTTGTGAGTATGATCAATATTATATCAATTATAATATTATATAAAATTATATGGTCGGTCGGGGGTGATCAAATCCAATAAAGCCGGAAGTACGTATGTTAAATTTATAACGCCTGACTGTAATTGATCACCTCATAATATTCAAAGAATGACTTCTTATTACCTATATTTATATAACTTTTACCAACTGTTCATTGAAAAATCAAATAATGGACCTTTCTACATTATTTTCATATCGTAAAATTATGCAAACCCCGCTTACACACAACAGTATGTCATTTCCGTCATTGATGAAATGTATTGGACTATACGTTACAAATTTGATTCGTAGTGTTATCACAAACAAAAACATTGGGAAATGTAAATATATCCATTCACATTCAAATAATGATTTACCAAGTCGTGCATATACCAGCATATAACCGACAGCAACAGGCATCCTATAGTGCAATGTATTTGTAGATAATTTGAAAATATAGATACAAAAGACGTTTGATGACTGGTTCGTGGCAAAAATATATCACCAAATTTTATCACACGCAGATGTAAGTTGGTTTTCCGTTACTAAGATGTTACATCATAAGAGAGAATATTGCACTTATATTTTCACAATCCACATAAAATGAAATATGTTCATATACAGTCAAATATCAACGGGTCCTTTTTTCGCCAATTAGAAAAAAATTAATATAAATAATACAAGAAAGTATTCAATGGATGTAAATCAAGCATGTTTACTTAAAGTTCATCAATACCAAAATGAATTCTCTGTATAACTAATATCCAATTTACTTTTAAATTTATTCAATTCATTTATTCTCACATTGCATTAAACAACATAGAGATGTACATGCAATGTTAAACAGGGTTTTAAAAAAAATTCAATGATCGAACAATAGTCTATGTTAAGTGCGTCCTGAATAAAAATTTGACAAGCCACTTCGGGCATGGACCCCTCCATCTTTCCTATTTAATTTTCAAAAATCAAATCAAACATTAGAATTGATACAGCTTTCAAACACACTTTTTCGGCTATATTTTGTTTACTTAAAATCACATCTCATTTTCAGTCCTACAGTTGATCCTTATTTTTCGTTTATTGTCACAAATTATTTATGTCGAAATTTTTCAGAAATAAACTAACAGTCACAGTTTCGCCCCGGGCGTTATCACATGCATACACTACTTACACGATATCTAAAAAGCCACACTATTTATGGTATCAACTTAGAATCTATAATTAGTATCAAATATTTATATAGCGTCACTTTTTAACTTAATGTGCTATTTCAATGGTTACAATGAATAATAAATAAAAGGGTCGTAACACCACAGTAATAACATACACACATATACACCATGATAAGGTTTTAGACATTTTTTGTCTCAAATACTCGGTGCAATTAGTAGGAACATGTAAAAGTATGTACAGCTTCCTTGAGTTGGTTCACTTTCAGATTCCGGAAATATTACACCGATGTGAGTTCTGCTGCTAAATCTTTTGCCCATTTCCAGATATGTCTTGCATATGACGTTAAATCCTCTTCCGATGTATATATATTTGGAATTTCAGGTAGCACCAAAACCTCTACTCTTCGATCACTGCTTCGAACTAACTTTCCAGCATCTTCTATTAACTCATTTACTGTTGCAACCTCAACCATAACTTTATATCCTGCAAACCATTCTGTTAATGAGTATGACTCGACGACTTTCTCTTTTGCATAAACAACTTGGCATGACTGCGGCAACTGGTATCCATTTGTATCCGCCTTCAACGTTTTCTTGTCCTGTTTACTGATATGTTTCCCGTCTAAATCTCTGCTCGACTGCAATTTGTACCTTATGTTGAGTGTTGAATTATTTGAAGTTTCAGGTATAATGGTTGCCATAAACCACTTGATATCTGAATAATTTATGCAACATAGTTCGCCACATTCATTAAAGTCATGCATGCCTAAAACTGGAGGTTTGAATATCGATGAGATTTTAGTTTTTTTACTTCCGTCATTGTCTATAGTAAAGCCAAAATGTTCCAGGACTTTTCGCACTTTACCAGTATCAGAAAAGACAACTGGTTGAAATGAAAATGTGTATGGAACCTTGACTTGTTTTGTTTTCTTTTTACGCTTTGGTGCTGTTTGCCATGCAGTTTTCTTTCTTGAATTAATTGTAGTTAAAAGCTCGTTTAATTCCACCACTTTCAACGCTGAGTTACACTCTATATTCATAACATAAAATTTTCCAAATGAAATGCTCAAAAACAAGTCTCCATGGAAAACTGCATTATACCCTGTTCTTAAAACATTCCATTGATGAATAAATCGTGTTTCGAAATCATTACAATTGCGATCTGAATTGACATGAATCAATTTTGGTACATATCGTTCTTGCTCATTGTGCATTTCACGATGAGTTCCATCGTATTTTTCAAAGGTAAGTTCACTTTTTTCGCAACCTCCCTGAAAAACAAGACAATAAGCATTTTCCACAATTAAATGTCCTTTTTCGGCGTGTAAATTCACTTTACTGCATGCATTTTTAATATTGTTGATTATCTCCTCAAGTTCATCCAGTTCTCTTTCAGTCCCCGATGCCCTTAATAAATCTGGTCGTGTTTGATTATGATTTAAATAGAGATTATGATTGAAATAGACGTCAGCGCCCGTTATCTTGCGTAGTTGACTTTCAAGATATTTTTTAGACCGAATTATTGTATTCAAAACATTTGAGGTTAACCAAAATTCTTCGTAATATTCGTCATAATTTTCAGAGTTTTCAAAGTCGGATAATTTTGGAGTTTTTAGAAAAGGATTTCTGTCGACTATTAGCGCAGCTCTTTGGTACACAATCATACATTTTTCTGAAAGTTCTGACAAAACAGGTGGTGATATACCCAATGCATTTAATCCATCCTTTAGAACTTCATTTTCGTTCAAATTCCATGTCCTAAAACTCAAAATGTAAAATTTTAAAACAGAAAGAAGCCATTTGGCAGATTCATCACTAGTGTTGAAGACAAAGGAGTTATTGTTGTTAGACATTGTTAAATATAGAATGGCAATTGCTCCGAGATCAGAAAAAACGTACCCGTTTGAGTTGACTGGAAATATGTCTTGTAACATATCCAGTAAAATCTGTGCAACTGGTACTAACATCTTGCACCTTTCAGAAAAATACCCTCTCATGGCGCTACTGAGATTAATAATACGGACATCAGAAACAAATCTCACATATGCGTTTTCGTCATTGGTCACACAATAACATGGGTCTTGAAAAGGTTTAGGAATTTTCCTTATGTCCATGTCGTTCAGGGTTTTGGTTATCACCTCAAATGGCGATCGTGTTGTTTCAACATTGAGATTGACTTCGCGTTTTAAAAGCCCACTAAACTCCAAACCTATAATACGTTTACTGAATTCGGTATTATTGCTCATGTTTAACAAATTTTGTACATTACTATACATTATTTTTAACCATTTATCTCTTTCGTTTCTTTTAGTTTGCTGTGATTTGTAATATTCATTTAAAGACTCTTCCAGACTGCAATTTTGAGGATTATAGGATAACGATTTCTTCATGAGTACTAAAACGTCGGCAACAGTCCAAGGAAAACTTAAAATTTTTCGACTGGAATTCATTTCATCGATGTATGTAACATGATACCAAGCAGATGCTTTCTGCAAAACACGTGGGTCTTCTTTGGATACATTTGATTCTCCTCGAAATTCTTCAAAAAAACTTTCTCGTGTTTTCTTCCGTATCATACACATTTTGTCTTTGACAATTTGTCCAACTTGAAATTTTTCTCCTTTCAAGCATCCATTCACTGATTTTACACTATAGACAAGACCAGTTATGGCTTCGTTTTCATGTTTAATTCCATACAAATCCAAAACTTCTACAACATTTCTTATGTATTGATCCCGAGCACACCTGGCGTCCAATATAATGTTGTTATCAATGTGCAAAATAAAATCTCTGTCTTCAGTTATCTTAATCCCTGATTGTTTTTGCAGTTTCAGTAAGGATTGACATTGTCTGAACAATGTACCAATAATTTTGGTAGAAGTGTATATTTCTTTGTCACCTTTCATCATAAAGTCTGGATATGATTTCGGACGTAATTTATCATCGATTGTAGGTATCTTTCCTGTTTTAGGAAAATCAACAGCATCTGAATGCATCCTGGCAAGTTTATGGCATTCATTTGAAAATATACCATTTTTGTTGCTATCTGCTTGGACAAGGTGTGCGTTTGCGATGAGTCCAAGTTTATCATACTGTATGTACTCTGCCAAAAAATCAATAACATCAGAGGAGTTCACTTCTCTCGTGAGCTGTGTTTTCTCTGCTTTTGGAAAATCCATCGGTGTTTTGTTTTGAAATTGACAAAGTTCTGGATCCCAGCACACAAAGTACATGTCTCCATCAAGATCAGATCCCGACATTTCATCAGGATGTGGACGCTGACCTTTTTGAGGAAAAACAATGCAATCTACCATATGACTAAGACTTGGTACATTTACAGCTTTTAACACTCGGATATCCCCTTCGTGAAAACAGGGATTTTTTGTCACAACAACAAGCCCCTCGTATGTATCTAGATTCTTACCCGGGGTGGTCGTCTCCTTAGAATACTGGATAAAGACTTCACCTGCTTCGAGTGTCATCGTCTCATCGGATGTGCCTATCATAATTCGACCTTTGTCTAATGGAAGTTGTATTTTAGTACGTTTCATAAGATTTTTCAGTTTGTTACTATAAATTGCCTGCAGTAATGATCGAAAAAATGGTTCCCGAACAAACGATATCCCTTTGTCTGCAATCAAACCAAATTCAATACCAACCGCAGACTACAAATACAAAAGAATTGTTTAAAAAAAGACGGTTGTCATATAAAACTGAGACAAATAGGCAAAGTCACAAATCAAAGAAAATTTTCTATTTCCTTTTTTGTAAAACATAATAAATGTTTTTACCCCTAAATTTCAATTTTCCAATGGTTAATCAAAATTTGAAGTTTTAAAGTAAGATACAGAATTCAATAGTGACAAATAAAGACACTGAACAGATTTGCTCAGAAAAGATTACTTGAGTCATCAGGTCACGTGAGCTTAAATCAGGACTGTAATATTATAAATTTGACTTGAGACCTTAAACATACCACTTCTCAGAAAAAGTTGATCTTTAATTTTTATGTCTAATTATAACACCTCCAAGGTAGAATTCGTTTGATTTTCTTGGATTTATTAATTAGTTCAAAACACTACTAAAATTAGACCTCTTTAAATGTGGCTTCGATAAGAAGAAGTTATGACAAGTATAAAAACTCTTTATATATGTATTATATGAGCCGTTCCAAGCAAAAACCCCCCTTATTGCAGCTGATTGTTTTTTACGTCACAAAGGAAAACGCGACGTCATTATTTTTTTTATGTTCAATACAGTCCGTGGATAAAGTCAAACGTTACAAACTTGATGTTTTCTTCGACGTTTGATTAGAGTATTTTATTTAGTTCAGAATGGTATCTTTAGAGATACCTGTAATGAAATAATTTGTTAATAAGATAAGAATTTACACAATCATAATGAATCCCAGTAAATTTGTTTTAAATAAATGTAGGTAATTATGAAGCACCTTATGCAACAAAAATTGATAAATTTATTGCACATGATAATCGTAAAAAATAGTACCAACATACAGATATAGATCCCCATTTTATTATACCAAAGCATCATTCTCTTTCTTAATTTTTTTTTTGAAATCTCAATTGAAAATGATCTTATATTTTTTCTTCTCCAAAATGAAGATGCTAAAGAATTTCAGGCATCAATGTAAAAATAATAATCTCAAGATCATCTTCAATTTAATCATGACAACTGTGCCTAAACAACAAAAGAAAAAGCTGAAAGTATCCGACATATAAGGCTCTGCAAACAATTAACTACGCTAATATTAAACGAAAACGGAAATTGTTCAAGCTCTTTCGGATACGCCCGAGAAGTTGCCATTGTAGCTTATTTATGTATTTTTAAAAACATTTCCAGATATAAGTACATGCGCATAATAACCGTAAGTCTTAGTCTTTTTAGGTATATTATTGTAGGAGCATCGGAATATTATTCTTCTATTGTCTTAATTTGGTAATTGTCATGTGATTATATGAGTAACATGTATTCGACGGTTGTCCCAGATTAATGTAAACTGTACACAAAAATTGACAAATTATAGAACAAATATACACAATCCAACATGTCGCAAAAAAAAAAAAACGCGCAATAAATTTTTTTCTTATAAATTTCTCCGATATAGCCAAAAACATTCAGCTCAAAATAAAAGACCAGAGAGTACTTTTCCTCACGAATATTTCCTTATTCTAATAAAAACTTTTGTTTTTTAAATTGCCGATTTATTATCACAAATACTTTCGTTTTACCGATTCATCACCCCTTTGTGGCACAAATTCCTTTTTTTGGTGTCCTTTATCCACTAAATAACAAAAACATCTCTAACGAAAAGTTATCTTCAGGTGCATTGTGTCATACTCTTGGTATCTATAGATATTTCTTGTGTACACAATGAACATTTGTGATAATGCAAACTCAGTTTGAATACCCAGTGATATTTGAATTGCAAGGCTTTGCATTTCTGGATATTTATCTAATTCAAACATACATTTCAGGTGGTTTATTTTAGTTATACTTTATCCTAATACAGGTGATGTTCAAATTCGCTTTGAGCGGAGAGAGAGAGAAAGAGAGAGAGAGAGAGAGAGAGAGAGAGAGAGAGAGAGAGAGAGAGAGAGAGAGAGAGAGAATACACAGAATAAGTACATGTATCTAACAATGTTTAATTATTAATAAATACATCTGTAAGTATAATTATTACCTTGTTAGTAGTGTTTAATCAAACCGGAATGCAATCAAGTTTGCATTCACACATGTATAAATCTAGCATATACATGTAACTGAATGATTAATTTTGGGAAAATATCAAATGTTTAATTTACATCTAAAATCTTCCCGTGCTTTAACGTGTAGACTTTATTTTGTACGCATAATCAACATAGTAACGAATATTTTGTACGCATCATCAACACTACCAAACATAGTCCCCCCTCAGGAAAAGAGGAAAAGAATTCAGACCCGCACATGCTCTCTCTCTCTCTCTCTCTCTCTCTCTCTCTCTCTCTCTCTCTCATCATGTGCCAGGTGGATAATAAATCGAATAAGTATCTAAATTTAATAATTATCCCATTTTATGATTTAAACAAACTGGTCACAAAGTATTAGATTAACAAGCTCTATAAATATTATCCCCTTTTGATTAAAACATTCACAGGCTAACACAATCTAATTAAAATTAGATGTTAGATCCGCTCGCTTACTCGCTACACAAACATCTAACAACATTCCATGCAGGGTCACGTCAGTGTGACCTTTCAAATATGAATAAACATTTCTGAATTATCCAATCAGATTCGTGTTTCTAAAATCAACTCGGTTGAAGTTTCAAATTGGCGTCCGAAGAAGTGCTTCAGTTATTCAACGTTAAAAAGCTTAAAAAAGAACAAGAAGAGATATTGGGGTGCATTTTGGACGACATTTCTGAAGAATTTCCTTCAAACGCCCGCGTTACACCCTTCGAGATCCGATCTTTCGGTTACTTTCCGTATACAATCTATCCTTTCTGTGTTCAGTTTTAGTTTATTTTGATAGAACTTGTGAATAATATCAGTCCCATCAGCTGTCTTTTCGTATTGGACAAACGAAAATCCACATATAATGCAGGCATCTCCTAAAACACAAGTTTTCCTCGCTGTCATGGGCTGTGCCATTTTTGTTTTTCTTTCGCTTTGAACACCTCGGTCATCTACGTATGTCGATAAAAAAAGCAGAGGAGTTCTGTGCCCTCAGCCAAAGATTTGGAGTCGTGATTTCATTGGCTAACTGAAAGGTCACACTGACGTGACCCTGCATGGGATGTTGTTAGATGTTTGTGTAGCGAGTAAGCGAGCGGATCTAACATCTAATTTTAATTAGATTGAGGCTAACACTGTGTATTAAAATAGTTTACTTAGATATATTTACATCTACCAAGTATTATTCCCTCTATTTCTTACGGAAACTTATAGCTAATTCATAGCTCTATAGAAATAGCCAGACTGAAATCTACACGCCTCGTTTATCGATTGGTCGAAATCTACAGCAGCTGAAACTGACAAGAAACTGACAGGACTGAAATTGACACGCCCTATTTATCGATTGGTCGAAACCTACAGCGAACTAAGAAAAATCACGGACTCGCGAAATAATCATGATGATGTCAGGCTCAAAGTCTCACAGGAGATAATTTGGCTGTTTCTTTTAGCTAACGTACTTATGTACATTAACAGTAATTAAGTGAATTTTACTTACTTTTCATAATCAATTTATCAATTAGTTAAAAGAAAGATGTTAATATAAACAATAAAATGCTTTCTTTAATGATTCATGCGGGTTATGAAGGTAGCGATCATTGCAGAAAAAATTTACATAACCCGCTAATTTTTTCTGCAATGTCGCTACCTTCATATCCCGAATGAATCAACAAAGAAAGCATTTTATTGTTTAAATGAATTTTATGTAGGGTATGCATTTTGTGATTCTTATCGTTATACATGAAACATGCATACAAAAGCTGAAAAAGTGTGACTTTCTTCTTTGAATTTTTGTTCAAGCAAAATATATTTGATAAAGTATAAGCTCTTGACTGTGTATACAGTAAAGCAAAAATTTACATATACAACATGTACTTTGTTCGGTTTTTGTTTTTGTGTTAAAGACTTTGTTTGTAGATGGAGGTACATCTGACAAACAAATCATCTATATTATACGTATATAACAAAAAATTTAGGACATGCAAATTTTCCTTGTTTACGAACTTTGACAAAATATACACAACTTCGGTTTGCATTTTAATGACCAACTGCAAAATTTATTAATTGGTTAATTAACCGCAAAAGTGCGAATAAATATTTCAATGTATTAATTTCTGTATCCATTGTGCGTAAAAGTCGACAATTTTAGCTAGTTAGCTATAATATTAAAACCTAAACTTTTGTAAAACAGTCATCTGAACACAAATTAAAAAAAAAACTTGAAAAGAGGCAAACACAACTTTTTTTTTTTCAAATTTTTTTTCAAATAACGAACTTTCTGCAACAATCTCTTGTTTATCCAATATACCTCTAAAGGTTACAATTCACATATTTTTCCCCAATGCATTATTCAGCATCATCACAAGGCCTGTCAGAATTGATTTTTATGCTTTTCACAGACATCATCTCCCGATTAAAATAAATGAAAAGAATCCTATTTATACTCAGACCACACCAATATAATTTCTTGTTCGTCGAACCTCGTGCGCTCGTATAAAACTATACAAATAATATTATTAATTTCCCGCAACCAGGAAATTCTGCGCTGTTTTCTGTTCTATTTCCACTCTATTTTTCGCATTTTTAAATAGTTTTAATTTATAAATCAGAAACAAATAGAAAAATATAACCGTCCGCACAAATTTATTTATGTTCCGCCTCAAAATTTTGGCTATAAAAAATATTAACTTTATAATTTAATCGCTCCTCCGATCGTACTTTTTCACTGGATGTCCGACGAACAAGAAATTATATTGGTGTGGCCTAATTCATTGACATTAAAGAATTGTATTTCACTATGTCGTCAGCGCTTTAACTTTTGTAAAGACTATGCCGATGAATTGCATAATTGTAAATTAGGCCACATATAACACTTAACAAACACACATTGTTTTACAAACTATAATTTCTCCTATAGTATCAGGAATTCACTTCAATTTCAATACATGTACAGTGTTTATAGTAATGGAGTATGCATTTTACGTTTCCTATATACACATGTATCAACAACGCGAATCATTAATTCTAGTAATAGATCTAATATCTTTGCATTCATCTTTTTCAAGCGATTATAAGAATACAAAGAAAGGCCTGAAAAAAGCTAATGCATGTAGCTAACATAAAGTTCCTGACGTCGTGACGTTACGTCGAGTTTTGCCAGTAGCGTCATTCTCATCAATACATGCGCTGTTTAACGGTCTATAACTTTTAAACGGCGATGAATTAAACTCTATAGTTTTCAGAATTAACCGATATCTATCTTTGCTATCCATTGGTGCAAAAAAGTAAATATTGAAATTTTTTGACTTAAGGGGGGTTTTTGCTTGGAACGGCTCATATGTTGTATACATTGTCAATTTTACAAATTCAATTTTAAGTTTTCTTTTACTTCAAAACAAATCAAATCAAAAACAAACCTCTAATAAAGCTGGTAACGCAAGATGATCGCACAGAAGCATATCTGCTATGTCTATTAGCATTTTCTCTTGAAGATTTAAAAATACGTGGTCTTGAATTCCCAATGCAGATAGCAGTGTTATTACTTGTCTGTTGAGATAAAGCCTCCCTGTTTTAAAATGATTTTGTTACATTTTTGAGATATCAAACCAAAATATAAATTTCAAAAAAGAACAAAATTATTTTAAATCAATATAATCATCTGTATGTTTTACCTGGTCGTGTGACTTCTAAAATTTCTAAATTGTTTGATTTTGATTCAAATTTCTTCATGCTTTTTCTGATTACAAGGACTTCGGTGTCATTTCCAAGAGTTGGATCCTGTGCTACCATCCCTTTGCAACCTCCAAAACGTATTTGGAATGCAGATGGCGCAGGATGTATTTGTAGCATATCTGCAACCTTTGAATGATCGTGAATTATTAATCTTATAAAGAAAGCCAATAATTAATTACTATATAAAAGTATGCTGCAACTTAGAAGCATTATAAGCAAAACAACCTGAAAGATATGATATATTACCTTTTGTGCAAGTTTCGTTGATATGCGACCAATACCATCTGTAAAGCAATATTCTTCGTTTTTCACATCATCGATGTATCTCACACAACTCCTATCAACATCCACGGTTTTCTTTGTAGAAGAAAAGCAAAGACCAAATCGGGAAACGTAGGAAGCCACACATCTTTCAGTCGAAAGTTCTCCAGAACTGTTGATAATGCTCTCTGATGTAATGCCATCATGAGGATGAAAAAACCAAAAGCTGTGCTCCCTGAGTTGACTATTTGAACATCCAAGAAATTCATAATGACGGTTATGTATTTGGAAACCGGCTTTAAAAAAAAGTTTCATACTCTCCAAAATATTGCCCACATCATGCAATTGGACAGTGCTTATTTTTTCAAAGTCTTCATCACGGAAAACTACTCTTATAAAGTAATCTTCGCCATATTCACGAACTATTCTGTTCTGAAACACCGGTTCTTTGGGTAAAAACAAAGACTTAGTAGGAGTTAGAACCATTCTAGCAACCCTAGAATAGTGAGATGGTAGCTCATTTTCGTCATTCATTTTTGAAATTCCAGTTTTTTTTATAACAGAGTTGAACTCGTCTTTGAAGTGAAAGAATGGTTTCTCCATCAGTTCGATTGCCAAGTTATAGAAAACTTGTGTAGCCAACAGCGTTTCTGTATGCGCCATCTCTTCAATATCTCTCTTCACTTCAGATGTAAGATGGTCTGTTACTTTAAACCCTATCGAATCCACACATTGCCAAGCATATTTTATCTCAAAATTATCTGGCAAAAATATTTTGTTTTTAACTTCGGATAGTTTAGATTGAATTGTGATATGTGCAACGCGGAATCCAATGCAAATCAAACGCGATAAAAGCTGCTCTACTTCAGAACTCTGGTTTTGTGCGTCAAATTCAAAACAATATGAATTCAAATTCCCAATATCGTCAAAACCCGTATTTTTGGCACTTACTCTTACAGAATTGTCGAAAATTTTGGGACAGTTTTTTAGTGTTATCACCATAATGACAATATTGTTCGTATTCTGAACAAAAATCGTTCCATCTATTGAATCATATGATATCTCGAGAACAAAATTATGTGAGTCCATAAAAGATCTCTTTTTGTCAATCAATAACTTTGACGTTTCAAATAAAAATGAAACTGATAAATCATCTGATAAGTTAGCTAGTTCCCAATGACGAACAAATGTAACAGGTGACGTCATGCTTCCACCAATCACCTTAACCCGACTAAAAGACATTTTTGAAACATATTTTTCAGACTCGAGATACGAGCGTTTCTTTTTTAATATTTCCATCCATGCCATCACCTCCGTTGATGGTTTGTTAAAAAACCATGTACTATGAACGTCTTCTTTGAGAGATGCTGGTCTTGTTGTCTGAAAATCTTGTTCAAAGGTCAAGTTGTATTCTCCATAAGATGATTCAGAGCCTACCAAAGGAAAGAGGCACAATATAATCAAATTTTGTCAAGCTTTTAATTTCAAAATTCTTGGAACAGTTTTTATCTCGTTTAATATGCTTGATTTCTACAATGTCATATAAGATAGATTCAATTAAAATTCGTTGTTATTGTTTATGGTAAACAAAGTTCTTGCCATATTTTTGTTTACATCGGTTGCTTAGCAGTAAAAACTTAATTCTTTTGTTTGATAACTATGCACATAAGTAAACAATTTCTACCGTTTGTCACATCTTAATTGCTTATGTTATACATTTTCTATCCGGCAACCTAAATGTTAACTAAAACACGAACCTTGTTTACATAACAAAAATTGAAAGCTCTGTATTTCGCTTAAAACTCAACAACTGGCATTAAAATTTTAGTTGACCATTAAAATAGTTTTGTTTATTTATACATATTGTCAACTATAAATAAAAAAAAATAAAGTCTGGCTCAAAACCTGACCATGTCTTTAAAGTGCAAATCATAGTTTAAAAAATAGACAGTAGATTCAAACCTTTCCAAATTTTCTCGTTACTATCAATCGACGTGATGTGTGTAGGTAGTTTATCAACAAAACATTTCTTAACAACGTCGTTTGATCTCAAGTATTGGAACCGAATATGAAAACGTTCCTTTCGAATTTCCTCTTTTTGTTCACCCGTATCAATATTGAATTCCTCCGCATAACAAGCAGCAGATGCCATTTTAGGTAAATGACTAAATTTATGATATGCATGTAATCCACCACGCCATTAAAATTCCAAGCATCTAATGAGGCCCTCGAAACTATAGTATAGTGTCAAAGAGGGAAATCATACGAGTATTACATTTGCGTACAAAGTTCACAACATAACGTTATCAATAACACGAAATCAAACAAAAAGTGAAAGAGGGTTTGACGAAAAAAACTTTGATGCAATGTTTAAAGCTTGGATCGAATGTAAATCAAATTTAATGTAGATTGTAATACGACAATTTTGTTTTGTATATATATTTTAAAAAAACCAAAAACATTGCAGTATTTTTCCAGATCTACATGTAAAACTAGTAAAAGCTATGGTGGGATATTTCTGCCATCCACATAACTCTTTGTCTACATAGTTATCTTGTCAAGTCACAGTAGCTATCTCAAATACGAATTTTATCGCGTCTAGCCACGATAACTTATTATAGTTATTTGTGATATCTATCACAAATTGACGAAATAGAAATCTGATATCTTGACAAAGTTTGCTGCCTTGATCAATGCTGCCATCCACATAATTTTTTGTTAAGATTCTTTCCGCCAATGAATTTAATCCCTAACACTGTATTTATAGATTTAAGACTTGATTTTGTAATGATTAACTTATTAAACATTTCAACTGAACATTTGTTATAATTTCATTGGTAGAAACTATCGTTACCAAAACTTAAATGAATGGCAGCATCGGTGAAATCAATACGGAAGCGTATCAGGGCCTACACTTGTTGTGTTTCAACTTGTAAATTGTCCTTCTTTTTATTGTATTGTCAACATATAAAGTATTGTGACCTCTTATTTATGTAAATAAATTGAATTGTATCTTGTGATTTGTATATAATTTAAATCACCTTATTGAATTTTACCAGTTTTATTGATATCTGCGTTATCGACTTTAAAAAAATATGAAGCTTGAAATGTTGATTTATGAATGTGAACTAATTATATTGAGATAGAAAATTAGACCAAGGACAATAAAATAAATGCTTTATAGCCATGTCAACATCAATATGCTTTCCTTTTCAGGGAAAATATTGCGAAAATATTATCGAATGAACTTCGCGGGCGCGGAAGTTCTGAAGATGACGTCACTGAATTCTGAATATAGCTGTAGACGGCACATGTAGACTGACATTGACAGTTTGATATAAATCAGAAACAAATAGCAGTAATTACTTTATAATAATTGCAATTAGTATAAGTATTTGTTATCGTAGTTAGAGGACTGCTATATGATCTATATTTAAGCAGATCGTTATGATCTTCTATGTTTGGGTTACTCTTCAATAAACCTGTGATATGAGTTTTGAGACAGATACATGTAATTGAACATTTGAATTACATGAACCCCTTTACTTACACGTATCATGTTACCCTCCCCACCACCACCACCACCAAAAAAAAAGAAAAAAAAGAAAAACATGTTTTATTTACCAAAGCGTCGAAACACAAAAATATACAATAACTGTATTAGCTTTTAAATAATATTATGCATGAGCTGATAGAATGAGCGTTGCGTTTTCTCATCATCATGATTTGATGCGAGTCTTTTTACCACGCGAATAAAGAAAACACTCACATCAAATCATGGTAGTGAGAAAATGCAACGCTCATGCAGTTAGTACATGCATGATAGTATTTGGTACCGTGGTTACATGTAGATTACATTGTAGTTGAGAGGGTGGCCGATTCATCCAATAAAATTGCTTAGAGATCGTGTAATATCAATTTGAAGACGAAGACAGATGGGTGAAACATGTTTAGCCTCATCGATGGGAAACCGTTGTAACAACGTGATTATTGAATCATGATCATAATTTGGGGGTAGGACTGCTCATGTCTACCACCCCTAACTACGATTACAAATGCAGATATTTGGATGTTTGACATTAAAAGAAATATCTGAATTTAAGAGTTTAAATTCCTTTATTGTGTATTGAATTTCATGGATCCAATATTCATAGATCGCTATTTTTTTTTAAAATGTTAATGGTAACATTTCGTGTAATTACTTGTATTATAAATAATAAATATATTAATTTTATTATTCGTAATTCGTTGTGGATTAAAATTCATAGATGAAGAATGTTAGCATTAACGAAATCCATTAAAATTGAGCATCCACGAATTCAAATGATTCCACAAATGTCAGTCTACATGTGTATCCTACAGCTAGATACAGAGTGAGTTGACGCACCATCAAACTCCCGCCCCAGCGAAATTCATTTGATAACAATATTTTTTCCATATGTTTCCATGAAATGAAAACATATTTTTGTTTATATACCAGTAATGTATACATTTACATTGTTCTATGTCAACATTTCTTTCTCGATATAACTAATACTCCCTCTTAAATTATTATTTTTAACTCCGTATTCTGTTAAATCGATATAGCAGATAGCAAGAAAAGTGATCAATTACAATAAGGTGATTAAAATTATGTTACCTCACCTCAATACAATGCAAAATATTTGCATAATTAAAACGACATAATAGTTTATATGTTGATAAGACGATAAAAAGTATGACAATGGATAAGTTATAACACAACAAGTGTAGGCCCCGATACGCTTCCGTAAATCAACAGTATTTAGTCGATATACCAGATAGTTACCGTGTCGAGTCAAGAAAGCTTTCTCGTCAAATCATAATATCTTGATTAGAAAAGATAACAGTGAGAATTTGTCGAAATAACATGAAAGTTATCTTGACTTGTTAATATAGTTATCGTGACTTTAAATGTTTAAAGAAGAACTTGTTAATGTTGGTTTCAATTTAAACATTTTAATAAATAAATTCAATAAAAATTGGAAAACATGGATAATCTTTAAATACCCTTCCTCGTATAAGTAGGCCAAGATATAGATAATTAATGCTTGTACATAATGACGTTCAGATGTAGCTGTGATTGTATAAAACATTTGATATCCATTTGTGAATCGTGCATAGAACAAGTTTAGTATGCTTAGTTTTGCTGAAAAAACAAATAGAGAGGTTTGCATTGTCTTTTTCACATATAGTTTCAAAAAAAATTTTCCCATTCTACCCACCAAATAGATAACCTCTCATAAAAAGATTTCCTTTCCAATAACTTCCCCAAAGGAAATTATTATTATATCTATTACAGAGCTATTTAAGGTCTTCCGTTTCCAACGGAAGACCTTATAGTGATTGTAAGGTTTTTTCTTTCTTTCTTATTAAGGTCTTCCGTTTCCAACGGAAGACCTTATAGTGATTGTAATGTTTTTAAGGTCTTCCGTTTCCAACGGAAGACCTTATAGTTTTCGTACAGTTTCTTATTATTATTATTATTATTTTTTTTTTCCACAAATTTTGTGCAAGCGTTAACTCGAAAACTATTTGACCGATTTTGACCATTTTTTCACAGATGATTACAAGTGGTCTGAATTTATTTTGTTTTTAAAATTTCTGCCGTCGTCACTTCCGGTACCGATTTATTGCTAATTTTGTAAACTTTTACGACCCATTTTGTGAGCAGTTGATCTCGAAGACTATCAGAGATATGAATATGAAATTTTCAGGATAGGTAGTCCATAGTTTGAAGTTGTGCCTATTGTTTTCGTTTTACGCAAGTGGCGCCATTTCTTGGAGCTCGCTAGGGCTCGAAAATTGGGTACGAATTTCAAATCAAAATTTTCATACATTTTGATCTATATCTTTTTATCAGTTGATATTTTGTTAAGACATATATAACAAAAGTGGTAGAGAATCAAAAGTTCTTTCCAACAAAATCAAGAAAAAGGGGCTGGCCCCTTAAATTAGGGGCCAATAGACCCGTAAATTCTATTACAAATAACTTAAAAACAATCAAGATTTTGTAATGCATTATAGAAGCAAAGTTGTTGATCGTAACAATATCTATTTGAAAAACTCATTGCCACGCCCATTTATGACGTAATTAGGGATTTTTAGGGGCCAAAGTTCTCAAACTTTGACACAATATATCTAAAGAACGAGACATATTTTGTTAAGCGTTGTAGAAGAGAAAATGCTTGTATTGATAATTATAATCGATTCCAATATTGGAAAAACCAATGTCTGTCCCCATTAAGGATCTACAGGGCTGGCCCCTAATGTATTCAATCATTTGTATCTTAAAAATGAACAACAATTTGAGATGGGTGTAAGAACAAAAAATGTTAGTATTTGAGAGATCTCTTGTATGAAATGAACAAAAAGGGGCTGGCCCCTTTAATTAGGGGTCAATAGACTCGTTAACTCTATTACAATTAATTTAAAAACAATCAAGATTTTGTTATGCATTATAGAAGCAAAGTTGTTGATCGTAACAATATCTATTTGAAAAACTCATTACCACGCCCATTTATGACGTAATTAGGGATTTTTAGGGGCCAAAGTTCTCAAACTTTGACACAATATATCTAGAGAACGAGACATATTTTGTTAAGCATTGTAGAAGAGAAAATGCTTGTATTGATAATTATAATCGATTCCAATATTGGAAAAACCAATGTCTGTCTCCATTAAGGATCTAGAGGGCTGGCCCCTAAAATATTCAATCATTTGTATCTCATAAATGAACAACAATGTGAGATGGGTGTAAGAACAAAAAATGTTAGTATTTGTAAGATATTTCATATGAAATGAACAAAAAGGGGCTGGCCCCTTTAATTAAGGGCCAAGACCCACGTAAAGTCTATCACAAATAACTTAAAAACGATCAAGATTTTGTAATGCATTATAGAAGCAAAGTTGTTGATCGTAACAATATCTGTTTGAAAAAATCATTGCCATGCCCATTTATAACTTTGTTAGGGGCCAAAGTCCTTAACTTTTGATGGAATGTATTTAAAATAGGAGACATATTTTGTTAAGCATTGTATAAGAGAAATTGTCTGCATTGATGATTTTAATCGATTCCACTATTCAAAACACCAATATATGTCCCCATTTAGGATCTACAGGGGTGGCCCCTAAAATATTCAGTCATTTAAATCTTAAGTTTTATCGATAAATCATCGTATCATTTAAAAAAATCAAACGGAAGACCTACTCGTTACTCGTAACGAGATCGTGTCTAGTTAAGGTCTTCCGTTTCCAACGGAAGACCTTATAGTGATTGTAATGTTTATTATTATTATTATTATTATTATTATTATTTTTTTCCCCATTTTTCTCAGAGATGACTGAATATATTTTCTTGAAATTTTCAGGAATGATAGAGAATGAAAAAGTCTAGAGTGGTTTTTTTCATTTTTTCAAAATTCATTTCCGGTCGTCCGTTTCCTGTCCCGCCACAAATAAGCTTGTCACCTCGAGATCTCAAAAACGATAGGGACTTGAGTATTCAGACTTTGTGAGATAATAGACCTATAGTTGTAGATGTGTTTAAACTATATTGTTTTGTTCGTCGTAACTTCCGGTCGTCACCGGAAGCACTTCAAAAAAAGTTTTTTTTAACATTTAATTTATTTCACACAGAATTAGAATATAAGTAAAAATACTTACATATGTCATCAATCCGATGTTAAAGAAATAAAAAAAAATATACTTCCGGTGAGATATCTCAAATATCTCATGAAGTTTTTTTAAAGACATTTTGTCACCGCGTGATCTCGGAAACTGTTAGTGATCAAGACACGAAACTTACAAGGATAATAGACATTTGATAGAAGATGTGTTTAACGGGTTTAATTTTGTTGACCGTCACTTCCGGTCCACACAGGAAGAGATCAAACAAATCAAGTTGTTTATAAGTGTAGCTGTTTATATTTGCCAATTTTAGATAAATTGACAGGCAATTTAGTCATGTTGTTTAATGTTAAAGAACTCCTACCTTTCATTTTTCACTGAGCACTTCCGTTTGTCCGTTTCCTGTCCCGAGACAAAAAACCTTGACTCCTCGAGATCTCAAAATCGGTAATAACTTAAACATTCAAACTTTGAGGGATGATAGACCTATGAATGTAGATGTGTTTACACTATTTTGTTTTGTTCGGCGTAACTTCCGGTCGTTACCGGAAGCACTTCAAAAATTATTTTTTAAACCTAGTTTTAGTTATTTTACAAAGAATGATTATATTAGTATAACTCCTTGCATAAGTGAAGTATGCGATGTTTAATAAACAAAAAAAATCTACTTCCGGTTAGTAATCTGAAATAGCTTTTTTTTTAAACTAAATTTTGTACCCGGTAGATATCAGAAACTGTAAGTGATCAAAACACAAAACTTACATAGATGGTAGACATTTGATAGAAGATGTGTTTATCGTGTTTCATTTTGTCGGCAGTCATTTCCGGTCCTCACCGGAAGGGTTCAATCAAATGACAATTTTTATAAGTTTAACTATTTTTCTTGCACTGTTTTAGTAAGCATGATAAACAGAAATGTACAAAAGGCAAATGTTAAAGATATACTAACTTTTATTTTCATAGAGCAATTCCTTTGGTCCGTGTCCTGTCCCAAGACAATAAATCTCCTCTTAACAAGGTCTCAGAACAGTAAAGAATTCAACAACCATACTTTGTTGGATGATTAACTTTTGCATTAAGATATGTTAAACATGTTTTGTTTGAATCGGCGGAACTTCCTGTCGTCCCAACAAGAAGTAGTCAAAAAATGATTTTTTTTTCATTTTGTTGTTTGACATTGAAGTACGGTCTGGAAGTTTTCTTCAAAATAAATATGATATCCTTATATTTTCTATTTGAAAAAAGCTTTTTCATGTACAGAATAATACATTTATATAAGAACGGAAGACCTCTTTGTTGCTATAGCAACAAGAGTCTAGTTTATTATTATTATTATTATTTTTTTTTTTCCTTTTTTTGTCCACAAGATTTCTCAGAGATGGCTGGATAGATTTTCTTGAAATTTTCAGGGCTGATAGAGAATGATAATACCTCGAGGCGTTTTTTTCATTTTTTCAAAATTCACTTCCTGTCGTCCGTTTCCTGTCCCGTGACAAAAAGCTTGTCATATCGAGATCTCAGAAACGAAAATGACTTAAACATTCAAACTTTGTAGGATGATAGACCTATTGCTGTAGATGTGTTTAAACTATTTTGTTTTGTTCGTCGTAACTTCCGGTCGTCACCGGAAGCACTTCAAAAATTATTTTTTTACGCATTTAATTTATTTTACATAGAATTGAGATATAAGTATAAATCCTAACATATGTCATCTCTCCGATGTTAAATAAAGAAAATAATTCTACTTCCGGTGAGATATCTCAAAAATCTCAGGTAGCTTTTTTAAAACAAATTTTGTACCCGCGAGATCTCAGAAACTGTAAGTGATCAAGACACGAAACTTACAGGGATGATAGACATTTGATAGAAGATGAGTTTAATTGCTTTTATTTTGTCGACCGTCACTTCCGGTCCACACCGGAAGAGTTCAAGCAAATGAAGCTGTTTATAAGTTTAACTGATTTTCTTTGCCATTTTTAGAGAAATTGATAGGCAATAAGGTCCTGTTGTCAAATGCATTAGAACAACTAACTTTATATTTTCACTGAGTACTTCCGTTTGTCCGTTTCCTGTCCCAAAACAAAAAACTTTACTCTTCGAGATCTCAAATATGGTTATGACTTGAACAATCAAACTTTGCAGGATGATAGACCTCTAAATGTAGATGTGTTTACATTATTTTGTTTTATTCGGCGTAACTTCCGGTCATCACCGGAAGCACTTCAAATCTTTTTTTTTTACCTTTTGTAGTTATTTTACATAGAATGGTTATTTTAGTATGGATCTTTTCATAATTCATTTATGCGATGTTAAATAAACAAAAAAAGATCCATATCCGGTGAGATATCTCAAATATCTCAAATAGCTTTTTATACTAAATTGTGTACCCGCCATTAATCAGAAACTGTTAGTGATCAAAACACAAGACTTATGTGGGTGATAGACACAAAACTTATGTAGTTGAGAGACATTTGATATATGATGTATTTAACGTGTTTCATTTTGTCAGCCGTCACTTCCGGTCCTCACCGGAAGAGTTCAAACAAATGACATTGTTGATAAGTTTAACTGTTTTTTTGCACTGTTTCAGTGAGTTTGATAAGCAGTAGTGTACGAGAGGAAAATGTTTAAGATATATTAACATTTTCATTTTTTTTCATTAAGCAATTCTGTTCGTCCGTTTCCTGTCCCGAGATAATAACCTTTTCTCAACGAGATCTCATAACTGACAAATGCTTAAGCATCCAAACTTTGAGGGAAAATTGAACAATGTATGAAGATATGTTTACCATGTTCCGGTTGATCCGGCGTAACTTCCGGTCGTCAGAGCAAATTTCAAAAATGACTTTTTCTCGTTTTTGTTTTGTTTCACATAGAAAAAGTTACTGAAAGATTCCATCACATTCTGGATTATATCGTTTTTCTTTTTATAAGAGAAATGCATATTTTCTACAAATTCATACATGAGAAACGGAAGACCTTTTTGTTGCTATAGCAACAAGAGTCTAGTTATTATTATTTTTTTCCCCTTTTTTGTCGGCAGAATTTCTCAGAGATGAGTAAATAGATTTTCCTGAAATTTTTAGGAATGATAGATAATGATAATATCTCGAGGCGTTTTTTTCATTTTTTCAAAATTCATTTCCTGTCGTCCGTTTCCTGTCCCACGACAAAGAAGCTTGTCACCTCGAGATCTCAGAAACGACAAGGACTTTTACATTCAAACTTTGTGGGATGATAGACCTATATGTGTAGATGTGTTTAAACTATTTTGTTTTGTTCGTCGTAACTTCCGGTCGTCACCGGAAGCACTTCAAAAATTATTTCTTTTACGTATTTAATTTAATTTACATGGAATGAATATATAAGTATAAATCTTAATATATGTCATCTAAGCGATGTTCAATCAACAGAAAAATCCCACTTCCGGTGAGATATCTCAAATATCTCATGTAGTTTTTTAAAAATAATTTTTGTACCAGCGAGATCTTAAAAAGTATAAGTGATCAAGACACGAAACGTTCATGGATTATAGACATTTGACTGAAGATGTGTTTAACTGCTTTTATTTTGTCGGCCGTCACTTCCGGTCCACACCGAACGAGTTCAAACAAATCAAGCTGTTTATAAGTTTAACTATTTTTCTTTGCCAATTTTAGAGAAATTGATAGGCAATAAAGTCCTGTTGTAAAATTCGGAAGAACTACTAACTTTAAATTTTCACTGAGTACTTCCGTTTGTCCGTTTCCTGTCCCAAAACCAAAAACTTGAGTCCTCGAGATCTCAAATATGGTGAAGACTTGAACAATCAAACTTTGCAGGATGATAGACCTATATATGTAGATGTGTTTACACTATTTTGTTTTGTTCGGCGTAACTTCCGGTCGTCACCGGAAGCACTTCAAAAATTATTTTTTTTTTACCCTTTTTAGTTATTTTACATAGAATAATTATTTTAGTATGGATCTTTTCATAAGTCGTTTAAGCGATGTTAAATAAAAAAAGATCCATTTCCGGTGAGATATCTCAAATATCTCAAGTAGCCTTTTTTGATACCAAATTGTTTACCCGCACTGTTAATTGTTAATCAGAAACTGTTAGTGATCAACACACAAAACGTACATAGGTGATAGACATTAGATAGATGATGTGTTTAACGTGTTTCATTTTGTCAACCGTCACTTCCAGTCCTCACCGGAAGGGTTCAAACAAATGACATTGTTGATAAGTTTAACTGGTTTTTTTTTTACACTGTTTCAGTAAGCTTGATAAACGGTAGTGCACGAGAGGAAAATGTTTATGATTTATTAACATTTTTTTTCATTAAGCAATTATGTTCGTCCGTTTCCTGTCCCGAGACAATAAACCTTTTCTCAACGAGATCTCATAACTGACAAAAGCTTAAGCATCCACACTTTCAGGAAAAATAGAACAATGTATGAAGACATGTTTACGATGTTCCGTTTGATCCGGCGTAACATCCGGTCGTCAGAGCAAATATCAAAAATGACTTTTTCTCGTTTTGTTTTGTTTCACATAGGAAAAGTTACCGAAATATTCCATCACAGTATCGATTAAATCCCCCTTCTTTTTATAAGAGAAATACATTTTTACAGACTTATACATGAAGAACGGAAGACCTTTTTGTTGCTATAGCAACAAGATTCTAGTTCTAATTTATTACTGTGGATTTTGGGATATTTTTGTTGTTCTCATAAAACGAAATGACTTTTTAATTAAGAGTACATTGATCGTCTTTCTTCTCCTTCTACACTAGCATTATTATAACCTGGAATCTGAACAGAGTACCCTCATCAATTTTTGTACACTTTCATATTATTTAACTTCCATGTAAACTTCATTTGATGTAAAGTTATTTTTCTATCGTTCACCTATAAAAATTGAAAACTTTCTAAAAAATATTTCAAAACAATGGTGAAATAAACTCTCAACGAAAGAAAAAATTCTAATTATTTTTTTTTTTACATTTAATGGTTATCAGGAGCATAAAAATGGTTCAGCCATGACATTAAATAACTCTAGAATTAATCAGATATTCGGTCATATCTGAAAATATCTTAATTTGTTGGGTAAAAAATGAAAAGAAAAAGAAATGCACAATATAATATAAATAAACAAAGCTATTTTAATGTTCAACAAAAATTTGAATGCATGGAGGTAGTTCTTCAATACAACATCAGACCTCGTCTGATCTCAAATATTGGAACCGAATATGAAAACATTCCTGCCGAGTTTCCTTATTTTTTCTCCTCATGGTATCCAGGTTAAATGTGTTTAACTTTTTTGCAAAGCAATTAAACATAAACACATACCCAACGTGTTTGATGCTTCTTATAATCACTGTTAGATAAAGGCTTATCGTTGCGCGCGCACACACACACACACACACACACACACACAGATAGATAGATAGATAGATAGATAGATAGATAGATAGATAGATAGATAGATAGATAGATAGATAGATAGATAGATATAGAGTGAGATATGATATCTATAACAAGAAATCAAACAGAAAATGAATGAATAGAGGAATTTTAAAAAATACCTTAATTTTGTGCAAATAAACTATATTATAAAGATAAAGCGAAATGTGGTATTTATTTTTAAACATTCAAATGGACTTTGGTTTCATTATCAGTTGGGATCTTGTTAGTCAAATGCGTGTGATACGATTCAAATTGGCGTTATAATTTTGTGTAGTATTATAAAATACGACTTAGAAAGTTTAGAAAAATTTGGTTGATTCATTTCATCATAACACTTTGCTTCAATAGACAAAATAATCCCGTGTATATAATGATTTAACTTGTCCATCTTGGCATGGCAAAAACTTTCGATGACGAACCAAAAACTAACACGCTGTTGCACAATGCCATTACGCGGCCTTTAATATACTCTTAAGAGGATTGTTATATACATCTTATTTTAAATTTTGGATGTATTATTTGCTAGCGCGTTTGAGCTCTAGCATCATGGATTGATGTTTTACTGGAAATACACATGAGTAAATATATGAGAATTATGCACTCATATGCTGTAATTTTGCACTATATGCTTGATTTTAAATGTGATACTTTTAGCCATAAACTATTATTTGATCAAGATAAGATTCAAGTTTTAAAATTGAACTGTTTTCCCAGATCTTTAAACAAAGCTCTTCTCAAGATGTATATTATCTAAAAATAATCATTACCACACCGCCATCTTAAACCGCCCCGTATACGTAACGTGGAAATCATACTAACAAAAATGTATTTTTGCATCGAAAAAGAATGCTTGGTTCGTTTGTAAGCAATTATTGATTTTGTAAAATACTTTTTAAAAATATTTGTATATTGATATATACATTGCAGTAGTTTTCTCGATCATTTATTAAAAGCAATATTCTTATTAATAAAACGATATCAAATATGTGTACAAAATAAAACAATTTAACAATGAACATGAATAAATAAAAGGATAACGGTCAAGTTTGCCCTATGGCTGATTCATCCAAATTTTGAGATTGGTATGTTTATAGTAAGACATTGGCTTGTACCAACCACAGACACCTGAATTTTTTATCAATCAGTCGCTCAATAAGCCAAATATAAAAAAAATCTACCTCCTCTATATATAAATACACCAGGTGTGCAACGCCATTTTGACCCCCTCGTCGATTCAGACCTTAATTTGCCACATAAATCGGATATGCCTATCGGTTTGCGTGTAGCATTGAGTTCAAATATGACATTTCTCACTATATATTTCCTCCTAAAGTTTAAATCCAACGCATTGATTATGTTATCAACTAAAATTCATTCAAACTTCGAGTTTCGTCCCGAGGCTCGATAGCCATCAGCTGACGTCATTTTTAGCTCCGCACTGAATGCTCTTATACATAAACTTTTTAAAACAATAATTATAAATTTATTTTATTGACAAACTGAGATCAGAAAAACTAAAGAAACTCAAAAACTATGTTGTTTGGTATCCCTCATTTTGCTTAACATATGTTTTAAAAAGTTTATGTACAACTCGATGTAACTCATTTAAAATTATTCCGAGAACAAAACTATCGAGATATATTATAATGCACGTATATTGTCAATGCGCCTGTTAACATTCTACATCTTAGTCTGGATGCTAACCGACCTGGTATATTAACGTAACTTTTAGTATATACATGATTGTCATTACATAACAATGATGAGAGATAAAAGAAAAACATAATTGCACACCAAAAGCAGGGAATTCTAATTTGGTATCACTAATATTATTCAAGGTAATTAGACTTTCCTATGAATAACTTTTCGAGAACTTTCAATAACAAGCCGACTCCTAACAACCTGTAAAACGTCGATATTTCACATCTGGGAACGAGTTAAAACATTATATCTATGTACGTTCAAATGATGGTAGACCAAGCCGTCCATATACCATTATATTTACATCCATCTAGTATGATTCCCTATATTTCTTACTGAAACTTATTGTTAGCTCATACCTCTATAGAAACTGACAGGACTGAAATCTACACGCCCCGTTTATTAATTCGTTGAAACATACAGCAACCTAAGAAAAATCACGGACTGCACGATATAATCATGATGTTGTCAGACTCTAATTCCAATAAGAGGACGATTTGGCTGTTTCTTTTAACTAACGTTCTGATGTACATTAACAGTAATTTAGTAAATTTTACTTACTTTTGGCGATCGTTGCAGAAAAAACTAGATGATGTCATTAGACAGTAATACCCGCACCAAGTATTTGCCTCTAAATAGCGCTGTTTTGTACCAGTTTTAGTAAAAATGAAGGCCACATGGAATTTCCGGTTAAATTATAGTTTTCATAAAAGATGAGATCCCTAGCTTCCCATAATACACATGAGCAGCCCTTTATGTACAATTTGGGGTTGAACTGTTTGCATGTGAATTTTAAGTTAATCAATAATCTTAACATTTCATGTCATAGAAAGTATGGTCTTTTTAATTTTTACAAAATGAAATTATGCCCCCTCCCCTCAGCGGATGCCGGCTATAGATTTGCTTTTGTGTGCCAACATCATTGTGTGAACGTATTTAGAGAAGGGTCCAGACCCTCCCCCCTCACCTTGCAATTTTTTAAAATCCCCCCACACACTCCTCATGGATAAATAAACATCAGAATATTTTGATAACAATGAAAGCCTGTACATGTAACGGTAGTTGCAACAAAGAAAATTGTTAACAGTGCAAAATAAATGACATAATTATATTGCGCAATGATTTGCAATGCAGAACTGCCAGGACAGAAAATATAATTACTGATTTAAGGTGGTATAAGACACATGTTTATATTTATGTGGATAAAAGTGTGCTATAATCTAAATTCTTTCACGGTGACGGTTTAGAATTTTAAAATTTTACAATACATATATTTGGCAAAAAAAATTCAGTTTTTAAAATTTTTTGAAACTTCAGTAAAAAATAGAAAAGCCATTGCAGGATTTGAACTCTCTACTTACAGACACGTAGTTAACACTCTAACCCATTGCGCTTCACTGTTACGTAACATTATTTGGGGGAGGGATATTATATTTATACTTAATTCCTTATTTCAATAGGGAGTAGTACATCACAATACTGTGGTTTCATCAATATTCGTGGGTATCAATTTTCGTGGATTTTCTGAAAACCACAGTTTCAAGGATACGTAAATTCGTGGCCAATGACCCTATCAATACAAAATGTTAGTTGAAATTGTTCTTCGATGAGCATTTAATTTCGTGGATCAACTTAACAACGAAATCCACGAAAATTGGTATTCAACGAATATTGATGAAACCACAGTATGCAGGTGTCATGTACCACCTTATAGCTGAAATGTGTACTTTACATAGTTATTTAATACCTAATAAAATAGTGCAAGGGGTTTTAAAGAATATTCATAAAGTGATAAAAATACATGCGTGTTACAAATAACTGATCTTTGTCTGAAGTTACATACACAACACAGGTCTACAGGTCGCATTAGCAGGTACTAGTTTTACCCAGCTCTTCGGTTAGACGGGTTTCATGTGTTGTACATGTCTGTGTTTTCCATATGCAGAATAGGATTAATTAACATGCATAAACGTTTCTTTTGTGATGATCAACTACAGGGTTTCATATGTGCTCTAATTGGATTATCATGATGATGTTGACCAATATATACTAGCGGAAAAAAGAAATTGTGCATTATAAAATTTAGTATAATTTTTCTTTATCTATTGTTTAAACAATCGATAATGGTATTATTTTTGACAATATCGGATGGTAACCGTCCGGGTGCATGAACTGTTTCATGGTTAGTGAGCACCTGTTGTTTATTGAAGAATTTGTACGCACGAGTTTTACGGGCCAATACTGTTTGGAATAAGAACTGTAAAGGATTTGTTTAAACTTTTTTTGTTAAGGAAATCACTTTAGTTTCAACAAAATTTACCCCTATGTCATGCCACGACTCAACGAAAACCAACGTAATCGTGCTGTTGGGATGCTGCAATATGGAAAGGCACAAAATACTGTAGCAAGACACTTTGGAGTTCATCGGAACACCATCCAGTCATTATGGAGATGTTTTCAACAATCTGGCAACACCCAGGATCGACCGTGCTCTGGGCGACCTCGTGTGACGTCACGTCAACAGGACAACCACATTAGACTTGTGCATCTGGGAAATCGTTTCCAGACAGCAAGTTTGACTGCCCGTAGCATTCCAGGGCTTCGACCAATTAGTCCAAGAACTGTGCGTAATCGTCTGCGCGAGCAAAACATCAGACCAATACGTCCAGCGGTGCGCCCAGTACTGCTTCAACGTCATCGTATCGCCAGACTAGCGTGGTGCACACGACATCTGCGATTCAGAATACAGGACTGGGCCAATATTCTGTTCACTGATGAATCCAGATTTCATTTGGATAGCAGTAACGGCCGTTGTAGGGTGTATCGTCGCGTTGGGGAGCGTTACCAGGACGCTTGTGTTGTGCAACGTCGACAATTTGGTGGAGCTAGCGTTATGGTGTGGGGTGGAATATCAGCACGTGGAAGGACCCCTCTACAAATTGTCAATGGAAATCTCACCGGCGTACGCTATCGAGATGAAATTATTCAGCGTCATGTGATACCCTTTATACAGAGACATCAAAATCACATCACTCTGCAGCAAGACAACGCAAGGCCACACGTTGCACGTGTAGTCAGGGACTTGTTTGTTCAACAGAATGTCGATGTCTTGCCTTTTCCAGCTGTTTCCCCCGATTTGTCGCCGATCGAGCACGTCTGTGATGAAATGGAAAGACGTTTACGCCGTTTACCAAATCAGCCAGTGACATTGGCTGATTTAGGCCAGGCTTTAACCAACATCTGGAACAACATCCCTCAAGCATTTCTGAACACTTTAGTGGCATCAATGAGGCGTCGCTGTCAAGCATGCGTAAACGCAAATGGTGGTCACACGCGTTATTAATTTTGTTAATTCAATTTAAAATAACAGTGACTTTCGAGTGTGCTGAAATTGACGTTATTCGACGTTGACATTAATGTATTATAAGATGTTGTTACGAATACATGTGTTAACAGTATTACAAAAAATAAAATTTGTTCATTGTAATTTTTAAATGTTTTTTCATACATTAAATAATGCACAGTTTCTTTTTTCCGCTAGTATAGGTAAGCAATCAATACATGTGTACTAGCACAATATTATGAGACACCGGTATGCATTAATTTTACATTCACTAAGTGATCTCCCTTTGCCAGTATACTGCATGTGCGGATCTAGATGGGGGTCCCGAACCCCCCCCCCCCCCTGGAAAATGAAAATTTATTAAATTTACATAGTAAAATTATCGCAAATATGCCTCGGACCCCCGCCCCCCCCCCCCGGCAAACACAATTATCCTTTGGGCACCCCCCCCCCGGAAAAAAATTCTGAAACCGCGCATGAACTGTATCATCATGCATCTCTTGATATTTAAATAAGCTTATCATCGTTACCTATCCTATCGCATTTGTACAGATTCTGTCATTAATTTCAAAAGTTATTTTTTCAATTTGTAAGACTTTGAGTTGACCCCATATTGACCCTGTGACATTTAGCAGTAAAATTCATAACAATAAATGATTAAAATTAAATGATTATTTTCCAACTCCCAACCCCCTCCCAATAAAACCTGGTTCTAAAGATTCAGAGTCTTCTTAAATTCTTCCATGTGTACAGTAGCAAATTTTAAATCATTTCTTGATTGGTATTTTTCTCTAGATGCACAATAAGATTTTGGAAATTTAATTAATTGCTTTATAATTTTTAAGATAAACAAAATGTTATTTAAGTATTAAGGGCAATTGAAATTAGGCAAGGAATTACCCAAACACTACATACATGGTTGAATAAGATAAATACTTTATTATTTCGAGTTCTGGAAATCCAAGGTGTCTCCTAGGGGGCATAACCTATATACCATCTGATGCGCAATGACACAAAGAGCAAGAATAAAATTAATATGGTTTAGGGATGGGGATTTTAAAAGTTATCAAGAGGGGGGAGGGTGAGGTTCCGAGACATGGGGGGTTGGTTCCAAGGCATAGGTTTGGCAATTTTATAATGTTATTTAAAGAAATTTGAATTTTGAAGGGGGGATCTGGAACCCCCCCCTCCGACCCCCCCCCCCCCCCTAGATCCGCGCATGGGATAAATGTTTTTTTTTTTTTGCTATTTTACTACCAGGATTAAATTTATTTTTTTCAAAACCTTATTACACATCTATAGGACAGTCCCTATCATATCCAAAGATATTGTGTGTCTATTCATTATCTATTCATTAAATCATAATAGGAGTTCTGGGATCTAGGTTTTTTAGGAGTGATAAACGTCAATTTTCTGCTATTATTTGACTCCCTGGATGAAATGTAAATTTTTGAAACCTTATTGCACATCTATAGGACAGCCCCAATCATATCCCAAGATATGATGTATCTATTCATTAAATCATAAGAGGAGTTCTGCATGGATCTAGGTTTTTTAGGAGTGATAAACGTCAATTTTCTGCTACTTTTTGACTCCCTGGAGAAAATTTAAAGTTTTAAAACCTTATTGCACATCTACAGGACAGCCCCAATCATATCCAAAGAAATGACGTAGCTACTCCAAAAGTTGTAAGAGAGATTCTGGGTCCGCGCATGAACTGTATCATCATGCATCTCTTGATATTTAAATAAGCTTATCATCGTTAACTATCCTATCGCATTTGTACAGATTCTGTCATTTTAATTGCAAAAGTTATTTTTTTCAATTTGTAAGACTTTGAGTTGACCCCATATTAACCCTGTGACATTTAGCCGTAAAATTCATAACAATAAATGATTAAAATTAAATGATTATTTTCCAACCAACCCCCCTCCCAATAAAACCTGGTTCTAAAGATTCAGAGTCTTCTTAAATTCTTCCATGTGTACAGTAGCAAATTTTAAATCATTTCTTGATTGGTATTTTTCTCTAGATGCACAATAAGATTTTGGAAATTTAATTAATTGCTTTATAATTTTTAAGATAAACAAAATGTTATTTAAGTATTAGGGGCAATTGAAATTAGGCAAGGAATTAACCAAACACTACATACATGTTTGAATAAGATAAATACTTTATTATTTCGAGTTCTGGAAATCCAAGGTGTCTCCTAGGGGGCATAACCTATATACCATCTGATGCGCAATGACACAAAGAGCAAGAATAAAATTAATATGGTTTAGGGATGGGGATTTTAAAAGTTATCAAGAGGGGGGAGGGTGAGGTTCCGAGACATGGGGGGTTGGTTCCAAGGCATAGGTTTGGCAATTTTATAATGTTATTTAAAGAAATTTGAATTTTGAAGGGGGGATCTGGAACCCCCCAATCATATCCAAAGAGATGACGTAGCTACTCCAAAAGTTGTAAGAGGAGTTCTGGGAACCATACTTTTTTAACAAAACAAGTCATTTTTTGTTGGTGCCTGATCCTTGTAATAAATAAAAAAAATTCTCTGAAACCTGATCACACTTTAAATTGACACCACCAATCATATTCTAGAAGGCCATTTGGCTACTGCATACAATGTTGACGTTTTTGAAACCAGATTGTAAAAAAACGTCATTTTTCAACCACAAAATGACCCCCAGGACAAAATTGAAATTTCCGAAACCTTATTGCGCATCTGTAGGACACTCCAAAACATATTCCAAGAGATGATTTGTCTGTTGTTGAAAATGTAGGAGGAGTTCGAGGAAGGTTTTAGGTGAAAAAAACATTTTTTTTACCAATTATTTGATCCCCAGGACTACCAGAGAATTTTTGAAACCTTTTTACAAAACTACATGACACCCCCAATGAAACTCTAAGAGTTCAGTTTGCTGGTGTAAAAGATGTAAGAGCAGTTCGAGAAAGTAAAACGTGACAGACGGACGGACAGACGGACGGACGGAACAGGATAATAACAATATACCCGAACTTTCTTTAGAAAGTGCGTGTATAAAAATTACATTATCCGCTAACGCGGGTTAAGTAATTTTTTCTGCAATGTCGCCACCTTCATATCCTGCATGAATCTCCAAAGAAAGCATTTTATTGTTGAAATAAAAACAACAACACCGGGCATCCAATTGTGAATATAAATATTAAACAGCTAATATACAAAGCACTAGAAATGGCAAACGACACGAATAAATAAAATTGTCAAACTTTTGGACAACCAGTTCCTTCCTCGGAAGATGCAAAAAAAAAATCAAACAACCCCCCCCCCCGCCGTTATTTATACAAAGAGAACAATAAAAATATACCTACATACATGTATTGTTGGTTAGTTTTTAACAGTTTATACTCAATCAAAGTTTGTACTTTTGATGTTGTGTCGTTCGTTAGATTGTCATAACTAAGTCAGCATCTATTATTTACAAATAAAGCAGAAATAAAAGCAAACGCTTTTAGTTTTACTTATTTTCTCTGTTTACGTATACATTCTTTATTAATAAAAAATTATATTTAAGTGTGTCCTTTGTCATATTTGTTTGACACTTCAAGATTAAAAATTTTACTGAAAATCACTAACGATCATATCGCAATTTTTTCACATTTAATCAGAAAAAATGTGACTACACAGTGCCGATGTATAAAAATAGTCCTGTTGAGGATACAAACATGTACATTCGCTTCTTTACTGTTTTGTTTTACATGTATTTTCAGAGGACAAAATGTCATTGTATCTACGTTCCACAGACTTACAAATTTTCAAATTCTGCTGCCAATGTCAATGCAAACTGTTGAATCTGCCTTATATATGATTTTAATTCTTCATCAGATGCAGTTACACGTGGAATCTCAGGTATAACTAGAACTTCTAATCTCGGAGCATTGTGTCGAACCAACTGGTTTGCATTTTGGGTCAACTCCGTCACTGCAGCAACCTCTACCATGAGTTTGTATCCCCCAAACCAATTGGTTGAGGTGTATGTCTGAACGACTTTCTCTCTTGCATAAGAGATACCGAAAGGCGACAGCAATTGGTATCCATTTGCAATTTTTGTCAACAATTTCTTGTACTTTCTATTGACATATCCCCTGTCCAAATCCCTATATGACTGCAACTTGAACCTTATGTTTGTACCTTGTGTTGAAGTAGTTGCAGGGACAAGTGTTGACATTAACCATTTGATTTCAGATAATTTCAAGCAACAAACTTCGCCATTTTCATCTACGTCCAACATGAGGAAGTTTGGATATCCAAATCGTAGTGATATTTTCGTTTTCACAACATTAATGTTATTAGTAAAGCCAAGGCGTTCGAGGACCGTTCGCATTTTACCTTTGTTAGAAAGGACTACAGGCTGGAATGAAAATGTGTACGGGACTTTTGTTTTGTTATACCCTTTTGTCATTTGCCGTATCTGTTGCCTTCTTGTATCAAGAGTCGTAAATAAATCGTTCAACTCAAAAACATTCAGCATTGAATTCTTTTCAATATCCATTACATATAAAGTTCCGAAAGAAATACTTAAAAACAAATCTCCATGGAAAGCTGCATTATACGCAGTTCTCAAAACATTCCATTGTTGAAGATATCGTACCTCAAATTCACGATAATGTTTATCTGAACTGGCATGCATTAATTTTGGTATGAATGTTTCCCGAGCATTGTGTGTTTTGTGATAGATTCCGTGATATCTTTCAAAGGAAAGTCGACTGTCGTTGTCACCCCCCTGAAAAACGACAGAATAAGCATTTTCTACGATAAGATGTCCGCTTTCTGTGTGTATATTGAATGTATTTGATGTCTTTGAAATATTGTTGATTATCTCCTCAACATTACTAAGTGTCATTTCAGTTCCCCATGCCTGAATTCTATTCAGTCCTGATTGAGTTGTGGAAAACAAAGTTTTAGCGCCAGTTTTTTCGTTTAGTTGAGCTTCAACATATGTTTCAGAATTTTTTATTGTATTCCAAACATTTAAAGGCAACAGAAAAACGCCGTGAAAATAATCATCATCATATATATCATCGTCACTACAATCAATGTTTTGAAGATATTGGTCAGTGCCATAGGCCTTAACAGTTTCTAGAAAAGGATTATTATCGACATTTTGCGCGATTTTGTGATATGCTGCAATATATATTTCTGATATTTCTGAAAAAACTGTAAGTGTTATGTTCAAGGCATCCAATCCATCTTTTAAAACACCACATGCATTTAAATTCCAAGATCTAAAACCCAAAATAAAACTGCTCAAAACAGCAAGAAGGCATTTCGTACATTCTTGATCACCAGAGTGTGAGTCAAAGTGTTTTACGAAAAAAGTGTTGTTTGACCATGTATAATATACAATCGTGATTGCAATGAGATCACAAAAAACGTAGCTGTCGGAATCAACTGGTAGTATTTTTTGTAATATATCCATTAAAAACTGCACAATTGGTTTCAAAAGAACAGGTCTCTTAGAAAAAAAACGTTCCATAGCTTTACTGAGATTAACAATTCTGGAATCGGTGATGAACCTTACATATGCGGTTACGGTTTTAGACGCGAAATAACATGGATCTTGAATAGGTTTGTTGATTTTTAATATTCCATGTTTCTTGAATATCTTGTTAATTGTCTCCAAAGACAAACCTGGTAATTCGACATTGAGATTGTTTTGGTTTTTCAAAAACAACCCACAAGACTCTAATCCAATGACATTGATTTCGTCATTTTTCCTTAGATTGTGTCTCAAAATAGTTTTTGCATCCGTATACAATCTCTGTAAAACTGTGTTCCTATTTTTTCTCATGTGTTGCGAAAAACTGTTAAATTCGTTTAAAGATACTTCAAGTTTGTTTGGCTGAAGTTTACGGTGGGAAGAGTTTTTCAGGAGCAATAAAACGTCGAATATAGTCCACGGGAAACTTAAAATCGTACGAGTGGAATTCCGCTCATGATTGTAAGTAACTTTGTACCAAGCAGAAGCTTTACGTAAAATTCGTACGTCTTCTTTTGAGACATTTGATTCTCCTCCAAATTCGTCAAAAAACATTTCTCGTGTTTTCTTTTGTATCATGCACATCTTTTTAGCAACAATTTGTCCAACTTGAAATTTTTCGTCTTTCAGGCGCCCTGATACTGCCTTGACACTCTGAACGAGACCAGTTATGGCCTCGTTTTCGTTTCTGATACCATACAAATCCAACATATCGACAACTTTTACAATATATTGGTTCATATCTCGTTTTGCATCTTCTATTATGTTGACATCGATTGACGGCAAAATAAAATCTTCATCTACAACTATCTTTAATCGAAATTGTTTTTGCATACGAAGTAATGAACGACATTGTCTAAATAGCTGGCCAATAATTTTAGTAGATGTGTATATTTGTTTGTCACATTTCATCATAAAGTCTGGATATGATTTGGGTCGTAAGTCATCATCAAT
The DNA here is from genome assembly GCA_020458035.1 of Magallana ariakensis. Lineage (NCBI taxonomy): Eukaryota > Metazoa > Mollusca > Bivalvia > Ostreida > Ostreidae > Magallana > Magallana ariakensis. The sequence continues at coordinate 28,022,864 of CM035816.1, read as the reverse complement.
CTGAGGAATCTTTCCAGTTTTTGGAAAATCAACGGCATCAGAATGCATTTTAGCAAGTTTGTGACATTCTTCTGAAAAAATCCCATTTTTGTTGCTATCTGCATGAACAAGGTGAGCGTTTGCTATCTGTCCAAGTTTATCATACCGTATGTAATTTGCCAGGAAATCAATCATATCGTGTGAATTTACTTCTCTTGTGAGCTGTTTCTTTTTTGCTTTTGAAAAGTGCATTGGAGTTTTGTTTTGAAATTGACAAAGAGCCTGATCCCAGCACACAAAGTACATATCTCCATCTAGATCAGAACCTGACATTTCATCAGGATGTGGACGCAAGCCAGTCTGAGGAAATACAATGCAGTCGACCATGTGACTAAGACTCGGTACATTTACGGCAGAAAGCAATCGGACGTCTCCTTCATGAAAACAGGGATTTTTTGTTACCAAAACAAGTCCTTCGTATGTAATAACATGTTTTCCCGGGCTGGTTGTCTGTTCAGAATATCTGATAAAAACTTGACCCGGCTGTAATGTTTTCGTTTCATCAGTTGTGCCCATCATAATTCGTCCTTTGTCTGAGGGAATCTGTATCCTGGTTCGTTTCATAAGATTTATTATCTTATGGTGATAAATTGCTTGAAGAAGGGATTGAAAATATGGTTCCTGAGTAAATGATATCCCACTGTCAGCGATTAAACTAAATTCCATACCAACTGAAGACTACAAAAAGATGATAAATTTACATCAAACATTCATTTAAAATTTAACTATTAAGAACAAATCAATACATTAAATGACATTTCAGCTGAAGCAATAAATTTGACTTACATCGGAGAAGTTAAACTCGATTTGGATATTATATATAGCAAATGACTTCTCCTACTTCACTGATATGTGTTAAAACTTGAAAAAGTTCGACATTGTAATTCCAGGCACATAGCATCGAAAGGGGGGGGGGTACTTTTTGTCATGACAAACATTTTTTTTTTAAATTTACATATAAAAAGTTGAATTTTGAGGAGCTCCCCTTCCCCTTTATGTAAACATGTAAAACAAACCCCCAAAAATAGTTAGGTGGTACACACTGCTTAACACCCTACCCTCACGGATTAGGATTTTGAAGAATTGTGAGTAGGTGGTTTTGGGGTTGGTTTTTTTTTTTTTGGTATGTCAATTTCCGTATAAGTCTGCTTCCTTTCAAAACCGACGCTTCGTGCCTGAATACAATTATAATGTTCACATCCTTGATCTCAAACGTAATGCAATTTTAAGCAGGACAAACCTCCAATAAAGCTTGTAATGCAATTTCATCGTACAAAAGCATATCTGCCACATCAATAAGCATTCTCTCTTGAAGTTTTAAGAATACATGGTCAGGAATCCCAAGTCCAGATAATAAAGTAATCACTTGTTTGTTCAGGTGAAGTCTTCCTATAAATGACAAAAATCTTGATAAAATTGCGTCATTTTTTAATTAAAACTGACAGTAATTGGGTTTTGATGAAAGATAATTTTAAGCTATTCCAAAATATGTTAATTTACCTGGTAGTGTTACTTCCAAGATTTCTAAATTGTTAGATCCTGATTCAAATTTCTTCATGCTTTCTCTAATGACAAGTACATCGGCATCATTTCCAAGTGCTGGATCTTGTGCTACCACCCCTTTACACCCACCAAACCGTATTTGGAACGCTGACGGTACAGGGTGTATTTGTAGTTCTTTTCAACCTGAGCAAAATTGAAAACAATGAAGTTTAAATAGTGTTTTTCTTTGTTAATTGGGTTTTTTATCACTTGTTTCACTTTTTACAAACCTTTCGGAAGGAACAATACATGAATAAAACAACTTTTATCACTGCGGGATTTCTGACATTCGTGATTCATTAAAAAAAAAAATCGGAACTTGCACAAATTTTCTTTCTGACTATAATTTCAAGTTGTTTGTAGTGCCAGATTCCTGTAAACTAATATGTTAATCGTGTCATTTCAACTAACTTACTTTCATGTTTTAAATCAGTGTTTGTAATTCTAATGAATTAATATTGTTTGATCACCAAGATATTAATGAAAATCGAAATATCAAAGGAATTTAAAGTTAAAGGAAAGAGTATACTAGTATTATAAAGCAAACGCACTAATATTTTTTATGAAAACTTCAATTTGCAGATTATTAAAATATTTCTTTATATAATAAATTAATATTACTGATGATCTAATTGCAATCCAATGATTAATACGGTAATACATATGTTTAGTAAAACTTGGAATCAATCATTATGCAAAATGCAAAACAATCCAACAGTCGTTAAATATTACAAGGCATTATATAGACAATTGGGGTCAATAATATTAGTACAAGTACAAACGTTGAGTGTTTATTAAACAAAATATATCAAAACATTGTTGTGCTTTTACCTTGAACAAAAATTCAAATCAACCAGTGACTTGGTCAATAAAAAATCAGAGATGAGATGCGTGATTATTTATTTTTTATACGGTATCCCCTACAATTTTTCGGATTACCTTTTAAGCAAGTTTTGTTGATATGCAACCAATACCGTCGGTAAAGCAATATTCCCCGTTCTTTACATCGTCAATATATTCCACACAACTCTGGTCTACATCCACTGTTTTCCGTGTTGAAGAAAAGCATAAACCGAATCGGGAAACATAGGAAGCTACACATCTTTCAGTCGATAGTTCCCCTGAACTATTCCGTATAATCTCCGATGTGATGCCATCATGGGGATGAAAAAACCAAAAACTATGTTCTCTTAGTTGACTATTTTAGCATCCAAGGAATTCATAATGACGAGTTTTAATCTGGAACCCGTCTTTGAAAAATGTTTTCATTCTCTCCAAAATTTTGGTCACAGCGAGTGGTTGAACATTGCTAACTTTGTCAAAGTCTTCATCACGTAAAACTACTCTGATGAAGAAGTCCTCGCCGTATTTACGAATTAATCTGTTTTGAAACACCGGTTCTTTGGGTAAAAAGAACGATTTTGTGGGAGTCAAAACCATTCGTGCTACCATGGAGTAGTGAAGTGGTAGCTCAATTGAAGTCGTTTTCATTGTTGCTAATTTTCTCATAGAGAGAAAAAGCTCATCATGGAAGTGAAAGAATGGTTTCTCTATCAATTCTGTTGTCAAGTCGTAGAATACTTGTGTCATTAGATGTGAATAACAACGAGAGTATTGTTCAATAATATCTTGTTCAGAGCTCAGATGGTCAGTTACTTTGAACCCTATTGAGTAAACACATTGCCAAGCATATTCCAACTCGAAATCATCTGGCAGTAAGATTTCTATCTTGGGTTTTGGGTTTTTGGTTTGCAATTCAATATAAGCGACTCGAAATCCTATGCAAATCAGACGCGATAAAATATGCTCTACTTCAGAACGCCGATTTTGAGCGTCAAACTCAATACAGTAAGAGCTCAAACATCCAATTTCATCAAAACCCGTGTCTTCGGCAGTAAATCTTCTTACAATTTTTCCAAAGTTGTCGAAGATTTTGGGATTAGATTTCAATGTTATCATCATAATGTCAACAGTGTCTGTTTTCTGGACAAATATTGTTTCATGTATTGAATCGAACGATATCTCTAGAATAAATCTTTGGAGGTCAAAAAGATCCATCATGTCTTTTTTAATCATTAATTTTGACGTTTCAAATTGAAATGAAACTGACATATTTTCTTTAAGTTCCCAATGGCGAACGAATGTAACAGGTGAGGTCATGCTGCCACCAAGCACTCTCACACGATCGAAGTATACATCTTTACCAGTCTTGGCAGAGTCAGGATACATACGTTTCTTTCTTAATACTTCCATCCATGCCATCTTTTCTGTTGATGGTTTGTACGAGAACCACGTATTGTAGACATCTTCTTCAATAGATGCGGGTCGTGTTGTCTGAAAGTCTTGCTCAAAAGTCAAGTCGTATACCCAATATGTTGGTTCAAAACCTAGATATAAAAAAGCAACCAATATATGTCTCATGAGTTTTATTTTACCTAGCAAAGGTAAAACAAACTCTAGCTATGTTCATGTTGCGAAAAGACATAGCCATCCCTTGCGTTAAAATGCCTGCTATGAGACAGTCTGTTTGACAGTTATAATAGTTAGAAATAGACAATAATCGATCTTTAATATACATAAATGATAAAAGTTAAAATCACCTAATGGCAAAACCCCTGACTTAAGGGTCAAGAATTGTACAGATTATGTATTCTAGAAAAAAAATGAAAATGTTAAGACGATAATAGTGACGTCACCATCATAATATAAAATCAGCTATTAACTAAATTGAAATACACGGTACACTGAACTACAAGTGATTTTCTGTGTTTGCTATTGTGTTCAGTTTCATGATCAATTCGGGGCTCACAGCGATAGTCTTACTCTGATAAAATCGATCAACTTCCTTAACAATATCTGTCTCACTTCTAATCAAACGCCTTATTTAGTTTGATTCAAGTTTAAAATGTAATGTTGACAATGCCATCTATCATTCACGAATGTAAACATTTCCCATATGTTATAAATATGTTTTATACCTACTTATTTTGTCGGTTTTATCAATGGGGGTGATGTGTGTCGGTAAGTTGTCTACAAAACAGTTCTTCACAACCTCTTTATCAGATTTTAAGTAACTGAACCGGATACGAAAACGTTCTCTTTGAATATCCTCCTTTGCACCAACGGATGCATCCGTATCCGGTTCTTCTTCACTATCCGCAACAGCTGTAGCCATTTTGAAACTATTACAAACCCTGTATAGGAATTTGTCAAGTTATCGAGAAATATTTCCAAAGAGATCAATCATTGTTTCGTTTTTGCGCTTCGGGAAATCAAACTGAAAATTAAAAAAAATGTATTGCGAAAATCAATAGTTTCAAGGTCAACAGCTGGATATATATAGAATCAATCATATTGAATCATAATGAAAAGATTAATGACTCCCATGATGGTCCGGATGATTGACACGTAGACACACTCAAAAAGAATTTGCCAATGTTAAATTAAAATAGTGCAGAAATTGACCTTTACTAATTAAAGATATTGTGCAAATCGAGTATCAACGCATTACAGAACAAATTCACTTAGCTGTCGTACGATAAAACTACAGATAACTTCCTGTTCCATAGTTCATAGTACAAGAAATTAGAATGAAAAAAAATAATAAACGTCGGGTGCATGGAGATATGAGATAAAACAAAGTATTAATATTAATTTATCATAAGTTAGGACTGTGTATAGTCTTTCCCAAATTACTGCTTCCGTTACTTTTGGAAGATTTTTAATGAAAATTAACATACCTTTCAAAGCAGTACAATTGAACTAAATTCAAGATGTCTTCATTAATATGTCATCTCTGGTGCGTAGGTGAAATTCATTTATATTTTTATGTCGTCCGTAACGCCAAACGCCTTATCTTTGTAGACATTTAAATTTTAGCCCCGTTCTTCAACCTAAAGAACTAGAGACGTTTAAAGTTGTAATATTTACATTTTTTTAGTGTCTATATCTGTGATAACACTACGAATCGATTTTGTACTGTACAGTCCAATAAATTTAAATGACGTATTGCTGGGGCACATGAGAAGTTTGCATAATTAAATTAAAAGAAATTATTAATCGTACAACTATTAAAAATAATATAAATATAAGTAATAAGGAATCATTCTTTGAATATTAATGAGGTGTTAATTTTGGTCGGGTCGTGATCAAATCTTTTATAAAGCTCTTCAGGCTTTATTGGATTTTACCACGCCCCGACCTAAATTATCACCCCATACCGGTAATACTCAAAGAATGATTTCTTATTTATCAAATATGTCCCACGTAACCTTTTTGACGATAAAAGACGAAAAGTAAACAAGAGGCCCAGGGGCCACATCACTCACCTGAGCAACAATAGATACCACTCTGATCGAATCAGCATTACAGTATTATACTTAAACTATATTGGCAATATAGTGCAGTAAATCTTGTTTTAAAAAAAGTAAAAAGTAAATATTCCTACTTTTATCCACATATTTCTAATATGTTTGATCTGTGCTTACTATCTATTCAAGATGTATTTAATTACTATAGTCAGGTACTCTTTACACAGCGCTAAAAAAATATAGTTCCATTCATGATCAGCAGTAGAAAGAATATTTTTACCGTGACCAGGCTACGCCGTAGGACATCTCTCATTTTAACGATAGAACATTCTATCTAGATCAGCAGATACAACATTTCAATAAATGTTTAGAATATCGATGTAAATTTTATACGTGGAAGAAGACAAAATTAAAGTATTTTTTGTTTTGTTTTGAAAAATCACCTTTCCGCAAGAAATATGAATGTTAAGAATTCTAATAATCTCTACAATCTTTTTCACTTACATACTTGATCATTCTTCGATTGACAATTTTTTTTCATAAATAAATATTGCTAATTTTATTGCAATAATTAAATTACTTTCATAGTTATAGTTTGTTAGTTTTAAACAATCTCTTTTAATATTTATTGTGTATGAGTGCGTGTTTTTCTTTCGTTTTTATTTAATAACGGAATGGTTATGCAACACCTATTTCTGATCGCACTCGTGTATAAGAATATTATATTCTGTTTGAGGATGTGTGCACTCTTTGCTAGTGACGCAATTAAGACTGGTGACAGTATTTGCTACGGATATGAAGAACTATATATGCCAGTTTCTTAACTAGTTCTGTGATCTAAACCTAGATATCGGCTGAGCTCTACCCCTCGGAAATCATAATCTGAAGAAAATTGATTTTACTCTACCTGAGGATGCTTCCACACAAGCTACAGCTTTTCTGGCCAATTGGTCATTTTTAAACAAAAAAAAGTATTTTCTCTATATATTTCTATGTCAACATTAGACCCCCCATTGCGGTCCTACTTTTCCCCGGGGATCATAATTTAAACATACTTGAAATCTGCACTACAGTACAGGCAACGCGGATCCCGTATTTACCACCCACCCCCTCCCCCGCCGGTTAGTTAGTCCTTTCTGCGTTACACCTTCGCGCGGTCCTCGTTGCAGATTAGTCCGAAATATATCACGTTTTTCTGGCCTTTTTAACGATTTTGATATTTTATATGCCAGGAAAACCAGTCCCTGGCATTTCCTGGCGTGAAAAATATCAAAATCGTTAAAAAAAAAGGCCAGGAAAACGTCAGATATTTCGGACTAGTTGTATCGATGATTAAACCGCTGGCCATGTCTGATGTATTGTTTTCATTTCGCATAAAATGATTACGTTTTTAATGCACGTTTTCAAAATTTCTTTCAATAGAAATTTTAATGAAAGAATCATCTGCACCCGTAACAATTTTCCTGTAACTTTGGATATACATGTAGCTATTATTTCAAAGATATTTCTTATAATTTTCTTAATATATTCTTAATGTAGGAGAGGGTACGAACTATAATATTTTTTTTTCGATACTTAAATGATTTTAAACATTTCCGAATCTAAATAGGTTTTCAATCCATATCAATTTGTAGCATGTTTGACGGCGCAGTTTCTCGATGCTCAAGACAGTCCGTACTATCGACATGCTACACGGGGAACTTTTACCATACCATCAACGTCATAATATGAGTTGTAGATAAAGATTTGACCTTATATCTTTGTACACAATTTTTTATTATATAAATATTGAGTGAATTTTTTGTGTTAAATGTGTGCATTTATGTTTAAAATGAGGAACTTATAGGTCTGTTACAAAAATTCAGAGAAACTGGAGTCGAAACATGGGTCGAAGCGTAAACCGTCTTCGGTTCCGACATTTACACGTTTTCCAGAATCAAAATATGAGGGCTTGCGAAGAGAAGTGGATGTAGGCTATGCCTGTCCACTTCTCAAAAGAGAATACTGTCGTATTACCTCGTTCTGCATGCTGCTTTTCTAAATTACTATTCCCGCGCACATGCGCAAATCCACCTCAAACATTACTCGTTTATGAATATGCATAGGTAAATCGCCGTTATTCTTTTTCAAATTATGGCTAGTACCTCGTTAAAAGATATCAAAAAATTGCTAAATTTTCTATAAACTTCTTTTTCATATATCTAGTCATGCTGACAAATTTTGGGTCTGTTTTTCAACATTGCAAAAATGCCGTTAAAATCGGCATATATACCTTTAACAAACCAGTGTCCCTTCATTTGAAAAACTATTGCTCCAACATTCGTTCTTTTAAGTGATGTATTGTTTATGAGTTAATTAGTTTTTGGTAGATGCAGGTCTGTAGCTCCCTGTCTGAAAAAATTCGGATGGACGACCTGGTAGCTACAGTGCCACCCACTGAAAAAATTGTGTATTTATTGCGCACAAAAACGTGCACTAGTTTTGGACTGATTAACCTTATTTATACGCAAATTCTTTTTCAGACCGGGAGCTACAGACCTGCAGCTAAGTTTTTGGGAGTGGTGGTGGTTTTGGGGGTTTTTTTTTGTTAGTACACACAGGCAATTAACGAAAGACAGAGTATTTGTTAACGCGTGTTCTTTAGTTTTGATTGATTTCCATTGATAAGGACCATGATGTTAGAAATAATCATAACCTGAATACATTTGTGAAAGAAAAAAAATTATCGATTTATTAACAGAACTCAGTATGAATAAATAAGTATTTAGAACTGTTTTCTTCATCTGTGAACATGATTGGTTTCTGTTTAATTAATGGAATCCGAAGAACCTCTTCAGTCGGTTTTTAAGTGTGGGTTTTGGCTTTGTCCCGCTCTGTCAAAAAAAAAATTAAAACGTTAGGGACAAAACAAAAACAGGAAAAAATTTAAAATATTTTGAATAGACACAAAATAAAAAATTAAAATATTGTTAAGGTTCCTTAAAGGCCCAGTGGATTTTAACTCATGATCTGCGGTTCACAGACCCGATAGTTTAACCACTGAGCTATCACAATATTCAACCGAATCGGTCGATACAATCAAGTGAACAAATATTTAAATCGCCACCTTGTGACGGAGTGTCTTTAAAAGTACAAGTCAAAGTTTAGTGATGTACCTTAATCAAATTAAGGATAAAAATTACAATCTTTTAAAAATTATCAGAAGATAGTGTTCAATGGACATTCTATTTTAATTATTGGTATTGACCTTCAGTTGGGGTTCAGATTTGGCTCCGTTACACTGGCTGTTAGTCGCTTCCTCTATCTCTCTGTTCCCAACTTTGGCTGCAACATCGGGCTGCAGGGTGATAAAAGATAAACTTTATTACAATACTACTTTAAAAAGCTATTCTAGCTTAAACATTGAAAAAAGGTCAATTTGCGTTTATTTACGATACCATATATATATATATATATATATATATATATATATATATTTTTTTTTTTTTTACTTTTACCTTTTGGACAGACTTAAACGTTTCAACTCCGTTAAGAAACAACTTGCGAGGAACAAAATGTGTTTCATCAACGGCTCTCTAAAAAAAAATCAATGTTTTTTTCTTACTCTTGAAATGCAAAACTTGTGATTTAATAAAATATATCATATCGGTTTCGAAAAAATGTGAAATTATGTTTCAGAAGTTGGTGACGTTGGATTTACTCATGACATCTTACTATTATTTCCATCTGCAGTCTTTTTTGCCCTTCTTTCATTTCTTCTCTCCTTTTGATTTCCTTCTTTAAAATACATAAAAAGGTAATGTACGAGTTCTATATTCGTTTCGATTTTGCTATATGAACGGCCGGCATATTTCATTTTCGAGGAGTGTTATATATACTGTAAGATGCATATATGCTCACCACTAATTCTTTCTGAGCCGTTTCCTTTCTTTGGCGCACGATTTCTCTTTCATTTACCCTTTTCTAAAAAAAAAGAAAGTAAATTACGTTTTAGAATAAAATTAAAGTAGAGGACCCAGGCAACTTTTATCGTGAGTATTTGGATATCAATGAAACTTACCACCAGCTCTCCATGAAGCTTTTGTAGAAAAAGTTGGCGGTCTTGGAGTTTTTTCTAAAAATTCCAAAAATATAACTATGAATTTATTATAACTAAATGTATAACACAAATGGACTATTATATTATATTTACATTTACCAGTGTCTTTGCCTGTGATAACACTACGTATCGATTTTGTACTATATAACCCATTACTACAAATGACGCCAAATTGAGGCACCAGCGGAGTTTGCTTATTTATATTTAAATATTTAATCGTACGATGGCTTAAAATTATATAAATATAAGTAATAAGGAATCATTCTTTGAATATTATGAGGTGATAATTTCGGTCGGGGCGTGATCAAATCTATCATAAAGCCCTTCGGGCTTTATTGGATTTGATCACGCCCCGACTGAAATTATCACCTCATAATACTCAAAGAATGATTCCTTATTCCTTAAATATTTTATTCGATAATTTTTTTTTTCATATTCTAGTACCGGTATATTTTACTTTTGTAAAATTTTACCATTATTTTCCCCGCCATTTCGGGACATCTTCTAGTTCTTAATCTTCTCTAAAAAGAAAAAAAAACAAACAAATATCAATACATGTACTTAAAAAAACAAACTTAATGTCAATAGAAATAAAGTTCTTATTTTTTAACCATTTGGGGATTATTAGTATTTTTAATTTGTATTTCATACCACTTGGTCAACGAGGATGAAGAATACTATTCGATTTCTTTTTTCCTTGTCCTGTAAAAAATAGGCATAATGAATAAATGAATGAAATTGAAAATAACGTTATTACAAAGCACTTGTGTATAATTTAAATAGTTACCCATGCATCCAAGGTTGTTTTCCATTTGGTCTGGTTTACTTTCTGCAAACATCGAAAAAATATCTGAATAATTACATGTTGAATCATTATAATTTAATTTGATTCAATGTAAAAAAAAAAAAAAAATGTTATTTAGCGCGCCATATTTTGAATTTGAAATTAACGAGGTACATGTATTATATAACGGATGAATGTAGAAATGATTAAAATTGACAGGTAAATAATAGATACCTCCAATTTTTTAAGAGATTCTGCCATAGAATCTTCTTCTCGTTCTTTCAACTTTTTCTGAAAAAAATATATATAGATAATCAAGTAACATAAAATTCTGAATCTGCTATGCAAATCTGATGAATGTTATTTATTGACGCAATTAACGAAATTGGAATATAATACGGAATATTAGTACTGTATAAAATCTAGCAAAGTTTCACATTTAACGTTGCTTAAATCATTAGAAAATTTTCTGACTTACGAGCAGTTCATTTTGAATGGTGAGCAGTTTTGTGCGACTTTCTCTGATAATTTTCTGAAAATGAAAACTTTTCAAAATGATTTTTCTTTCAAATGAAAATGCACACGTTCTCTCTCTCTCTCGGAATAAATTTCTATACATGTCTATAGTTTGAACCATGAATATACAAACCATATATTTTACGGCCATTCTTGCATTTCTATCCGTCGGCAGAATTGTTCTCTGTTACAGGAATGTTATGGGTTAGTACATGTAATCAAAAACTTTACGCATGCGGGTAAAATTTTTTTGGTCTATGAACGCATTCGATTTTAAAATGTTTTAAATTTATCTTACCAACAAATCTACTTGGATCTTATTTATCAATTGGGCATTCCTATCAGCTGTCACTAGCTACGAAAAATAGAATAATCATACATTAAAGCTCATTTCACAGAAATAACCGACACAAATATAAAATCTAAACTCAGTTTATGGGTATTGATGAATGTAGATACCTTATGTTCTTTCGCTTCATCTCTTTCATACGAGTTCTTTGCAAGGGCGTCAAACTGTTTCTTTACCTAAAAAAGTAACAGATTGAGAATAAACTATCAGTTATGGATATCAGAAATTTTTTTTTTCAAAAATAGTACCGTATATTTAATTCCATTTTATTGTCACGCATGCGTGCAAAATATATGTAGATAATTGCTTATTATTTTATGCACGTAAAGTTAATACAATCAGGTTACTGCAGGTGAAACTAGTATATCGAGGGACATTTATATTGATTATTGACATTTGTCTTACTTTGTCTAACTAATATCATCAAATAGTTAATAAGTCACTGGGAAACGTTAAAAATTATCAATAATACCTCTAGGTCTCCATTAGACTCTTCTAAGAAATCGTTGGCATCGTGTTGTCGAAGTTTTTTCTTCGAGTTTTCTTCGAGTTTTTTCAGCTAGATAGTAAACAGTACTAATAAAACTATGCATATCTAGTACATGTATATATATATATATATATGTTATCGATATATTTTTGGACTCACCAATAGCTCCATTTGGACAGTAGCCATGTTTAAATAGTTCTCTTTTATGGATTTCTGACAATGAAAAATAAAGAAAACATTAATGAGAAAGCTCTTTACTAAATTAATATATCAGTGTATTCATTTGAATCAATGATATCTTTATTCTTAAATAGAACCTTTGAGTTCACTAGGAGAGAATAAATCTCAAAGAGACGTGAAACAGCAATCGATCAACAAATCAATGCGTCATACCATCCATTTAACAGCCATCTGAGAACTTCTGTTGATGGGAAGAATCTTCTTCTGTAACGAAGAAATTATAGAATTAACGTATCTACTATACCACAACAAGCACACAAACCATACACGCGAGTTACTTTTTACTTTATATTATATAAATACATATAGTTTATACCAACATTGAACTTTTAATTACTTTACCAGTATTTCTGCTTGCATTTTTTGAATGATTCTTCGGCTTTTGTCAGTCTTCAGCTGGTGATATAAATAACATGTAAAGTTAATCTCCCTGTGTATAACTAAGAATTTTTTAACAGACATGGCAAATATATTTCTATTTATAAATGTTATTAAGTGCTATTATATTTTATGGTATTTGATACGAAAAACTCTAGATATCTGCAATTTAAATTTTATATTCCACATCGCAATAAGTGATAATAACATTTTACCTTTTGTTGTCTCTCTGTCTCTTCCTCAGTTCTGTTTAAATTCTCTACGATAACTTCTTTGCGAAGGTCCTCCTTAAAATTGAATAGAATCACAGAATCAGGCCACAGAAAAAACAATTTTCTACACCATAAACAAAATAATTATACATACATATCTAATTTTATGTCATGATATCTGGCAGAAACATTGCATATCTTTTATGTATCAAACGTACGAGATATTCTGCTGCTGTCAACTTCAATTTTAACTCTGAAAGTTGATCCATTCTTTCCATCTAAAAGAATTCAAGCGAGGCGAAACGTTAGTTATCAATATATTAATTGTTTGTAATGCCATAAACATCTACATTGTGTATGAAATTTTAATAATATATTTTTGTTCGGTATATTTCATCTATCATAATTATAAGAAACAACTTATACAATACTAACACTATAACCTAATTGTTACATGTACTATAGCCTAATTGTTACGTGTTTAATTATGTAGTTTTTCAGTGTATTTTTTTTTCCCTTGTATGCACGCCAAATGAAATTAATAAATTTATAAATCTCTTAAGTTTTAACGGTCTATAATTCTGGAACTATATAAAATCATAAAGCGAGGTCAGTATAAACAAAACGAAATATCACTAACCGCTTGGCACAAATCGTCATCTCCAAAATACAACAACTTCTCCGTTTTGAATATCTAGAAATGCAAGACTCGTAGTATAATAACTATATGTAAAGTTTATCTAGATTAAGTGTTATTTTTGAAAAGATGTTTTATTAACACTTGAAATTCCAACAAAAATTACCACCATACCTTGCAATCACTATTCTTCCCTCTGCCTAGATTTCTGTTTGTAGCAACGATTGTTACGTCACTGGTTTTGTTGCGTCAAACTCGTCATGACGTTACCTCAAATACAGAATTCGGAAGTTCGTCGGTCATTCGGATTCCGGAAAATACTGTAGTATGTATTTGAAGCTATAGAGCTTTATTTCTGATAATTTTCATTTTCAATCAGAACATCATTAATGACCATTGCAAACTTAATAATTCAAATAATAAATGATGCAGATCCAACGTTAATTTTTTTTTTTAAATCTTAAAATATTTTTTAAATCAGTCATAATGCTTGGATAGAAAATTGACAGTTTTCCCTTGGTAAATTTATCTATTCATATACAGTACAGGCAACGCGGACGCCGTAGTTAACAACCCCCACTCCCCCGCGCTAAGTTAATCCTTCCCGCGTTACACCTAAATTTTACTAACAGTAACAAATGTAATAAATTATTGTTTTATTTATTTTACTGTGTTCTTAAATTGTTAAACATGTTTAAGATGTTTCTCCCCACAGAAAATCAATGGGTTAAGAAAAGAAAAGAAACCCCACCTTCAATATAAGCTAAACGAGAGAGAGAGAGAGAGAGAGAGAGAGAGAGAGAGAGAGAGAGAGATGTTTAATTACACAACGTAGTTACTGTACATATACTTATTCAACTAAACTATTCAACTTTACAAAAATAGTATCTCAAGCATTAAATTAAACATCACAAATCTTGTAAAGTACTTTATTGTTTGACACACTTCTTCTCTATTCTTTACTTGACAAGAAATTTAATAGAACTAAACTGTTTCCCCTGTTCATGAAAGAAGCACGTGGTGCCGCTCAATTGTGTTCGTTTTGAAAAGGTGTTACAATCTATATTACTATATATGTGATTTCACATTTCTGAAAAGTTAAGATTTTCTTTTTTAGTTTGAATTGGTGATATCACTTATTGTATTAGATGTAATCACAATAAGTACGAAAGGGGTGCCCAATATAAGAAGGTAGCAATCACCGCAAAAAACAAAAACAAGAGACCTACAGGCCTTGACGGTCACCTGAGTACCAAAGCCCTTAGAATGACATGTTAGAGAGTCTAATATTTGCATTTTAAGCTTCATTTTGAAGTCTAAACCCTAATCTGAGACTCCTCTGACCGTTACACTGCTTTTATTAAGTGATATATCAAAAACATTCATTCATGAGTCAGAGGTAGAAGGAATTCAGATTATCTATACCTTAGCTCCAGGGGCCAAAAATTGTACAGTAAACTTTTGGTGATAAGAGACCTAAGGGCCTTTAACGGTCAATCTTTTGTAATATTCACAGTTTCATTTTACATCCACACAAAAGGCATACAGCTTGTTTCTACAAGCTTACAATGCACAGGATATTTATGGTGATTTCCTAAAATATAACACATTTTTAAAATTCAATATTGCCAAGTAACAATTCACCATATAGTTTTCAAGATGAAGTTAAAATTGTTAATGAATGACACACAGCAATTACCTTAAGTAAAAAATGACATATTTATCAACCCCCACCCCCACCCCAATAAAAAGCCTGAACTTCTGTCCCATTAGCCTGGACAGTGAATTGTACAATTTAACACAGGATATTATGACAAATAACAATGCATGACTTAATCTCCCACAACTGTGATAGTCCAGAAGAAACTATTATAAAATCAATATATTATTATACATTTTACTATGTGGCCATATTGGCCCTAACGAAGGGTCTTAACCCCTGACACAGGGACCATGAATTTCACAACTTTATGGACATCATAATATTTATTTTTTCAAAAATATATATGGGAGTAGAGAAGATTTTCTAAGATTTAATAAATTTTTTGGCTCCACCCTAAGGACTGAACCTCTGATCAAGGGGTCATGAGTTTCACAATTTTGTTAGAGGGCTTCATGGATATCATAACCATGCATTTGGTTTTTTCCCCACACGTGTGGAGTAGAGAAGAAGATTTTTGAAAATCCTTTTTGCATATTTGACCCCACCTACGAAGCTCTGGGGTGGTAAAATTTAGATTCCTCTTACCAATGACATGCTTCACACCAATACATTGTCAAAATTGGCTTTGTAGTTTTCAAGAAGTCAAAAATGTAAAATTGTTAATGCAGGACGCACAACACACAAAGACCAATTGCAATAGGTCACATGACTCAGGTGACCTAAAAAAAACCAAGAGGCCCATTGGCCACATCGCTCACTTTCACCTGAACAACATTAACCATTATAAAATCAGCTTTTATATAGAGTCATATACAAAATATCTGGACAATATAGTAGAATGGATCCTGTTTAAAAAAAATATTCAAATTTTTCTCCCGAATATTCTAATGTAAAATATTGAGTTCATTTTCTAACAGAATGATTTAAGTCATATCACATATTGAGCATTGCAGTTTTCAAGATCTTAAATATATAAACTAAACCCCTTGTTTGGCTTAAAGGGACCTGGACACGATTTCAGATGAAAATTTTATTTTTGATTTTTATGTATTAAATAGTTTACTTGTGTATTTTGAATGATTTACCAAAATTTGAATGTTAGTAGTCGTGTTTCAAGCGAGATACAGAGGAAAGAAGTCGTTGTTATGTAAACAAAGCTCCAGTCTTATATTTGTTTACAAATAATGTTAAGTAAAGAAATTACCATTTCTTTGACAAAATAACTTGTGGAAACAAGATAAACTTATTAAATGTGTTCATGAATAAGTTTATCAACAACAAAATGCAACATTAGATTGAAACTTTTACCAATTCAAGACCTATGTAAACAATAATGGGTCTCGAGCTTTGTTTACAAAACAAAGAATTTTAACCTCTGTAACTCACTTGTAACTCGATATTTGACTTTCAAATTTTGACAGAGCATTAAAAACATCCATATTGACCATTCTAGACATTAAAAATGAAAAAAAAAAAATTTGAAAAAATTGAGCTCAAATCGTGTCCAAGTCCCTTTAAGAATTGTCCAGGGGCAATTAAGAATCAACAATATTTCAAGATGCTTGCATATAAACAATAACATATAATTTAATTTTATTTGTAACAAGCATTTTGATTGGCTAAACACCCAGAAAAAATTAATTTATTTTGTATAACCTGGTTAGCTATGGCAACCCCATATTCATGCACATGTTACATCATTTATGTAAATTCAAATTTTATGCAAATATAAATAATTTCTATCTTTAATAATTCATTTTTTTTTTTATCATTTAATTAAATTATGTTTTTTAATCTTTGCCCAGATTATTCGATATAACCTGGTTTAAGGCATTGCACTCTTTTTATAATCCGCTGTGCGCATGTCAGTTTTTTTGAAAATGATTTTTTTTGCTATGTAAAATTTGACCTCCCAATGTGGCCTCACCCTACCCCTATTAAAAGATTTAATGTTTAAACAACATTATCCATTCATAATCTTCTAAATAAAAATATGTAAATCTGAAGCATCTTGGAATTTTTTGAAAATTCTGGACTTTCTGTAGCTAAAAGCAAAAATTTCAAGAACTTCAAAACCTGAACACTCTTCAATATACAATGTATTGACCAGATAACATCTTTCCATGACATGGGTTTCTTAA
Source organism: Magallana ariakensis (assembly GCA_020458035.1). Classification (NCBI taxonomy): domain Eukaryota; kingdom Metazoa; phylum Mollusca; class Bivalvia; order Ostreida; family Ostreidae; genus Magallana; species Magallana ariakensis. Next base: position 28,005,464 of record CM035816.1, on the reverse strand, counting down.
CACCTCTCACAGATCAGAGACCCTCGACTTGGGAAGATGGCCATATAAGAGAATTTCTTTTACATAGAACTGGGTCACCTATGTGCCAGCACCCTAAATAATTTTTTTTAAAGAAGGACTTTACACTGAAAGCTATGCTACATCAGAAGTAAACACACCAGTTGCAAGATAATATAATATTTTAATTGTTATTATGCAAGTCAATTATTCCTGAGATTTTAGGTCAAATTATTCCTGAGATTTCATGTATATCAGTTTTAATTACAGATCACAGCTTTTAAAACATTAATGCACCAATAAAAAAACAAGCTTTAAATATCATACATAGAATAATAATAATAATAGCATTATGTAAACACATGATATCCTTTCAACATTTCATAGAAATTGCATTTAAAAAAGGAAAGAAGTACATGTAAATACATGTATACTATAAAATTAAAGAGTCTACAAATTCAAGTACACTGCCCATTTTGGAAATATTCTTGTTAATACATTTATTATTCAGGAATTTTATAAAACATTGGATTTGCATTTGCAAAGGCAGATCACAGCTTCAATAGTCATAAATCATTCACATGTTCCTGAATCACTTTTTCTACATCAGGTTTTGATTCCCTGTTTAATGTGGATTCAGCACTTATCACTCGTCACTTACATGTCACTGAATCACTTTTCCGCTTTTTCATGCTTTGATTCCCTGGTTGATGTGGATTCACCACTGTTTCTGAACGTACTGAAAGAGGTATCCGCGGGAGCTACGGAACTATAAGTCTCGTTCACAAAGCTATTGACATTAGCATCCACTTTGTCATCGCCTTTTACACTCCTTTTCGAGCTCCCAGCTCTGTTTAGGTATTCTGGAGAATTTATATCGTACGTTTGTGTCTTCGGAACTATTTTCAACCTCCAATAGACAACAGCCATGACCATGATTAACAGTGCCACACCAACAATGGCTACAGCTACAATTATACCTGTTGACAATGTCTCTTTCTCTTTGACTATTACTGGCACCTGAATAATACAATGTAATTCATTTATTGCAGTTTTAAAGCAAAATTTAAACATGTACTTTATATCTACACCTGAAGATGTATATTCATGTACTAACATTCAATTAAGGATAAATATTGGGTACATGCTTAATACACATGCAATTCAAATTATATGTTATTTAATGTAACATTTTTCAGCCCAAAAGGCAAATTGGAAAAACCTTTATTGTATAAAAGGAAAAGGGTTGATGTTCTGGTCCAAAACTTGGCTGTTGAAACTGTTTTTTACCTGAGCTCCACACTTGGATCCATGGTAATCCACTCCATCCACAGTCAAGTACTTGGACAGCTGCAGAGCAGTTCCACGGAAGTTGAATTCCGTTCTGTTTTCCACGGCGCTACATAAACTGTCCACTGTGGAGTTCATCAGGCTGGAACCTCCAGAGACCTCAAAGGTCACAAAGATGCTTCCTACAAAACGGCAAAAAGACAGTCCATTTTGACATCAAAAGACCACCGATAAAAAAAAACCATAGGCTATATGTACAGTAAAACATGCTTATAACAAAGTGCCAGGGACGGGCGATTTTGCTTCGTTATAAGCGTAATTCGTTATATCCGTCATGTATACAACATGTAATAAAGTCACAGGAAATGAAAATCACTTTGCTGTAAGCGTCAATTCATTATAAGCGTGTTCACTATAACCATGTTTTACTGTACATAGTCATCCAAACTATCAAATTTACACTGAAAACTAAACTTTGAGATCTTTACTTAAGTAAATCTTTAAATAACCTTAAATTTCACAGGTAGTTAATTAAAAAAGTTTGTGTAATATTCCACTGTATTATACATTCACAATGTACTGATATCACTAAGTCTTACAGTCAGATTTAAATTTTTGCACCTTGTAAGTACAATATCATAGGAGTCATAAAACTAAGCTGACCTTTTTCGATTTTGACCGAGTTCAGAATGATGTCCGGATAAAGCTTGGACAAATAGTTGCCCATCATGGCCTGGAACTGCAGCTGGTATCTGGATCCCACAACTGTGTCATAGTCAGCATCAAACAACAACCCTATTCTCTGAGAGGCATTATTGGAGGATGCTAAAACATTCCGTTTACGAATATTAATCAGCGTCTGTTTTTCTAATGAATATTCAGCAGGGTCAGAGGTCACTCCTATCTTTAGGATCACCATGCCTGGTTCTGTGAATCTGATGCCAGACAGAGTAGCAAGGCCCGTGTTGTTGTTGAACTCTGTAGAACGATCTCCACTCATTTGGCCACGATAGTATTCCATCCCATCCAACGTAACATTTACAGCCCAAGTGTGATTCTGTTGAAAGACGTAATACAAGAAAATTCAACATGCTGAAATCAAGCAATTGGGTTTGGTTTTTTATTCAAAGACCTAAAAAAATACAAGTATATTGGTATAATTATATAATTCATAATTAATAGAAACCAAAATTCAATCAATAGTAATAATTCATCGTAACCTACAATAACTCATCATTTCTTTTTTTTTTTTTTTTTTTGGGGGGGGGGGGGGGGGGAGGGGGGTTCAAGAGATACAAGTCATATCCTAGTCAAACTACTTTGTATATTGCATATTATTCAAATTACGGCATTGAAATTATTCACATACCCGCCAATTGATTTTCTCTACAACTTGGGAAGTAACTCCGTCTTGCAGCTCTAGTTCAATAGCTACATCAGAATTTTGCATGATGGTGGTTGTAATGTTACGGATATTGACCTTAAGAGGACGTCTTGTCAGTGAAAATTTGGATGATGACAAAGAAAAGCTGGCAGCCGCTGGATATGTCACTGCAAAATCCAGGACAAAATCTGCCCCGAAATGACTGATGGCCAAGTCTGTGAAGTTTGCCCAACCGTTGTCGTATTTGACAGTGGTGGTACCCACTAGTTTAGCAGCTGCATTGCCAGCGCCAGCTTTAATGGTTGCTGTAATCAGCCATGGATTTGCTAGGGTACCCAGCTTATTAACAACATTTCCCTGTTAATAATAAAGAGAAATAATAACTAAAATTTCATCAAAATATGTAAATGTACAAAACTAAAACTCATTGAATTATCATTTCTAGAGACAAGAATATTTGACATCAATTGTAATATTGTTCACATGCTTAACTTGAAAATTGATCATGTTTTTCTTATCAAAATGAAATTTGAATCTTAAAATTTCCCTTACAGATACTTCAAAATGGTTATTAATAAAATTAATAAAAAAAAATTCAATACAATTATAAGTTTAATGATCTCCAATATGAACACACTGTAACTTTTTAATGGAATTTTCTTATAAAAACGCTTTCCTGCATTTAAATAAAAAGGATCGTCAGATGTATTTCACCATAAAATGTATATTAAATACTGCAAATCTTACAAGTCAAAAGCTAGGTCTGCAAGTGTAACATTGACATGTATAACAACAATTTTAATTTTAAAAAAAAAGCTACTTTTTCTAAATGTACTGTAAACCAATTTTTACTTGCGTGCTAGAAATTTTCGCGCAGTTCGCAATAACATTGTTGTCACATAATTAATCTCACCACAATCCTTGTCCTATGGGTCTAATAACATCACGGATTAAGATAAGGCTTGACCGCAAAAACTAGTTGTTATAAATCAGTTTATTACCAGTAATATGCGAAATGAAGTCCTCGCAAATAAAAGTTGATTTACAGTATTAAAGCTGGATTTTTTTTTTTATATTTGAAACTCACATCAACATCATATATTTGAAACCGTGCTGGCGTGGAGAATGGAGCACCTTCATGCAGTGGTACAATGGGGCTATGCAACCTCATTTGGCTAGGCTGAACCAGTTTTTCATAGCCCTCATTACTGTTTTCCTTAGCCACGGTCTGCCAGTTGGGGTCCTCAGGATCTGGGGGTGGCTCAGAAATGGCTACCCCTGTGGTGTTCAGGAGGGTCTTTAAGGTTGAACCAAGCTGGACATCATTAACAATGGTTGTGGTTATGTTCTGTAGCTGGTCCGTGGACAGATCACCGGCACTTGCTGTTGCATTAAGCTCTAGACACAGAAAATTTAATATATAAATGCTTCTTTAAAATCCCACTATAAAATGATACCATTTAATATATGCATATGCTAGTTTATCCATACCTTGTGAAGGGGGATTGCTGATCTCGATTTCCACCCCTGTGATTTTACCAGTGGCTCTCTTCTTGCGACCACTGACTGATGATGTCTCCCTCACAATCTTGGTGATGCGCACACGACTGGCATCAATGTTAAGGAAGGAGGCCAGATTCATGATGATATTCTCCCCATAAAACTCGTTCTCTGGCATTGCTGGTAGTTGGAAGGACACTATAACCGTCTTCACTGTTATAATCTCCACTGGAGCTGGCCCTTTGATCATCAAAGTAATGATACCAGTATCTCTGTTGAAATAGCTGGTCCCAGATTTGAGCGCACATCCTGTGGTGTTTGGCTTGTAGAAGTCTGGCTGTCCAACAGGAGGTGGGTCGACAATGTATTTTTTGTTGGCCCCTTCAAACCGAGCATTGGGGGGCAGGATGAAATTGCCGTCGTGGTAGACGTCCAATCTCCAGGGCTGAGAGTACCACACAGACAGGACAATACAGTCATTTGGTTTGGCATCCAGTAAGAAAAAGCGAGATTTCTGAGGTGATACACTTGTGTAGTGCAGCAAGAATTCCTTTCCTGAAATATTGAAAGAATTTCATTAATTCAAAACACAGGTTTAGCCTTCACTAATGTTAATTAAAAGCAACTCATATTTCAATAATCTTTATGACAGCAGATCTAGAAATCTTGAGCATACACTGGTCACTAGAATAATATTTTCATGACTTTATTTGAATTCCCAGAAAAGAAAAAGGAGAAAAATCAAAACTTAATCTTTCCTCCCTCTGCTTGACAGACCGGCTTATACATTTAAAATATGATAACAAGCCTAGGGGGTTGCTTAAACTCAGCAATTTTGATCTATTTCAAAATGAACCTGTAGCTACGATGGCTTGGAAGGTGGATAGTCTCTTTCTACAGGTGTAGCCACTGCACCAGCCGTGGTCCTGGGGACCGTTGATCAGGTCCAGGTATCCGTCGCCCAGAATGGCCACCGGAGACAGACGGCGGGTCTCTGTGTCAGCGTCCATGCTCTCAATCACCAGTGTCTTGTAGTTCAGTTCGTGGCACTCGTAAGCCTGCCAGGCACCCTTGTACTGACAAGAGGATCTGATGATTCCTGTGAAAAAAGGAGATAAAAGTTTTTCATTTCACATAAAGTGGCTTCTTAAAGTGTACAGTATACAGGGTTATTTTCACCCCGTGTTATTTTCGCACTTCTTCACTTGAAACTGGTTTCATCCCGTCTTGAATCCCCCAGACAAGGTCGTGTTTTAAGAAAATAACTTGAGACACTGACGACACAATTCGTACACTGACAACACGGGCTAAAGAGGCGAAAATAAAACAGGGGCGAATATTTCCCTATATACAGTATTTCAGTGAAGTCTTATACATCAAATGAAAATGATTTACTTTTTTTAGATACATATCCAAATGAGTTTTCGGCCGGACTATATAATAGTTAAATCAAGCTAAAAACACTAAACAGAATTGCTTGAAATATTTAATCTTTTTGAATAATATGTATCTAATTATGCACGTTCTCAAAAACATTTTTTTTTAAAATAGAAGCATAAAATGGATTCTATATTATACCTTTGTGAGGAGCTATCTCTGCAACAGGAATCCTGCTTCCATTGGATCTCACCAGCATCTCTTTTGGGATTCTGTAATCCCCTAATCCCATCTTGGGATTTCCATTCCATTCATGCTCTGATTGTGGGATGACAAATCCCGGGGAGCTGAGGAAAGTCCCGTCTAGATCCTGTAGAAGACACTTCACCTTAGCGTCACAGGCCATGTCCACACAGTTGGATGAATCAATCTTCCTGCATAATTGAAAAAAATACCAAATTTCATGTATTGTTATTAAACTCTAGCTTGTAGGTTGACAATGGTTTTCGAGGGGTGTCAAATTCAACTGTTACCCTCTCAAACAGGCACTATTTATTATATTATACTGAATGTCTTAATTTTAGAGAAAATTACACTGCTTTTATATAGAAATGACGTGAATCTACAGCGAACCGTACACGCATAACTGTTGCCAAGTGTGTTGCTTATGCTGATGGTAATAGAACGGATTGTCAACTGCACCTAAACCAATCATATTTCAGTATTTAACATGAAAGTATAATATTTTCAATTCCTACCCTCCCAAACAGGCACTATTTATTTTATTACACTGAATGTCTTTAAGTAAACTTTACTGCTTTTACCTTTATTATTTATTGCATTATTTCAAATCCATAACTGACTTCTTTAGGAATGATGTGAATTCCGTATGTGCATAATTTACGTACATGAAACAATTCATCTTATTATACTTTCATGTTAAATACTGAAATCTGATTGGTTTAGATGCAGTTGACAATCCGTTCTCATACCCTCAGCGTTAGCAACACACTTGGCAACGGGCCGATAGAACGAATTGTTACATGCGCGTAAATTATGCGCATACGGTTCGCCGTAGAACTCACGTCTGCAGTCAAAATTGCTATAAAATTAAGACATTCAGTATAATAAAATAAATAGTGCCTGCTTGGGAGGGTACCAGTTGAAATTGACACCCCTCGAAAACCATGATTGTCAACCTCCGCTTCGCGTCGGTTGACAATGGTTTTCTCGGGGTGTCAATTTCAACTGGTACCCTCCCAAGCAGGCACTATTTATATATTGTTACCCATTGCCAAGCGTGTTGCTAATGCTCATGGTAATAGAACAGATTATAAAGTGTGTCTAAACCAATCAGATTTCAGTATTTAACATGAAAGTACATGTATAATAATACAAAATATATCAAATCTGTTGTAGCTATGCATAAAGTGTCTACAGACCTAGTTTCTAGAAAGACTTTTTACCCTATATCAGATCTCCAGTACAGAATCTTGTTTTCCTCTGCCATATTGTGGAACTGGATTCTCTCTGTTATAAATGGGTGGTTTCCATCATCATTTTCTTTATTAGGAGCCACCGCCCGATCCCCTCGACTGTTACATTTGTTGGAGAACTTGGAGAAAGTCACATCTGAAAGTTGTGTGACAAACACCTTTTTATTTTAAACAAAGATTAATTTATAGCATTTTACATAATGGAACTGTACACATCACTATAAAGAAATGGGAATGTTAATAATGGTGGATATATACAATATTAAGAAATTACACAAAGCCCCTACCTTGCAAGCGAAATATTCCTTTGATGGTTTGGTAGGACATTATTCCAGAACAAGGCATGTTGGGGCAAGCATTGCCCCCAGAGGTAAATGTTGGCATGGTTATGCCAACACGTAAAGGAGAACTGTGACTCTTTATTTTCTCACGGCTTTTGATAAAGTTGAAATCTGACCTGTCACCCGTAGCAGTAGAGCAATTCAGCTCATCAGATGTACCGATAATCAGGGAGTCAATCACATTGGCGTACTTGTCTTGGAATCTGTGTGAAAGGGATGGTGGACCCTCGACAAACTGGAACACGCTGACTCCATTGTCAGCTGCCTTCAGATTTCTTACAGAGGAGCTGGCAGATCCCTGGTAGAAAATCCCGTAATCGAAATTCTTCCACACAGTGAAATTAGAGTACATTGTGCATTGTTTAAGATAACCTGGAAAGTAAGGAAAAGAAAGGGCTAATATTTCTCAACGCAGTTTGTAATAGATAACACATGCAAATTTACAAGTTGTCTGATTTCCAACCAACCTGGCAGGGGATTGATAGTAAGCAAGCCAACCCCAACCAGAGCAGTATGGGCGACGTTCCCCGTCCACGAGTCTGCGGACGAGACACCACAGGGTTCCCCAGTGGTCCGGAATCCCAGCCTTTCTGCTCCCCCAACATGGTTGTTTTGTAAAACCAGATTGGTGGCTTTATCCAAGTTGAATGCCCCGTTATATCGGTAGTTTGAGCTCTCCCTGCGACCTTGATAAGATCCCTCCCATTGAACCTTGGTCACAAAGTTGTTTCTGATGATGGATCCATCTCCCATTGCTTCAACAGCTGAAGAAATAAGCAGAAGATTTTAACAGCCAAATGACACTGATTATAAATCCTTATATCTAATTATAAGTCAAAGATTAAAGGGAAATGTTACTGAAAGTATGTCTGCTTAATACTTACCATACCACACTGTGTCAGTTATGACATTGTCTTCAATTGGAAGTTTGTTGGTACCATAGGCCATGATGGCCGGTGAGAAGCCCTTGTGGAAGGCACATTTCCTTACATAGGACGGCTTTATATTAGACACAGTACCAGCGTCGATGTAAGCTATGGAGCCACGAGCATCAAAGGGTGCCACCCAGCCTTCTTGTCCGGAGTGGTAAAACTCCACATTGGAAATGCGGGCATAGCCTGAAAATGCAGATAGTGTTTCCTTTTAAATTGCTTAAAATATTCGAAACAGATGGCATTCAAAACGATTTGCAAATTTCAGAGATTTTGGGTAAAAATACGCTCATCAATACCAAAAAAAAATTAGATAATTTGTTAATAATTTAATTTTCAAAAACCTTTAATGAATAAATTAAACAAAAATATGGTTTAAAAATATCAATAAAAATCATCTTCTATATCAGATAAGAGCCATGGAATAAATCTTTAACTTCAAAGTTTTTCATGTTTAATGAAGTAAATAATGAAAAAAGTAAAATTAATAAATAATGAAGAGATAACTGAATTAACTTCATCTGTTTATAGGAGTAATGAATTCCTGTAAATGATGTTTGTCTTAAAGGTAATCCTGTACTTCTCACCTATGTATAGAAGTTTGCTATTACTGGGGTCCTGGGTTTGGCTGACCATAATTCTGGCCCCAAAAGACTGGCTGTACAGTTTGTTGTAGCTGGCTCCCTCTACACGGATATTTCTGGTTAATAGCCCCACCTCAGCCGCCATTGTCATCGTCTCGTTGCCTGCAGTCTCTGTGTGGGCTGAATCAGAGTGTCGACAATAAAAATATAAACATTTTACCCACCATGCAATATAGCTATAGCATTGATGATAGTAAGTATATTTATTACTGCATTTGATCTTTCTTATATATTTCAAACTGTGATCCATGCACAACATGTACGGTACATGTATTTCTTTCAGATATCACAAATTATGTTACCTTTAAGACACTGAAATTGAAAATTGATCTTTTGCATAAGGTAATAATCTATCAAAGAAACATTTGTCGAATTACAAGCTTAATTTTTCAATCTGTGTAGAGAACTTACAATTCTACAAAGAACTTACCAATATGCTTAAACTTTATTGTGCTATTCAGGCTAAGGGTTTTTCCACCATTTGTCACTGCAGTTATCGCAAATGTTTCTTTTTCCCAAATGGAGAAATCCGTTGGAGCGATTACAATCTCCTCCCCAACTTTCCATGTGACACCTGTTGCCAAGGTGATCTGCCTATCGCCGGGATTGGCTGTTTGGGCCAGCATTGTCCAGGAAGTTCCAACATCTTTCCCATGAAGGTCAAGGCCACCAAACACGCCTGTAAAGGTGATAAGAAAGTAAAAAATCTTGCATGAATCTGATTTCCTTTTAATGAGCTTGCTCAAAAACTAAAATTAAAATGAAAGATATTCTATTTCTAAATTAATCAAGAAAGTGGTATATCAAAACTTAAATTTTGATTCATACGGGTATAAATGATTTGCGATGTCCCAAAAATAATCTAAAAGAATTACTTTCCAAAAAGTTACCATGATATTACATTTATTAAATACAGATGGTATAGAGATGAAAATAATCTATTTATCTGATCAAAAGGCAAAATTGGTTTATTGACAATGACAAGTTTTTGGAATGACCAGTTAGTATGTAATGAACCAATGATGACACCAACTGACTGACCAAGCCTCCCTACCTATTGCCTTTGATCCGACCGGCGGGCCGGAGGTAGTGGGGTAGGGCGGTGTAGAGTGCTCCCCCTCGAGCAGAATCAGGGCCTGACCCAGGAATGGTTTATCTGGCCATCCAATGATCAGACGCCCTCCCAAGATGATGATGTAGGTACAGTTCAGCTCAAAGTTCCTGGTGCCGTTAGCATCATCTAGTTCTAATACTCCATAGAGAACCAGTTTACCCATTCTTGGTAATGCTGTGTCAGCCACTACCCATTGATCTGATGGTTTTTCAAAATAATTTAAAAAAAAAAATTAAATAGCAGATGTAAGAACACTGTAGAAGTGGTTATTTACGAGTGGGGGAAATTTACACTAGTTATGCGCACGCGCATATGGTAAAATAATCAAAACTTCAGAGTGGTAAAACACACATCTGCGTATTTAACACCCACGCGGTATTGTTTGACCATAGAAAACACGTAACCTAACCACCAGCGAAAATAACTACTTTTACAGTAATATATCAACACATTCAGGCAAATGTTTGATGGTCAGATAAATAAAAAAATCCTGGTACTATTCAAAGGGGATAAAAACTGAATTTAATATGATATCCAAACCTTTACTGATTGTGACATCATCACCATCTTGAGGAACTCTGCTGGCATTCGCCCATGTGTCAGATTCTGACCAGGACTGGAAGTCGTAGGGTCTACTTGTGACAGGGGGTACAGTGTTGGGGTCAACGGGGGGCTTACAGTCCACAAAGTAGCACTTGTAGGCCCGGAAACTCACACTGTAATCATTGTAGTCCGCCACACTGCGCCTCCGTCTGGAGGCGGGTTTCTTTGAGGAAACTAGAAGTCAAGAGGATTCAAAGAATTTGAAACAATTTTTTAATTATCACATCATAATTTTCTGGAAATTAGCTGTTTATTAGCCAAATCTAGTGCATTTGCTTCCACTCTAATTCAACAAACAGGATATGAGTATGATATTCAATGTTTCTACTAAACTAATTTTCACTAACTAAACATGGACGCATAAAAACGTCACAATCTTTTCGACAATGACCTTGAAACACGACCTTGAAATTCAACATGCAGACATTCTTTTCGACTGCTGATTAAAAAATAAAGGTTGCAAGTTTAAAACAGATTAAATAGACTAAAGAATAGAATTACTGGGAAAGACACTTAAAATATTAAGAGGTTAAAAAATAAAGGTTGCAATTTTTTAACAGATTAAACAGCTAGACTAAAGAAAAAAGTTACTTGAAAAGACACTTATAATATTAAGTAAAACGACAGCGTCTACTTACTTATGTACTTGATTTCATTTTCATTTTTGAGGTATTCCCATTGTCCATGTACAGTGTTGCCATCAATGTTGCGAGTGGGCTCGATGTTGGTGCTCCCGTCCAGGAAGAATCGGTCGGGTCGTACGGAGACTTTCTGTCTCAGGATGACGTACTCATATCCTCCAGTGTTGTTCTGTTAGAAAAATCACATCAAAGATTTTATAGATAGGCAGATCAAATTCAAATGCATTTCCTGTTCTATGCAGTCCTTTTAGTGAAAACTTAGAGATGGAAAGAGAAAGAAATGAAGAATAAACTTAGATAAGTAAAATTAAAGAAAGGGAGAACAAACTGTATTTACTTTTGGAAACCTGTCAAATCTTCCAGTGTAGCTGATGTTTGTTATCTGATCTGCATCCTTAAAATAATAGGAGTATTCCTCTCCATCCACAAACACCATCATCCAGCCAAGTTTGTGTGTTACAGCCTTCTTCCTCCATGGAGCAGAGTCATTACCATAGCGATTCTTAAACACAAAATCTTTGAAATCTAGAGAGGATGGACTAATGCCATTGAAGGAGAACCGATGGTATTTGATCCCTGGTGGGCAAACTCTAGCTGGAGTACTCCCATTGAAATTACTGAACTTGGGAAATGACACACAGGTAGGTGGCAATGTGTCTGAAGCTGAAATGACACTTTTTCCTGCATTGGCTGCAATAGAGGCTGGATCTCCAGTTTCACCTATCAGAGTTCCATCCAAATCTTTCAGGACTCCAGCCCATGGCCATGGGTACGTTCCTTTATTGGGAGCTGACACCCATTTGAGATTTTTTGTCTCATAGTAAAATCCTCCACAATTCACGCTGCAAGTTCCATCAATCCTTGCAAAATCAACACCTATACAATTGCTCTCATCAAAATTCACGAAGCGGATACCATCTAAGGTCAGTCCATTTCCATAGGGCAGAATGAAGCCAGCTCTTGTGCAGCCCTGTTGTTCTCGAGTTAGACTTGGAGCATGACCAACAATAAGCAAATCCTTAAAAAGCTGGTCGCCCTCAATGAGCAGTTTCCCTTCATATCCTGCCTTCTGGTTGTTTACCAGCACAAAGTCCCTGCATTCCAATGCTCCCCCGTTCACAATCTCTGCTCCTTTCTCATTATTCCAGGCGGTGAGGGATTCAAACAAAGACATAGCAGGAGTGCTTGACCCACATCCTCCTCCCACCCTTGTTTTGATGGTGGTGAAAATCCACAGACCAAACCAGCCGTTGGAGTGAGCTGTGTTGTTTCTGAACACACGTACAGGAACATGTTGAGGACAAATGCTGTTGTCAAAGGACGGGCCGTCTGGATGTACATGCATTCTGTACCAGAATCCAAAATGAGTGCCTCCCACTGCCCGGTTATGCTGGATGGTGTTGTCTGGATTAGTGACCCAGTAGGCAGCAGGGGTTATATCATCATTCTGAAGGCTGCTGGATTCTCGCACAAACATCAGTAGATTGTATTGCACGGTGGTACCAGTCTCGATTCCATCCTCAAAAAAGAAGGCTCCTCCCATTACGTTATATGCAACATTGTGTTCCACCAGAAGATTACGTGATCCGTGAATATTGATAGCTCTGTTGAATGTGTTATAGATTCCACAGCCTCTGACATAGGATCCATTTGTATCTCCATTCAGATGGAAATGAATAGGATATCTTCCCAGTCGGAAAGCTTGACCGGCATGGGTCACTTCCACATATTCCAGACGAGCGTGTGACATACTTCCAGAATTTTTGGGAGAGTGGATCATGATTTGGGCTCCGAACTGATCGCTTCCCATCTCCTCTCCAAAACGACCTTGGAAACAGGTTTGTGTGGCAAATTCACCTAGATTTCAAACAAGAAATGAAAATGTTTAAAAAATCAATTTTATAAAATATTGTACCTACAGATCAAAACCTAAAAGATTTCTTTAGCTAAATATACAGTACCTGTATCAAAGCCATCTGGACAAGCTTCAATTTTCTCCACGAAGTCTGGATTGCTATCCCCTCGGACAATAATGTTCCGTGAAACCATCCCCACTTCTGCTCTGAACTCCACGTCTGTGCCATCAAAGGTCTCTGTGACCCCGAGATGTTCATACTTCAGGGGCTGTGTCAAGGTCACGGTCCTGTTGTCACTGGCAACTGACTGGATCACCATGAGCTCCGTCTCCTTCTGGGAGTGCCTGTGACTGGTGGTTGCTATGACAACTTTGTCTCCGGCTTTCCACGTGACAGCCTCTCTCAGAACAATGGTGGAGTTCCCTGCGTATGCTGTGGCATCCAGTGTTGTCCACGTTACTGGAACAGGTTTGCCTACAACCAGAATATTTTAGACATGTTTACAAGTACATGCACAAAAAAAAAATAAATAAATGTGAAGACCAATTGTTTAATTACATTATTAAACAATAACTAAGTAAATCTCTCTATGGCTGGTTGGACTGTATTTGAACAAGGCCTTTTTAAAAGAATAGTTCTAGTATTATTATAATATACACAAGTAAAAGAATGGCTGCCATATTTTCAACCCACCGTGTAGTTCTAAGTTGCCCTCTCTGACGGCCAGGGACTTGGTGCCATAGATGGGGTACTCCTTGGTGCGGTGGTTCCCGTACAGAGTTATCTCAGCTTTGTGCTGGAAGGGTTCTTTCTCTGTACCCACCTATACGAAATTGAAAAATATAAAAAAATATGAGTCTAAAGTTTTGAGACATAGTAGCAGTATGAAGTTGAGCGTCATCTATAAATATTCAAATGTCTAATAACTGCAAAATAATTTTGACAAGAACAGTCGGTAACATATATATTAAGTTAAAGTTTTTGTAATCCTCTTGCAAAGTATTTTGATATAAATGTCTGAACCCACAAATCCTGCAAAAAAGTTTCAATCACCAAATTTCCTTACATAAAACTGTAGAATGAGTCATTACATGTACATGCTTATTTCAAGAAAAGCATAACTACTGACATTCATGACATAAAAACTTTCCATTATGTGCTTACTTGCAGTAGGCCATTTTTTACTATAAGGATATTCACTGCCTTCAGCTCAAGGTCTTTCTCGTCAAAAATAAGGGCACCGCCTGCAATGGATTTTTAAGCATGAAAAAATGGTGTTCCTATGTGAAATACCAGAACCTGCACATATCTGACAACATTACATGTGAGGGTTTAAATTTGTTGTGTGCTAACTGAAAATAAATTCCTAGCTTTTCGATTCAAACTAAAAGAATAGTAACTTTTGAAACATATACCGAACATCTCAAAAAAGGCAAAGTTAGTAAATACTATAAATTGTAAATACACCAGAACCAATTTGAAGCTGCGCATTTAAAGATTTCCGCCTGAACTCTGCTGAGATATGTACATGTATAAAAATAAGGGTGTATATTGCCACACGAGAGCATCTTTGAATGAAAGCTGGTGAATTATTTGTGGGTCAGGACCACAACATTGTTAATTAATACATGTACCTTGAATGAGAAGCAGGGTGAGCTTGGGGGTACTGACGTCCAACAGAATGGTCTGTCCCGGGGTGATGACAACCACATCCCCCTCCTTTGGTAAAGGACCGCCTCCCCAGGTGAATGGGGAGGACCACACATCTATGTAGAAAAACTCGGCAGAGCTCTGAAAAAAAGGTTCCCATCATATGTTCATTATTTTACTGTTCTAAATAAATATATGCTAAAAAAAAAAATTGCAATACGCTACATATTTTCAAAGATTTATAATAGTTTTTAATAAATAAATATTGATTCACATAACACAGTAAACATCTTTCCAGATTTTATAGAATATACAACTAGACAGATTTAATACTGTAAGAATAAAGTACCGGTATATAATAAACATTTCAATTTGAAAAGACCTGAGTGTCTGCAAGCATCAGAAACGCCCACCTGAATGGCTTTACCATTGCCAGCCACCTCTACCCTGACATTAGCTTTCTCCGACTTCTTGTGTTGGTTTGTCACACATGTGATCTGTGTGGGAGACACAGAGTTTACATCACACACTGTCCCAGCAATGGTCACAGACACATCACCCTTCACAGATCTGAAACAACGCGAAAAATCAATAGCCGTCATTTTTAAATTCAATAGTTTTGCATTCATTTCATTGAAAACAAAGATTTTGCTCAATCAAAATTTCCTACAACTGTACAAAATGAAATTGATAATTAAATATTTTTAAAAAAATCTCTCGTTTTCTTACCCAAAACCTGTTCCCTGAATAGTTAATGTAGTTCCCCCTGCTGTACCTCCCCTGGCTGGGGTTACCATGGTAATGTTTGGAGTAATGGCGGGGTTGTAGGTGTAAGCGTCTATGAGAGTCCTGGACACTCCATTACTGGTCAAATTCACTGTACAAGTCAGGTTTCCATCTGTGAAATTATATGTGTTTATGAATCATGATTTTCATAATAATTATTATAAGGAAAAAGTGATCAATTGAAATTAAATTGCTGTAAATATTCATTAATTCAAATTAAATAACATACATGATAATAGAACACACCTGAATTTTGTTTTAGATTACAAAGAGATTAACTTGTAACAGCTACCAGTAGCTAGATTAATATTATAACACTAAAATTGAAACTTAATTCTAAAATTTGATCTAAACCGGTGAATGCATGAGAAAATTCCCTCACTTTCAGTCCTTTTAAAAGAATGCATAATTGTGCATCTCTGAAAATACTAAAAGAATTTATCACAATCAAATTTGACCATGTTGACACAAGCTTTACCTGAAGCCTTTGGTGTTCTACATTGGAACTCCGAGGTGGACTGGTTTGCAGAGAGGTCACGCACACACTTTCTGTCACAAATCCAGACAGATGTGGAATTATCAAATCCAGATCCAGAGATAGTCACTAACTGGTCACCAGCAATTCCACCTGAGGTTCAAAGACAAAATTTCAATGCATTTCATTTATCTATCAAATTATGAACATTATATTCTACTGTTGATTTCAAGAAAACCAAAAAGCAAATTTATTCTCAAAGTGATAGTTGTTACTAAATAGGTTAAAAATGCTTTCCTTTTTAGTTTTTACTGTATGCAAAACTTTTATCATAGTACATGTAATGCCAAAACAAAAGCTATTTAAAACTAATATTTTTCAAAGTAAAAATTCATGTTGCCTTATTTTCAAACCTGTGGCATCCAAACTGACCTGTACTTGGAGAAATTGAGCTAACCAACAGTTGGTATTCAAACTCTGAGCGATTGTCTGAATTTCCTTTCCCCTCCACTTTGACTAGTACAGGAAACGATCCCACAAGGTTGGCTCCGGCAGTGCAGACGATTTCTGTCTCCGATGAAGAGCTCACGGTACAATCGGCTTTGTTGATGCTGACAGTTATGTTTTCTTTCTGACTAACAAACCCCATGCCAGTGATGGTAATCGCTGTGCCTGCTGAACCATTGGTGGGATTGATGGAGGAAATATTGGGGGAGGCTTGGTTACTGTAGTTAAAGGCCATCACTGGGTATGATACTTTGTTGGAGACAATTTTTACATCCACCTTCTCTTCCATTCCATACATAGGTGTGATACAGCTCACCATGGACAAACTTATTTTGACAATCTTGCATGGCTTATTGTCTTTCATAAAGACAGTAGTTTGATCCTTCACAAAACCGTTTCCAGATATGGAAATCAGAGTTCCACCATGGATGCTTCCCTCAGCAGGAGAGAGTTCTGTGATCACAGGGTTTCCTGTCACACTGATGCTTCCCCTGGCTAGACCTTTCCCAGCGACTTCCATAACCACCTGGTTATTTGAACCTGCGGGAAGATTTCCTACTGTACACTGAACTGAGGAATTTGATACAACTGTCACCCCACACCTTTCTCCTCCAATCTTAATCGTAATGTCAGCTGTTTCATTCCCAAAACCACTGCCTTCAATTTCTAGAGTTGTACCAGTTGTTCCATTCACCGCCATAGGAGATACTGAGGTCATTTGAGGAGTAAAACCTGCATCATAGGTAAATTTACATGTTCCTTCACACACAGCTGGAATCTGTTGACCCTGTGAGGACCTGATTATGACCTGGACGTCTTTTTCACCTTGACCTTGACTTGAACGACACACAATTTTACTGTAGGTGACATTCATCAAAGCACAAGAATACCCTCCAATGGTGACTGACACAAAATCTTTATTCATGGAAAAACCAGATCCCATGATGTGAATCACTGATCCCCCAACTTCTGAACCTTTAGAGGGCATGACCTCTGTCACAGAGGGCATCAGGGCAAATGACCTTTTCTTGACACTTTTAATGGCCACCAAAGCATACCCAAGGTTAATGTGCCTCACTTCGATTGGCTGAAGAAGTCCAACTGAAGGAGAATTTGAGTCATCAATGTTACACACCACATCTGGTCCACTGTCTCTGTCACCAACACACTTTCCATCTCCAAAACTGATCTCGTTCTGACAGTCATTATTGGACAAGCCTGTACCTTGCACTGTGATGTTGGTATTAACTGTGCCATTACTTTCCGACACCCCTGTAACTATGGGAGTGGCACATGTCCAGAACTTGAAGTTGAACTTGCTGGGGTTACCTTCAATTGGTTCCGGAACAGAACAGTTTGATAATTGTGTCAAGTCTTGCCTACATCCTGCTCCAGGAACATTAACTGCTGATGCTGAGGGTGCTGCAATGAATAAAATGTTCATGATCAAGAACTACTAGCGACATAACGGACTGAAATGAAAAAATGTCAGTACAAGTTGTTTTGGCATAATTTTTTTCCAGAATATATTTTTAAGTCTGTAAAAACTTGTTACTCTTTGTAAATTCTACACTTTTTGGAATTTGTGGATTTAATGGGTTATTGAATAAAATGGATACAGACAAAACATGACTTCAATAATTCTTACACTGCGGTGCCACTCTGTCATAGACGGCTTCAAATCCATTGACCTTGACACTGATCTCCGCCACATAAGAACTGAGATCCTCCACTGTGACACACCCCCGGAACCATGTGGTCTTGTACTGGTCCACAAAGTCACTCCAATAACAGTACCTGCCCGCCGCAGTGAACTGATGACGGAACACTCCTGGACAATTACCAAAAAAAAAGTTTGTTAAACTTGTAATATAGGATTTGTAACTCCTTTCCCTTTGACTTATGTCAAGAGATCTTAAGATGGAATCTAGGTTAGCTTCTAACAAATAGATACCCCCGATACCTCTCAGCGAAATAAATTATATTAAAATATATTATCATTATAGTTTTATATAAATTTCAAGATTATGAATAATACATATGTGGTTAAGTTTGGTCCAACTGAAATTAAGGGCTTGCAATAATTTTTTTAACATTCTATGATTTTTTAATAAAATTAAAGCTAGAGGCAAAATCTTACAAAAGAGCACAGAGAAACTTGCAAATAAACTCACTTTAAAAGTTAATATTAAATCCATCACACCCTCCTTCCCCCCTTTTTATTTATTGAAGAAGTACAAATCTTAATGAACCTGACTCCCTGGACAATTATAAAAAAAGAGTTGTTTATAGACTTGTAATGAAGAATTGAGGAATCCCTCTTTTCATTTGACTTTTAAACAGAACTTGTATGTTAAAGAACTACATCCAGCTTCCCATACCTGACTCCCTGCCCGGTCCACTGTTGAATCCTCCATCCACCTCCTCCACTGAAAGTTCATCCTTGACCTCCACGACCCGAGGCTTCATCCCCGAAATGTAGGAGGCGAAGCTCCACTTCCACTCAACTATGTCACCCACCTTGATAATCAGGTACTGGGGATTCCAGGCGTATCCACTCAGTTTAAACTCTGGTGATGCAAATGATAAACTCAATTTAAATGAAGGTTACAGTTATAAATGGGAATAAAAATTTCGAAATTTTATTCATGCTAGCCTTTTGTTTGATGTACTAGTAATCCATGCTCCACTGAAAAACATAACTCCCAATGGAAAATAAATTGTTTTTTATTTTTTTCATTTAATCCTTTCTTAAAACTGTATTAAAAAAAAGGTTAAAAATGTTAAACAAAAGTTTGTTATAATGATGACATACGTGGATGGATCCCGGAGTTATCCACACGATGGACTTGTGCTGTGTCCTTGACCTGACAGGTCAGTTCTGTGACCGTGACCTTCTCCACCTCACACCGGTGTCGCCCCACCATCACAGAGTTTCTGGTCTTGTTCAGGGAGAACCCGTCCCCCCGAATGGTCAGCATGGTTCCCCCTCTCAGTGATCCACGGAGTGGGCTGATGTCAGTCACAGTCAATCTCCATTCCACAGAGGGAACCTCATTGGCACTACATTAAGACAAGGCAATTACAGAATAACTTGACCATAAATAAGAACAATGGAAATCAAAAAAATTTACAGCTGTAACTAACAACTCGGTCTTGTAATTCCCTTGCTTTACCCTCTAATTTCAAAGTAGAATACTAAAACATGGGAAAAAATATTCATTTTAAAAAAAACAAAATGAATTGCGTTAATAAAAATCTATTTTTGGGATTTCTTGATAAAAAGTTTAAAAAAGTAAAAGTAATTTGACTCAAATTAAGCATTGTTCCATAAAACAATGCAAGTTCATTCAGATTCCAAGGTTCAAGAGAGCCTCGTCATCGCGAATATTTCGTCGCAAACAAGTCAGGCCATTCCAAGTTTTTTCTATGTTAAGCGTCCACGGACGGATTGGTTTTGAGATGTAAAAATAAAAAAAAACCACAATGGTTGTTCATAAAATTATATCGCTTTTTCATTTGTCGGAAATCAACTACTACTATAACAACATTCAAAATGGAAATCATAGTAATTATTTGTTAATTTGTATATTTGTTACAACATGAAGAAAATACTTCAAAATAAATAATAAATTTTATTTTGTTGAACCTTTAAAGTTATGTAATTTTTACTAAGGTTTGTGTTTTTTCCTGATAGAAATAGGTTTTTGAGATTTGGGTGGACGCTAAACAAAGAAAAAACTCATTAAATGTCTCTGGTAGTTATTTTATAGAAACTCTACACTCTGATTGCGAAAATAAGTCACAGCAAACGAGTTCATCATAAAATTAAGTCATCCCAAATAAAAGTAGGTTTACAGTATACAGATGGCACCACATTTTGAATGATAGCACTGCATAACATCAACTTCTTGGACCCACCTGTTTACCGCCAGTCCACTAGGCCCCAGGAGCTGCACAGAGTATGCCCCGGCTGGTCTGGGGGGTAGGACCACTTTAATCTCTGTGTCCGAGGAGTTGGTGTAGGTGACCGGGACATCCCCTATCCTTACGGACTCCATACTTCTCAGACCAGACCCCTGTATTGTGATTTCTGTTCCTCCTGTGGGTACAGGAAAAAACACAGTTGTAAGCTACATATACACACATTACACTGTAAGGTGTTTTGATTTCCATTCATGTGAAATTAATATCATATAAACTGGTGTGGTTTACCTGCTACATAAGTTGCGTTGGGTTCGATAGAGGAAATCACTATCATGTTCTCACTAGAATACTCCAAGGATTTAGTATGGGTAACATTTGTCCCAGTATTTCCTTGTTTGACAATAACACTTTCGTTTTTGCTCTCTGCCTGAAAAGATTGAAAATATCAAATATTAATTCTGACAGTGAGAATATGGTTCATGATTTTTAATATACAGTTAGATGTGTAAATTGAGAGTAAAATTTAATATACAATGTTTTGGCTTTATCAATACTTCAGAGGAAGACTTGAGAAATCTTCATTTTGAGCAATTCATCTGTCTCATTGATAAAACTAGAGTTGTACTCACAGAAGGGGGGATAAGACACACAGTCTGGGTGGAGGAACTGGACAGGGTACGGCAAGCCTTACCCCCCACGTATACCTCGTCCTTGGTGGAGAATCCGAATCCTCCCAAGGTCAAATTCAATCCACCTAAAAAAAAAAAGACCAGATGATAATGGAACACAAAGTCAATAAAATGAACTCAGTCTGGTACATATGAATGTATAATTATATGTATGTATAGAACTTTGATCCCAGAAATTTTTTCCTCATTTTTAAAGAATTTTAAGCAAAAATTGTTGGCCAAACCACAAATTTTCCAGTTTAAAAAACAACTCAAACTATACACTCCATCAAAATTTCCTTACCACCAAGAGAGACAGAGCGGGGAGCCATGGACTGGATGCTGAACTGGTAGGTGAATGTGACACTGTTGTTGATGTTCTCCGCGTTCCCGAGTCCCCCCACGTTCACCATTACTGGGAAGGTCCCCGTTTCACCGTCCCCTACTCTACACACAATGTGGGTATCGTTGGACGAACTGGTCACACAGGCTACCCCTCCTATCATGACACGGTTGAGGGTGTGGTTACCATGGAAATCTGTGCCCATAATTGTAATCTCTGTGGATGTTGGAAAACCTGGAAAGAAATTTGACTACTGAGTTTTATATATCTATATGAATGGGGAGATTAATATTGATGAGAATGTAATGATCACCATTGAAAACAATTTTCAGATTTGACAATTCTGATTTACAGAAAAAAAACTTCTGCAAACTTATTTCATATAATTCTAAAGAACCTGTGATAAATTAGCAATCCACCAAATCTGGCTCCAATGAATCCAATTCTATTACATGTTTACATGGCAAATACATGCAGTGCATTGAATTAAGGAATAATTAAGGAATCATTCTGAGGTGATAATTTTGGTCGGGGCGTGATCAAATCCAATAAAGCCCGAAGGGCTTTATGATAGATTTGATCACGCCCCGACCAAAATTATCACCTCAGAATATTCAAAGAATGATTCCTTATTACTTATATTTACATAATTTTAAGCCATCGTATGATTGAATATTAAATATAAATAAGCAAACCACGCTGGCGCCTCAATTTGGCATCATTTGAAGTTATGGGTTATATAGTACAAAATCGATACGTAGTGTTATCACAGGCAAGACACTGGAAAATGTTAATATTAAAATATATCATCTTACAGAGAACACTTTTAAAAAATATATGTTGATGTTACATTTACTGTTCAAAAAAACATGGACAACTGTATTTCAATCACTCACCTGAGTCAGGTGACACTGAGAGGATGGTGGGCGTGGCCGATAGTGACCAATCCCAGGAACAGTCCCCGGAGCACTTGGTGGGAATGTCGTTGATGTAGGCCATGACTTGAGGGGTGTTGTGGGAGGTGACCAACATATCCCCGGGGATGGGGTTCATCCAGACTTTGCCGTCAGTGACCGTCTTAACATCTACTGTCACGTTTTCACCCTCAGCGTAACTCGTAATCTACAATTTATACGTATGAAGCATATTCTTTTAAATATTACTATCATTTTGAAAGAGATCTAGGGTTGTATAAAGCATACATCTCCAAATGAGAATTTATTTTCATTCATTTTCTTTCACTCATTAGATAAATGAAGTTTAAATAGCAACATATTAAGATATGTCCGACCTAAGCTCACATAAAACAACTAAGCTCATGAGATGATTGAATATTCTACCAACAATGCCAACTTCATCGGTAGAAATCTTTCAAGTGAAAAGTAAATTGGTTCAAAAGTATAGGCCAAAAAAGATTGGAAGCAGAGTGTTTTATCCACAAAATCTAACAAAGAAACTTGTCAGCATTAAAAGTGCATGGATAAATTTGTGTCACAACCAAATAATACATATACCTGTAAGGTCTCCTGGTCGCCGGCATTGGAATGGAATCCAACATGTAGGTCAAACTCTGCACATTTTCCGTGTTTGTAGGTGTATAGATTGCCCATTTCTGGAATCCCTGACTGTAGGAGGCTTGCAAGCCTAGTCCCATCCACAGTGAAAGGAATGCCTTAATGATCAATTGAAAAAAAAAACACAATAAAGGTGACTTTAATGGTATTAACCAACTGTTCAACATACATGTATATTAAAACAATAGCCCTTGATAAACTTTTAAAGTATACCCAATTTCCCACAGCTGTAGAGACATTTGATACTAGGTGGGGGTGCTTTATAATGCATGTCATTGTACAATGTATAATGTAAAAGAACATAGGCGTTCGAACTGGGAGGGGGAAAGGGGAGCTTAGCCCCCCCCCCCCCCCCATTTATGATGCTTTTTTTTATGTCTTTTTTTTATGTCTAACTTTTTTTTTGCAAAGTTAGACATACCACTACCAACCAAAACCTTTTTACTTTTTTTTTTTGCTTGTTTTCTGAAAGTCCATGCAGCCGCGCCCCCCCCCCCCTTTCAATTTGCTTCCGACGCAACTGAAGTATAATGTACAAGACAAAAAAATCACACTTACATAATGACAAAAATTTCAACTAGCCAACAATTCCTAAGAAATTCAGGAATTAGAAAGCCCATGGACTTTGAACCTGATCAAGCAATAGATGAGAAAACACGTCTTTGTTTAGATATATAAATACATGTACCAATACATACCGTCCATGGTTTTGTTTCGAAAGGTGACGGAGAAGTTTCCCGTCACAGGTGGAGTGGCAGAGGTCAGCCGGGATACGCTCAGAACTGTCCCATTGGAAATCTGTAATCAAACAAAATCTCTCCAATTATTTCACATCAGTCAAATCCAAAATTTTAAGTAACAGGCAAAAGAGTAGTTCACAGATTTCATATTGCATTGTGAATTTTGTCCTACACATACAATCAACAACAAAAAATCAAACTATGCTTTCCTACCTGCCCAGGCACCCCCGCTAACAAAGCAAAGTTGTAGGAGCAGGCCTTTGGAATGAACTCCACACGATAGACTGTGGTACCATTCTCCTCGGCCTTGTTTACATTGACTCTATCTACCAGCTGTCCGCTGGGCATCACTGGTCTCAGTCTCATGAGGTTCACTTTCTCTACAGGAGAAGGAAATGATACAGACATTTGATATAAGCCATGACTGCCTATTAAATTGCATTTTACTCCTACCACCCTCAACCCAAACAAACATGATAATCTCCCCCACCCCCTTCCTTCCTCCAAAGCAAATACAATGTCAGCAGTAATTGCAACTGAAAAAAAAAATAATTTTCAAAAACTTCATGATTAAGGTTCGAACAAAAATTCATTAGATTTAATATATGTTAAAGAATGACACATACTCTAGCTAACAAATGATAGAAGAACAATCTTGAGTTTTCCTTGTACCTTCTTCCACATTGGTTGGGTTTTTGCCGATGTAGACCTCGTCCACATATAGGAAATCCTCAGACGTGTCTCTCCTGACTTCGATCTGAAACACCTTAAACACTGTTCCAATTTTTCCTTTTTGGACTTCAGTATATATGTCTATACATTTGTAGTTCCAACTGCAAATATAATTTAAAGAAAAAAAAATACATAAAATATCTTTGTCATTCATAATTTGATCTATCAATAAACCATAAAACTTGCATTTATTAATAAATGATCTTAGTAATATTATGCCGGACATTATAATTTTTTTTGTAATAATTATTATTGATTTCCTTAAGTTTTGTAACGATGAAAGTCTTATTTTATTGGATCATATATTCATATCATTTTGTCCTTTAAAAAGGGGATTTTTTTTTCTCACAAATTAATTTTCACGATAAATTTAGAAAGAATTTTTTTTAAAATCCAAAAGCTAATTGAGTTCTATACCCAGGAGATTGTTTAAATGTGACTGATGGGTAGACATATTGATTGTCCACAGTCGCTCCTTTGTTGTTCTTGTAGGAAAATCCCAACTTGAAGAAGTTCTGCAGCTTCCCGCGATACGCAAAGCAAACCTGCAATGGAAAAATTAAGCGTGTGCAAGTACATGTAAAAGCATTACTGACTAAAGCTTCCAGTTTTTGTTAAAGGTCACGTACGCGTGCATGAAACGTTTTTTAACATTAATTATGATTTTCTTTCATAAAATAATATTAAAAAAGCTAGATATAAAAAAACGTTAAACTACGTAGTTTAGTAGAATTTTGCCATTGCATTACTATTTACCAGGATATCAACATGAGTGCTCAACGCCTGGAAAAAAAATTGCTCTCCATTTATCTTTCCTGATTTTGTGATTCTATGATGTCACACAGACCCAATGATGTAAACAATGCGTTGGAATGGTGTAATTTTCAGTTGTTTATGGAGTTATTTTTAGCTATTTCTTGTATGTAATGAATGTGTCTTTGTGTTCAGATGAGTTATCTAAATTGAATTATAGTTTCAACTTGGTTGTTAATGATTGTAATAATCAGCTTTTCTACAGTGTGTTCTGAACTACAACTTTCGAAGGAAACCTTTCTTTCTTATTCGATATGTATAATATATGATTAAGCTATATATACATTTAAAGAGAACTTAATTCTGCATTTCAATATCTTTATAATTATGGACCAGACATGATTGCACTGACATAAAGATAGACAGACGGTCAAGGCGATTCCTTCATTCCTCCCCAAACTTTGTTGCAGGGTGTATAATGAAACAATTCCTAATTTAAACCTACCACTTTGACATCCTGTCCAAGAGTGATTCGATTACTCTTGTCATAGTAAATATAACTGGGATTCAGGATACTTTTCTTCCCACAGAAAGCCTCAACCTCTGAGGTTATAGTTCCTCCATGCATAGGACCAGGCCGACTTCCCGTCTCAAAGCTGTAGTGGAGCTCCTTACTGACTGGGTCTCCCAGAGCCTTGGGGCACCTGCTTTCAAACATCTTACCAAGTTTTTCTTCCATCTACGAAGACACAAACACAATGAATATCTTAACAGCTGGAAAAATTTACCTTCATGCAATCAATAAAGACCCCAAAAAACATATTAAATCCAGTTGACTTTATTTTTATCAAGACATTTACATGTAACTTATAATTTTTATAAGAATCAAAATTTGATAATTGGAGACCTGTAATTGAGTTGGCTTTCCAGTCAACAATGGTGAGATAACTCCTGCCATCTGTAAGGTGAAGTGTTCACCAGTTGCTTCCCCTGCGAGAACTTCTTCAACAGTGATATTCACTTTCAGCTCTGTGCTCGTCATGATAACCTTCAAATCTTCAAAGTCACCTGCAAAATAGATTCATTTCTTCACCCTATGATTTCTTCTTTGATGCAGAATTACACAAATTAAACAAAATCCAACATATAATGTATGCTTGTGTTGATGAAATAAAAAAAGAATGTACAGTACTGTATAACTGATACATTGTATTACATGTAATTGACTGTTTTCAATTTAGCCGTTTGTTTAATTGGCAGAATGCACAGTCATTAGCTTATACAGTTATCACATTCATTAGCGAATATTTATAATATGAATGAATACATGCAAAACTTTGCTTAAATTACAGAATCAAATGCCAAAAAAAATTGATACTGGGATATTGATCTCAAGTTTGGTTTTATTAAATATGTATATTTTTTGAAGTTTCCATTTACCTCGATTTGAGATAAACTCTATAAAAGTTGTGAAGCATCCATTACTCAGAGTCTTATTGATGACATTCACTTGTTCCTTCGAATCAAACACTGGCAGAGACTTCAATGCATTTTTGATACCACTTGTTGTGCTCTGAGCTGTTAAAACATCTACAATCAAACAAAAAAACAAAATCAAATGTAATGCAATCAATAAACAAGAGGCCCATGGGCCACATCACTCACCTGAGCAACAATAGTTATACCGGTAATAAAATCAGCTTTTATGGAGTCATATACAAAATCTAAACAATGTAGTAGAATAGATCCTGTATAAAAAGATTTTGCCCAGGGTCCAAGCACTTGCCAAAACGGTTCTATGCGAACAATTTGATTGATGATTATAAATTACGGGAATCTTTTTGCACTAATAAAACGCTATTTTCAGTCATTATAGATTCAACATCAGTGAAATTATTTAAAATATTTACTCTATTTATAATACGCTGGTCAGAAAAATCTTTATAGATTCAAAAAGTAAAATCAAAAGTAAGGGTCAATAATGTAAAATTTAATTTATATATTGCATGAAAATAAGCTACAGTACCAATCAGACCCAACCTAACAGAAAGTAGACCCCAACTAAACCCTAGTTTGGTTTACTTTCTGGGTCTGCTCAGGGTTTACTCCGGGTTTACTAAAGCAGACCCAGTGTTAACCCTAGTAAACCCAAAGTAAACCCAGAGTGGACACAGAGAGTAAACCCTGATCAGAGGTAGACCCTGAAGTAAACCCCTAGAAAACCTCAAAAGGAAACCCAGGGTTTAGTTGGCTTTGGTCTGATCAGTACTTTATTAGGGGCAAAAATTTGGAGTCAATTTTTTCTTTTCTTCAAAGCTACATATGCCATAATATGTCAATAAAATTATCTAAAAATACAACAACATGGTAAATACTAGTAGTCTGTGGCAAGAAAAATTTGCAACAATGAGGCTCTCGCGAACCTCGCGAAAATTTCTCACACGCGAATAAAAGATGGTTTCCAGTAACTACTTCTACACATGAAATTTATGAGTACTCAGAGATCATGATTTTTACAAATGTAACACAGGGGAAAAGTCAATTCGGCAAAACTCATTCGGGACTGAAACCCTGGGGGTGTCTGGCGTACGTACTCGTGCCAGCACAACCGACCACTGAGCTACTGAGAACTGATATATTGACTGAAAGTCACACGTGTTAACCCTGTGACACACAGATTAAAGAACATCTCTTGTAGATTAATTAACAATCATGGTCTACCTGTGAACACATTATATAATCCAAGCCGAAACATCAAAGGGGCACCACTTTGCAGATGATCACATATTTGAACTTTCTGAACTTCATAAACGCCTGGCCGAACATTTTCAGTGACCAGTGAGATGCTCTGGACTTCTCTAACAATTGTCGATCTGACTGCTATTATTTGATGTTCTTGCTCGGCAAATGACGTGCTCTGATTGGTCAGTTCTGTCTGATGGAAGCGGGCAGCAACGTCTACACCTCCTGGTCCCCCATAATCTCTCTGCAATATCACCATGTGATGTCTGGAAAAAAAAAATTCATTAAAAACAAACTCTGCATGATAAAAGCTCATCTTCAAATCATACTTTGTTTCGAATGAATTTCTTTGGAGGATATTAATTCTTTCCATGCAAGAATTGTTTAATTCATTTAAATAGGCTTTCCATGAAAATACTTACGCATCTCCGGCTTTTAGTCTGATTTTCTGCGAAATCTGTTCATCTGGATATTTGAAATAACTGGGAGCGTACCTTCTTACCTTCAGAAGTTGTATCTGTGAACAAAGTTTATATTAAGCATTTTCAAGCTTTATTTTTAATAGCAATACACTGTACTAATAAACAACACAGCTTGGATAGGCAACGTACGTTACATGTACATTTTCAAAAATTGCTACCTAAAAAAGACATGTTGTTAAGAATAAGAATTTTTTTTTTACAAAATTGTAAATGTTTCATCAATAACTTTCTTAAATTTGAGACTTGCAAAATGTCAAAAATTATTATCATTCCATTGACCTTGACGTTTAAGATAATTAAGTCAAGTTTTTTTGTATGGTTTCAAAGTTTGAAGGATATATATAAAAAGGTCAATATAAAGAACAACCACCAACAAAGTATATTGAACAACCAGCATGCATATCCTCATTGACATCTTCAAGATATAAAAATATATATCTCCGAGTATTTGAGATATCAAGAGTAAAATACATAAAAAATAAGTGGTTGGTACTTACAAATCACTTCGACATATCCATTGTAATTGAGATATCAGTGTTTGTGATATCGAAGTTCAACTGTATAATGTGTTGGTGAAACTTAATCTCCCTATGATTTAACATTATAGTCCTTTCAGGTTAAGCATTGACCTAGCTTACCTTTTTACCTCTGACCTTGAAATTTTACTTGACCATGATCTAAAATACGCCAAGGTCAGAACTTTTATGAGAAGGACAAGGAAAGATGCACAGACCCCCAAAAAACAGGGATTTGGTCTTTAGCCTTGAGATATATGTTTTTAAAAATAAAGAAAAATTTTTATGAATAAAAAGTTAAACTTTCACTACTCAAGTTTTGAAGGTGGGAGACTCATGTTGTAGACATACATATATATCAAAGTATAGACCAACCATACATGGAAAAAAAACAACAACAACAAGGACTTACTGTATCATTTGGGTTAGTAGTACTACTGAAGTAAAACAATGCAATGTCATCAGCCTTCATGGCAAAAGAGTAATCTCCCGTCCAAGGAGGTACAAAGAACCCACTGTGTCTGGTGACAAAATTATCATATGTGTTACTATCATAGTATTTTGCTCTGTCTGTGTGGGATTTGATGTAGTCAGTCATGTTCTCATGGAAGTCTAGAACTTCATGAAGACGGTCAAGATGTCGACCAGTCTTATTCCAAATCTCCAACAATAATCCACGATTTCCTTCAAAGCAAAACAAACATAATATAGGCAAATGAACCAATCTTGCATTTCAGTGACAGATTAAAAATAAATTTTTAATCCTACAATAAGTTATTTTTGAAAGAACTTGCCAATTTAAAAAAAAACACTTTTCTAAATGCATGACCACTAAATAATTCAAGGATTAAAAACAACATATACATCACCCCTTGTGGCTATTTTAATGTTCCAATTAGTTTCTTAGATTTACAATTATAATCAAGTGGAGTATAAATTACCTATGTAGGTAGTCTGGATAAGAATTATCAAAACCAAAGGGACTAAGTAATATTGAAAGAAAAAGTGAGTAAGCTCATGCACATACCCCTGCACACTCTCCCATTACTTTACTGCAATGCTCAAATAATGAATGGCAGGGTACACATTAAATACATAAAATAATTTGGTAAAGAGCATAACTTGCATTAAATCATCAGATAAAAACTTCCTGCAAAAATGCACATCTATTCCTTTGTCAACCACAAAATTCTAAATTTCCAAGGGTTGAAATTCTCAGAAAAATAATAGAATCAGAATTTCCTGGTTATATGCACATCTACACATTGTGTCCTAAGTACCGACAAAGTCTCACGAAATTCTTTGCAGCAGTTAAAGAAGAGTTGAGCTTACAAACTGTTCATGCTTTATTCAATATATGACCAAAATTCTAAGTTCAAAAGGGTCAAAATTACCAGAAAAAATTAAATAATAGAATCAGAATTTCCTGGTAATATGCATATCTACACATCGTGACCTAAAAACTGGCAAAGTTTTACAAAATTTCTTGCAGTAGTTAAAGAGGAGCTGCACTTATAAAAAAAAACAGGACTGACGGACTGACTGAAGGATGGGTAAAAACATTATACCCCTCACGACTTCCTTGATTGGGGTATAATAACCTGAGTTGGAAGCTTACATTATACCAGTGCTGGGTGGTGTATAGATTTTAACTCCTTTCCAAGCCATATATAAGGTTTATAGGGTTATATAAAGCTGTAGTGCTGAGCAGATGAGAGATAATGTCACCTCCTGAATTGGACATCAGTCCATCACTCTCAGCATAATGCAGCACCCATTTATAGCAGGGTAAAGCTAACACAGTGGTGATAAAGCGTACAAAACACAATTAGCAGTATTAGAACCAGCAACCATTTGGTAACTTATCAAACACAATGTCATGTGATCCATGTTGCCAGTGGATTTATACTGCACCTGAACTATATACATGTAACCTGGGATTATAAGCAATACTAAATAAGGAATACCTGTTCTATGCATGAATTACCTGGAAATTTGCTGTAGATGACACCAGGTTTGGATGAAGTCTGACAAACAATCTGAGTGTCTGTTAGTGATTTCACCTTACAGTTTTGACCTATTAAATATATTAAAGAAAAAGAACCATGATTAATGTTTTATTCAAGTAAACAAGCTAGGCCTTTTGTAAACATTTTCAATTTCGAATTCGAAGTACATTGTGTCATATTATACATCAATTATATTGATAATCAAAAGTTTATTCCGTGCTTCCGGAAATTTTTACCGGTAATATTTTATACATATAATATACACATACCAGGGGTATATATATTTGGAACATTAAGAGGGCTGAATTGTCAAGGCAATATTTAGACTAAATTAACCTCCTTGAGAAGACGATATAAAAAATGTTCAAATTTTTGGATCTTTTCATTGTGACTAAAGAAATCATATCTAAACTTTTAGGTAGACCTAAAGAGTATAATTTGTTTAGCTCCCCCCACCCCCTACCCACTTTTCTTGCCAAGATAGACATATTTCATTATGAATGAATCAATCAATCATTTAAATTTCACAACTAACTGTTTTAATCCGGAAAAAATTAACATGAGCAGTAGCATTCTAAAACTATATGTACTTTAAAGTTTACAAACAATTTATGCACCGCGGTTAGGTTAGATTAGGATTTTGAGGATTATTAAATTTCAGCTTGTCAAGATTTAGGATAAGAACCCAACCCCCAACCCCTTTCAATTTGCTTCCAATGCCTATGTAAGCAGAGAAATTTCTCTATGCACTGCTCATAATTATGAAGTCACTTAACAAAGTATACAGACCTCCTATTTTCACTTTGGCAGGAAATTTTGTCTGGTCGAAGTTCTTTCCAGTGATGGTGACCATGGTGCCCCCATGAACACTGCCCACGGTCGGACGGACGGACGTTATCTCCGCAAACGACTGGAACAGATACAGCTGTTTGGTCCTGCTCAGGTACAGCGAATGTGGTCTGCAGGCCCTGAACAATTTTATCAAGAAAAACATTATCTACTAAAATTACATTACCTTATATTATATAGTACATGTACATGTATACACACTTTTTGTTCAAGAATACTTCTTTGTGAGAAAGGGGCGCGTATTATAAACACCACATTGGATTTTTGTGGTTTTGAGGAGAAAGCCCATTAATTTTATTAAAAACGATTTTATAAGTGTTACTGTACATCATAATAATTCAGGAAAGCTTTAGTCAATATATTTTCAAAATACTAATTACATGTATAAAAATAGCTTTGATGAGGTATCCAGGTCTTACCTTCCAAATGCTCCACTCACAATATAACTGACATTTTGATTACCTACAATAAAAAATTCAGATCAAATTTACCGGGTAGATGATTGATGAAATTCAAAATGAACTTATCCCAAAAATGCTTGCTCATTCAATATTCAAATATCACCTCATTCAATTTCAAACAAAACAAGGCTGTTTGAAGCACATTATGTTTGATGATACAAATTTCACAGAGGTACATTGTATTCTCTGACTATTACCATTTTCACTGACCTCCAAACAAAGAGAGTGAAAAAAATAATTCTTTTCAATACAATTTCCATTTGACTATCAAACCAATTAACCTAAATCTCTTATAATTAACATGCATCATTTAAATTCTAATCATTGACAAATGAATCATTTTCTAAATGATTTGATGATAGATAACAAAATTATATATTTTTGTTGGTACTGTAAACCAACTTTTATTTGTGTGGGAGAAATTTCCACGAGGTTTGCGATAACAATAGCCTCGTTGTTGTGAATATATATCTTGCAGCGAACTAGTCCTTGTCGCATGTTTGTTATAACAAAACAGCTCTGGATAAGACTTGGTCGCGATTCGCGAACATTAGTCGTCGCAAACCAGTTTATCAAAAGTATATCGTGAAATTAAGTCGGTGCGAATAAATGTTGGTTTCCAGTATTCATTTCAGCAAAGACTGACAAATATTAATATTTCTTACCAACAAACTGTCCATTCATTTTACATTTCATATGACCATTCCAGGTATTTTCATTATCCAGAGACAATCCATAGCTGTAAAAGTTAAACAGTATGATAAACAAATTAAGAGGGCTCAATGGTCGGGCCATGCATTTTTAGACTGTATTGATCTTCTTAAGAAGAAGAGCTCTATATAAAAATAAAGGAAAATACCCAAATTTAAAAGGTAAAATATAATATATTGGTTTTTTCTTTAAGGTAGTCCTTATATACTCCGCACTAACTGGGCTCAATCATTTAAAACTTAGCTTTAAATGTTAGATATACGTTCTAATAATACATAAACAAAAGAAAATATATATGTTTACATTCTAGTTTTTTTGTTATCACTTCTCAGTCTGGAGTACCCACTTCCGAAAATTATTGACATGCAATGACAAAATTTGCCAGACGTCCGTTTTTCCAAAAAATAATTACCAATTTTGGAGAAATCAGAACTGGACATACACAATAGAGTAATAAAAATTTATTAAAACCATATCTCATAAATATTTTTCGAAAATTGTTGTAAGTACGCTTTTTGGGCCTGATGTATCAAAATAGAATACAAAAAAATGCGATGCATGTATCATATTTGGTCATTTTTTACTATTTTATGGACTCAAACCTAAAATCTTGGTGTTTATTCTATAAAATGACATCTTAGAAAAAATATTTGGTAAAATAAATGATATGTTGACGGATTACTTTTCACGCTATAAGCTCTAAACCATTTATTAGTAGACCCTGAAGAAAAATTTCGTAAAAATCACATTTTGCTACAGTTTTCTGCTAAGATCTGTCAACAATATTAGATATCATTTAAACATTTATTAATTGACGATTGATTAAATTCGAAATAGCTTCTGTCTCTTAATTTAAACTGGTGTTAGTAAAAAAAAAGAAGAATTTGTTGGGGGGGGGGGGGAGTCAAATCAAAGAAGATATAAGCATACCAGAGATACAGGTTAACAAGAAATTTCGTTTTTCATTTTACTTTTAAATTAACAAAATTGAGTTTCTCAATCAATTAATCATTTCTATCTCTCATGAGGTGCTTCTCACGATTTTATGTGGTTATTAATTCATTGCGGTTAATTAAAAATCTACAGTTATTTGCAACCTCACAACCCTACCCACCTCTTCACCATTTGGCTAATTGCTAATATATATTCATATCTTTTACTGTTTTAATTAATTACATGTACTTTATATCTTTAGCCTAGCTGGCCTTTTCAATAGCTACAAAATTTATTCTTAATTATATATATTTGGTTGAGCAGTTTACACTTTATAAAGACTGCAGAAAAAAAAAGAACAAATTTAAACTATTTCAATCCATTTTATGAGTACATGCAATACTGTAGATTCTTATTTGATGCGAGTACTTAATTCCGCGATTCAATGGTTTTCCATCAAATCGCGAACATAAAATCGCGAATGCCGAAATTTTATCATAGATTCATGTAGTTTACATATGTCCGAAAATTAAGAGTGAGATTTTAAAATTCGCGAGACAGGCTTCTCGCGATTTTACGCAGATATTAATTCCTCGCGTTTAATTAGGAATTTACAGTATATATTCTGTCGCTAGTGAATCAAATCAATTGCCTTATACCTGATAATTAAATTCTCTTACATCAAGTACAGAAGTTAAAAAATTGTCCTCAAAAAATAAACATAAATTGTACAAAATTTGAACATAACAATAACCATGCAGATTTAGACATTTCTTGGTACAAGCCATTAAAATTGTGACATTGGCAAATTATTTGCGATAAATAAAGTATTTATAGACTTCTTTATTCAGGATATATAGCTTGTTACAAGCTGAAATTGAATGATATCGTAGTCTCTCTCTCTCAACTTATATTTCCAATCATCAAATATACTCACAACACATCGTTGACAGCCTTCAGACTGCAAAGTGTAGGTCCCGCGTAAACCCTGGTGATTTTTTCCGTTCTTCCATTTTTGGCCACTACCTCGTTTGTGTCAAAAAGGTCGGTCACGATTCTTCCGCTGATTTTGAGGATACTCTGAGGGGGACCAGAGCTAGGCTCGACAGAGGTAATTGTAGGGGTATTGTAACTTCTCACCTACAGAAAAGAAATAGAAATAAAGAGTTACATTATAAGCAAGCAATGAAATTAGTATATGGGAACCATGCATAGAGTGACTTCGGCCAATTTTAATAAGGTGCACGACTTCCTCATATTGAAGAAGTATTAAAGATGTGAAATGGCCCTTTACTTCAAATTATGTACAATTATGTTCTTATCAGTAATACAATTTTTAAAAGTTCTTTAACTTGCTTTATATAAATACTGAAATGAATAAAAAATAAAAGGAATACTGTCTCTTTTCGCTCTTTCTGACCTGAAATCTACATCTGGGATCAGTGGCGTATCTACAATGATTCACTATGGGGACATCCTCTCCGTCCACATTCAATCTCACATAATAGTAATCAGCTCTCATCCCAGGCCTACAATTTTACGATTTGAAAAAGAGGTAGATAAATTTGATAAATTCTCAAGTAATATTTTCTATAACATTTATTCTCCATATCAATATCAACACTTGAGATAATTTTTAAAATAACTTAATTAAGAGGCGCATACCAAACACGATTTAAAGGGGCATGGTCATGATTTTGGTCAAAAATTATTTTTTCCGATTTTAATGTTTACAATGCTTCAGTAAGGCATTTTTAATAGGCAACCAAAATTTGAGTGTCATTTGTTCAAGAAATAAAGTACGAGTTTTCGTGAATGTTGCAGAATAACCTCAGAGGTCGAGAAATGTTGTTTTAAAATATAAAAGCTGTGGCGTTAGCCAAGGCTTTTATATTTCAAACATTTCGAGAATGAAGAGGACTTTATTTCTATTCTACAAACAGCCCAGTATTTCTATAGATCATTTCTCATACAGAGAGATGATCTAGGTCATTTTGATGGCTGTTCCGTGTAACCCCAACAGTTTTGTTAGTAATGTTTACATGTGTATCAATCAAAGGAATCACATGCAGACGACAGAATTTTTCTTTTGATTTTTAATACTCTTTACTTATATATAAAATATCTTTGAATCATACTCCTAATATTTTAAGGGCAATTTAATACGATTATTACTACTACACATTATATATTTTATGTAAAAACACGCAGTGAAAATCTGCTTCATGTAGGGAGGTCCTAGAAACAGCCCCATTGATCTCTTAAAAATAAACATTTGAGGCAATACATATCGTTTTGACTGGAACTAACACGTGAAATTGACAATGGTTTTTAAACTTTTTACAGTTTGAAGTTGTACTTTCATGATCAGTGCGAGACAAATAGGTATTTCTGATCTGATAATTTACTGATGACGTTCGTGGTATATTGGAGAATAATGTCCGCTGCATCTCTTTGATCTCGGAAATAACTGTATTAGAATGAGTTATAAGCGAGTTACAGAGCTTACAATTCTTTGCTATGTAAACAAAGCTTTTGTTTACATTTTGAATGTTGAAGTGAAAATATCAGTTTTATATCTTAAATGAATGTGTTAAACGTTAGGAACTGTTTATTTATGCTTAAAATGAATAATAAGATTGACAAATCAGCTTGAAAAAGATTTTTTACCAGTAAATTGAACTTATTTAAACAAAAACAGGGCACGAGCCTTGTTTACATGACAAAGAATTGTGAGCCCTGTATCTTGCTTATAACTCTACGACTGGCTCTCAAATTTCATTTGATCCTTAGAAATGCATTCCTAAAGCATTGTAAATACAATGTAATAAAAAAATAAAAATAGATTTTGTCCAAAATCGTGACCATGCCCCTTTATTTAAACCAATATCAAAATATGAAATTTTTACTATTTTTATCTAATATTATTTAAAAATCCCTCTTATTGTTAATCTTTTTTTCCAGATACTGGTAGTGAGCAAAAAAAGTGAACCCCTCTCCCACCCCTCCCACATCGAG
This sequence comes from Magallana ariakensis, assembly GCA_020458035.1. Taxonomy (NCBI): domain Eukaryota; kingdom Metazoa; phylum Mollusca; class Bivalvia; order Ostreida; family Ostreidae; genus Magallana; species Magallana ariakensis. Next base: position 27,968,414 of record CM035816.1, on the reverse strand, counting down.
ATACTGAGTAATTATATAAACCATACTTGGTAAAGCAGAGAATGTCTTCCTCGGTGGTTCCATCTTTGTTGACCGGACAGTCGTAGGACATGGAGGAGGACACCAGGCGGACTTTGTTGCCCTCGTTGATGTTGTCCTTGGAGAAACCCTTCCCTGTGATCAATATTCTTGTCTCCCCACACAGACTGCCCTGGTTGGGGGTTATTGACTGGACCAAGCTTCCTGTGATAAATTTGAAAACATTTATTTTCAATTTGTTCTGTTTCAAGATGTTTTTTGCATCAAATGTTTTGCTTAATATAAGTTTGATAATTGGATAATTTAAGTATTGCAAAAAACTACATCATTTACTGAAATGAAAATAAACTAAGACTTCTCTCGTGACCCCCCCCCCCCCCAAACAACCACCAGTTCTATGTTAATTATAAAGGTCACAGCTAAAAATTAAAGGAATCAAAGTACATAGAGGTTTGCATTATTAACAACATGAAAGTTTGTTTTAAATTGTCTGGTTGTTGGTAGAGAGAGAGAGAGAGAGAGAGAGAGAGAGAGAGAGAGAGAGATTATTACGGTATTTACCACAAAATGGAATATCGCAGTACTCCCATCGTTTCCTTGGATCCGTCGTGTAGCACCAAGGCATAGTTTCCCAGTGATCTTTAGGGTTTCTGCAGTAATTTTCGTTGGCGCTGGCCCCTCCCGGTAGATGTTCGGCGTACCCAGAATGTCTGTGGGGTGATTGCGAGTCCCATCTTTGACAAGTTCGACCGGAAGGAGTGGTAGATATTTTACCCCGATAATCTAGTCCTTTTATCGTCTTCTTGCAGTCTTCCTCGCCTGAAATAGAGAAAAGCTGTATAGTTAATAACCAAGGTCCACCAGGGACGTATATACGTCACCTAGTCACTGGCTCCATATACTGTGCACTATGATGCGGCCATGTACAAACGCCGAAGACCGCCTGGAGGAATAGCCTGCCGCACTTTGATTTCTTACCTGTTTGCTACTACCGAAAACATTTTTTTTGGTATGAAATACTAAGTTATATGTTTGATGAGTATACAGGTAATACAAAACACACAATGAAGGTTTGATAAATTCTCTAGATAAAAATAGTACATTGTACATCAGGAACGTATACGTCCCTGAGTACATCAATATCCGCTGGGATCAATCATATCTTACCACCCAAAGGCGACCGTAGAATAAAACCTTTTAAGCTCACCGAGAAGAATTAAGTTGGGGGGGGGGGGGAGGGGCTTATGCTATACCGTCGGCGTCGGCGTCCTGACCTGGTTGAAGGTTTTGTTGCAGGCCCTGTATCAAGTTATTATTTGTCCTAACTTCACCAAACCTGCATGGATGATACATCTGGACCTACTTATGGACTTGAAAGACTTGGATGCTGAATCTGGGCCATGAATTTCAGATGCTGGAGGAGGTTAAGGTTTTAATAGCTGGTTAAAGTTTTTGGTGCAGGTGCCCTTTGATAGCAATTTCTAAGTTACTACTGGTCCTAACTTCACCAAACTTGCATGGATGGTGCTCTTATGATACTGATGCACCTGACAGGCTTGGATGCTGAATCTGAGCGATAGGTTTCGGATACTGGATGAGGTTTTGTTTTTTGGAACAGGTCACATGTTTTATAGATGTAGTAGGAAAGGAGGAATGAGCATATGAAAATATATGGCTGGAGCGGGAATCGAACCCGGGACCCCTGCATCTCTAGTCAGGAGCTCTAGATCTACCACTGAGCTACACAGGCCGATATCCACGGTCCATATAGCCCCAACCACTACATGTAGTACTAGGAAAGGAGGAATATTGAAAACATATGGCTGGACCGGGAATCGAACCTGGGGTGATCTTGAAGGGCGAAGATCATTTGAGGAGGGATGAATGTAGTAGTTGGGGCTATATGGACCGTGGATATCGGCCATGCATGGTAGCTCAGTGGAAGACCTCCTGACTAGAGATGCCGGGGTCCCGGGTTCGATTCCCGGTCCAGCCATACATTTTCATTGTATTTATATGCTCATTCCTCCTTTCCTTCTACAGATGGTGCCGTGGCCTTCCTTGTTCAGGCAATATGAATAAAGTAAGTCCTGACAAGGTGAACTTATGTTGTGTCTTCGGGGTCAAAGATCATTTAAGGAGGGAGGAATGTAGTAGTTGGGGCTATATGGACTGTGGATATCGGCCTGGATAGCTCAGTGGTAAAGCTCCTGACTAGAGATGCAGGGCGCGTTTGCGTTGAAAATGTAAAAATTTCACATTCTGGTATTAATTTTAAAAATTCTTATTATTAGATAGAAAATAATTAGAATAGAAGTTTAAATGTCAAACAATTATAAAAAAGTGTTATTCAGCCTTTTTTAATAAATATACTACGTGTATTAGATATTCAGAATTGGTTGAAGATATTTGGAAACGAGTTACGGTGTATATCAGTCTAAGAGAGGACCCAGGGCCCCTAACGTTTGAGGATGATATAAGGAAAGAGAACTCGAGCAGTGTTCAAATCCCATGTGCAGCTACCAATATTTTGAATAATGTTTAAAATCAATTGCAAATTCATTTAAACTTTACATGATGTTTCAGTTGATGAAATTTTTGAAAGGCAGACCTCATAAATTGAAAAAATATACGTCTATTTATTTCAATAAAAGCTACACACAAACGAAAATTTGAATAATCATTTATCAAGTGGAAAAAGTGAAAAATAAAACTTTTATCACAAAGACTAAGGACCCCTCCCCTTTTGAGAGTGGGTGGGGTGTGGGTTTTCGGAGTCGTGTGTGCTCGGTAACCTAAAACGGTCTCCGTCTGATTAACATAGGCGGTATTCCACACAAATGATATTTTCTTACGCGTGATATTAGACGAAAGATAGCCATATTAATTTAACATTCGAACAATCAAATACACTGTAATATTAATAATCTATATTTAAAAAATATACCTGTAGAATGCGCCACGAGACACAAGAAAGAAATCCAGGTTATCCATCGGGAAGTATCCATGCCGTTCGTCTTCTGGACTTAAAAAAAAGTTTCTTAAAATCTCCCGCGGCCACTGCAAAAACATTCGAAAACAGGTATAAAATGCAGTACCATGAATGCACTTAAAAATGTACTATATACCGGTATATTACTATTATCATCTTACAAAGTGCTACGTTGTTTAGAAGAAAATTGCATTATTGATGAGGATGCAGGCAGGTAAAAATCTCAGAGCTATTAAGGGCGATCAATAAGCATTTGGCCCCGCAAACTAATTGCCATTTAATCGGCTCGAGGATGCCCAGTACAGTCTCGTAGTTTTTCTTTAGAAGAACATTACAAAATTAACTCCTATTTAAGAATTGCAAATTACATGTTAAAGTCTTCATTCCTGTAAAATGGGAAGAATTTTTCCCACTTCACTCTTATATCAAATTAAAATGACACCCCTCCTTCTAATACTTAACTATAATGCTATCACCTGCTACAAATTATATCCGTAGCATTAAGCGTAAGCTAGACTGCCACAACTCTGGACATTGATTTGAATTGCACAAAATGGCTGGTTAGAGTAAAATTGATATTTTGATTTATATATATTATAAGAGGAACGTGAATAAGACATACCAGTATACGTTTTTGATGATAAACTTTTACATGAAATAAACTTACAATTGTATTACATTATATTTACACAGTGAGTCATATAGTTGGACGGAGAGAGAGAGAGAGAGAGTTTGAGAGAGAGAGTTTCGAACTGGTTGAAAAAATATATAGGGTTTTTTTTTTTTGTTTCCTTCTATATTACAATATAATATCCCCCTCAACTATAGCGATTACAGATTTTCTGTACTTTAGTTTTTAGTTGTGTGTTCATACTTTGGTTTGTTTTTGTTGTTTTGTTTTTTTTTTTCTTCTTCTGAGTTTTTGTTGTTAAGGATGTTGAAAAAGAAAGGGAACAGTAAAAAATAAATCTGTTTTTTTTTTCTTTTTAAAGATGGCGTGCAAACTGACAGGCATTTCCCCTTAATAATGGGCAACTTCCTCTTATTTTAAAATACTTACTATGTGCAGGATTAACCTTAAGAACAGGTTTTTTTTAGAACTTCATGTAAGTAATCTCACAAGAATTATCAATTAAGGCAACTTTAAAAAAGCAAAACGAGAGAGAGAGAGAGAGAGAGAGAGAGAGAGAGAGAGAGGATTTATAATTTTTTAGCCCCATCCCACCAACCTCATCGTTTGGCCTTTCCTTTTTTTCATTCTTAATTCAAAGGCAATGGAATACGCAAAAATACACAGAAAATTTATTATCCATTATTTCAGAAAAAATGAGGCGGGCTAATAAATAAATGAAATACTTTAATTTCCTATATAAAATGTATCTTACCTGCAGGTCCGCAAAACGGAGTATTATCCGACTTCTCCCCTTTTTTAAAGTCGTAAAAATGAATGCATGTGATTCATGTAATCTTTATAACTTCACGCCTAATTCTATTGTAATGACAAATGGATGAAATTACAGCGTATTACAACAGAGGCTGAAGGATCAAGATAGAGGCATGTCATCCTTAAGACGCTAAACGGAAGTGTTTAAGCAACCATTATGATTAAGTAACCACTGCATCCTCAACCTGTTTAGTTCATGTCCTGATACAGCGGCGGTCATAAATTCATACATTATATATATATAGGCCTACATGTACGTGGATGCATACATTGTTTGTCAGTAGGTCCTAAAACGAAGTTCTTGCCCAGTTTCATTAGTGCACATATACTGATGTACATGTACTATAGTACATGTATACATGTATATAGCTAGTGTACATCAATAACAGAAAACAACGCTTCACATCGATAGATCCTATTGGGTTTTATAAATAATTGAACCGCTCCCAAAACTGTACTGTTCATAAGTTCAGCGTGTATTCTCATTATTGACCCATAAGACTTACATAAACCTCATAAATAAAGTACAATGTACATGTAATAACAACCCACACCCCAACACACACGCCAAACCCACCCCAACTTCCATCCCCCACCCCACTCCACCCTAAAGAAGATAAAATTATAAACAAAAGCAAAACAAAAACAAAAAAAGACAATTCCCCAGCCACCCTAAACAACCAAACAAACAAAATTACGAGTTAAATATGTTTCCTCCAAACATTTTTTTGCTATATGGGTCGATTTCAAAAAATGTCTGACTTTGGGATATTAAAAAAGTTCAAAATTTTCATGCGCATATTTTGTTGTAAGCATGTTCATCGTAAAGACTGATTTATAAACTGCATTAACGAACAAAAAATCAAAAAACAAACGACTTCATTCCGTAGATACGGATGATTTTACATCGGATGACCGAAAAGTTTGTCTCTGGTGTTACCACAACAAAATCAGAATTAATTCAGAATTGGACTTAGTTTTTCTTCATTTTATAACATAATTACATTAAAAACATTAAAATTATGACATATCAAAAAGGGTTTATTGTTACAAGCAGTATGTCAGATTTTTTTCTTCTAGAACTGACTCTGGCTCGAAATATGCAAAATATTACTTCATAGTATTCTGCATTTAAAGCCTTCCTGTGAACTTGCACAGAGGAGCTTCGCATTAATATGTCAAAAAAGTTTATATTACAGACCCTGAATAAAATACGAGATGATTAGAGACCAAAGTAAATAAAAAAAATTTAAAATATTGATAGGTAACAGGAGGGACATCAGTGTAACACTAAGGACAAGAAGGAAACAGGAAGGACAATTCTGATTTGAAGGATCCTAAAACACGTTAAATCAACAGTATAGAGTATCCTGTATTTCTCATGGTCATCAATTCAATCAACCGACCGAAGATGACAATCGAATAATTATTATTTACTTTGCATCCCTCTTCTTATGTTCAAAGTAACATAAAAGACATTAAATGTAAATGAATAGCATTAAATCTACATAAAACATTATTCAGCATGCAAATGACACTTTTTTCTCTTAATAACTATTTAGATAAACTATATCTTAGTTAAAGATTTTGGCATTTCTTCATCTATAACTTCGTATTTCAAGTTCACTAGCTGTGTTTCCTGAGTAACACGACGGACATTTTTTTACTTTGTTCACTGCAACATCAGGCTTTCATCTGGCATTAAAATCTACAAATTTTAGTATGATCACTTGGGTTAGTAATGGTGTTATAATTCATATGATATTTAGACATGTTGTCGAAGTTGTTAATAAGTGTTGTTTGTCCGTTATGTTACCAATAAAAGTCCCTCATGTTACTATAACGAGGAGATCTTCATACTAATCAACTGTGTCTTAAATATATAATATTGAATTGCTCAAAGATACATAGAGTATTTGGGCTCACTTTCATCACAAGTTGTCATTGCAAGCTTTAGTATTTTCCAAGAAATTATCTAAAATCCATGTTTATTGTCTCTGGTGTTACATGCTGGTTTGGTAACACGACAGACAATAACATCACGGACATACGCCATATAATTTGACCGAAAAAGATAATCATCGGCCTTAGATGAAGTGCAACTTTTCCCCATTTAAAATGATTTTGTAAATTAACCTGAATCATTATAATTTTAAATAGATTGTAGCATTCTTAACACATTTTTGACCGGTAACACCAAGGACTTCTTCTTAATATACGGAATCGTAGTGACTGAACTTTTTCTCTGTATATTCTATTATTTCACATTTTTAAACTTTCCCTCGCTTTTACTTTTCTTACCAGGAAATGACGCAGTCATACGACATTAAACTGAGGTGCACGAAGGGATGTATAGTATTTTTATGACACATTTTATGTAATAGTAACACGAAAGACAAAATTTTTAAGACACACTTCATATGTGGGGAAAAGTAATATTTAGGGAAAAGATTAAAATTTTATGGATGATTTTTAACAGCTATATATCAGATCTTTCAAACAATAAAAGTGTTTGGCAGGAAAGACAACTTTATCATGAATATTTTTGACTTGATATCATAAAATTTTGATTTGGGACATGCGAATATCCGCTAAAATTGCATCTAAATGTTTGAAAATATCGATTTTTATAACAAATTATGTTTTTTCCTACATGTCAAACTAAGTTCGCACAATATTTGACTCAATAGATTATTCAAAGCCTCAAAATTAGTTTCCTTTATTGAATTATTACCATGACCGCAAAAAGACGACATTTTTTGAAATCGACCCATATATGAACTTCTGAAAGTATCATTTTTTAATACACTTACCATGCAAAGAAAATAAATCAGTTGGCTAATTTTGCAATTATAAGTTGTGTCAAGTTAACATGCAATGTTAAAAGGAACACGTATGATATAGTCTCGAATTGTAAGGGGTGAACCTTTTTTTCTTTCTTTCATCCCCTCTCTCTTTTCCTCTTTCATTCTCTCTCATTTTCTCTCTCTCTCTCTCTCTCTTTCTCTCTCTCTCTCTCTTTTCTTTCTTAATCCATTCTTCCCAACATGTGAATTGTGACTTTAGTAGAGGGTAATACTTAATCTAGGCTTTGCCTAACACACGAGTAAATAGTAAATAGTCCAATCAAGTATTTCATTAATCTGAGTGAAATTAGCTGTGTCTTATTTAAGAGAGAATCTGTGAAAAAGCTTGAGAGGCATACACTTCAATGCTCATTATACTTTACTCTGAATAGTTGAAAATTAATCTAGATCAGTTCGTAATATCACACGTTGTTTGCAGGGAACGTTGACCATACCTGGGTAGAGCAGCCAACAAGTCATTCCAATCCATCGCTAATGCATGTAAGACTACAAAAATACATCAAAAATAGGTCGTAATTCTAATAGTTACTGTAACCTCAACAATGGGAACTTTTCGGAATAGTTTGGAATATATCTATTTATCATTTACGACGGATACTTTCATGTTGTTTGCATTAAAGCAGAATCCCCATGGTCATATTAGCCACTTCCCTCCAACTGACGTAATAGAGGGGCGGCGTAAAACACTGAAAAATCTTGAACTTATTCTAGTGATTCTAGTAGTTAGGACAATGATATATTTTTGATAATGGAAATTTCAAAGGAAACGTGACGGAGATGAGGACATTGGTTTAAAAAATTATATAGATTAGTTTTACATATCACACGATATCATGATCACCGTCATTGCGCCCCATTTGTTGAGTCATGGTAGAATAAACGATATTTGCATATTATCTAAGAGCCTAGCAACGTAGTTCAGATTATTAGTAGCTAAAAAAAAGGTTGAAATAAAAATGTCAAAGGCTTGGTATCCTGCAATGATATCCCGGTTCCATTTGTCTATCAAAAGCACGAATGTTGTGATTAACATCATGAAAGAATATAGACTATAGTCTGTTTCGGCTTAACTGCGGGACTGATGTTTGCGCATGCGCAGAAACCGCTAGGGGGGACAAAGTTTACATTAGCAACATGGTGAAAGGGTGTAGCGTTTATGGATGTACCAACCGCTCAAACGGTTCAGCACGCGATCGGGGTGTTAAATTTTTCAAATTTCCTAAGGGCAAAATAAAGAGACGTGCATGGATAAGGTCGCTCAACCGTAGAAATTGGCAACCTACTGAAAATTCGTTCGTTTGCTCCGACCATTTTGTGTCCGGGTGGCACGCAGACGAACGTGAAGATGTAGACTTTGCACCTACAGTATTTAAGTACAAAGCTAAGGGAATTGATGAAGAAAGATCAAACAGAGCCTTCAGGCGAAACCTTACGAAGGTAAATCATTATATGCAAGTAGTTTACTATAAAATAGTAATAATATTACTAAGTTAAATGTACATGTATATACCCTAATCCATCTCTTTCTCTCTCTCTCTCTCTCTCTCTCTCTCTCTCTCTCTCTCTCTCTCAGATCAATCATACAGTAAATGGACTCGTGTTAATTTATGATCTTGTACTGTGCATATATAGACTTTTGAGGAAGCTGCAAGAGAACAACAATCTATGGAAGAAGGGATGCTGAATTTGTCATTGGCTCATCATGATTATGTAGTCAACACCAGCAAAAAGGAATCAAGTACTGCGCAGGAAGAATTTTCTAGTATAGGTGATTTTATTTAGTTTTATTACTTTTTCAAAGTATTTCAGTTGTCACAATTGCATGTGTTTGTGTTAATGTTTTATTAATTATTACATGTTTATTGTGTTGGGGGAATAGAAGTTGGATGACTGATGGGTTTCACCAGTGACTGGCAGATGCAAGCAAATCTCAATGGCTGTATGCAGCTACCTGGAACCAATCAAAGACCTGGTTTTGTGATATGGTCTCCTGCAGGGAGGCTAGTTATTCTATTGGAACTCACAGTGTTGTGGGAGGATATAAAAAACTGAAGTTCAATTAAATCATTCCCAAGCAAATATCAAGACTCATAAGGCAAATGCTTTTTAATAACCTAGTATCCATGCTGCAAAATGGATGGAAGTCATAGACTTAATCTTCCCTGGATGGAACACCAGTCCATCGCAGGTAAACTCCCAGCATAAGCCACTATCTACTTTCAGCTGACTTGACTGTGAGAATTAATGCAGATAAAGTGTCTTGTCGAATAACACAACACACACCATCAAGTGTCAACAGCAGGGTTTGAACTGGTAACTTTTCAGATACTGACCAAACAATCATGACCACTGAGCTTTGTGCTCCTCAACATCAAGATATGTAATATACAGGTATATTCTATTACATATGTATTGGGTTTTTTAAATCTTTTATGTTATCTTATTTTCAAATTGTTTTTGTTATGTTTTTGTGCTCAAAGTTGGGACTTTTTATGAAATTATCCTTCAATAGTGATTGCACCCTGAATTTGTGATAAAAATTAAAAATCATAATGTGCATACTAACTATAACAGGATTGGTCAATGCATAGAAATTCAATATGCATATTAAAATTCAACCCTGTAATCTCAGTGCTTTGAAGTATATGTCTGATATTAATTTTTCTGTATGTATGCTACAGGTGTGCAGTCTGAGGAAGATCCTCTTCTCATAGAGAACCAACAACTTAGGAAAGAAAATTCAGAGTTGAAGGAGAAGGTGAAGAGACTGACATGGTCTGTTGAGAAAATCAAAGACGACGATAAAGCAACCAAATTTTACACTGGACTTCCATCATTTTCAGTGTTCCTGTGGTTATTCAGGTATTTTTTAAAGACCAATTGATCAAATTAAGTACCGGCTATTATTAATTATTTTAAGTCAGACATCTAAAATATATCTTTTTACTAATATATTGTTTTTATGCAAATATTAGCTTATCTAATATCTTAAACATGTATAGAGGTCTATCTTTATTCTTATCAAATTATCATTTTCTTAAGCTTCCTATCTGCTAAAGCAGAAAACATGACTTTCTGGGATGGAAAGAATACACCTAGTGAAAGAAGAAGACCCCTGAAAACTTCCATCCCCCTGATTGATCAGCTTCTAGCAGTTTTAATCAGACTGAAAGTTGGTTTATTTACTAGGGACATAGCTGATAGATTTTGTATTTCTTCTAGCACTTTTTCCAGCATTTTTGTTACTTGGATTTGTTTATTGTATGAAGAACTCAAAGTGATCAATGTGTATCCCTCTCGCCAATTAGTTAAGCAGACAACACCTGTAGCTTTTAAATCATATCCAAATTTACGTATAATTTTAGACTGTACAGAGATATTTGTTCAAAGATCCTCTAGTTTGCTCAATCAGAATTTGTTGTATTCCAATTACAAGCATCATTCTACTCTGAAATTTTTGATTGGTATTACTCCATCAGGAGTCATCTCCTTTGTTTCTGAAGCTTGGGGTGGTAGAGTGTCTGATCGCCGCATTGTGATTGAGAGTGGTCTTTTGGATTTGTTAGAGCCAGGTGATAGCATTATGGCCGATAAAGGTTTTACCATTTCTGATCTACTGAGAGAAAGAAAATGTACTTTAAATATTCCTCCATTTAAACGAAACAATGTTCAATTCACTGCAGGTCAAGTTTTTGAGACTCAAGCCATAGCATCTTTGCGCATTCATGTTGAAAGAAGCATTGGGCGTATCAAAAAATTTCATTTGTTTGATGGTGTCATGCCTTTGTCTTTGGCCCCTGTTGCTTCCAAATGCTTTATGGTTGCATGCTGGTTAACTAACTTAGATGTACCAATTGTATAATTTTTCTATCATGATCAACATGATTTTGTATGTAATGTTTACATATAATTTCAATGACCTCTTTACTAATTTTTGTCTGTAAATGATGTCATTGTACATCTTTATCTTTTTCTACACAGAGAGAGTGCAATTAATCAGTTAGCTGAAGATGCTGTTAAATTTTCACAGTGACTTTGATTTGTATGATCACAAATTTAATTTTGTATAGGGCATTTTTGTATTTTTAATTAAATAGCCAGTGACTGAAGATCTGTAAACATCATGCACCATGTGTTAAAGGTGAATAAGCTAGTTCACTGGAAAGTGTAAAACAATCATTAACATGTAGTTGTTTTGTACATATCTATATGGAAAGTACAATAAATCTGAGATCCATGTTTACATTTGCTTGTTGTCAAATGAACACATTGACAGTCAATTTCATCTGCTGTTGGAAAAATTATGCAAACAAGATTGAAAATATTGAAAACATTTAATACAAGAAACTTTTAGAATCTGTAAAATCTTGAAATTGTTTAAAAGAGCTCTTCAAACAAAATTATGATGCAAAAATTAAGTTAAAGTTACTGGTTACATTAATTGTCTACTATACTAGTCAAAATTTCTAACGCTACATGGTTTTAACCCGTTTTTAAGGCTTTTAAAAAAAACATTAAACATTGACTTTACGCTTTTCAACAAAAATGGTCACAGAAAAGTAATTACGTGCTTAATTCCTTATCTTAAGATGCAACATATTTTACATTTCAATGGGTCTTTATAACAAATCAGATGTACCGTAGATATAAATATTTTTATATAATAAAAGTGGGGCGTTAGAATCTTTAACATGTATATATAGTTGGACATGAAATATATGTCCATTATGCTTCCAAAGCAAGTCAATGCAGAATATGAGTAACAAAAAATTCAACTAGCTTTGGAAGCATCATGGACACAAATTCTGGATCAAACAATATTCTTTCAACAAAACAGTTATTTTCTTCCGCAGCAGTCCAAACAACAAAATCACACCAACTGCAGCCCATGATTGCCATTTCTCCCTGCACCTGAGCGTAGTATTTATGATTACGACGCAGTCTTGTTCCCTGCTCTGTCATTTCCAAGCAGAATTCTTGAAGGCCCATAGCAACAATATCATGTACCTCCATATCACAAATGGATCTCCCTTTAATGGAGTAAGGGCACTTGATTTCCAGTACTCCTGTTCTGTTTTCTGATGGCTGTGACATATCTGTTATTTTTCCATCACTTGAGGCTCCTAAGAATGGGTGGGATGGATAGATGGTGAGGCCGGTCTCTGCCACTGTTATTGTTGTGACAGAATTCTGAAGCAGGAGGTAGTCTTCCAGGGCATCTTTTTCATGTTGCACACCCCACTGGACTGCCTTTGGAAGAGAGCTGTACCTGTTAATATTGAAAAACTGTTTTAATGGTTAGAACATAAACAGTTGATGTTATTGGTAGATTTATAAATTTGATATTGGATCTCTTCTACTGCTTTCCAATGCTAAAAACAGAATAGATACTAGGTAGTGCATTGCATGCAATTGATTTCCATGCATTATAAAATTATTAAAACCTTACTAGGTAGTGCATTGGATGCAATTGATTTCCATACATTATTAAATTATTAAAACCTTAAAATTTGATTATGTTGATATACATGTATATATACCCCCTGCAAATATTCAACTGTTTTACTTGCATGTGCAATACAATAAAGAATGTTAAACATTTAATATAAAACATTTTTCACATACTTGTCCAAATTTGATCCAGTGAAAATTCTTTGGATCAAACTTGCAGGATTCGGCCCTGCGTGCAGCACATCACCAAATAGCGAGCTAGTAATGCGGCCTTTGTGCAAGTCCTTCCACAATGTTGATTCCCTCTGTCCTCTAGTCTGCTCCTCAATGTAGGCACTTAGGTCCTGGTCAATTCCTTCAAGGAGATGGGCTGTATGTAAATAAGAACAAAATATATTCATTGTTTAGAAGTTCACAGTATTATGACCTTGATTGGTCATGAGATGGGTTGTTTTGTTCTTAATTCCAATTTGCTGGATCATTTTGATCTCAGGTTACATAAAAATAGGGTAGAATAACCTCTACATCTGGGAACTGATGTTTTTAATTTTAGATTTTAGAATATTTTTAGAATATTTTAGAATACTTTATTCTGGTTGAATATTGTCTATTAATTACTTACCTGTGCTTGTGTTTGGTTCATAGATCATGTCTGCAATCTTTTCCTCCAATGGGTTATCTGATGTGCAGACAACTTGTTCTGATTCATAGGGAGGAGCAGGATCTGGTATAATAGCCAAATGTGACATTCCTGAAAAAACATGAACATGTATTATCCATAAACAGATTAAACATAGTTTTCGATACATGCTGGCAAAACCAAAAACTGATTGGGGCAAATTTACCTGTATTAGGGAAAACTGTTTTTAGCTCCATCATTTTCTGTAGATAGTGCCCTGCATCTGGTATTCTTTGGGAGGAATGGCGAGGATCGAAGTTTAAAACTGTGACTCTTGTATCATCCTCATCCCTAGATTGAGAAGTTAAGGACTGAGGTCGACTAAAGCTCATGTCCTTCAGAGGTTTTGGCTCTGAAGTCATCTTCCTTGGGACATTCCAAGCTGACTTTTTAGATGTGCATGAAGTTGCAGTCTCCTCCCTCATCACTTCCATGTTGTAGCTATTTATGGCAAACAAAAAGCCACCAACATGACTGCAACATTGAGCCAAACTACAAATACAAAGGAAAAATGAATATACAATATAATGGGTGCGTTCATAGTTCTGCCGTTGGTAGACAAAAGTTGCTGTTGGTAAAATTAACTACCATTGGCATACCATTGGTACCAATGTTTTTTGCCAATGGCATATTTTTCTGCAGACGATCTAGAGTGTGGGAAGTATTGGTAAATGACGTCACAACTGATTACAAACATGGCGGCGAAAATCAAGACATTAGTTCCCGGTTTTGGGAAAGCGATTTTCTCTCTAACTATGATAATTGGGGTGCAATATATGATAAAAATGTTGATGTTGTATAATTTGGGCTGAAAAAAAAGATGTTTGATCTTTGACATGTTTACAAAACTGTAATCAATTTTACCAATGTTTCCATTGGTAACATTGGTAAAATCAGTGACATTTGAATGCCATCAATAACAAAACTGTTCAGGGTTTATTGGTACAATTGGTACCATAAATGTCATCCAACTGCAACAATGGTTATTTGAAAGTTGGTACCACTGGTAGAACTATGAACTTTTTCCCCAGTAGGCTTATTAAATCATGGGTCTAAGTAAATTACTAAAATTTGAATTATATGCACACACACACACATATATATATATATATATATATATATATATATATATATATATATATATATATATATATATATGTCAATCGCTAAAGTTAACTAAATTTATTAAATTGAACAAAATACCAAGAGAAAAAACCAATGCACTTACCCTATAGGACATTGGCAGTAGGCATGTTCAGGTTTGTGATTTACAAAGTGTATATACACTTGATATCTCACTTTTTTCATAGATGCAAGCACTGTTGCTGACCCATACATGACACCGGTGTCAACCTGGTTAAAAAAAAAAATTAAAACACGCTTTGCTCTAAATGGCATTACAAATTAGAAATATGTAATAGGATGAAGTACAACACCATAAATTGTTTACGTTTTTTTGTATCAAATTGCCACGCCCACTTTGGTTTGTTTATAAATATAGCCATTATAGGATGCATAAATATAAATATGGATCTCATTTCGGATCCACACACATAAAAAATAATGAACATATCTTTTCAGTAAAACTAGCTCTAATATAATTTTACGAAGTTCTCACCTCACAAAATCCAATGTTTTGTACATCCCCCGCTTGGAAATGGGAGACAGCTCTGTCGAGAGTTCGGCAAGACCGAACGCCAGATGCTTCTTCTCGGACATCTCCCCCGTTTTTTTCTATCATAAACGAATGAATGTCTGAAAACTTAATATTGGGCGGTGTTACGTTTCCCAAGCTAGAATATTGCACCGAATTATAGGCTGGAAGACCGGGAAGGGCATGTACATTGTCAGGGATTTCTATTTCCCGCTTCGCCATCTTTGTTGCTGTAAACAAATGACGTTTGTCCCCCCAAGCGCGTTATGCGCATGCGTGAGATTTAGCCCGAATTAGTCTATTACCAGTAGGCTAGTGTTTGTTAGAAATTATGAGCAAATTTTAAAAAAGCAACTAATAATGAAGTTACATGTAAGCACTAAATCAAATCTGTAAAGGAGGTATTTTAAAACAGGCGTAGATAATGCAGATTAAAAAGTTGCAATATATAGAATGTTTCTTCATTAAAAGTTATTACCTTTAATTCTGACTTGAATGGCGTTCCATACTTTTTTTTTCAAGAGTTCAACAATATATTTTCTAATTTTTTAAAATGATTATAATCTAAACAGAACAGCATGTCCACTCTTGTTAATAAAAAAAAGTGTATCAATACTATATAGTAGACCTTCTTATGCTTAATCTTTGTAACTTTTTACCTTTACAAATTTGAAAATATAGATCTACTACTGTATCATCTAACAACTGTCGCCGGAAAACGCTGATTCTCATAAACAAAGTTTTTGATAGTCATGATTCTGTATAAATCATCATACAAACAAACATACATCCGACTGTATAACAGAGATACTCACACTCCCACTTTTCCACATCGCTGACGCTAATATCATGACGTCATATTATATAGGCGTACATGGTAAGGCCATGCCTTCGAAGCAATTTTTCTTTAAAATTCAATTTTAATGATCACATGTAGATCATGATGATTAACAGGTTTTATATTGAAGACCCAATAAGCACGTATAACTTGAAGTAGTAATTCCGTCGAAAGTGTTATGTGTTCTATATTATAGTTACGTACAGCTAGTACATACGTGTATAATTTACCAAGTTTCTCCATTCCCCAATTTTAGCATTTTATTTCAATAATCATAAACATGCATGCACCTTTGTGCCCAAATTACATTTATTCACTATAATGATAAAAAGTCCAAATTTTCTGGTTTGAAATGTCTCCTGTATTGCTTTAGGTTTCAATACACAAATAAAAATAAAATTTAAGTCAATCGGGGTTTTCTATGCCTATCTTCCCAAGTCAAGGGTTTCTGATCCACTCCGCTTCTCAGAAAAACCTTTGACTTGGGAAGATGTCTATGGCAAACGACACGAAAAGAACCCGGATGAATATGTCAAAAAATTGTGCGAGGAGTCCCTAAAAATTTCCGAATAGATAAAATATGTCAGATGTCCCCATTAAAAACCCAAAGGAAATGTATATTCGCTCCTGCGAATATTCTCCGGGTTCAAAGGAAGGGACATATAAAAGAAGAACAAGTAGAACAGTAGGTGTCCTATTATAGTAGCGCAGTCAGTGGACAATGCACTCGAGACCTGGGGCCCGTTTCACTAAAAGGCGTAAGATACGACTAAACTTAAGTTAGGCCTTAGGGCGTACGCCAAAATTTAGTCCGGCGTAAACTGCGTTTCACTAAGAGGCGTACGCCTGGCCGTAAACACTAGTATCGGACTAAGTTAAGGCCAGACTTACGTCCTTGACAACGAGCTTATGCATATGCCCAGACAGATGATAAACGGTAGAAAGGAAGATAGATAGATAAATATATAGATATATAGATAGATATATATTCTTTAGATAGATAAAAGGATAGAAACTTGTCAATTGTGTTTGCGTGAGAGAGAGAGAGAGAGAGAGAGAGAGAGAGAGAGAGAGAGAGAGAGAGAGAACCGTAAAGTATTCAGGCATACTAATCCTGTTAAGTGACAAAATCACACAGCAAAACTTGCTAAAATGTTTTATTTGAAAGATATATTAGATGAAGCATATAGGATATGTTCATTCAAAATTATTAACTCAACAGAACTATTTTGTTATCAATATCTATGGTGATTTAAACATGCTTCGAACACCCTTGGAATTTCTCTTTTGATCATGCGTCAATTATGGCCCGAGTATAAATATTTTTTATTAAATTTCCTGGTTTGCTATATCATTGAAAGAAAATCAGTGAATTTGTTTAAAAATAGAAAATATAGCGAATAAATGCAGTAATGAGCTTTTTAACCATGGATTGGACAATATTAAGCAAGCAAGCATCGAAAAAATTATACATACTAAAAATAACGAAATTTTAATATTTCATGCAAAAAAAACAAAAAAAACGAAAAAAAGGAAGAGGCTCGGATAAATATATATATTACTTTCATATTAAGATTTGTGTCAAGTTAAATTTTGAGCGAAAAGGACCTAGGAAATAATTGATATACAATTTGTTTCCGAAGTTACAAACAATAAGTGCATGCACGTTTATTTGTAAATGTTTCACCAAAGTTATCAGATCCAAGGTACAGATGTATGTGTCAGACGTATGGTGGACTCAACATAAACTACCTAAGTGCACTTACATGTGTATTTAGTATATTGAACGAGGCTTCATATAAATTTGAAGTTAAGAAAGAGTAGGTGTATGTACACTATCTAGCTACGAAATAAAATCTATTTAATCTGGAGTCAGTATTTTGCATCGGTTGTATGATAAATACATTATCTAATATTAAAAAAAAATAGGGACTTTTGACGACTCTAAAACATAGTTGGAGCTTTCATCATATTTTGGTATTAACATTTTAACAATACTGAAAATACTTTTGTGATTAACCTTAGTTTAACTACCTAAGCTAACACCTTTTACTCACCAAAAATGAAATAAAAAAAGAGGAAAATATAAAAGTCAATAATTCATTTAGCTTTAAATTTCAAAATTTATCCCGCTTACACATATTTTGCGTGGAAGTAAGAGAGGGGGGAATGAAATGCTTGAAATGCTAGACATTTCTTATACAAATATACCTTTGTACTACATGTGCATCATGTATGTATATTTTCTGCATTGTTCATTGCCCAATTTACTAAAATATATGAAACGTAAATCAAATTATTGAATCAAAATAATCAAATGAAAACTATATATCAATTGTCTAAATATGTCATTTTAACATGTAAACGGCAAGTGCAAATAAAAAGAATGTGCATAAAACATGGTAAGAAAGTTTCTATTCGAGAATAGGTACCACCTATCAAAACTCTCTATTTTCTTAATTTCATATGAAATTAATAAAATTTACCTGACAAATTGTACAATTTAACAATTTACAATTTAACGGTCAGCACCGATATTCTCAGCAACAGAATTATCAGTCAATTCCTGTTTACGCCTTAAGTTACGACTACCCTTGGCTAGGCGTAGATTTTTGTCTTAACTTAAGACGGGCGCAAAGTTACGCCTTTTAGTGAAACGGACCTTAGTCCAAATATTTGACTTAAGTCCGGACTTACGACAGGCGTAAGGTTACGCCGGGCGTACGCCTTTTAGTGAAACGGGCCCCTGAGTTCGATTTCCGTGATCGACTGAGGTTGTACTATATAAATAAATGTAGTGCCTGCTTATATGTCAGTTCTATAAAAAATGTCACTCGGATTGATAGATAGCAGTACATGAAACATGCAAATTTTGTTAATAATTTTCGGTCATTTCAGAATTGCAGCGATATCAAATACTAGTACAAGTTTCCCGTGTACACTATATGTTCCTGATCAAGCCACCAATATGTATGGCACGCCATGTTCACAAAAATCAGCTAATCATAGTTTTACAGTCGATAAACTAGGTTTAACGGTTGTAAACTATTAATAGTTTACGGACAGAAAACTATAGTTAACGACGATAATCTATATTTCACATCTGTTAACGCGATCATCTATGTTTCAGAAGTGTAAAACTATAATTAACACTGAAAACAACCATTTGCGATTGCAAAACATTATTTATCTGATAAATAAAGTTTCACGATTGTGAAACTATGATTAACAACTCTTAACTATAGTTAACGAATGTAAATTATAGTTTAGAGAAAAGAATCTATATTTATCAACAAAATCTATATATTCACGTTATTTGCAGACAGACAAACTTATATTATCAATCGTTAGCTATAGTTTACAACCATTAAATATAGTTTTACAGATGAAAACTATAGTTAACGAATCGTTAACTATAGTTTGTGGTTCGTAAACAATAGTTAATGGTCGATAAACCTAATTTATCAAATGTGAATTAAACTATGTTTAGTCCATTTTTGTGAGTTTGGCGTGCCAAAAATATGTGTTTCTAGTTCTGGAAACGCCGGAGGTAGAGCACAATTAGTGGAACAGGGTTTTAAGTGTTTATTATAACTGTTATTTGATTTCTGCTTTTAAACAGATTGCTAGAAATTATAAATCATAAAATAGTTATAGAAGGGAATTAGTTTATAAATGAACTGAGAAAGTTGTCCGAGTATGTTTTATCCTTTGGATATAGGGACATGTCCTATAAGTGGCAAAATACGATAAGCACTTGAAGAAAAAAGAATTGCATAGTGGATAACTTCCATCTGATCTTATGAAATCTTTTTAAAAAGTAATACTGCTACATTCAGTAATACAATTTAGCGAACTGTCCATAAAATATGAGCTATTGAGTCGTGTGTCGAGCTATAATACATCAGAACCATATACAAAAGCATATATTGTGACACATATTATAGTTATACAGTCAAAATGTCGCATATAATAATACAATGCACCTTGTTTTCCAATGATTGTGAAATATATACATATTTAATAAATTTACAAAAATCACTACTTGAGCTATCAAACCACGTACAAAATAAAACAAAATATGTTAGTACAAGCCAATTAAACCAGGTACAAAATAAAAATAATCTGTAAGTACTAGATCAATTAAACAACAGAATGATTCTGTTTTTGTCTTTGGTTCAATCAAAGAACTTTCCATACTTATAGACAATCAAACCACGTTCAAAAAATGACTACAAGTACTCGAGCTATTATATCACATGAAAAATCAAATAATTGAAAGTGGTCGAGCTATTAAACCACAAACAAAATTAAAGCCTAGCAATGTGAAATAGTTTTTGCATCTCTTTCGAAGTACATGTCAAATATTTTTAAAACTATGTACCTGCGATCCACTTCCTTCGAAAAAAAATACAAATGAAAAGGTACTCATGAACAAAATTCAATATTTTATCATACACTGTAGATCTAAGTTTCTATGGGTGTTTTTCCTTAATACAATCCTTGATTTCTCCGTCTAATTTTGAATTGTCTAAGTGGTTAACAACAAACCCGCCTGTAGGGTTTTTCTTAAGACTGGCTTTGCTTACATCTTTTCGTTTTCCAGCTCCTAAGAGAAAATCGCCGCTGTTTGAAAATCTACATGGCTGATTTTGGTCTTGAACGTTGAACTCGGCTAGATAAGTATCTTTACTCATCATTTCCTTCACTGTGACAGGACAAAGGAAATAGTTAGACAATTCGATAAAATGTATTGTTTTGTTGTTTTTGTCTACTTTGGATTTAGTATTTTTGCATGTATTTGGTCTTACTATTAATTCATCTTGTTTTCCGTGTTTCAGATTTTCTTTGCATTTTCCGTCGCGAATTTTGTTTAATACTAAAGTGTCCAACTTTTCAAAAAATAGTTTCTTCTTTTTGGTCTCGCTTTCCTTCTTTTTGATGAACACGACTATGTAACTATGCTTTGTTCTCGATTTCGTATTAGCAAATGAAGGTAACCTTCCTTTGAGAAGATGGTAGGTAATTTTTCTTCCCTCTTTCACGAATATGATGTGTTTTTCTTTGAAACCAGGATACAGCTCTCGTTTTGTTCGATGAGTTGGTGTTAAACTTCCTTTAAATGGAAAAGAAATTGCAATAATTTTTACTATTATAATAGAAGGTTGTTTGATCATGTACAAAACTGTTAAACGAGTCTCAGTAATAAACTTATAGCGCTTCACAAGTCTTCCCACATGCAGAATAAGAGGTTTTACTGAGTTGATCATTTGTATGTAAATGTAAATATTCTTTTAATTAATCAATACTGGGAAAAGAACACCGGCAAGTTTGATTGTTTATTGAAAATAACCCCAGCATCATAAAGGCCTAACCAGTAGAAGGCAGAATGTTTACATCATTTTTAAAGTTTTATAAAAGAAATGATAATTCATGTGTGTAAAGAAAGCGAAATAAAATATAGCATTTTAAGGGGGAATAACACACCTGGAAAAAGTCACTCAAATTGACAGTAAATTATTTGATTATGAAAGATAAAATGATAAATAAGCTGGACATATGTCAAATAAGCGAAAAAGATGCAGTTTCGGGATAAAAAATGAATATCTAAAAAATTCAATTCAGCAAGTAACAACAAAATTAACCACTTGCGGGATTTGATCTCGGATGTACGGATCACAAACCCGACAGTTTATCCACTCCGCTATGGAGTTAGTTACATGTTTTTTTCATAAAACGAAATGTCATTTCGATCAGAGATCAGCCATTTTGCGAAGATATAATTTACATTTTGTGTTATTCCCCCTTAATTGATGCAAATAGTATTGCCTAAAATACATATATTGTCTGAACTTTTTAAAACTGGGTTTTTCATGTCTTTGTTAATTAATATTACATTGATTAGATCCAGATTCTTTCAATTTAGTCCCATTAAATCCTTAAAATTCTAAAAATTAAGTGCCAATAAACACCCCCTCCCAACCACTGAATTTTTGTATTCTCGACAATTATGAAAATCCTGGAAGTTGTGTCAAAAGGAAACTGTTATATATTGAAATCAATTATTTAAAGAATGTCGAAAAAGGAAACGATTCTTTTTTTTAAATTCCCCGAAGTATCTAGATAATTTGAACTTAAAAATCAAACAAGATATTGGTTGGGGGTGAGAAAGAATTTTTTTACATTTTCAAAAGTATTTTTTGATATATGAAAACAGAAACAACCAAAGATCAAAATATCGATCATAGTAACCAAATCTAGCATCAAAAATCGTAACCCACTCATGATATCAATGCATACTTCTGCTATTATTAACAAAATGAATTCAATAGCTCTAGAAACTCCGGGGGGTTGGGGGGGATAGGGTTGGATAAAAATCATATACCATCGCAAATCATGAGATAATCTTTTTATCACGTTTTACCACTCCTTTGTTAAACGTCAAACTTTTCTATGAAAATTATAATTGTGAGCCGCACAACACATTTACTACAAGACGTTAACAACCTAACGCAAGGAAATAAGTTCCTTAAAAATTAACAAACAAACATTTCATTTTCGATCATATATTTATCAATTCATGAACATTTAAAAAAAATTAAACTTTGGGGGAAAATCATCTTTTAACTTTTATTTTGATGAAGAGAGCGTCATGTTACATACAGCATCGAATCATACATTCCTGCAAGTTTGGTGAAGGTTAGGCTTGTCGTAACTCAGGAGTAGAACTGCTTCAAAAACTCTATCCTGCTCACTTTTTCGGAAAATATAGGTAGTATGCAACATCCGAAGCATGACATTAACTAAATACATCCACATGCATTATATCTGCGAGTTAAGTTTAGTTTAGATATCGATTATGAATATCCAGTAAAAGATATATGACTGTCACACACAGTGTCCAAGACAAGAATGGTATCATTCATTCCCAGCTGCATCGTCCATGCAAGTTTAATGTGGGAAGGACTCGCAGTTTCTTAGTGTGGAACTTCTCCAAAGACTTTAACCGGTTTACTCATCTGCGAAATATAAGACTTGAATTATGCATTATTTTTTAAATGCTTTATTAATGCAAGTTTAGAGAATAAAGGTATCATTAACGATTAGGGTTTTCTTGAAAAAACTATAACCAATCACAAAGTCGGAAAACATAGGTTATGAACAGCATTCAAAGCATTAAGCATTCTCATTTCGTGTAGGTATGGGTTATAGTAACTAAGGGATAAAACTAATAAAAAAAGTTTAACTTATTACTTTTGGAACTTATGGGTCACATACCGCATCAAAAGCAATATTTTTACCATTCCTTGATACATCACTCAGCAAGTTTTGCTCCGATATACCAATAGATGCTTGGGAATGAGACCCGCTCCTATTAAACGTTTAAGCTGGTTCAAAAACGTTAATCTTGTGATAATGTAGAAATTGTTGGACGCCAGTTCAGCATCTGAAAACTTACTGGTAGTTTGAAACCTTAAATGCATCTTTCATATTACCACTTTAACCATTCTGGTTGTTATAGGACAAATAGTTCCTTAGAAATAGACCAACTCCAAAGAATCACTGGTATTAAGCGACTGCCAGTTACTGCAGTACTTGTCATCCAACATGATGAGTTATAACTTAAAAAGGCATAAAAGAAAAAAAAAACTAACTGACGCCGAGGGTGTAGCATAAGCTAAGGTAAGCTAAAAAGGATGAGTATGGATGATAATGGTATTCCATGCGGTACTCTCAGTATCTTATTTTTTAAACTCTCATGCATTTCACTAGTTCAATTCAACAGAAATAAGTTTCCAAACAAATTAAACACAAAAACAAGCTTTTACAAGAAATTACGGCTACTAAAAACTGTTTTTTCCTCAAGAATGATTACAAGATAAATGTATTACAGGCAAGTACTTTATAAACCTTATAAGCAAATCTTACTTGAATTGACTGCAATAAAACTATTTATGAGTGATACGGCTAGAAGAAAAACGAACCTCGATTCTTTGGAGCTTATCTAGAGAAAAGAAAATCACACTGACAATCTACATCATTTAGTTTTCTTTATAGATAAGATTTCTTCATACGATAGTTATCATAATGAAAAACTGAGAGTAGAACGAATGAAGAAAACTACAGAATATTTATTAAGTATTACCAAACAAGATCAAAATGGTTATTCTTTTTAAGTGTATATTCCAGTATCTATGTGTGCGATTTAATATGACCGAGAAACGAGCAATTTTTGTGGAACAATAAGAATTTTCATCATATTTTTGCAAAAAAAGTATAAACAAAAGTCCCCACCATATTTGAACTCGGTGTCTGCTGGTCAGTATATTTTGAAATTATATCCACTGCGCTGCAAAGATAAACAAATATGTCGATATATTCAATTTGTCAATGCAATTTAAAATTTATAACTTTATTGAGGTACTGTCATAAAAAGTAATAAGTCACAGGGTATGAAAGGCAACCGTGAACGCAGTCCTACATTCAAATATGATACCATTTCATTTAAAACTTTTTTCCGTATTTATAGAAAAACAAAACAATACTTACAATATACGAAGAACACAATGACGATTTTACATTATGCGTTTAATTTTCACAATAAAATAAAAATATTAATGATACAAATATGATAAGCATCCTTCCTTCCTTCCTTATTTATCTACGATATAATATATATTAATTATTCCTTTTTGTGATGTACAATTAACTTCCCACATCGTCGTGTTCAAGTTTATCGTCGCAAACCACAGTTGTTGACTAGTATAAAGCATTTATTATTTTTGAAGCTTTGTGGTAAATAAATATGTTTAAGCTGTGAAGAAGTAACCAAGAAGTAATGCATTAGAGGTTTACATAAACTATTTCGTGCAGACTTTTTCCTTCTTATGTTAATGATATTAAATGAATATTTTAAAAAGTGTCTCTGGTTTCTGTGTAAATTTCCCTACATTTTTTATTGTATTTTATTGGTTGAAATGTTTACAGAACGATACTTGTAAAATTTAATGTGCAATTGACACTATACCAATAGTACTTTTTTATTATATGGGGTTTCTTGTACTCTTGATATAGTGCATATATAAAGTAACGTATTTTAATTTTCATTTTACAAATTTCTGACTTCAACCATCCTTTGTTCACACTGTGACCGTGAAGGCACCGAAACAAAACAAGCAGACTGCTTGAAATCATATGATATCTGGTCATCCTACTTGTTAGTGGACAATATAAAATCTCACCTGTCATTTTGTTTTAAATTTTAATTTCTAAATAAATTGATAGCTAAATTAGTTTCTTATCTATTAAGTATAACATCAGTTATATTTTTGGTATTTAATTAAATTACATTCATTCACTACAATGATAAATAGTCCAGGTTTTCTGTTTTCAAATGTATCCTTTATTGATTTAGGTTGCAATACACAACTAAAAATGATAAGTCAACCGGGGTTTTCTATGGCAAACAACATGAAAAGTTCCCGGAAGAATATGTCGAAAAATTGTGCGAGGAGTCCCTAAAATTTCTGAATAGATAAAACATGTCGGATTTCCCCATTAAACATCTTTTTGCTTCTGAGAATATTTTCCGGGTTCAAAGAAGAAAACGGTTATTTTTTTGTTGACAGGTATGGGTATTTATTTAGAAAACCAATAACAAGTGCATGGTGGAAGCAGAAAGTAGAGATATGTAATAATTTTTGTAATACATGGATTTGTTTTACATGGCGATATAGAGCATTACCAATAGTCGTGTTGAATTAACTGTAAGCTTAAAAAAG
This sequence comes from Magallana ariakensis, assembly GCA_020458035.1. Taxonomy (NCBI): domain Eukaryota; kingdom Metazoa; phylum Mollusca; class Bivalvia; order Ostreida; family Ostreidae; genus Magallana; species Magallana ariakensis. The sequence goes on along the minus strand of CM035816.1, from coordinate 27,942,689 downwards.
GAAAACCATTATTCCTCTATTTCAATCGGTTAATTTTGGTTAGATGTACATAGTTTGGCATAAGTCTAGTATTTGGTAACGAACATGTAGAGTTATCTTTCTTACAATTTTATTAATCAATTAAGCTTACTTAGCAATCATTTTTTATTTCTCATACCAGTATATCTATATACTTATAGTTTTACAAATAAAAACTATAAGTCAATTTATTCAGAAATAGACAGTACAGTACAGGTAAGTTATGCATTGAAATTAATTTTATTCAAGTCCACGCCTACGATTATGGTACAGCTTATATTGTTATTTGAACTGATGTTTTAATCATATTGTATTATTCAACTGTAATATTAACTACACATGTATAACTGTACCAAACATGTATACATTTGATAGTCAGAAGCCTATATCATATTAAATATTAGTATTATAAATCACAGTGCAATCATTGATTAAACAGTGTTATGTGATATGAGTACAACATTAAAAGTATTTACCCAGTCGTTTCGTCTATTACATGTATTTTGTTTTATGAATAATTTGATATAAGTACACATTTAAGGACATGGTGAAAAATAGTGACACATGGATTTCAAATATTAGGAAAGAATTATGCACCTTAGGCTTGGCCGATTTATATCAGAGTACTATGAAAGAATCTGTTATTTTTGATATTATATATGCTAGAATGTGTGATGTCTTTATACAAAAAGTTGTATGATAAAATATTAGAATATTGATAATGCAAACCTCGCTTGAGCCCTATCAAAACGTCATTTGAATTTATTTGACTGTATAGTACAAAATCGATTCGTAGTGTTAACACAGAGAAAGACATTGAAAAATGTAAATTTAAGTAAATTTTAAATATCTGTCTCAGTGAGTAACAAAATAAGATATTTTAACTCTTTATTTGTACATAATTATACGCTTTATAAGTATACTGTGTATCTTAACTGCATTTAAAACAATGCTCTGGAGCAATATTCTTCGAAATCTCTCAAAAATCTTTGAAGTTTGAAAGCCGAAAAAGCCAATTCAGTCTACAAAATAATGCAAAAAAAAATGCAATTCATGAAGTCATCATCACTAACTCTTTACATTCTTAGTTAATCAATGCTTTAATATTTAAATTGAAAATTTAAATTTGCATGAAAAACTGATTATAGTGAGTAAGAAATTTTACATTATATAATATAAATGGGGTTCAACTAAATTATTGCTTAGGTTGTAATATATTTATGGCGTTGAAGAGTTTATTACCTTTTGTAATTCTGTCTTTTGGAAGTTAATCTGGTACCAATGTGCTTTCTTGATGGAGAACTGGTTGACGTCACAGAGACTGTCGGGTTAGTGATTGTTACAAATACTATATAAACAGAAAATCATAAATTCTAAACCTATGTTTTTTACTTACTTTCTTATGCCTGCTACCCCTTCTGGGGCATAGTCCGCTGACAATATTTCTCCTATCTATCTGTCTATCTATCTATCTATCTATCTATCTATCTATCTAAAAAAAATTACAAAAAGCATGCATGTACACCATTTTTGCTCTTCATCTTTAAGTTATAAAATATTGTGTTACGGCTACGCGTACCTGCCAACTTCGAAACTTCTCAGCATATAATAGGAAAGTCAACCTCTTGACACATACGTAAACTATCTTTGAGACGTTTCTGCACATATCTCATACTGAGATGAAGCATTGATACCCCCATTCTTATCTTTTTAATTGAACTTTTTTTGAGTTCTGTGCAAAATACATATAATACTTGTTTGTGAATTTGTATAGTCTACCAGAAAACAGTGAATAATTTAAATATCATAACACTGTCGTTTTTCTATAACTCACTGCAAATTCAAAATGAAAATACATTGTGTTATCGTTTATGGAAATATTGTATGGAATTATCCTTTTGTAAGGAACAATATATATATATATATATATATATATATATATATATATATATATATATATATATATATATATATATATATATATATATATAATCATTTTTGAAGAATAAGTTTTATTTACCTGGACATTCTTGGCTGTTACAAGAGGCTGTTTCTATGGAATTTCCATAACACGGCAGTCCACCACTAGATGGGGAGGGTTGGTCACATGACCTGAATCTGACACGCATCCCAACTCCACAGGATTTGTCACAGGGCGTAAACTGACCCCAGGCACTCCAACCGCCATTCACTTTTTATTGAGGAAAAATAGTGATTTGGTCAAAATAAACAACAGGTAAACACTGAAATTTTAACAGTGTTTGCTTTACCTGGACACGTTTGCGTGTTACATAGTCTCGATTCCGTACGTTGACTCGACCTTCCACATGCATCTTGTGTAAATATTGTCTGGAATTGTAAGCCGTGTCCACAAGATGCGCTACAGGAACTCCATCCCCCAACAGAATACCTACTGGTTCCTGAATGAATTACAATTCTTTTGTTGATAATTGAAATACATGGATGTCAAACCGACTTCTAAAGAAATAAAAGCGACCTTAATTGTTATTCTATATCTTTAGTGTATCCAGATAAAAAAGTTTTACACGAAAATACGAGAAAAGTTTAAAGATGTAACTTTTTTACAACAACAAATTGGCACAATAATATTCGTTTTAAATACAAGTTCTCCATTAATGATATTGACCATTGTTAAACTGTATTAGATACATGTAATTTTTATGTGATTTTCTGTTACAGCCCAATGTATTTAAATTCAGTGAAACTTGTTTGAATACGATAGGAATAAATACATTTATTACATATGGGACGGAAACATAAAAAAAATCATAAAAGAACTATTGGTGGGGGGGGGGGGGGGCTGGTCCCCCACGTTTCTCGAAAAATACATTGTTTTTTTTTACATATAAAAAAAATGAATGTTGACCTAACTGTCCCTCGATCCCCCTTTTTTTGGGAACAATGTAAAAGTAAACATTGAAGATTGGCGAAGGACTGCCCTTATCCCTTCAAAAACGATGTAAACTATGTGCCTGAAAAAAAATATGCAGACTTAGAAAAAAGAAATAAACAAACCAGAACATTTCTCACAACGTCCTACAGGATAGCTTCCCGTTCCTACAACATGTTCATCCGGGCCACAATTATACCAAATGGCTTGAACTGGTGATTCTGCATCGTGTCAAAAATGTCAAATCAAACATATGTACATGTATGTAGTGTATATAAAAAATACAAGAAACCAAAGGTTAATTTGTGCCTCATGGAGATCAAAAGAAATTTCAAATGCTTTATTCCAATAAAAGGCGTCATAGTTTTTATCCGAATTAGATTCTACTTACCAGCAAATGCATGTATAATTATTATAGTAAAAATTACTCTACATTTCAAAGTCGTCCAATCCATGAAAAAAACTTGAGTTATACGAATTATTTAAAAGATCTGCAGAAGACACTGTCGATTTAAAAGTGAGCGATAAGCAAACATGTACTGTCATATATTATAAAGTTATTTCAATCAAAGGAAAATGGTTTATCATTTGTGGGGATTGGTAGCTAGTTATCTAAGGATTTCAAACATGCCATGCGTACATTGCTAAATTTTTGCACTTTATAACCTCTGTTATGTTTCACAAGGAACTGGACAAAACTATTTATTCCCAGTTTTCATTGGACGAGAAAAAACACCAATATGACGCATACACTTTATCTCGTATATAATTACAATGTATATACACTAGTCTACCGATTATGGTACATTTCAGGCACCTTGCAACGAAAGGGACCGCCTTGCATTTGCAATCAAAATGTTCCTTAAATTTAAATGTAAAAAAATGAATATTTAAGTCTTCTGCTACCTTACTTTTTTAAGACAGTATTAAAATGATATTTAAAGAAGTTGATCCCCCTCTTTGACGATGCTTCGAGTCGTCCTTCCTTATATATGGACAGGTACATGTATTTTTTTTATTAAATAAAATACAAATAAGACTATTTTCATGCATGTTGTATATTTAATTTTCAAAAATATATCAGGAAGGAAACGTTCAGGAAACGTTAACTATTTTTTTCTGTTCAACGCTGAAGCCACTTATCCCCTCTCCAACAAATGAAAACAAAATTGACATATTTACAATTCTAAAATTCTAAAATATGTGATATGATGCTTGTTTTAAAATTTACATTTTGAAAATATTTTTTATAATAAATAATCTGTTCACAGAGTTGCAACAAAATACGTAAAAACATCCATCGACGTCATATCACACGACACCAGGCCCCAAGTTCCACGCGGACGCAACGGTACCAGACCCTGATCCTGGTCACCTGACACCAGCGGCCTCAATCATGCAGCTATGAATACGTCTGACAGAGCTCAGACTTGATTCTCACTACAGGGCAGCGGCTGCATATCATGTCAAAGGGATATATATATATATATATATATATATATATATATATATATATATATATATATATATATATATAATCACACGCAGGGGAATATTTGAAATAAGACTTTGAAAAATTACCATGGTCCTCCGAGTGAGTTTGGTCAGACACACGTACAAAAGTACTCTAATAGTGACCTTGACCTTATAAAGCGGCCCGTTAGTCCTCAGTCAACTGAGTGGGACTAAGGTTGTTGCAACATCGACAACAATTTCGTGAGAAGACATGTAATCAAATATTGAATCTAGTGAAAAAAATTAGCTGTGGATTTTTTTTTACATCTAAATAATTTCATTTTTCAGAAGAATGGCTACAACATGCGAGATTCTTGTCCAAGGATCAGAGGATGGACACGCGTACTCGATAAATCCGCACAAACAATTCACCTACATAGACGAAAATCAAACAAAATGTACAATATTTTCGCCCTCGTTTCTTTTTTTTCTTTTGAATTAATTTTCTTTGTGTGACGGACCAGGAATGGGATGCCCAATGATCAGTTTGAAAAATGGCACTCGGATTGATAGATAACAGTATATTTAACATGCAAATTTTGTTAATAATTTTCGGTCATTTCAGAACTGCAGCGATGTCAAACACTAGTACAAGTTTCCCGCGTACACCATCTGTTCCTGACCAAGCCACCAATATGTGTTTCTAGTTCTGGAAACGCCGGATATAGAGCACGATTAGTGGAATAGGGTTGCACAGTGCTATTTATTACTTTAATGTGCTGCATTTTGAGACCAGTGTAGCCCTTCCGTCTTATGGATCCACTTGAGGTCCAGCTCAAACTTAGCAATCACCAAGTCCAATTGTTGATTATCAAACAATTTATTAACAAGCGTGATCGTATAGTCAAAGTTACAATATCAATTAAAAGCAACCCAAACAAAAAATCTGCTTAACATCATTTTACATGAGTATATATAACATTTTACCTATGATTGACCTTTCCGACTACTTCGGCCCATCTACGATGATCATGAGTGAACATTTAGTGTTCAAATTCCAGAGTTATATTTTATTTCTAAATAAAGTAACAAAACTGTCAGAACTGCCTATCAAAGAGTATGGATGCAGGATTTGAGTCTCCGAGTTCTGAGTCTCGGAGTCCCCCACCTTGGTATAATGCATCACTTACTCATAATAGATTCATTCATACGTGGCTAAAAGGTTACAAAGGTTATATAGAATATGCAATACATGACTCAATATAGAGTACCAGAGCTATCGATGCAGACATAGAATCGCCGAATATGACAACTTATTTATAAACTCCCAATTTGGATATTTGTGCCCGCATTCTACACCTGATTGCATAACATCATTTAGGAATACTGCGAAGTGCTTCAAGAGTCAAAGAGTTCATTCTGTTAGTTATCATTTGCACAATTCATTGCACAGTATCTAGGTATAGATAAGGATCATAGTGACCCATTTGTAATACTAACAATTCAAGGTCATAGCATAGCTATCTCATTACACCAGGAACTGTACAACATTTGTGTAAATTTTTACTTATATTTTTTAATTCAGATCCTCGATCCGTTCCTTTTTCCGCTACACGACAATAGAAACAAGAGGCCCATGGGCCACATCGCTCACATGAGGAACAATAGGTATGATGAAATCAGCTTAATGGAGTCATAATACAAACTATCTGGACAATGTAGTATAATACATGTAGATCCTGTATAAATGAAAATCCATTCCCCCCCCCTCATTTTTATTATCATTAGTCCCTTTTCTAACAGGGTGATTTTATAGTCATAACACATGTTGAGCATTGCAGTTTTCAAAAAGATCCTAAACAATTGTTTATGTATGGTATATAAACCTACATCAACCTCTGAACCCCTTGTGAGGCCCAAGAATCATCAAGGGGCCAAAGTCTAAACAATTTTAAACAATCACCTGGCTGATTAGTTTCTATGAAGAAGATTTTTAAAGATTTACTCTATATATTCCTATGTAAAAGTTTGACCACCCATTGTGGCCTCATCCTACCCACCGGGGTCATGAATATCACAACTTTGAATCTGCATTACCTGAGGATGATTCCACACAAGTTTCAGCTTTCCTGGCTGATTAGTTTCTGAGAAGAAGATTTTTAATGATTTACTCTATATATTCCTATGTAAAATTCGATCCCCCCTTTATGGCCCCACCCTACCCCCAGGGATCATGATTTTCACAACTTTGAATCTACATTACCTGAGGATGATTCCACACAAGTTTTAGCTTTCCATACTTTTTAGTTTCTGAAAAGAAGATTTTTAAAAATTTACTCTATATATTCCAATGTTAAAGTTTGACCACCCATTGTGGCCTCATCCTACCCACCGGGGTCATGATTTCCACAACTTTAAATCTGCATTACCTGAGGATCCTTCCACACAAGTTTCAGCTTTCCTGGCTGATTAGTTTCAGTGAAGAAGATTTTTAAAGATTTCCTCTATATATTCTTATGTAAAATTCAACCCCCATTGTGGCCCCACCCTACCCCCGGGGTCATGATTTTTACAACTTTGAATCTACATTACCTGAGGATGATTCCACACAAGTTTCAGCTTTCCATACTGATTAGTTTCTGAGAAGAAAATTTTTAATGATTTACTCTATATATTCCTATGTAAAAATTCGACCCCCCATTGTGGCCCCACCCTACCCACCGGGGTCATGATTTTCACAACTTTGAATCTACACTACCTGAGGATGCTTCCACAAAAGTTTCAGCTTTCCTGGCTGATTAGTTTCTGAGAAGAAGACTTTAAAAGATTTACTCTATATATTCCTATGTAAAATTTCAACCCCCCCATTGTGGCCCCACCCTACCCCCAAAGGTCCTGATTTTCACAACTTTGAATCTACACTACCTGAGGATGCTTCCACACAAGTTTCAGCTTTTCTGGCTGATTAGTTTCTGAGAAGAAGATTTTTAAAGATTTACTATATATATTCCTATGTAAAAATTCAACCCCCCATTGTGGCCCCACTACCCACCGGGGTCCTGATTTTCACAACTCTGAATCTACACTACCTGAGGATCCTTCCACACAAGATTCAGCTTTCCTGGCTGATTAGTTTCTGAGAAGAAGACTTTTAAAGATTTACTCTATATATTCCTATGTAAAATTTCAACCCCCCATTGTGGCCCCACCCTACCCCCGGGGGTCCTGATTTTCACAACTTTGAATCTACATTACCTGAGGATGCTTCCACACAAGTTTCAGCTTCTCTGGCTGATTAATATTTGAGAAGAAGATTTTTAATGATTTACTCTATATATTCCTATGTTAAAATTTGACCCCCCATTGTGGCCCCACCCTACCCACCGGGGTCATGATTTTCACAACTTTGAATCTACACTACCTGAGGATGCTTCCACAAAAGTTTCAGCTCTCCTGGCTGATTAGTTTCTGAGAAGAAGACTTTTTAAGATTTACTCTATACTGTATATTCCTATGTAAAATTTCAACCCCCCATTGTGGCCCCACCCTACCCCCGGGGGTCCTGATTTTCACAACTTTGAATCTACACTACCTGAGGATGCTTCCACACAAGTTTCAGCTTTTCTGGCTGATTAGATTCTGAGAAGAAGATTTTTAAAGATTTACTATATATATTCCTATTTAAAAATTCAACCCCCCATTGTGGCCCCACTACCCACCGGGGTCCTGATTTTCACAACTCTGAATCTACACTACCTGAGGATCCTTCCACACAAGTTTCAGCTTTCCTGGCTGATTAGTTTCTGAGAAGAAGACTTTTAAAGATTTTCTATATATATTCCTATGTAAAATTTCAACCCCCCATTGTGGCCCCACCCTACCCCCGGGGGTCCTGATTTTCACAACTTTGAATCTACATTACCTGAGGATGCTTCCACACAAGTTTCAGCTTTTCTGGCTGATTAATATTTGAGAAGAAGATTTTTAATGATTTACTCTATATATTCCTATGTAAAATTTCAACCCCTCATTGTGGCCCCACCCTACCCCTGGGGGTCATGTTTTTCACAACTTTGAATCTACACTACCTAAAGATCCTTCCACACAAGTTTTAGTTTTCCTGGCTGATTAGTTTCTGAGAAGAAGACTTTTAAAGATTTACTATATATATTCCTATGTAAAAATTCGACCCCCCATTGTGGCCCCACCCTACCCCCTGGGGTCCTGATTTTCACAACTCTGAATCTACACTACCTGAGGATCCTTCCACACAAGTTTCAGCTTTCCTGGCCAAATGGTTCTTGAGAAGAAGATTTTTGAAAATTTCTCAAAAATTCTCAATAATTCCTAATTAACTCCCCTTGAGAAAAGGCGTGGTCCTTAATTTTCACAACTTTGAATCTCCTTTGCCTAAGGTTGCGTTGTGCCAAGTTTGGTTGAAATTGGCCCAGTAGTTCTTGAGAAGATGTCGAAAATGTGAAAAGTTTACGGACAGACAGACGGACGGACAGACGGACGGACAGACAGACATACAGACAGACGGACGACAGACAAAAGCTCACTTGAGCTTTCAGCTCAGGTGAGCTAAAAAGGGGAGGATCAAAGATCTGATTTTAAACAGATTGCTAGAAATTATTAAAGCGAATTAGTTTATAAATGAACTGAGAAAATTGTCCGAGTATGTTTTTTCCTTTGGATACAGAGTCCTATGGTGCAAAATACCATAAGCACATGAAGAAAAAAGAATTGCAGAGTAAATAACTTCCATCTGATCTTATGAAATCTGTTTAAAAAAGTAATACTGCTTCATTCAGTAATACAATTTAGCGAACGGCCCATAACATATGAACTATTGAGCCGTGTGTTGAGCTATAATGCATCAAAATCACACACAAAAGCATATAATACGACACATAATTATACAGTCTAGTAAAATGTCGCATAATATAGTAATATAATACACCGTCTTTTCCAATTGATTGTGAAAAATATACATATATAAATAAATTTACAAGAATCACTACTTGAGCTATCAAACCACGTACAAAATTAAAAAAAAATATGTTAGTACAAGCCAATTAAACCACGTACAAAATAAAAATAATCTGTAAGTACTAGAGCAATTAAACCACAGAATCAAAGAACTGTCCATACTTATAGACAATTAAACCACGTTCAAAAAATGAATGCAAACACTCGAGCTATTAAATCACATAAAAAATCAAATACATGTAATTGAAAGTAGTCGAGCTATTAAACCACAACAAAATTAAAGACTATCAATGTGAAATAGTTTTTGCATCTATTTCGAAGTACATGTCAAATATTTTAAAACTATGTACCTGCGATCCACCACTTCCTCCGAAAAAAAAAAATGAAAAGGTACTGATGAACAAAAAAAATATTTCATCATACACTGTAGATATTTAGTTTCTATGAGATTTTTTAAATCAAAGAACAGATCACTAAAAAATTAGAATTCTTCAGTTTGGAGTGTGGGAGAGTCTTTAAATGCTTGTTGTTGGCTTTGTTTATTTCTACATGCAATCCTTGATTTCTCCGTCTAAATTTGAATTGTCTAAATGATTAACAACAAACCCGCCTGTAGGGTTTTTCTTAAAACTGGCTTTGCTTACATCTTTTCGTTTTCCAGCTCCTAAGTGAAAATCGCCGCTGGTTGAAATTCTACATGACTGATTTTGGTCTTGAACGTTGAACTCGGCTAGATAAGTATCTTTACTCATCAATTCCTTCATTGTGACGGGACAAAAGAAATAGTTGGTTAATTCGATGACATGTATTGTTTTGTTGTATTTGTCTAATATGGATTTAGTATTTTCGCATGTATTTGGTCTTACTATTAATTTATCTTGTTTTCCACGTTTCAGATTTTCTTTGCATTTTCCGTCGCGTATTTTGCCTGATACTAATGTGTCCAACTTTTCAAAAAATAGTCTCTTCTTTGTGGTCTCGCTTTCCTTCTTTTTGATGAACACGACTATGTAACTATGCTTTGTTCTCGATTCCGTATCAGCAAATGAAGGTAACCTTCCTTTGAGAAGATCAAATGTAATTTTTCTTCCCTCTTTCACGAATATGATGTGTTTTTCTTTGAAACCAGGATACAGCTCTCGTTTTGTTCGATGAGTCGGTGCTAAACTTCCTTTAAATGGAAAAAAATTGCAATATTTTTGATATTCTTTTGTGATAGAAAGTTGTGTGATCATGTACAAAACTGTTCAACGAATCTCAATCACAAACTTATAACGCTTCACAAGTCTTCATATGAGTTTCCCATAAGCAGATTGAGAGGCTTTACTGAATCTTATTAATAAGTGTAATTTGATCATTTTCATGTAAATTTATTTATACCCGGAAAAGAATACTAGTATTTACAAGTTTGATTGTCTATTGAAAATAACCCCAGCATCATAAAGGCCTAACCAGTAGAAGGCTGAATGTTTACATCATTTTTGGGAGTTGATTTTAATCAACTCTCCTATGCAGTTATTTTGGTAAACCGGAAATAAAAAAGTGTTTGGGCCTAAGTACAAATCATCACCGCTGACAAAACGTAGTACTTGATAATAATTGATAAATTCGATGTAATGTTTAAATTTAGAAGCATTGTTTTTCAAGGAAATTTACTTATAAATACCTTAAATAGAGTCAGATTTTAAATGGTACAAACAATTTAGATAGTTTTTGTAGTCTAATGTATTCTTACGCCAGAGTTTGATTACAGTGGTAAAGGACAGACTATCCGATCTAAAAATAGAACCGGTCTAACGTAGACTGGACTTTTTTAGAAATATTTCGATTTTTTGATACAGTCATAATACATCGTAGAATTTGATGGCGTTAATTCTATCTTTGAATATTAAACAACGTGATGTATATAGGGTTTTCCGTCTGTACCTCAGAATTTTTTTCGAAAAAGCCCTATAATTCATAAAAGAAAAAAATGTGTGAAATCATTCAAATAGAGTTTAAAAAAACTACTTTTCATGCAAAATAATACTGTAAACGTACTATATTTAGCGTGTACGATATTTCGCGGAATATGAATTCTCAACAAGTTAGCGTGGATTTAATTTCGCGCATTTCTGAATGTACCTATTTATCTACTTACATATTTTACATTTGGTGAGGTACTTGATTTAGCGGACACTGTTTTCCGCCAAAAACGCTAAATAGAATACACAACCAAATGTAATACGTTTACAGTATATCGCTGATATCAAAATAAATAATAATCAATAAAATCAACTCCCATCAGTACATCAGTACTTTGATTAAAGTTTTATAGAAGAAATCTGACAAAAATTTGATGTTACGTGTATTTAGAGTGGGATACCTATCATGTTTGTAACTCGTATTTTAAGTGTCAGTCTAAGATATTTCAAACTCAACTTTTGATAAAAATTCTGTCTAAAGTATATTGGAAAATATTCAATTTTAATTTTAAAGTTAAAATATATGGATTTTTTCTTTTCTAAATAATAGTTTATGACAAGAAAATATTTCTGTTGGATCTAAAGAGTTATCTTCGACGGTTCGAACAACGAAGGGGGGGGGTTGGGGTTGGCACATAACGTTATCATAATTATGGACGTGATTTTTTTGTGCTAGTACAGGTATTTCAGTAGGCTCCTGGTGACTTTTCTGTTTTTCATAAACATTGTGGGTACTTAAAATTTTGGTTATCTTCAGGCATGTTTACGAAAATGTCCTACGATTCTTCTTAAAAAAGTTTCTATATAAGACAAATCTTAGGAAAAAAATAGGTCTATCCTGAGTCGAACTTAGAGGTGAAAACCAAAGCTATCTTAGGAATATCCTATACTAAGAATTCTTACATCATTATATTACATAGATGTACACAACACTTAGATCCCATCTAAGAGGTTTCAAGAAGTTGTTATATTTGTGGAAAACGACAAGGGATGTTTAAATTATTGATAATTCATGTGTGTAAAAAAAGCGAAATAAAATACAGCAATTTACTTATACTATATTTGAAAATCAATATATTCTGTACTTTTAAAAACTGAGTTATACATGTATTTGTTTAAGAAATAAAGTACGAGTTTTCGTGAATGTTGCAGAATAACCTCCGAGGTCGAGAAATGTTGTTTAGAAATATAAAAGCCGAGGCGAAGCCGAGGCTTTTATATTCAAACAACATTTTGAGACCGAGGGGGTTATTCTTAACATTCACGATAACAAGAACTTTATTTCTATTCTACTAACAGCTCCGACTATCAGCTGATCGGTTTATCTATAGAGAGAGGAAGTAGGTCATATTTTCAAGGGAGGTGAATCTGATTGGTTGAGGCGGCTGTTCCGCGTACATGTAACCCCAAAGGTTTTTACTAGTATTGTTAGTACATCGGCATGATTGTTTACAAGTACATCGATCGCAGACTATCGATCAGAATCAAATGCAGACGATATATTTTTCGATGAATGAAATACACACTAAAATTATTTATGATTTTTAAAAAAATTAATTCAGATTAATGAAATCGATAATTAACGTATTAATTTGTTTATTTTTTTTATTTGGACGAACAAGCAGTGAAAATGTGTTAGGAGAGGGTCTTTGAACAGCCGCGATTAGCTCTTTGAAATAAACATTAAAGGGAATACACATGCTCTAAAGGACACAAACTCGTGTTGTCAATTGTGTGATTTTTTTATACAGAGCAAGTTTTTAGGTTATAAACTCATAATCGACTCGAGTATGGTATGTGTTTAAGATCTGATAATATATTGATGACGTTCGTGGTATATTTAAAAAATAAAGTACGAGTTTTCGTGAATGTTGCAGAATAACCTCCGAGGTCGAGAAATGTTGTTTAGAAATGTAAAAGCCGAGGCGAAGCCGAGACATTTATATTTCAAACAACATTTCGAGACCGAGGAGATTATCCTGCAAAACATTCACGATAACAAGAACTTTATTTCTATTCTACTAACAGCCCAGTATTTCTACAGATCGTTTCTCCTATAGAGAGACGATCTAGGTCATTTTGACGGCTGTTCCGTGTAACCCAAACGGTTTTGTTAGTAACGTTTACATGTGTATCGATCAAAAGAATCACATGCAGACGACAGAATTTTTCTTTGGATTTTTAATAATCTTCACTTATCTATAAAATATCTTTGAATCATATTCCTAATATTTTAAGGGCAATTTAATAGCGAGCGCAATAGTTGCACATGGATTCAACGGGTTTTTTTTTGCGTCAGTTACTCTGACCCGTAATGTCCTGTTTTAATCGGACCACCAGTTCCCTGTAAATATGGTTTCTCATTTCATGCTCTCACAAGAGCAAGAAAAAAATAATTAAAGATCGACTATGTACATGCATTGTAAATATACTGCTGACACAACGTAATTCCATTTCACAAAACTAACGGAGTAATCGTCCTTTCGAGTGATGTCACAATGGATTTCTTACCCAATTAACCGACAGAATTTTTCGGCGTCAGTAAATTTCGACCTACAATACAATTCAAAAAATGGCGTTCTCACATTCTCGCGAGAATCAAAGTAAAACTTTTCAGAAACAGATAAAATGAGTAATTTCAAGAACATCATGCTTTTTAAGTTAATAAAACAGTATATTTCGCGTAGTTTTTTTTTCAAGGTAGTTTTTAAAGAGACAGACGACACTTGACCGACGTGAACGTTGACGTCACAATAAGGGAAAATACTCTAAATAGTTATTTCAATCTGCTGAAATATAAATACCAAAATCTTTTCAAAATCTTGCAGAGCTAACGAATGAGTACATTTCTTCAGAGGTAGGAAACAGTTGTAACTTGCCCTCATTTGGATAAATGCTCACATTTATTTTATTCACAATATTTACGGTAATTTCCATTAACCTTTTTTTAAAGGGGGGCGTGGCAGCCTTATTCAAAATATCTTCACAAGCTAAAAGAAAAAACAAATTCTCAAATTCTAATCCGGCGAGAGGAATGGGGAGTGCGTAGTAAAAATCTTTAGTTGCGCAATGGTATCTTTATTTTCACTCCCATTTATTGCATGCTCCCAAAGGGGGGGGGGCTCCATTTTCCTTATTTGATCAGTAAATTTTTTTATACGTAAATTAAAAAAAAAATATTATTTTTTTAAACGGGGGGGGGGGCAACTCTATGATAAGTCAATTTTTTATATGTAAGTTTAAGAAAAATGTATGCTGCAAGAAAAGAGGAAATAAACTGCAATGAACATTATGTTAAAATCTTTATTATTCAACAACATTGTATATGAAATAATTTCTACTTATAAATAAATAAAAAAATATCTTATAAATTATGAATACTTAATAGCAGGAAACAAAATTTCCGCGAATTTAACATCTAGTGAATAATTGCTTGAGTATAATAATGAGGAAAAAAAAAGATTTACTTAATCATTTATCTTATCATAAAAAACACAACACAGAACAGGTTTATGTTTTAATGGCATAACAGTACAGTTGACCCCGCTTACTATAATAGTTATTTTGTCAGGAAAAATAATGGTCTTAAGCGGTCTATCATATTAACGATCATGGCTATTGCTAAAACTAACTACATGTATTACTGGATGGAAAAATTGCATGATCAACCAACAAACTTCCGATTACCTGACATGCTTTCATTTTGTTTTTGTTTTTGTTTTTTTTTTCTCTACTTCCGGTTTTGACTAAATCTACCAAGGCATACATGAGACACTTCGTTTTTTTTAATAACTTCTTATAATAGAATAATCTAATATCTTACTAGAATTGTGCTAAACCTTTCTTAATTTAGCACATTCTTCCTATTACATAAACTGTAAACAGAACTGCAGTAGTCAAAAATGACACTTGACAGGTACCCAAGCCACGCGCGGTGAGGCGTGACTAATTCTGTCTGCCCAGTTCTATCGGTATACCGGTATTTCAAAGTGATTTGGGGGCTCGGAGTGTTTTTACAAGCTACTCATGAATGTGTAGCACGTGAAAAGGTATGAAACTCAATTTACAGAAGTATTCTTTCCATTATAAAATCGGGATGCACTTAAAAAAACTGTTAAATTAACCGAAGAAATTATGAACGGGTTTTATATAATTGTTCTTCACCAAAATATATTTTTAAAATGAAACCCACATAAAAATAATTCTTGTTTTTATCGCTGTAATGAAAATTTACTGGAAAAATATGTATGTTTTATTTTATTTTGCATTCAAATTCATTTACATTACGTTACTACTTTTATTTTCATTGATTTATCATAATTCATTATTTGATCACATGCTGCGCTCGCCCCAACGGTCGCACCGTAAAACATATTACGATTATTACTTCTACACGTTATATATTTTATGTAAATACATGCAGTGAAAATTTGCTAGGGAGGTCATAGGAACAGCCACATTGATCTCCTAAAAATAAACATTTGAGGTAATACACATCTTTTTGACTAGAACAACCACGTGAAATTTACATGGTTTTAAAACATTTTACTGTTTGAAGTGGTACTTTCATGATCAGTGCGAGACAAATAGGTATTTCTGATCTGATAATTTACTGATGACGTTCGTGGTATACTAGCGGAAAAAAGAAATTGTGCATTATAAAATTAAGTATAACGTTTCTATATCTATTGTTTGTATTTATAAAATTTAAACAATCGATAATGGTATTGTTTTTGACAATATCGGATGGTAACCGTCCGGATGCACAGACTTTTTCATGGTTAGTGAGCACCTGTTGTTTATTGAAGAATTTGTACGCACGAGTTTTCGGGCCAATACTGTTTGGAATAAGAACTGTAAAGGATTTGTTTAAATTTTTTTTTGTTAAGGAAATCACTTTAATTTCACCAAAATTTACCCCTATGTCATGCCACTACTCAACGAAAACCAACGTAATCATGCTGTTGGGATGCTGCAAGCTGGAATGGCACAAAATACTGTAGTAAGACACTTTGGAGTTCATCGGAACACCATCCAGTCATCATGGAGACGTTTTCAACAATCTGGCAACACCCAGGATCGACCGCGCTCTGGGCGACCTCGTGTAACGTCACGTCAACAGGACAACCACATTAGACTTGTGCATCTGAGAAATCGTTTCTAGACAGCAAGTTTGACTGCTCGTAGCATTCCAGGGCTTCGACCAATTAGTCCAAGAACTGTGCGTAATCGTCTGCGCGAGCAAAACATTAGACCAAGACGTCCAGCGGTGCGCCCAGTATTGCTTCAACGTCATCGTATCGCCAGACTAGCGTGGTGCACACGACATCTGCGATTCACAATACAGGACTTGGCCAATATTCTGTTCACTGATGAATCCAGATTTCATTTGGATAGCAGTGACGGCCGTTGTAGGGTGTAGCGTCGCGTTGGGGAGCGTTACCAGGACGCTTGTGTTGTACAACGTCGACAATTTGGTGGAGCTAGCGTTATAGTGTGGGGTGGAATATCAGAACGTGGAAGGACCCCTATACAAATTGTCAATAGAAATCTCACCGGCGTACTCTATCGAGATGAAATTATTCAGCGTCATGTGATACCCTTCATACAGAGACATCAAAATCACATCACTCTGCAGCAAGACAACGCAAGGCCACACGTTGCAGGGACTTGTTTGTTCAACAGAATGTCGATGTCTTGCCTTGGCCAGCTGTTTCCTCCGATTTGTCGCCGATCGAGCACGTCTGGGATAAAATGGAAAGACGTTTTCTCCGTTTACCAAATCAGCCAGTGATATTGGCTGATTTAGGCCAGGCTTTAACCAACATCTGGAACAACATCCCTCAAGCATTTCTGCACACTTTAGTGGCATCAATGAGGCGTCCCTGTCAAGCATGCGTGAACGCATATGGTGGTCACACGCGTTATTAATTTTGTTAATTCAATTTCAAATAACAGTGACTTTCGAGTGTGCTGAAATTGACGTTATTCGACGTTGACATTAATGTGTTATGAGATGTTGTTACGATTACATGTGTTAACAGTATTACAAAAAAATATAATTTGTTCATTGTAATTTTTAAATGTTTTTCATATATTAAATAATGCACAGTTTCTTTTTTCCGCTAGTATATATTGGAGAATAATGTCTGCGGCATCTCTTTGATATCGATCTCGGCAATAACTGTAGTAGAATGGAGAATGATGTCCGCGGCATCTCTTTGATCTCGACAATAACTGTAGCAGAATAATTAATATTACATTGATTACATCCAGATTCTTGAATTATAGCCCCATTGCATTCTTCAAAATTTCAAATAAAGAGACAATAGATTTTTAAATAGTATATTGAACCGATGTAAACAAAAACATGGCACGAGCCTTCTTTACATGACAAAGAACTGTGAACCCTGTATCATTTAATATTTATTAGCTTGATGAGATATTGGCGCTTCTGATTGGTCGAAAAATTTCTTTGATACCTGCATCAATAAAATTTTTGCCGGATCTACTTTTCTCAACTGTTCTGATTTAACACTATTTATAGAACGGGAATTTCCAAAATAAACACTGTCAACAAAATGTAAAGTTGTGTCTGTTTAATTGTTAGCAAACAAAATACAACTTTATAAATATAAAAAATTAAAAGTTTAGCCTTGAAAAATAAACAATACACAGAATTTAATTCACTAAATAGAAAATTAAGCGTCTTCTCACGATTTCGTCTGCTTGCGATCAACGATCAGCATTTACGGCGAGGCTGGCTGTTCCAATTCCAGGAATAGTTATAGCGGACATACAGGCCTATACATTTTACGGTAACACTGCTGTTCAAATTTGGTAACGATGAGTTTTAAATTAAAATACGTACATGATCGGTCATCAGAATAAGCATCGTAAAGCAAAGCTATGGGTAGTGCATCAACTCCTTCGGCGTATTCCAAGCGGCAGATATATCATTTATAAGATAAGTACCACAACATTATACATACTATTATTTGTCGACATATCAACTATTTCGTCCACGATCGCGTCTCCTTGCATCCAGTTGCATATTCGAGCGATAAACTCGCATCAAAACCAGTTTTAACGAATCTTGCTGCATAGTGAATAGCATCACAAGCCATCGCATGTAATTTCCGTTTGTTGTCAATTCAGCCGGTTCAGATTTCAACTTTCTATTTGTGTTTAATCCATTAAATTCAGCTCAATAGCCCTGCATCAGCTGAAGGCGCATCCATTTTGAATATTGTTGCTGTTAGTTTTGTATTCATACGCGCGGCTTCATTTACATTATTTACATTTTTGATCAATGAGACTTCACATTTTATGATTTTTATTAAATGATAAGAAATGAATTTAATAATTTTTCTATTGATCGACGTATCAAAGAAAAAATTGACCGGAAAACTTTTTCATCAATGCGCTACGCGCATTGAGGAAGTTTTCCGGATAATTTTTTCTTTGATACGTCGATCAATGGAAAAATTATTAAATTCATTTCTAAAATCTTGCTTATAACTCAACGACTTTCTTCTGATCATTAGAAATGCATTCTTTGCAAATAATAAAATCAGAAAAATAGAATTTAACCAAAATCGTGACCAAGCCCCTTTATTTTATCCAAACAAGTTTGGAGCATATAAGTATCAGGAATGGGTAATGGTAATTTGTAATTGAGGGAAATTAATTACAAATTTGATGTAATTGAAAGTAAAGTGTAATTTATATATAATTGACCAATTTTTCATTTACATGTATTTGTAATTAAACTAATTACTTAATAAAAGACATTTTTGGCATGCCGTAAACTGCAGTTTTTTTTACAATGGGAGGCACTGTAGTTCCCAGGTCGTCAATCCAATTTTTCAGGTTTCTTAAAAAAGAACATCGATTTCATATATTCAGAAAACTAAGGTAATGAACAGCATTCAAAGCATGAAGTATTCAAACAATTTACCATACACTAATGCAAGTTTCGGATATGTATGGGTTATTATAATAGTTATTAAGTGATAAAACTGTTTTTAAAAAGTTTAACTTTCAACGTTTGGATTTTATGGATCACATATAGCATCCAAAGCATTTCTTTTTACCATTCCTTGATACATCACTCAGCAAGTGATATAATTTATCAACAGATGCTTGGGAATCTCTCCTATTATACGTTTAACCTGGTCCAAAAACTTCAGCATCTGAAAGCTGACTGGTACATTGAAACCTTAGATGCCACTTTCATACATGTACCACTCAAACCATGTCTGAATGTTAATGGACAATTCGTTCCTTAGATATAGACCAGCTCCAAAGAATCACCCGTATTAACGACTGCCCATTACTGCAGTGCCTGTCATCCAACACGATGGGTTATAACCCAAAAAGACATAAAAGAAAAAAAAATAACTGACGCCATGGGTGAAGCATAAGCTAAGGTAAGGTAAATAGGAAGAGTATGGATGATAATGGTACTCCTTCCGATACTCCTAGTATCTTATGTTTTGAAACTCGCATGCATTTCACTAGTTCAATTCAACAGAAACTCGTTTCAAAATATTGTAAGCATAAAAAACGATTCAGGCGACTAGAAATTTTTTTTCAAGAATGATTACAAGATAACTGTATTACAGGCTAGTGCTTTATAAATCATGCAAGTAAATCTTACTTGAATTGACGGCAATAAAAATATTCATGAGTGATACGGCAAGAAGAAAGACGAATCTTGTTTCTTTAGAGCTTATCTGGAGAAAAGAAAATCATACACTGACAATCTACATCCTTCAGTTTTCTTTATAAGATAAGATTTCTTCATACTATAGTTATCATAATGAAAAACTGAGAGTCGAACAAATGAAGAAAACTACAGAATATTTATTTAAGTATTACCAAACAAGATCAAAATGGTAATTCTTTTTAAAAGTATATTCCAGTATGTATATATACGATTTAAAAAGACAGAGAAAAGAGCTATTTTTGTGAAACAATAAAAAATGTCTTCATATTTTTTAAAACAAAGCATAAATAGAAGACCCCACCATATTCGAACTCGGTGTCCGCGGGTCAGTGTATTCTGGAGCTACAGCGCTGAAAAGATAAGCAGATATGTCGATATAATTAATTTGTCAATGCAGTTTAAAACAAGTATTCCTTTTAAAGGAATGATCGGCATGTAGGTTAATATCATTGGTCAGCTATGTTAATGTACATGCAATAAGCTGTATATAGATCCGTCTTGTTGATTTAATTTCCGATGTAAGTAACATTTTTTCAAAGATAAAATTTTTTTTTTTTTTTTTTTTTTTTTGCTTGTCAAGATTTTTGGATGACTCTAGCCCCCTACTTTCAAAAACGATGCTACGTGCCTGCAATAGTTGTCTATCAAATGTTGATATAGGAAACTCTTTGGCAAACTTAAAGGAGATGGCATTAAACTTTGTTTGAAGATAACCAAAATTCTACATTCAATTATCTTGTAATTTCTAAATTGTAATTAATTTAAAACCTAACCTTAACATCATAACTTTTTATTTACAATCCAAATATCATGTTTATCTCCGGACAAATGGATTATGATTCTGTTTGGGTACGACTCATTTTGGGTACGACTATACTTTACTCCGTTCCGAAATAGCAAGGCATGAATATGCTATACTTTTAGTAGGCGAATTATACTTCCGATAAATATTCTTACGCATATGTGAAGACAAATTTGATTAGAATCAGTTTGTATGTAACTGTATAAACGTTTTAATTTCAAGGCAAACAGATCAGAGTAATATTTATTTAGTATTCTACGTGTTACTCAAGATTTAAATGAGGTTGTCATTGCAAAGTAAATAAAGTAGTGCAATGCGCAATGCGTGCGCAAATAGTAAAATTTGCCGGATGCCTCATATGGACACAACTGTGATCGGCCGAAGCCGATCACAATAATCATTTTATTTACATACTGCATGTCCTAAAATGTAAAAAGTCACAGGATATGAAAGGCAACTAATGATATCATTCCATTTATAACTTTTTTTCGTACTTATAGAAAAACTAATCAATACTTACAATATATGAAGAGTACAATGTCGACTTTACACTATGCGTTTAATTTTCACAATGACATAAAGATATTCAAGATACGTATGATAAGCATCCTTCCTTCCTTGTTTATTTAAGAGTAATCATTATTACGGGCTGCTTTAGCGGGTTGTGTAATTTTTTTTCTGCAATGATCGCTACCTTCATAACCCGCATGAATCATAAAATAAAGCATTTTATTGTTTATATTTACATCTTTCTTGTAACAAATTAATAAATTGATTGTAAAAAGTAAGTTAAATTAACTAAATTACTGTTAATGTACTTCAGTACGTTAGATAAAAGAAATTGCCAAATCGTCTCCTACAGGAATTTGAGTCTGACATCATCATGATGATTTCGTGCAGTCCGTGATTTTTCTTACAATTAGGTCGCTGTAGGTTTCGACCAATCAATAAACGGGGCGTGTAGATTTCAGTCTGTCAATTTCCTGGCAGTTTCAGTCGCTGTAAGTTTCGATCAATCGATAAACGGGGCGTGTCGATATCAGTCCTGTTAGTTTCTATAGAGCTATGAATTAACGAAAGTTTCCGTAAGAAAAAGAGGGAATCATACTCGGTAGATGTAAATATATTTAAATATTGTAAATGCGTTTCTCCGGGATAATTTTTTTTAATAGAATTAATATTAAGCTTATTCTTATAAATTAAAAGTAAATTTGCATGTAGAAATATGTTTTATGCCTTTTTAAAAATATTACATATTTTTTGTTTTATTCGTAAGTGTAAAGTAGGTCATAGACTGTCGGGTTATATACGGGACATACTAAATACCTGAAATACTAAATTCCTTAATGACATGAAATTTTATATAAATGATATATTTGAATTTCTATGTGCTGCGTCAAATAAAATGATTTTGTGTGTGTATTTATTATATTTTCATGTGAAATGTGGTAAAAAATATCATAAAATGACATCCCTATCAATTATTTACGCAAAAATATGAAAGAACTGAAAATTTGAATTGTCCTGAAAATTTAAGTTAACCCCGGCATCTCTTTGATATCGGCAGTAACTGTAGTAGAATAAATTAAATTTTTTTAAAAGTGTCTTAGGTTTCTGTATAAATTTCCCTACATTTCTTATTGTATGTAATTCGTTGAAATTTTAAATTTAATTTTTACATACAATGTAGCGATACATGTAAAATTTAATGTGCAATTGACTCATAGTACCTTTTTATAATATGGGGTTTCCTGTACCCTTGATATAGTTTTGATATAGTGCACATGAGGAACTAAAATATATTGATACTAACCTACCACATCCATGTACCGATACTTGTAAAATTTATTGTGCAATTCACTAATAGTACTTTTTTATAATACTAGATAATAACCCGCGCAAGCGCGGGAATTTTAACACTTTACACATTATTATGATATAATGCGTAATATGTTGAATAATTTTTTTTTTGGTTCATTTTTGTCTATACTTTGTCCGATATTTTCCTTATCTTATTCTTTAAAATCGAAATAAAAAACAAACTGCATTGTTGGATTTTTAGAGAAGAGGGCAGGGACGAAAAATCTAAACTGAAACGTATAATATATACATGTACGTGGCCTGAATCCTGTTTGTTGCACCTGACTGAAAAAAATGAACTTTTTTAATTGTATTTATTTCAAACCAGTGAATGGGTATTTAGTCTCTCTCTCTCTCTCTCTCTCTCTCTCTCTCTCTCTCTCTCTCTCAAGTTGGTTCTTTAGGTCAATTTTCAATATAATTTCTATTACTGTCCCAAATAAGAATTTCAGATAAAAGACTGTTTTGAAAAACAATCTGGAGGGGGGGGGGGCATTCCTATTAATCTTCCCCGTTTTATGCATACGTCATTTATCCATATAGACGTAGAATACAATAATCTGTTCATTAATCATTAATGTTTACAAATTAATGTCTAAGGTTTACAACCAATCTGTCGTGGTATAAAAAAGTTTGAAATTAAAACACGCTAGGTTATGCATTATTATCCATTTAACTGTGGTTTGACAATGTTAGATGAACAGAGTTTGTCACAAGTCTAGTATTTGGTAACGAACATGTAGAGTTATCCTTCTTAAAATTTTATTTATCAATTAAACTTACTTAGCAACCATTTTTATTCTTCATACCAGTATACCTATATCCCTATAGTTTTACGAATGAAAACTATGAGTCAATTTATTCAGTCAGAAATAAACAGTACAGGTAAGCTATGTATTGAAGTTAAGTTCATTCAAGTCCATGCCTATGATTATGGTCGCTTATTTTGTTACTTGAACTGATGTTTTAATCATATTCTTTTTTAACTGCAATACTAACTTAACATGTATGACTATACCAAACATTAATACATTAAATAGTCAGAAACTTATATCATATTAAATATTAGTAATATAAATCACAGAGCAATCATTGATTAAACAATGTTTTGTGGCATGAGTACAACCTTGAAATTATTTACTCAGTCGTTTCGTCTATCATTTTGTTTTATGAATAATTTGATATTCGTACACATAAAAAAATCTGTCTCAGTGAATAGCAAAATAAGATATGATCACACTTTATTTGTACATAATTATACGCTTTATGAAGTACACTGTGTATCTTGCATTTAAAACAATGCTCTCAAGTGAAATTCTTCAGTAATCTCTTGAGTCTGAAAGTCGAAGAAACCAATTCAGTCTACAAAATAATGCGAAAATTGCAATTCATGGAGTCATCATAACGCTTAATTATCATTAACTTTTTAAATTCTTAGTTGATCAGTGCATGTTTTTCTTTTTAGATTAAAAATTTAAAATGCATGTATTAAAAGATGATTATACTGAGTAAGGAATTTTACGTTGTAATATGAATTAGATATCTGCTTAGGTTGTATTATTTTGATGGTGTTGAAGAGTTTATTACCTTTTATAATTCTGACTTTTGGAGGTTAATCTGGTACCAGCATGCTTTCTTGATGGAGAACTGGTTGACGTCACAGATACTGTCGGGTTAGTGATTGTTACCATAACTATATAAAAACAAAACTATAAATTCAAAACCTATAGATATCAAGCTTCAATCATACCATAACAAAACAATGAATTGATCTCGTCATTTCTACATGCATATTTTTCATTAATTTTTTTTTTTTTTTTTTTTTGCTTTTTGAGTTCTCTGATTTATCTAATTTTGTGTTGATTCCTTAATGCGAATAGCGTTTCTTTCCTAAAAAGAATGAGAGGGGTATTTTCATGGATGAAAGTATATAATACAAATATAATAAATTACTAGTAAACTCGTTTTTATATAATTCACTGCCGTCTGGTAAATTCAAAATGAAAATGAAATGTTATTATGTATGGAAATATTGTATGAAATCATCTTTATTACTATTTATTATTATTATTATTATAAGGTAACTTATTTAAAACAAAAATTCTTCTTTGGAACTAAGTGTCCAAAGATAAAAATTAAAGTCTACTGAGATGATTCATCATTTAATTCTTCCATAACAATTCTGAAAGCACAATCAATATCACTAAACATAAACCAATATCTAAATATGTCAATTTTTAAATCATTTTCTTGCATGCTCTTGTGAACTTTTTTTTTTCAATTCAAAAAGTACCTGGACATTGTTGACTATTACAAGAGGCTGTCTGCAGGGAATCGCCAATACAGGACAACCCATCATTGGATGGGGATGGGTTGTTACATGACCTGAATCTGACCTGCATCCCACCTCCACAGGATTTACCACAGGGCGTGAACTGGCCCCAGGCGCTCCAGCCGCCATTTACTTTCGTGGAAAACGAAATTCGTTGAATCAAATAATCTGCTATACATTATACCATAGAACCATAACAACACCCCTAATTAGTGTACGTGTAATTGATTGATTTTTTAATTGATAGTTATTAGCAAATTGTTTACATTGAAACATATCTTAATTTGCCTGTTATGAACTAGAAAGATTGCTAGTTCACATTAAACAATTTTAATGTGCAGGTCAAAGACACAGTGGTGCGTGTGTGTGTGTGTGTGGGGGGGTGGTGGCGGTGATGGGTTGTAAATGTGCAAGGAGTATATTATAAAGTTTATTTACATGGACATGTGCGTGCGTTACAGGATCTTGACTCCGTTCTGCGACTTTGCCTTCCACATGTATTTACTGTAATTATTGTTCTGGACTGTGTTCCATGTCCACAAGTCACACTGCAGCGGCCCCATTCACCTACATTAACACTACCCGAACCTGCATAAAAGATTATTTCTTCAATGAGGTATGCAGTAGCATTTACCCTCTTTTTGTACAATATTGTTAGTAATTGTCATTTACATAAATCCCAAATATGGACATTAGTAAGAACATACATGTAGGAAACTGGCCTGTTCATTTTTCAAGATAAGTATATAAATCAAATATAGATTTTTTTTTAAAGATATGGACAATTACATTTTATAACCTACTACTATTAAATATATGTTGCTTATCATTGAGAGTTTTTGCGGACATAGTGACAGAAAGGACAGAATTATAAAGTATAGTCCGAGGTTCGATCGTTGGAGACAATAAGATTAAATAATTTTCAAACCTGGACATTTTACACAATTTCCAATTACAGGGTAACCACTTGGTGATTGAACAAGATGCTCATCCGGGGCGCACAGGAACGCCTGTACTGGTGAATCTGTATCGTATGAAAAATTACATAAATATAATTTTTTTTAACTTTGACTAATTCAAATACTCATTTAAAACTATGACAGATATATTAAATGATTCTATTAATGATATGCCTCATGTAGAGTTAACAGCATTTTAAAAAATTTTCACATTCACATTGTTCAATTCACAAAAAAAACTTCTTTATTGCAACATTTATGAAGATTCCTTCTTGAACCTTGATTTCAACAGTCATTTATCGATTAAAAGATACTGATTGATTTAAATAATTTTTGCTGCATTTTTAAAGAATATGAAATAAAACTGTTTTGGTTTGGATGCAAATGAAAGCTTATAAATTGTGAAATCGTATTTCAACAGAAACATTCAATATATAAACGTTGGTGTTCTGATGAACAATCTAGATTTCAAATGTTCTTGAATTGATTCTACTTACCGGTAAATATCGTCATTGTCGTAAAAATCACGAGATGTTGCAAAATTGACGAATCCATGAGGGAAAACTTGATATTCAAAGTCAAATATACATAAACGCAATTATTTACAAAGCGAGTGGTCGAACTGATTATAACGTAATCAGTAATTATATATATAGTCTGCAGGTATCTTTCCTGTAGAATATACTTCCTTATAGCGGTTTCAAATCCAAATTCCCATGGGCCATATCGTTTATCTATATAAAGTAAGACGTTGACCAAAATAACTTGTACTATATATATTTGCTTTTCTGTACATCACTTTCGATACTAAAGAATATTTCACCACGATTTTCGCGAGACCAAAAAAAAAACCAACTGTTAATGGACATTTACAATCATGTGTCTATCTAGATAACATACCATGTAAACTGCTTGCGTCCGCAGTTTTTAGAAGAACTTGTCAACTTGCATGTTGATGTAAAAAGACTAGTGCATGATCGCCGGTTTGGCATCTCTCTCTCTCTCTCTCTCTCTCTCTCTCTCTGAATCCAGCCTCCAGGGGTGGTCAAACAAACTTAAAACTTTCTGTATTATTCCTCCCTTTCGAATTCTTTTCACTTACCATCATGCTGTTTCATTCTGGGGAAGAATTTGATTAACTAACTAGACGGCCTATTTTCACTATTTTCTTACCAACTCGTAGCTCTATATCAAATAAAGCCATTTGCTTAAATATTCACTGCGCCAAGTTCAGTTGAAATTGACGCAATGATTATGGAGGAGATGTACTTTATCAAATACATACCCACAAACTTAACACCTTCATGAACCATTTATATGTATGATAGTACTTTTTTAATTTTTAGATGAAAAGTATAAAATTAAAGAATACTAAATGTACATGTATATATTGTTTACTGTTAACAGTTAGCGGTGTCTGTGTAAGGTTGTCAAATTGCATAAACTTTTCCACGCCGGTTTGTGAATAAAATGTTACCTGTGATTAGACTGTCTACACGCTACGAAGTTTTCGTTCAGGGAGTTCATATGTACTTTCGAGCGGGTAAATTTTACTTTTCCCCTCTGACATGGGAAGTAGGTGATAGGGGTAGCTAGCTAAGATATAATGAATTTAATTTGGAACTCTTTCGGGCATTCACGTATATTGAATTGCAAAATAGTTAAATGCCAAAATTCATAATAGCATTTATATGGAGAAAATAACCCACAATATGATAATAAAGGGGATTAATAGTTATGACACACGCGTAATATATATACATTCGGTACAGATTTGTTTTAAATTTACGGATCCTTTCTTCAGACTTAAATGATACTACATGTAATTTATGCATTTATTTTTTCGTAGGAGGTGTTTTGACTTATCGCAAGAATACTTTATGTTTGTACGATAACAGCTGTTATATTCACAGGGAACTGGTCAACTATGAATAAAATCTCTTTGTTTTCATTGGACGATAATACAACCAATGAGATTGGCATGCATATCCTCGCAATAATTGGGAATCATTTGTACTCGTACGTGTCAAATTGAATGTCATTGGGTAGCCTTTATTTTCCTGGTTCGTGGAAATAGTCATTAAATGAATAAGTATTAATGATTTTCTACAGGAAAGATAAAAACTATTACATTTATTCTTCTAAAAAATTACCAAAATTTCATATTTTTGGAATTAAAAAAAAAAGGATATACTTACTAATTCTATTCAACATTTATTAAGTTATATATTTTGTTAACAAAAAAAAAAAGAATAAAAAAAAACGGGGGAAAACAATAAAAAAACCACAAAACAAACATAGTTTAACTAAATTGACCAGCTAATTTTTGTTCGATAGTTTCTTGAATATGTATACCCCAATATTGTTTGATAAAGTTTAATAAGTTGTTTTTGCAAACATTGAAATTTACCAAATAGACAGAGTCTTACAGTCACTAAAAAATATATAATACAAGTAGTTTAAACTGTATATTTTAATATTTAAATGTCGGTCCTATAGTCTGTCCCAAGTTACTGCTTCCATCACTTTTTGATGATTTTTAATAAAGATACATATACCTGTGAAAGAAATGCTGTTGAAATCGATAAAAGGGAAAATATCCAAGATATCTTCATTGACAAATTCTTCATTTTTCACTCATAAAAGTTCACAGGAACGAAAACAAATTTCTTACGTAGATTTATAATGGGAAATATTTACATCTTTTCTCCATTCGGAAGTTCTCGGGACACCTCGCACAATTTTTCAACGTTATAATCAGGGCTTAATAATGGCTGATGCAATGCAAAATCTCCGTAGACTTTCTATTTTGGGATGTGTATTGAAACCTGAAGCGGCAGAGGGGGCGTTTCAAAACAGAAAATCTGGATATTTTTCATAACAGTGGATGAACATAGTTTGAGCACAAAGGTATTTATGATTATCGATATATCAAGCAAATGTGGTGGAAGCAAAAACTCGGGACAGAGTATAGCTGGCAAAACCGTAGAAACAAGTGCAGTAGTAACCCCCCCCCCCCCCCCACACACACACATTTTCGGCAATTAATTTTCCACTAAGATTTTTTTCATATTTATGGTTTTCCTCTCCTTTTGAAAATAGGAGCTTTATATTTGTACTGAAGCCACCGAACCACCAATCGATACGGTAAATCGAACTCTCTAATTTTTTTAATAAATTTGAACATGGATTTCTGTGCTTCCTCATAGGTCGATTGATACAGTGGTTGTGAAAGTGATCGACAGCTTAAGGTGGTACCAGACACATGTCGATACTGATGTAGGTAAAAGATCATTATAATCAATACTATGTTTAAAAAAGTTTTGAAAAGGGAAAACATTATAAAAGGCCAAGCGGGATACGAAGTTATAACTTACAGATGATCTATACCTAACGTCCAAACCCATTACGCTTCGCTGTTAGGTGACAATTTTAGAGGTACATGTAAACAGTTATATAAAATTGTACTTGCTTTTATTGTTTATTTCGATAGGATGTACGTCACAGTATGGAGTTGTCCCATACCACCTTAATTGTTAACGAAAATATATAATATATAAATATAGTTATGTAAGAATTTATATAATGTATATACTACTTGTATTAGACTTTTTTAAATATCGAATTGCTGATGAAGAATTAAAAAGCAAAACTGAAAAAAAAACTATAAAACAATTAAAATAGGATCAAGTAATCAAGTTCATAACTTAAATTTAAGTTATGAACACTGCCTACAAAATATGAGTGAGAAAAACTACCTTTGTTTCGGTGGAAAATGGTACCTAAATGTACTTTTTACATCGCAGAATACTTAAAAATTGCGTTTTGATTGGTGTGGGTTTTATTTTACAATATCAAGTTCAGTACATGGAATCATAAAGCCTTGACTTGGTGAAGATGGTTCAAGTTTCAAGTTTATTTATTCTCTCAAACCACACAGTGACACACAGACTGTACAATGTACATAAGGTACAAAACATAATTATTGCAAAAAATATAAAAAATCACGTAGCGTAATAATAAGAAGTGTACACCCCCCCCCCCAAAAAAAAAACAACCCCAAAACAACAAACGTAAAAAGAGAAAAATGGAAAATAGTGTAGACAACACAAATATATATAATGAGGACATAATTTCTTGAAATTTTAAAACAGTTGGTCTGATACAGTATTTTCTATACAGGAACTCTTTCCCAAAATTTCACAGTGATTTACGTTCTAATAAATAATGATACTCATCTGCATTTCTACGTTCATTACAAGGTTTACATAACCTTTCATTATGAGGAATATTTGACCATCTGCCGGTCTCTGCAGAGAGGCGATGATATATTTTGTTTTACGTAATTTTAAAAATACATCACTAAAATGTTTTAATAATTTGTCTATATGTTCCTAGATCAAAGTTTGTCTTAAAAATCCTATAAATAGTACCCTTTGATGACTGGAAAATATCACTGGACAATTTTTAAATGAACTGGTCCTGTAGTCTTCGGTCAACAACATTTTTAATTCATTTTTCATTTACAATTTCATCGTCTTAAAACATTAAAATATTTTGAATACATTCAAGCCATGGGTTTTTAACAATATCAGAGTCGGTAGCATACAGTGTGCACGGGTATTTATATATATTTTAACTCAGGTGACCTACTGCTATCTGTTTTCGTCCGTCGTCGTGAGTCATCCGTCGTGCGTTAACAATTTTACATTTTTAACTTCTTCTTAAAAAACTACAAGGCCAATTGTTACCATTTTTGGTGTGAAGCATCTCTATGGTAGGAGAAATCTTCTCTACTCCCACACATGTGAGGAAAAAGCTGATTGCATGGTTACGACGTCCATGAATCCCTCTACCAAAATTGTGAACATTCATGACCCCTGGATAAGGGGTTCTGGCTCTAGGTTGGAGCCAATATGACCATATAGTAAAAATGTATTAAATCTTAGAAAATCTTCTTCTCTACTCCCATATATTTTTATTAAAAACTAAATGCATTGTTATGATGTCCACCAAGCCTTCTGCCAAAATTGTGAAATTCATGGCCCCTGGGTCAGGGTTCAGGCTCTAGGGTGGGGCCAATATAGCCATTTAGTAAAAATGTACTTATTCTTAGAAAATCTTCTTCTCTACTCATATATATTTGTTAAAAACTAAATGCATGGTTATGATGTCCATGAAGCCCTCTGCCTAAATTGTGAATTTTTATGACCCATGGGACAGGGGTTTAGGCCCTAGTGCGGGGCAAATATAGCCACATAGTGAAAATGTGTTAAATCTTTGAAAACCTTCTTCTTTACTCCCACACATGTGGACAAAAACTGAATGCATGGTTATGATGTCCATTAAGCCTTCTACCAAAATTGTGAAATTATGGCCCCCTGGGTCAGGGGTTCCGGACCTAAGGGGGTAGCATTATGGCCATATAGTGCTAATGCATATAATGTTTAAAAATCTTCGTCTCTATTTTCATACATCTGTAAGATGAACTGACTTCATAATTTTGTTTACCATGGAAGTCCTCTACTAAAATTTTATATTTCATGTCCCCTGGAGTATGGGTTTTGACTCTAGGGCAGGGCCAAAATGGATGTATTGGTGTTAATGCATATGTTTAAAAATAATCTTCTCTACTCCCACACACCTGTAAGGAAAACTGAAATCATGATTTTGTAGACCTTAAAGTTCTTCTCAAAAATTATAGGTTTCATAGTACTTTTTGAAAAATTTCAGGCAGGGAGTTGGTCGTCATTATAATTTTTCTACTCCAGAATGAAAATTATTAAATGCATATGTGAGACTCTTCGACAAATTTGTGTAGGGGTTATATGCTACTCAGGTGACCGTTAAGGCCTATTGGCCGCTTGTTATATTTACAATTTTGTTTTGTAGAGAAAGAAAAATCAGAGAAAATAGCGGATAAAACTCATCGACTTCTTTCTCTTTTGGGAATGTTGTGTCTATATATATTATTTAAAAATATTACATGAATAAATCTTGCTATAATTTTTATTAAAAACACAAGCCTCTTAGCTTATATAATGACTCTTGACATAAAGCATTTGGAATTGTTTAATCATCTACAATTATAGAGAGAACGGTTGAGTGTTTTATATGTGAACTTAATTTTACAATAGTATTGACATTGTCAGTGATATGATTCTAATTGTTAGGATAAAAAAGTCATTGGGGATAACAAAGAACACGGTAACAGAGAAGCAGCAGCGAGCAAGATGATTGGGGAAGATAAGAGAGGAGAGAACAGAGACGATGAGGCAAATAAAGATCATAGCAAGGAGGCAGCAGCAAGCAAAGAGGAGATTGAAGAAGGTAAGGGGACAGATGACAACCTAAACGAAGCAATAAAGAGCAAAGACACCGAGATATGTCACATATATATAAGAATTATTAGATTCCTTCAAGCATTTCAATAAATTGATTCCATCTACTCCACTCAAATCCGCGGACTGACTCCACTCAAATCGAGGAGATAAAAATGTGACAACAGAGACGATGAGGCAAATGAAGATCGCAACAGTGAAGCAACAGCAGAAAAGCAACAGAAAGCAAAGAGGAGATTGAAGAAGATAAGGGGGATTAAAAACTTAAGGAAGCAACAGAGAACAAAGCTTATTCTAACAAAGGATCTCCACCGAAGGATGATACATATTATCTGCAGCCTTTGTGTGGTTTATTAACCATATTGTTCACCAATTCAAACTTTTAGTTTCATGTCTTGATGAACAAATAATAAATATAAGTGCATGTATAGTGGTTATCTTGATCCTATATTTCATATTATGCCATAGGAGATGAACTCACATCAGGAGATGAGAGTTTCGTCACATGTGAAGGAGAATTTTTAAGCGGCGATGAAAGCAAAACAGGTAGGCTTTCATTTAAAAAAGTTTGCTGTTCAATATGCTTAGATTTTTTTAAATAATAAAATAAATAATTAAAATAACGTATTCATTAGTATGTATATTTCGCAACAGACAATGAAATCACACCGGAGGAAAGTGCTAGCTTCAGCGCAAGTTACGCGTAATGAAGGATGTGGAACAGGTGAAAAAATGGGGGCTGATGGCGGAACAAAACCTAAGGAAATGCCGGTAAAGGAAATTCCGGCGGTTAAAATACAGGCCAAAAAGAAGAACATACTAAGCGCCATACCTAAAGTCCGTCCGGTCAATATCGGTATGCCCCAAAGGAAAAAACCATAAACCTCAATATTAGTGAAGTGAGCAGGACTGAAAACTACACGCCGATTGGTCGAAAACTTCAGAAACCTAAGGAAAATCACGGACTGCATAGAGTAATCCCGATGATGCCAGACTCAAATTCCTAAAAGACTATTTGACTGTTTCTTTTATCTAAAGTACGTTACTTTAGCAATAATTTAGTTAATTTTACTTACTTTTACGATGAATTTATCAATTTGTTAAAAGAAGGATGTAAATATAAAATTTTCAACCCTTTCTCCAATAACAAATGAAAATCAGAGGATGATTGCTTGATATGTCACGACCATAATATAATGAACCTCAAAATTTTTGATATAAAGGTGTTTATTTGGGGGTGGGAGGTGTTATATATAGTTTTTGTTTGTTTGGTTTTGTTGGGGTTTTTTGGGGGGGAGGGGGTGTCAATATTTCGCAGCAATACTTTGGACCCAGGCTCAATATTTCGTGGAATTTTTATACGTTATAGTCAAAATTTCAAAAAGGCTATTTCACTTATCTCCACTCACCTTAAATAGATGTATATATATACTTGAATAAGACTCAAAGAAAAGAGATCAAGTTGATGAAGTCCCCCAAAAACCCAACATGATGACCACAAGATTCTGGCTTGACTCTAAAAACGAAGATGATAAAAAACAGGAGCTGGAAACTATCTCTCCTGGAAGAGAGCTCTTTGGGGAATATAGAGTGCAGACTTCAAGAAGATATTGTTAGTATCGATCACAACAGTCGTTTATTTTAACTGTCTTAAGAAACTAATTTTAATTAATTATATTCCTTTCATAATTTAGTTGAATGTATTTTTTAACAGAAGTTCACTCCTCAACGAGGCGACCAACACAGATCGTCTTTCAGACATCAGCAAACTGTTGGCAGGATAGCAGTTTGTTAACTATTTTTATTTTATACTGTCTGGTTTCATCTTAATATTTTGATTATTTTTTATGAATTTCGTTTACCTATAATTTTAAGATTGGTTTATTTAAACTATAATTTAGTAAAGGAAAATCCATAACCTTTACCTTTTAATTTTTAGATATTTTTCAATAGTCAAAAAAATTTAACGTTATTTAAATTTGGGTAACTGACAACATTTAACTGTTGCATTCACGAACTCCTAAGTATCTTTGAAATTATGACGTCAGAAATTTAATATCTTAGTCCACTGATGCCCATGCAAAAATGTTTATAAAACCACAATTAATCAATACATAAATGAAATATTGGCTGATTTAAACAAAAAGTTGTAAATTTCTTTTAAAAACACCCTAAACATTCACCCAAAATTCTTTTAACAGGAAACCAGAGAGTGCCATTTGGATTCAAACGATGTCAGATATGGTGTACATCGAACGTATTCCGATCAACCGCAACCAGATGAAGAACCGGTATGTATAATTTTTAAAGTAATTAAAAATGAATAAAAATATATATCCCAAAAACATGTGGCGATTTTAAAAAATGTAAACTTTTTATAAATAAGGTACTTGGCAGACAAGTGATACAGTTTTAATATTATAAGTCGACATATACAGATAGGTATAGAGTTATGTCCGTCCATCCAAAAGTTCTCAAGATATTTATTGGACTAGACTTGGTCTTCGTACTAACTGACCAACCCATTCTATAGTTAGAGGTCGCGTCATCAAACTAACTCTGACGTCAGGTTGATGTGAGGATCACGTGACCTAGTGTACACATTGCTGTCCAACCAGCTCATCAACTGATGCCAAATGATGTCATATTTGTAGACTAAATCAAATAAGTAGTCAGGAATACCAGTCTCTTGCTGTTAATTATGTATGATGCACAAAGTCTTCATTGCTGTGTTTTGTATTTAGGGTGGCTGGACCATATTTAAGGTGGTCGTGATGGACTTATGCTGCTGCTGCTGCTGTACGTCGCCTCCAGATCCGTATTATAGAAGAATTTATTTTATTTTGGTATATATGCAATAGGCATATTTCTTAATCTTGATACAAAAATTAAACATTAGACGTGCGGTACTAGCTTGCAGTTCTTCATTCTCAGGAGGAAGAGGTAGAGATCGACCAACAGGCAACTAGGCAGGAAGAAATGCGAGAAAATGGAGAAATCAGACCAGCAGAACATGGAGAATATTTTTTTAAATCATGATGCTAATACGGAAGTGGCAAAACCAAAACGTGCTGGAGTACACCATTACTTCGCTATATAGTCAATTCTTTAATTTAAATTACTATAACAGTTTAAGATCAATTTTGAATTATGATACTAGTAATACACAGTGCCCAGTTGAGAGGAATGATTTTGAAATATTTAATACATTTTTTGTTTGTTTCAGAGTATGAAGAGGATAAGGCACTTTTTAAACGCCTCTTTTGCTGTACAGCAGGGTAAGGATATGATGTTCAACAATAAAATCAAAGTAAAATTATAAGCTCCGATAAAAGTTTGATTTTTTATAATCTTTACCAAAGACACTTTAATATATAAGAACTTTTTCGCAAAAATATTGTTATTTGTCTGGATTGCTAATAATGTTTTAAAGTCGCTGTAAATCACACCTACCTCATTATCATGGCAGGTTGAGGTCATACTGTATACAGGGAAATACTCGCCCCCGTTAAATTTTAGCCCCTTTCGCCCCGTTGTCAGCGGGCAAAATTAATTGATCTTGGAGTACATAAATACATCTTGTGCACATCCTAGAGCACTTTGTGTATATATCCCTGTGCTCATCTTTGATCACACATGGTTCATCTACTTTCGGTAATTTTGGATCACACAGGGGGTACATCTCCTTGTGCTATTCCTGTAGCATTTAACTTTTTTGCTTATACTGGTAATGTGCAGACGTTGTAGGAACTGCTGTAGGACTGGACCAGCACAAATAAGTTTAGATCAGAGCCATCCTTGGCGAGTTTGGGGTTTGTTTTTTTACATTTTTGAGCTGTGGCCTCTGTCATTTGAACTGGTTCTTATCCCAGTTTTCTTTACCCTAAAGGACCTTCCGGGGATTCACTTCTTTGGTTGTCCTGTTCGCTCCAGACGTAAACCTAGTCTTTTCAATAAGAAATGTAACATTTCATGTCTAGTTACTTAATTAATAATGCTTAAAGCTGCACCATTTCATCTAGTACAGATTGGACTCCAAACAAATATCATCCTTATAATTGTTGTTTTGATAAGTTTAATACTTATATTAATAATGATTTTCAAATTTACTTGAATAGAACACGACAATACATGTACATTTATATATTTTGTTTTATATACATTTGTTAATGGTTTTATTTTACCTAAATGACTGAGGTAGGCCATCTTTTGTAAAATATTCTACGTTAAATAATTTGAATAACAGTTGTTTATATTTTTTTTTTGGCAAATTTTTCATTTCAGATGTCGGGAGGATTAGAAAAAAACGGCATAAAATTAACGGGATGGAACAGGCCAGATGCATGTGTGATCTGAAAACAATAATTATTTTTTTCGCTGCATAACTTATGTTGACGAAGAAACCGGTACATTCGATCAATAGTGATTTATTATATAACACAGTTAATTTTGTAGACAACAAAATTTTAATTCAAAGAGCCACGGAGAATTCAGTCACAAAAAAGCTAATAAAATAACTGTTTCATATTTACGAGAATAGACATTTCACTACCAAAAAGAAACAAATTTCACAAGATGGAAGACCTTTCACACAGAGTACATAGTGATTATGAAAATTTGAAGTCAAATAAAGTGTGATTCAAGAGCATTTATAATCTGATTCAGCAATGCGATGGAATGAGAATCAACAGTAATTTTGATGCAGCAAATAAAATATATAATTCTGGAACCAACACTGAATCAGTGACCTTTTCAGATTGAAAGTATTTAGAATCTACATATTCCCTACTTTGTCTTCATGTGAAAGTTCTGACCACAAATGAAACAGTTTTAGCCAGTGCTATCCATTGTATGTTTTATTTCGTACATTGGATTAATGATTTAGATTTCATAGTTCCAAAAAAGCTGGACTTTTTACAACACT
Organism: Magallana ariakensis; assembly: GCA_020458035.1. Classification (NCBI taxonomy): domain Eukaryota; kingdom Metazoa; phylum Mollusca; class Bivalvia; order Ostreida; family Ostreidae; genus Magallana; species Magallana ariakensis. The sequence continues at coordinate 27,905,400 of CM035816.1, read as the reverse complement.
GTTCATCGAGATGTCACACGTGCACCTGGTCAAATTATTTTTGAAAATTCAACTTTTGATGAAAACAATCAAGGATAAAATTATTGATAGTTCAGATGATTCCTCAAGTTTTTAAAAACTTTTGCATAATGGACTTTGGTTCTCTGAAAGGAAGTACATCCCGGATTCCATAAATTTTGAGTATTATCAACAGCCACCCATGGATATTTTTTATGCCTTTCTTTTTATTCATGCCCTCCCTTCCTTCATACATCTACACAAAAATACAAACTAAGATTTTGACTGAAAAAGCTATTTAGATTTGAAAATCAAGCAACCAAGGAAACTTTGTTTTTATTATTGTCTCCTAACCATCGATGTCTTTAGAATCACCTCTAAACCACCAATGTCATAAATAAAGCATCCAAACCACCGATGCCTTCAATACAGCCTCTAAAACTCTGATTATTTCAGTAAAGCCTATAAACCACCGATGTCTTAAGTATTGCCTATTATCCACCAATGTCTTCAGAATCGCCTCTAAACCACCGATGTCTCCAAATAACCTACACCTCCAAGAACAGAATTTGGTTAAACTCTTTGTATATGACTTTAATGAGGTATTTCAAGTGGATACAAGGGTGATCAATTGTCCAGCATTTGAATAATGGCTTAAGGGTCCTCGACACCACGTGACTTCTATTTTTTATGACAGTACGTCATAACATGGCGATTTTAACCGATAACGCATTGTTAAACAGTTTATATTGACAATTTTTGGTCTCAATCTCTGTGGCGCAATGGGTCTAGCTTCAATCTTCCAACTCCCAGGTCCCGAGTTCGAATACCGCAGGGACTTTTATTTTCATGAAGAGCGGTAAAATTTAAAAAAATTATTTTTTCCCAAAAAATTCAAATTATTTTTGGTCATTTTAAGTCTTAATACATGCTAAAAATCCATATCATTAAGTAATTTTGAATAATGGGTTGTATGCAGAACCTTTCCCCAAATGTGTAATCATGAGAGCACCCACCACACAAATGTTATTATATATGATTTCAAGATTACTTCCATGAGAGATCAGGTTAACTGGATTTATTAAATCTACAGAACAAAACTGCCTGAAAGTCAAAAAATCTGGACTGCATCTAAAACTTTACAATTACTGTAGCTGCCACTGGTAATGGAATGTACTAAAACATGCATACAATGTAAGTTACATACCTAGTGAGATGATCTAAATGAATTCTTCTCAGGAGTTCTGATGTCTATATGGTAAGTATTATATAGTCTTTGGGATTTTTTTTTCCAAGATCGATCCTTTGTCCAAAAAATGTGTTTACGGTGTCAAATTACATACATTTTGAAAAATTTATTTTTTTCAAAAAAAATATATGCGCATTAATTTATGAAGCATGAAGTCGAAGTAAATTTATAATATCCTCCTTGTCTTTGCATCCATGTAACATCATAATATCATGGTGACTTAACACTAATGTATATAGTCAACACATTTTGTATCTCTCTATAAGTCTGGTACTGCTGATATGTATATAATGGGACCCAAAATCAAAGGATTTTTCAATTTTACAGCCAGCGCTATAAAGGCAATGTTCTCCTCCATTAAAATAAGGCATACACATTGAAATTACTGTCACTGCATAATGATGAAGCACCAAAGTTACCTGAGCCAATCAAGGCCCAGAACCAGTTTCCTGAGACCATCAAATAAACGTTTCTGCTCCACATTTTGAATGTGATAACTACAGGTGATCTGTAAACTAGAAAAAACCTCTATTTATTTAAGAATTTAAATTGTTTTGATCTAAACGTTTATAAGCTATTTTAAAAAAAATCCTTATCTAACAATTCACACCCTCCCCCACCCCAATTCGGGGAAAAATTTTTAAAATGGCTATGATATATTAGACTTGCAATTTCTGACTTCACTTTATCCTGTTGTGTACAACTATCCTAAGACCAGATCAGTTTAGCCTATACATGCATATAATAAACATACGGATGTTATTGAACGGGGTGCAAAATAACTTGGCACCCATTTGTATTTTGAGGGCAAGGTCAAACTTTAGTGACATCATACAAAACAGACAGACAGTGGAAGATTTATCATTTAAAAATTGAATGATATAAATAGGGTTATAAATATTAAAAACAGGATTGCATTTGTATAGGATATAGGATTCTAGAGTCATAGGCTAAAGGCATAACATTGCAGTCATCGTAAAGAATCTGAAATGATATGACACTGTCACAATGAATTATTGTATACCTCTATACACTTCACTGACTTTGCTGACTTTGTCACACTGTCAAAGAAATAGCAATATAGGCATCGTAAAATGACGTCAAATCATTGAAAATTTAGTTACGAAGATTTTACACAAAAGCATTATTTGAAAGTCGTGCATTTAATGGTGAATTCCTAAAAATGCATCCCCTACTTTAAATAATTATAGAAAGAAGTAAAATTTGAAACAAAATTTGATTCAAATAAGTCTTAGAAATTTGACTTAATTTGAGTTGGTTGGATACTGCCTTTTTAATCCAGAGTTCCTGTAGGTGCTGGCACGATAATGAACCCCTCATGATAAATAATCCTTTAAACAGAAGCGCTAGTCGAAATTCCTGTCGATTCGAATCTCTACTGTATAGCTGTCCGATGCTTGGTAATATACAATTATTTAATGCTTGAGCAGTCAATAGACCAGATTATTTTTCCTGAGGTGCATGGAGCAGCTCAATAGAACACACTAAGCTGTTCCCTGCACCGAGGGAAAAAATTATGGTCTATTGACTGTTCAGCCATTAATGAAAAAATGACAATAACAAACCGCCAACTATCTCAAAAATCCAGAAAACGAAATACAAATTCAAAGCAGAGCAACACGGACCTCCAAAAAGATAGAGGTAGGATCAGGTGCCATGGAGGAGTGAGCATCCTCTGCAGACCGGTCACACCCGCCGTGTGCTCTTTGTCGTAATCGGAAAAAAAACCGTTAAAGTCCGTAGACAATTAGGTGATTAATTATGGTCTAACAATTAGTATGAAAAACGCCAGTCAGCATGCGCTCCGGGGAAGATTGTATTTGCTGACAAGGTCGTTGTATCGACCATAGAACTTACGAAAAGATGACTTCAAAACGAGAATGTTGATATTCCTGCATGTTTGATCAACTTGTTTGTAAGTAGCTTGCCTCGCCTTAGAAGAGCATGCCCTTGCGTATCAAATTAACTGAGAGACAAAAACACCATAAGCAGGTGATGAATGTATATTGCTACATAAGTAAGGAAAGTTGACTATAGAAAAATTGAAGTTATCGCGTTTATCATAAAGTTTTGTTGTTAGGTTACCATCAATGTCCATTTCCAGTAAAATATCCAAATATGAAACAGATGACGTAGAATCTGTGGTATCTTTTATTTCAAATTCACTGGGATATATCGAGTCGACGTAAGTATGGAAATAACAATTGTTAATTGATAATACGTCGTCGATATACCTGAATGTTGAGTTGAAGGCCACAGCGAGTGATTTATTTTTTTCACTTACAAGTTTTTGAATACATTCTGCTTCATAAGAATACAAAAATAGGTCTGCTAACAATGGGGCACAATTGGTACCCATGGGAATTCCAACAGATTGTTGGAAGACTTGATTTCCAAAAACTACATAGATGTTGTCTATCAGAAACTCAAGCATCTTTTTAATGTCAACTTCAGAGTACTTGTGTGTGCAATCAGAATGGTTTTTAACAAAATAATTTTTTAGATTCCAAATAATTGTTTTATTACCTAATTCCTTTTTTAGTTTTTAGGGTTTACACTTTGTACATAACAGAAGGTTTTCGTGCCGTATGGAATTAACTATAAGATTGTTTTGATCTTTCAAATGCACCAAAGCTGTTACATGCATTAAAACATCTCTTTATTAGTTTACACGTAGAAGGAAGAGTCTCCAAAACCTTATACGAGGCTTAAAGCTGCTGATTATTTGATACTCAATATTGATTAGGGTGATTTCACCATGCATCGGACACCCTTGGATTTTTCTCTTTGATAACGCATCAATAATTGTCCAAATAAAAACAAAACTTGTTTTAAAAGTTACAGGTTTCCCTCTTGCTTAATTTTTGGAGAGAAAATAGTAAAATTGTTAAAAACATAGAAAATAAAGCAAATAAATGAAGTGTTGCACTATTTCACCATGGATCAGACAATATTAACCAAGCACCGGACAGCTATACAGGTGAGATTAAAAAAATTTTAAAATTCTGGTTTTAATGCGAAAATACAGAGGCTCGTAAAATTAAATTTATTCAATTGCTATTCAGATTTCTTTTAATGTAAAACCTTGAATCTACAGGCAGGAATTTAGACTAGTGCTTCTGTTTCAAGGAATATTTATCATGAGGGGCTCTTTATCGTGCCAACACCTACAGGAACTTTGGATTATAAAGGCAGTATCCATAAAACTCAAATTTTAAGTGGTCTGAAGAAAATGTTTGTATCAATTATTTTTTTATTTCTTATTTAACATTAAATTTAAAGTATATCACAAGGAATGGGCACCTAACATGTGAATTATTAGAAAAAATCATGCATTGAAAACTGTCCGATGCATGGTTAATTTGTGTCCGATCCATGGTGAAATGACTATATGGAGCAAAAATGACCTTGGCATTAATTGTTCAAATTTCTAAGACTTATTTTAACCAAATTTTGTTTCAAAACTAACTTCTTTTTAATTATTTTAGGCAGAGAGTGCATTTTCAATAATACATAATCAAATGCACAACATTCAAATAATGCTTTTGTGTAAAATCTTCGTAACTAAATTTTTAATAATGGCGTATTTGACGTCATTTTACGATGCCTATATTGCTACTTTGATGACAATGTGACTGTCAAATTCATTATAATCATAAAGTTCATTAGTTCTTATTCAGGGATATACGAAACAACACATGAGCGCATGAACATTTATTTGTATATTTTTAACCAAAGTTGTCCGATCCAAGGTATGTGTCCGATGCATGGTTAATTCACCCTATATTGAATTTGGTATCACTAGTATTAAAAACAGCGTCTATGTAAATGAAACAAGCGGTTTTATTAATGTTCACTTTTAACGTTAAGGTTAGATTCTCAGAGAACTATCGAAAGGATGCAGCGTGACGTCAAAGTTAATAATGACGTCATATCGTATGACGTACAGATAAATGATATCCTACACATTGCTGTGAAATCAATCGGGAAGCCTTAACATACCCGCGTTCTGAAATACCTTGCCGGTCAAATAGATAGTAGTCTATTGACCGGCGGTCCAATAGGGTGAGTTAACCATCCATCGGACACATACCTTGGATCGGACAAGTTCGGTTAAAAATATACAAATGAATATGCATGCGCTCATGTGTTGTTTCGTTTATCCCTTATAATTAAAACTAATGCAACAAAGGCATTGTAAAATGACGTCAAATACGCCATCATTGACAATTTAGTTCCAAAGATTTTACACAAAAGCATTATTTGAATGCTGTGCATTTGATTGTGAATTAGTGAAAATGCATCCTCTACCTGAAATAATTAGAAGTAAGTTTTGAAACTAAATTTAATTAGAATAAGTCTTAGAATTTTTAACAATTAATGTCAAGGTCATTTAGCTTCATATATTCATTTCACCATGAATCGGACACAAATTAACCATGCATCGGACAGTTTTCAATGCAAATAACTAACATGTTAGGTGCCAATTCCTTGTGATATACTATAGATGTAGAGTAAAATAAAAAAATTAAAAATAATTGATACAAACATTTTCCTCCGACCACTTTAAATTCGAGTTTCATGGATACAACCTATTTCATCCAAAGTTCCTGCAGGAGCTGGCACGATAAAGAACCCCTCATGATAAATATTCCTTTAAACAGAATCACTAGTCAAAATTCCTGACTGTAAATTTAAGAATTTACATTAAAAGAAAACTGAATAGCAATTAAATATATTTATTTTACCGAACCTCTGAATTTTCGCATTAAAACCAGAAAATATTACTATTTTTAATCTCTACTGTATAGCTGTCCGATGCTTGGTAAATATTGTCCGATCCATGGTGAAATACCGTATATCCGGGTTTTTTCGCGTGTCACAAACTTTGCGAAAATGGGAGAAATTAGTAGCATTTTTAATTTGCGTCAGTCATTTTTTGCGATTTAAAAAGTTTCTTATAGAAAATAATACAGGATATAAGTTCTGCGTATTCAATTGTTTGCGATTTAAAAGAGATCGCGAAAATTACCGGATATATACGATAGTTTAACACTTCATTAATTTGCTCTATTTTCTATGTTTTTAACAATTTCACTAATTTTTGTCCAATAATTAAGCAAGGGGAAAACCTGTAGCCTTTAAAACAAGTTTGATTCATATCTGGACTATAATTGATGCGTGATCAAAGAGAAAATTACAAGGGTGTCCGATGCATGGTGAAATCACCCTAGATCGAAGACTATTGACCGGCGGTCCAATAGATCGCAGTCTATTGACCGGCAGTTCAATAGAACGGTTTTAATAGTTTAAGGAAAACTGCATACACGAACAAAATAGACGCAAATATTTAATTTGTTTAAAAACAATAAAATCCCTTTGATTAGGTAATAAAGATAAATATTGTCCAATCTATGGTGAAATAGTTCAACACTTCATTGATTGCCTACTACTGTACGATTCACTAGTTTTTCTCCAATAATTAAGCAAGGGAAATCCTGAAACTTTTAAAACAATTTATATTTGGACTATAATTCATGCGTTATCAAAGAGAAAAATGCAAGGGTGTCCGATGCATGGTGACATAGCAGACGATGTTCGGCGAAATTTTCGCCGCAGAGGATTTATGAAGAGGTATCGTTTAACTCGAGTCTTTTTGTATAGACTCAACGGTTTGGTAAATGAAGACGTAGAAAGGCTGACATGACGAAGCCACCAATTAAATTCAACCACAGAATCGCCAATTTTATCCATGACACAATGTCATTACTAACCTGTGAGCTTCGCGAGCGTAGCGACAGGAATGGAACGCGTTTTTGTCGAATTCTGCTCTGGCGCTTCATCAACACGCGGTATAATTCATGTCAGTCGAAGTTTCTTACCTGATATATGGTCCGATTACCCACTGAGTGGCCTTAATTGAGCCTAAAATCTATCATAAACAACACTTCCGAAAGAATCAGTCGCCGTGAGGCCAAGGGATTTCGAGTGACGTCACGGTTTGCTGCTGAACGGATTAAAATTCTATTTTAAAAAATATTTTAAAAAAAATTATAAAACGTCCAATGTTTGTGTGTTTTTTTTTTTGTTTGGTTTTTTTTTGTTTTTTGTTTTTTTGTTAAGCAATAATGAAGCAGCAATTGAATGCAAATTTACAAAAAAGTAAATGAGCACATTTGACCGGTAATATAGAGGAGATAATATTTTAAACAAACAGAAAGTTGAATATTGAGGGATTTTCAAATGTGAAGAAAGAAAGATGTCCAACAACATTTTAGTAGCTCTTTGGTAAGGATTTTTGACATACAATGTCAATTGTATTATTGAATTTAATAGGACTGTAATTTTGGTAAAGGATGAATGGGCACACATCCATTTTAAAATCTTTTTTTTTTCATTGAAATATTTTTCAGTCCTGTATCATTTATTAATGAATTTAAAAAAAGAATGTATGATATCACATATAACCCCCCCCCCCCAAAAAAAATACACAGAAAAAATTACAAAGGCGTAAATAATATGTTTTTCGGTGCTACCGTTGTGACGAGCGCAGCAAGAATAACACATACCTTGCATCATTGTCAACTTCGTGATATTTTGACAGTTATCAACTAACATCAAATAATTTTTAAGAGAGAGAGAGAGAATTATATATTAATATTTCTAAGTTTAAAAAAATTCTTACAAAATACATAGACTTGCTTCCCCTAAAACCGTTCTTTACTTTTGTAGAATATTGATCAGTCTGTAAAATGTAATTTGCGTTTAATTTGTTCAAAGGTGTAAAGTGTAAATACAGTATTATTTTTCTTTTGTACCTTGTTGTTATCTGACTTTTATTTTATTTTTCCTGTTCATAATTTTTTTTACTGAAATTTGTTTATTTTGGCATACGTTGTATCCGTGGCCCGGTCCCTGTTTGTAGTTGTGTACCGCGGTAATTTCCCATTTTCCAATTTAATGGTTTGACAATATGCAATATCTGCATAGATTTTTTTCCTTTTTCTCTCTTTATTTAATATTATTTAATTCAAAATGACTTCTTTTTTTTTAAAATTTCCTACCTACTTATACATACTGTTCATGCACGCAAAATTAGCTTAACTCTTGCTTGTATATATAATTATATAATCTCTCTGTCGAAATAAAAAAAACCCATTAAAAACCCACAAATCATCTAAGGCAGGTATCGAAGTAGCTATAGTACACGCATTAAAGTTGTTTGTATCCCCTCTAAATTTATCGCGGGGAAACTAGCACGAGATCGCTGTGACGTCACACGTTCAAATCTACGTATCTCGACTCAATGCGAAGGAATAGAAGTATGTAAAAAATCTCTTGGGTCTCACTAAAGCTTGTGCGCTACTCAAAACGAGTCTTCAAACCTCAAGGCACCGTTAATTACGAGTTAAATGTTAGCCATTTTTTGCATGGCACCACGAAAAAAAACATTAGAGAGCACTATGGGACGTAGACACAAAATTTTTCTTGATGAACCTGTAGGTTTAGCTCGTTCTTTTCCCCGCGCGCACTGGTTCATGGGCTCGCTTCGCTCGCCGGCGCGCAGCTATTAAAACTGAGATAAAGGATGGACTCAAAACTTTAAAGTATAAAGAAAAAAAAACCATGACAAGCATACAGAAAATATTTAGATGAAAATAAAAAGGAAAACTCTGAAACATTAGGATCGACTCGATGAAAGGATTTTACTGATTGATTTGAAACAAATTTTTTTTCATAAATAATCTTTAATTCAGTGAAAAAGAATAATTTAATTATATAACTACAGCATAATTAACGCAAATGGGCTTTATGGACACAAACCTAATTCAAATCGAATCACACTCCCATCAAAATTTCAAATCTTACACAACTTTTGGAGCGGACAATTACCGCCCCCGAATCAACTCTCCCATCATAATTACAATTTCAAATCTAACACAATTTTTTAAGCGGACAATTACCACCCCCGAATCAACACTCCAATCAAAATACACATACAGTTGAACTTCGATATCTCGAACACTGATAGCTCGAATACAATGGATATGTCGAAGTGATTTGTTCGTCCCAACTACTTATTTTTAAAGTATTCTACTGTCGATATCTCGGATATCTCGAAGTTTTTAAACAGTCCCATCTAGTTCGAGATAACGAAGTTTGACTGTAATTACAATTTCAAATATTTCATAAATTTTAGAGCGGACAATTATCGCCCCCGAATCAACACTCCTATCAAAATTACAATATTACAATTTCAAATGTCACATGTATTTACTTCTTGGAAGAACTTTTTCCTCTGTCCTTTTCCTTTCTACTGCATCCACTGCAATTCCATGTTGTTGTTTTTTCCTTTTGAAGAAAAGGTTGTGTTCCTTTAAGTTTAACACAATTGTAGTAATACCAGCAGTTGCATTTATCACATGCGATGCTTTCTCTTTTTTTTCACACTTCTATTAATGATGTGTCAAAGTCAACACTTGCCCTAACTCTACTGTGCAAGTCCTCAATATAGAGATAAAAATGCTCACTGGTGATATTTCTCTGTACGTATTGATTCAGGGAGATGAGAAAAGAGAACACAGGCTCACTAACAATGGTTAGTTCATTTGTAGGACCTTGTCTGGTCTCAATTTCTTTCATACTATCATCCTGTAAGTCAGCTTCTTCTTCTTCCCTGATTCTGAAACTCCTAAACAAGGTTTGCTTTTTGTACTCTAACTTTTTAAGGAATTTATTTCTTTTTGAAGTTTTTCCAATCTCCCTCAAAACGGATTCTTGGCGATACCAGTATGTGTCAACCCCAAAAACAGGACCCATAACATTTTTTAAATAGGACTGTGTTCTTAAGTCAAAATATTGTGCTACAATTTGTGCATGATCCTGAAGAGCTTTGAATAGAATAGTTTTGTCATTGAGATCTACAGATGAACCAGTTTTTTCTTTAACAAATATAGAAAGTAATCGTCTAAGTGGTTTAAAGCTGCCAGTGGTTAAAAAAAAGAGTGTAAACACATTCCTTCATTTATTTTAAACCACTAAAGCCCGTAATTCTTGTGCTCTATTCCCCCAGTACAGTGTTGTGCCCCTTATAGACCCCCCAAAATACAAAATTTTTGACAAATTGGGGTATTGCCGTTTTCTATTAGCTTTTTAAGTCGCTGACGGTGAAGTGTTAATCACCCAATTTTTGTTTAACAATAAAACTGCTATGTTCTTTTTTTCTCATGATCATATTGTGCAAAACAAATTTAAAATAGGGATGTTTAGCAAATCTGCCATCAGTATACCAAAGTAAATGCTCAGCCCAGTCTCCCATTGAAGAACAAGTGTTTGGCCTATTTATGTAAAAAAAAAAAACACCACACCCATATGGAAAAGGGCAGAGAAAGCTTATGTAAGTAAGTATTGTGTTGTGAACTCTGACACTGGTATATTATCTCTTGTTGGTCAGGGAATGGTAACTGTTCCCCGTTTATTGACAGCTACATTCCCATGATTGTCCCCAATAACATCCTGTAAAATTGTTTCCACTTGTGATCTGATATTTATGTTGGAGTCTGGCAGCTGTGCAGCTGTGCACCAGAATTAGTGAAACCTTCAGACACCTTTATTTCTGTTTGTTCTGATGCTGGGCCTTGATCATTTGTGTGCTGAGTATTTCCTGTAAATTGTAATGTTGTGATGTCTTGCAACTCGCCTCTTCAGGTAGTGACTACAAGCGATCATTACTAATGTATATATCGGAATATGCAGGATTGTTGCTTTTAGCCACTGCAGTGATTATTGAATTTTGAATCTACGTACCCTAAACTATCAGTTTTTCAAGATAGGCCGAGCAAGAGAAAGCGAGAGGCGGACATGGTGAAAAACATTCAATTCAAAAAGATTAAATATAGGAAAGAAACTTCAGAAAAATCAAGATGTGAATTCCCCCTCCTGTTCCAAATGATTCTTTCAAAACACAATTGTGCTGTAAGTTGAGCAACAACAATTCAAATGCTGTTTTATTGCAAATGATAACACCTAAAAAAAAACTGTGAAGTCCAGCGATTTAAATGTTGCTGAATTTGAATACTAGTAGGTGGAAACCTCTGAATATATAAGTTACAAGTCTGACAAGTACATTGATATTAAAGAGTTGATAAGCTCTGTTCAACAGCCAAGGAAGCAATAGAAGCAATATCTAATGTATCTCTTGACATAATTAAAGAGTTAGAAATTAGAACACGTGGTCAAAATAAAAATGAAATGTGGAAAACTGCAAGAAAATGCAGAATAACTAGTTCAAACTTTCATGATGTATAGGTCCGCAAGGATTCAACATCCCCTGAAAAACTAATTGAAAAATTTGTTGGAAAAGGTAATGACTCTATAGATACCCCAGCATTAAGGTGGGGAAGAAAATATGAACCAATTGCACGAAAAAGATACATAGCACATAAAAAATTTTAACAAACAGAAAGTAAATGTAGTAGACTGTGGTTTGTTCCTAAGTGAGGATCATGCATATCTGGGATCAAGTCCTGATGGTATTGTGTATTTTATAAGATAAAGAAGATTCCAGGAAATTATTAGAAATAAAACGTCCTTACAGTGCTAGGGATAAAACCATTATTGAAGCTTGCAAATTGAGTGGTTTTTGTTGTCGATATGATGAAGATACAAATGAAATACACACCGATATTATAGTCAGGTGCAAGGTCAAATGGCCATTTGCAAAATTGATACCTGTGATTTTGTCTTGTACACTAAAAAAGACTTTAAAATACTTGAGGCCTCCTTTGATGCAAATTATCGGGATAAGTTAAAAAAGAAACTTCATGAGTTTTATATTGATAACATGATTCCTTCATTACTCTCTTGAGCCTGGAGTATGTATTAAAGGGGCATGGTCACGATTTTGGTCAGATTCAATTTTACTTTTTTATTATTTACAATGCTTTAGGAATGTATTTCTAATGATCAAGTGAAATTTTTGAGTCAGTCGTAGAGTTATGAGCAAGATACAAGGCTCACAACTCTATCTCATGTAAACAAGGCTCGTGCCCTGTTTTTGTTTACATAGGTTCAATATACCAGTAAAAAATCTTTTTCAAGCTGATTTGTCTATCTTCTTATTCATTTTAAGCATAAATAAACAGTTTCTAACGTTTAACACATTCATTTTAGGTCTAAAACGGGAATTTTCACTTCAACATTCAAAATGTAAACAAAAGCTTTGTTTACATAGTAAAGAATTGTAGGCTCTGTAATTCGTTTTAAACTTAACAAATGATACTCAAATTTTGGTTGCCTATTAAAAATGCCTTACTGAAGCACTGTAAACATTAAAATTGGAAAAATAGTTTTTGACTAAAATCGTGACCATGCCCCTTTAAAGCTGATACGCATTATTTCCCTTTTAACTCCGACTACCGCCATATTAGTTGTCGATTTCTATTGTTCTGCTCCTCGCTACACACCCCCTATATAAGGCCGAGAGCACTGTTCATGCTTCACCGTATTCTGGTATTTCATACACCTGAACATGTTACCTTGGACGCGTTTTGAACAAAAATAGTATGACAACCACTGCACTGGCAAGGGATATCTAATGAACAACGAAACATGACAGACAGGTTTTCAAAAAGATGCAGACGTTTTGCACTCTGTATGAACGACACAGGTGTTCGATGTGCTTGCGAAGTAAGGCAGCACTGTCTGTACAAAATAATACGGATACCTTGGAAATTCTTTCAAAGAATAAATATATTTTGTATTTCATTGATTGTTGATAATTCATGCGGGATATAAAGGTTAGCGTTAGCGGGTTATGTTATTTTTTTCTGCAATGATCCCTACCTTCATAACCCGCATGAATTATCAAAGAAAGCATTTTATAATTTATATTTACATCTTTCTTTTAACAAATTAATATACTGATTGTAAAAAGTAAGTTAAATTAACTAAATTACTGTTAATGTACATCAGTAGGTTAGATAACAGAAACAGCCAAATTGTCTCCTATGGAAATTTGAGTCCGACATCATCATGGTAATTTCGTGCAGTCTGTGATTTTTCTTAGGTCGCTGTAGGTTTTGACCAATCAGTAAACGGGGCGTGTCGATATCAGTCCTATTAGTTTCTATAGAGCTATGAGTTAACTTAAGTTTCCGTAAGAAATAGAGGGAATCATATTCAGTAGATGTAAATATAATATTACATGATTATCACAGCATGCAGTGCCATGCACAGATACAAGAGACAACATATTCTAGTACTTGGTCCTTCTTTACAAGAGGTGGTAAAAGATTTGTCAGAGATACACACACACAAAAAACTTCATCTACAATGTCACATAAGCTTATTGGTATAACTCCTTGGAGAATACGAAAGTTCTTGATCTGCTCCATTTTGCGCTCAACATGTATGCGTGCAGATGCAATCCTCCTGGTGCTTTCAACTTCCTTCTTGGTAAATTGATTTTTGGTCAAAAATGGAGGGCAGTATAATTTAACTCCACGTTGTGATAAATCACCCTTTATATGTATAAATCCTTTGTCCACCATAACAGCATCACCCTCCTCTAATAGATCATACAGTCCACTTTTTCTGGTTATCCGGGTATCTGATACTGATCCACCCCAAAGACGAGATACAAAAACTACTGCTCCAATTTTGTCGATGCCAATCAAAGATTTCAGTGGCCCTTGTAGTTGGAAAAAGTCTGACTCTGGGTTTGTAGAGATGATGGAATTTGAACAAATATTTCTTTGCAATCCAAGACAATACGAGTATCTCTGAACTTCTCAAAACACTTAGGTATCACTTTCATCTCTTTCAATGGTGGTAAAAACACAATTGTCTGCAAACACTGACACATTAACTGAATCCATGCTTTGAAGGTCCTTGATATTCTTCCAGAAGAAATTTTAAATCTAAATTCCAAATCTTTGAGTAAAAGACCAAGCCTTAATCGCATGAGAACCATAAAAAATTCATCCTCAATTCTAAGCTTCCTTTTCGCTCCCCCTTTCTTTGCATCAGTTTCTGTTTTCACAGCTTAAGAATCCAACACAAGTTTGTCTGCTCCTTGTTGTATTAAGCATTCAAATAATGCTTTGTACGTGCCATAATCAGGAAGCCCAGTATAAAACAACATTTTGTCATGTTTGTCCTTGATATCTTCTCTCGTTATCTCTGGTAGTTCACAGTTCGAGAAGTTGTCCGAGGAGGATGGCAGGATATCCTTGCTAGCTTTGCTCTCAGTAGGGGTATCTAAATTTGGATGTTGGGGAGATGGTCCTTTCACTATTTGATGTGCAGAATAACTGGAAATATAAGATACAATTTATGTGAAAATTTACAATTCAATTTTTCAAATTGTAACAAACACTTTTGATTTTGTACAAACTTTGCAACTGGTCAGTGGATCATATTTCTGACATTCTCAATTGATCACTGCACATGTATGCTCATTCTCTGACTTTTTTAATAAGTAATAAATATAAGTATTAACATTGTTAAAATGTTCATTCAGGTTATCATGGTTACAAATATATGTACTTGATGTTTTAAATAGAATATATTTTTATAAACATGATAAAGTATAACGGTTATTTTGATACAAATTGCTACAGTACCTACTTGTCGTCATTTACATCTACTGCTGGGTTTTTTATGTTCACTTTATTACTGTTCTTTTACAATCTTACTTTAACCGATTTCACTGTCTTATGAGGAAGGAAAAGGGTTGGAACTTCATTGTTCCAAGTCCTTCCGTTTCTCTCAGGGAAGTGGTCAGAACATACCGGCATTCAATGAAAAAGTTCATCATAATAACCATTCAGGGGGGAGGTAGCTAAACACAGTTTCGTATAAAATCCAGGGGGGTTTTCCCCAGTAGAAAGCATGATGGGAAGGGATTTTCCTGCTATTTTTATGCGGTATACATGAAATAAAATCTTTTTTATTCTCAATTGCATAGAATATAGTCTTATCTTTAGAATACATGTAAAAGGTATGCAGAAATGTTTTTAAAATTAATTTTGTGAGTCTCTGATATAGAGGGAGGTAACTCCATAAACATCCGGATTTTACATGTGCAGAATTTCATGACTTGAGCTGCAGGTAATGTAGCTCTTTAAAAAGCTGACGAATGTACCCTAAAATTTCATAAAAACAAGACCTTAAGAATTGCTCTGTGAAATGCATAGAACTTGAAATGGCTGATTTGGGTGCAATTTGGTGGTAGGGGAGCTAAAAATGCATGGGTGTAGAGCAATTTGGAGCATAATCTCCCATATTTACCCCATATTTCCATCGTCTGGTACACATTATTATTTATTGATAAATGTGTAATCTTTTAATATTTACAAAATTCATCATTTTATCTTTCCATTGATATATAAATATATATGTAACACGTTTTTAAAACAATTCTTTATAGGGGTCAGTTTCGCTTGTCCCTCATGTGATGACGTCGCGATAACGTCATATAGAAAACTGTGTTTTGCACCCTTAAGGGACACACATGAAATAACATTTTCTTCATTGGTCTGCATGCTCAGTCTGCAAAAAATGGTTAATGTGACTTTATTTTTTATATTTAATCATACAGTATTGGTTTCATGTAACATTAAAGCATTAGTACATGTTTTTACATGTGTTGTGCATGTTAAATCTGTCATTTACTTGCAGCCCATTTCAGTATCAGTTTCTTTGACACAACATCATGACTGTATTTTCTATGATATTCTTTCAGACCGCTGGACTTGTAGTACATTTTTTTTTAAAAATCTATCATGTCCAAGGCATATGAAACCCCCTTTACAACAGAAGAGAAACAGTTTTTATATTCAAAGTTAAATTTAATGAATTACACGGTTGTCACATATGGTACGGTGCAACGGACTCTGATGGATACGGTGTCATATGACCAACTTTCAGTCTGAAAAGACAAATTTTTACCGTTCACCGTCTTATATATTATTTGGAAAATAATTGTCATTTTTATAACATTCATATCATGTTTCCCACTTATGCCATAACAAAAAATGTATAAATATCCAGCATTTATCACTGGAGCCGGGAGAAATTAATGTCCGCCGCAATAGCTGCAGACAATCAAAGACGTGCTGTGGGCATGATGGTTTTAAAAATTGTATTTTTAGGTAAGCAGAACACAAAAAATGAACTCTGTTTCTGGTTTGTTTTTTTGTTTTTTTAATTGACATTAATGTTTGTTGACATTTATTGCATAGTTGTGAATTTGAACCAGTTCATTACATGCATTTGAGTACAAGGACCCTTGTCTAATTTTTCGATTATTTTTTCTACATTTTGCAAGATACCGCTGTATTTTGTACTTCGGTGTCTTTTTCCTCTGTGAATGGTACAAAGCTTATATATCCCTTCGAGTCATAAAATGGAAAAAACGGGCACATTTTGAAAAATTAAGACCAAAGGATTTTGCTAACAATACTGATGACTTTCCCGTTCCAAATGTAGATGAATGGCATGCTGAGTGGCATAGTCCATTGAAATTTCTTTTAAACAGCGCAGATTTTGGCGCATATGTAAAAATTCTGTGATGTAAGCGTTCGCAATGATTAGTTGTATATAATCTAGCAATTTTATTCAAAATCTCAGTAGTCAGGGACTTGTTCATAACCGATTCCAGCTTGCGGCGGTTTTCTGTGACCAGACTTAAGTAACTTCCATATGGAAGGAACTGAGTACTGAATGACTCCAGGTGAGCATTGCAGGCCAGGGATCTCTCTGCACAATTAGTGTGGGATCCACTGAAGCATGCCACAGTGTTCTTCATAGCCATCAGTGCCCTGGTCACAAAAGTCCCCTCTGCTGGGTACTTCTTTTTTATCCTTACTAGTTCGAGTCTCACTCTTGACCGGATACATGTTGCCAATTTTTGGCGAAAAAAGTCTTGTTCGTAGGCGGCCGGGAGTTTTGAGAACTGTATGGATTTTACTTTTTTCTGGATTGTGCGTAGTCTGTGAACAAAACATTGGAAGTACTTGATATCGATTTGATTTTTTTTTCCCAACTTCTCTAACAACCTTGCTGATTTTAGAGCTTGCATCACTGGTTAAGAATTTTACGGATATAATTTTGAGATCATGAATCTTTTGTATGTTTTTAATGGTAAGTTTTGATTCACTGGAGGAGATTGATTCATCAGGGTTATAAGTCAGTGAACATGTGTTGTTCTCATGGGTACACATGTTTATTTTTGAACACAGTTTGTTCGCTGTGGCCATCGCAATTGGGAGATTAAGACCGGTTGTCTTCTCAATCGCCGGACTGAAAGATTGCGTGCCGGCTTCGTATCCGGTTTGGTTACGATTGTTGAAGCAATTGTCGGTTTCGACATCAATGCCGTTTCCCTCTGCGATGAAGGTTGCCACTTGGCCGGCAAACTTCTGATTCTCAACCATTGATTTTTCATTTAGTTCTATCATTTTTTCACATTGCTTATTAATTTTATTGTTAATGACAGTTAAACTGGGAGCACGAATATCGAGGCAAGCCATTAGCATCTGAACGTCGGTTCCTCCCATTTTGGATTTGACGGTGGCCGTAGAAAGGCCTTCGTTTAAGCACCATGCCGCGGGACCTCTTTTGTTGCTCGTACACTTGGTGTACAGTTTATGCACACCGGTATGAAAACCACAGTTTGTGCAGGTCGCCGGAGACCTACACACTATCCTTTTCGCTTAGCAATTGCCACATTGAAACTCTTGTCGCATGCAGTTATGGCTAATGCTTGATTTTATAAAGTCTTTTAACTTACTGAAGTTAACAATTATATTTCCTGAAGAATTGCCTAACGGTTCATCTTCTTTTCTTTCATGTTTACGTCTTGGCTTTCCTGGAAGGGTATTTGGTGGACCAACATACTTCAGAATTGAAGCGTCATACACTGCTTTGGGCTCCGTGCAGGGAACACTGCTGATAGACTGCTGATTCTTATTCCAAGGTAGGTGTCCCTTTAGAAATGTAGTCTTACGTGTTTTCTTTTTCTTCTTTTTGCCTTGCTTGCATCTATCAGTTCTAGGCATGTTGAAAATCATTTAACAGCATAGTCCCTCATTCATGATAGTTTACATTGTGATCATACATGTATGTGTTTATAACGTCATGTAATGTGTCATCATCAATGCATTTGCATTGTGACGTCATAGAAGGTCATCAATATATATATATATATATATATATATATATATATATATATATATAATAAAAAATAACAGAAAGCCGATTCAAAACTATACCGGTTTCATTGATATCTTCAGGAGTTTTGAGCAATCACCATAGATACATAGGTACATACATTTCAAATGATCATTGTGACGTCATAAAACATCAAGTATATGTTGCGCTTTTCAGAGTTCATTATGACGTCATGGCATAAGCATTTTATAATAGTACTGGAAAAACATAAAATATATTCGAATATTCTATAACTGTAAATGAAAAACATAAAATATGTTCAAATGTAAATAATTATAATACATTCAGTTGTGGTTTATATAATTAAATGAAATGTTTTTCTTTTGTTTCACGTTCTTTTTCGGTTGTTGTTTTATAAAATTTATAGATAGGACACACTGTAAAGTTCGGAATAATGTTTTTGGCGCAGTCTCTGAGGTGTCCGCTAACAGCCGTGCACTGGTATTTTGTTTCACGAATCTGTTGTCGGTGGAAGGTCATTCGATGTATGAGTGTATCCCCGGTTTAGCCAATATAGTGTTCCCCACATCCAGAACATGTTATAACGTATATTAAATTCGAACTTTCACATGTAATAGAAGAATGAACGTTAAAATTTGTGCCGTTTTTGAATTTGAACTGTTGGCCTTCTTGTAGGTAAGGACAGGTTGCACATCTTGGCTTTTGGCATTTAAGGACAGCTTGTGTTTCTTAGATATTTTCAAATTTGGCACGGGTTAAAATCTTTTTCAGGGATGGACTTTGTCGCTTACTTTCAATAATCTGAAATTTGTTTAAGACTTCATTCATTTTTTGATCACGTTTTAAAAGTGGAAGGTTGCTTTTAATAATTTTGAAGAACTCTTGATTTTTCGTGTTTGTTGAGACGTAAGGGATAACATATTTTTCTGTTTTATCTTTTATCTGCAGTAGATCATTTCTATCATGACATGTGGCTTTGTTGATTCCATGTTCAACTAACGATTTGGGATAGTTTCTTTGTTGCAGGAGGTAGCGTAGTTCACTTAGTCTTGAATTTAGAAGATTTTTGTCCGATATTATAGTACAAAGACGTCTGGCTAAATTATATGGTATGTTGTTCTTAATGTGTTTCGGATGGCAAGAATCATAGACAAGGTATTGTTTTGTGTCCGTAGGTTTATAATATATATCAGTAATAATTTTGTCCCCTCTTTTTATGATCATAACATCAAGAAATGGGAGTTTTTCTTCACTACAGTCCATTGTAAATTTCAAATGGTTGTTCAAATTGTTTAAAATATTGTAAAACGTATGTAATTCCTCCTTGGTTTTAGTCCAAACGATAAAACAGTCGTCCAAAAATCTTTTCCATAAATGTTGTATGAAAGTTTTAAACTTAACACTTAATTGTTCCTCCAGGTTTTTATATAACGTTTCCTCCAGAAATCCTAGTACACGTGTAGCGTAGGTTGGGGCAACTTTAGTTCCCATAGCTGTTCCAAGTTTTTGCTTATATGTTATTCCATCAAAATTCATAAAATTGTGTTCCAGAATGAATTTTAAACTTTGTAAAATGAAAGGCTTGGAGAAACGGTCATGAAGTAGGTCTGGAAATTTATCGATCCAGTGTTCAATAGCTTCTAGTCCAAGTTCATGTGGGATGTTTGAATAAAGGTTGGTCACATCAAATGATACTAGAATGGCATCTTGTTGAACGTTTTCAGGAATATAACTTAAAAAATCAACGGTATCTCTAATATAACTTTTAACTTTGGAAACGTAAGGTTTTAATAATAGATCCAATAAATTGCTGATTCTATGCGTCTCACAAGATGGTCCCCCAACTATGGGTCGCAGTTTTAAATCCTCAGGTTTAGAAAGAAACACATATATATGTTGAGAATGACTCTTTACACAAGTTGTTGTGATAATCTGACTTTTATGAACCTTCGGTAATCCGTAAAGGTTGCTTGTCTTAACATAAAACGATAACAAGTAATTAATTGCCTTTTTTGTCAGTTCTTGTCCATATTCTTCTATAATTTTGCTTAGTTTGTCCATAACATTTTTAGATTGGTAACTGGTTTGTTTTTCATAGTAAAGTTCATTTTCTAATTAATATTGAAAGACACAAGTGCTTATAATGATCCCTGTCCATTAAAATTAATGCATTGCCTTTGTTAGCTTCTTTTATGATTATGTTTGTGTCCTTCTTTAAATTTTCAATAGCCTCCCAGTCTGATCTTCCTGTATTATCAAATAGTTTTTTTCTATCAACACTGTCCTTAGGAAATTTTGAGATATGATCAATGAATTTATCAAGGTTCTGGTTTCTACCTCGAGGGGGGATAAAATTGCTGGGGTTTGAAACGAGGGATTTGTCGCTGCATTCCTCGTCTAGGAAAAACTCTGCTAATCTTAATCGTCTACAAAAATGCTTCAATGTCGTTTGTTAATTCCTCTGTATTATTTCTACGTGGGGTCGGGGTAAATTTAAGTCCCCTTTCAAGAACTTTAATTTTTTTTCTGTAAGTGTTTTATCTGACAAGTTTATAACTTTTACGTCTCCTTGATTATTAGTAGTTGAACATTTTTTCGCTAGGTAATTTGGTGTTGCCTCGGGCCGAACTCTAAAAAAGAACTCTTGGCAATAGGAAATTTGGAAATTGGTGGTCTTCTGCTGTAGGAATTACTAAATCCATTGAATGAGTTGATTGTGTGTCTGTTTTGATTTTTTGAATTGCGATTTTGACCGTTATTAGAGTTTCTATTAAGGTAATTTCCAGAGCTGTTTCTTGTAGACGTGGTTGCTCTTTGATCGTTCCAATGATTTTTTGGGGGAATTCGTCCGTGTTTTTTTTTTTAAGAAAGGATTTTTACCGTTGAATTCTTCTTTAAATTTTCTTTCAAAGGCTAATAGCCATTTTTCTGATTTTGTCCATCTTTCGATTGAATTTGTTTCCTCTTTAAGGCAGTAATCGTTCCACAATTTTAATATTCTCTCAAGAGTATCTGGCTGTAAGTTCTTTTGGAAGTGCAGATATCGATGGATTGAAACTTATCTTCATTGTATTTTCCCCGCATTTGTAAAAGATCAATTTCATTTTTGAATTTTTCCAAGACGAGTTTTTCTCTCCGAACCCTTTGATTCTCTGGTTCTCCTCTTATTTCCGGAATTTGAAATTTTCTGGGTATGACAGTTGGTCCGGATGTTAGCCATGATTGGTATATTTTTGATTTTTCTGTATTTTTTACCGTATAAAATGCTATTCGACAAATATGCCCACCCATGCCTTGCAATTTATTTTCCATGGCTTAACAGGTTTCAGGTATGTGTAAAGGAAAATTATACATATTATTTTACTACATGGCAACTTCTGAAAAATAATATGTAAAATTGCCAAATGTAAAATATATATATAAGTCACAATGCAACAACAGTGTACAAAATAATTCGCAAATTTATTCCTACTCTACAAAATGAAAATCTAAATTTGAAAACAGTTCATTATTTAAGTGACTCTCCTACCAGTCAATACAAAAACAAAACTAATTTTCAATTTATTGCAAATGATGAAGCTGAATTTGGAATTTCAGGACGTTGGAGCTACCTTGAAAGTGGTCATGGAAAAGGTCCGTGTGACGGATTAGGTGCTAGTGTGAAGAGACCCGCAGACAATGCAGTAAAGCAAGGAAAAACATCTATTCAATGTGCGGAAGATTTATTGAAATGGGCAGAAACAGCTATCGAGGCAGGAAGTAAAGTGAACTTTCTCTCCTTTACCCAAACGGATTATGAAGAATCTGAGGAGATACTCTCGAAACAAGTCACGCCCCATTACCTGTAAAAGGGACTTTCAAAGTGCACTACGTCATTGGAGATAGTCCAAACAAGATTTTTACGAGAGAGGTAACATGCTATTGCGATAGCTGTAGAGCAGACGTTACTAAAACAAAATGTGAAGGATACACATTGCATTTCTTGACCAACAATTCTGAACAGCAAAATAATGTGGAAAACAAAGGAAAAAAAGTGTTAAAGAAAGATGCTTGGGTTGCAGCAATGTACCAAAAGAAATCATACATAGGTCAGGTACAGGATATAGATGTGGATGATCAAGAGATATTTGTCCGATTTATGAGTTCTTGTGGCAAATATGGTGACAGCTTCAAGTGGCCCAAATAAGTAGATGAACTTTGGGTCAAGCCAACTGACATTTTACACGTACTCTCAAAACCACTGCAGCATCGGGGAAATCAGGAAGAATATTCAAAGTGGATGAAAATGACACTAAGATGATTGAGGACAAAGTACAGAAGACTTAAGTTAAAGGAATGATTCAATGGATTTCTTTCTATCACTGTCGCCGTAACAAAACATCCTTTGTAAAAATAAAATAATAAAATAAAAAGGATTTTGTGTTGTTATTCTCTTTAATGGTTATTAAGAAATAGTTTTAATGCTGTTAATGACAATTTTACATGGTATCCTCATCTTTCTATTCAACCCCGTTTTTTGTAACCTCCGTTAAGATTGAGGTACACGATGTACATTGTGATTTTCCAAAAGATTGCCAAACATATTCCCATAAAAAGTATATTTGGTTAAAAACATATAAATAACCTATTGATAAAAAGGAGTAAAGTTAAGTAATATTCCGTTAACCTCATCATGTCCTTAATCAAAAGTTGTGTTAAATTTATTTTTAAAAAATTTGGCAAACTGGAAATATACATGTGCAGTCAATTTGTTAATTAAGTACTCGCAGCTCGGATTTTTTTTCTGTTGCAATCAAGCTATATATTGATACAACTGAAAAGTATAATACAAATAAGGACACCAAGAAATAATTTGTTTATTCTACATCTGTCCTTCATCTGCTGTAACCTCCGTTACAGAGTGATTGTATGTGACAAGTTTGAATTTCCATAAATACAAAACGAAAACATATTGACGTGTAAAATTTTATTTCGTCAAAAAAGGGTGTTTGCTTCATAATTCTAACACAAAATTATGTCCAAATCCTTAAGTTCATATTTCTGTACCTTGCACTTCGTAAATGTATGGTTGAAGCTTCTAAAGTCGAGCGTGCCCTGTAGTCGTGCGCCATCTTGTTTGTTGTATTGAAAGGTTAGAATCAAGTGCGTGTTAAATATGCGGAATAAACAGGTAGGAAATTATACAAAGTTAACATATACTTTATATATAAAATCCGCCATTTTGTTAATACTCAATTTACAATTGATATTGATAAAAATGTATGTTTACCGGGTTGAAGCGTACATTCTAAACATGAAAGGCACATGGCTAATTAGCATGTCTAAATGTAGAGGTCACAATTATATCGATTGTTTCTATAGGCAAAACATTTGAATTGTTGGGTTCTGAAAATGTTGATATTCCTTACATTTTTTGTAGACGTAATTATAACGCAGGAATAAATGCTGATGCTGATGTGGTGCCAGCAGAAGCTCTTGCCCCTTCTTCGGTATTGACTCAAGGGAACGAGGAAGAAGACAAGAGTGACTCTGATTTGGATGCAGATGAAAACAACAACAGTCAGGATTTTTTTGCAGAGCGAACCAGAGAGCTTGTTCTTATAAAATCCGAGGGATTAAAGACCAAAAAAGAACGCAAAACCTTGATCGAGATTACATCAGGCAGAGCAATTACTGAGCCGGAGGTATCAGCAAAAATTATGGAGCATGTTTCAGCAGCAGCAGCCCCAAAACAGAAAGAACATAAAAAAATCAAAAGCTCCATACCACCTCTCCCAAGAATGAAAAAACCCCAAAGTGTGGAAACAAGAGGAGGAGAACATCTGCTCAAACAAAAGGTCATTACCAGGAACCTGGACCCTCCAATGAACAGCCAATTGACAACACATCTTCATGGCAATACTTCCTATCCGAAGACTCTGAGGACGTCTCTATTTCCGAGAAAGAACTGTGTAGTATCTGTAAAATCGTCACTCTTACATGCTGTTCAAAATAGCACATCCCTTATTTTTGTAAAGTGGGTACAGTGTGACAAATGTAGACATTGAGTGCATTTAAATTACTGCACTGACATCAGAGTAGTCCGGATAGGGTGTCACTATCTATGCCCACACTGTAAATAGAGTAGAATTTGAGTTTCAAAATTTATACCTTGATCTTGATTAATTAATGTGATTCTTAAGATTGTTTCAAATATTTGCTCTCTTGAAATACTTACCCTGTATATGACTGAACCATAAGTTGCGAAATGATAAAATTCATCGAAATTATATATATGAAACATAGTTTATTTACTGCTTATTGTTAAGTTTTCATTGCATTTGTTGGAATATGTTGATGTTTATGAACATATTTGATGTTATTTGTGATATCAAAATGAAAAAGTTACAAACCACACAAAATTTACTTTTCTTGGCCTCATTCTTGCTTACACATACGGGTGCACGACTACTGGTTCCAAACAAAAATGTCCGACATTAAAACCTCGCTTCGTTAAGCTGTTTAAAGCACTTTGATGCATTTTAGATTATCAGAAAATCAGAATACAGTTCAGTAAGTTTAATTCTCGTGACAAATAACAATTAATTTAATTTAATCGCCAAATATTATTATTTCTTAAGCGCACGACTACTGGGCACACGAGGATATGAATTATGCTGGAATGACTGTACTACGATTTTGACAATTTCATTAGTTTTTCTCCAATAATTAAGCAAGGGGAAGTCTTGTTACTTTTAAAACAAGTTTTATTTACATTTGGACTATAATTCATGCGTTATCAAAGAGAAAAATCCAAGGGTGTCCAATGCATGGTGAAATGACCCTACACGTAAAAAAAAATATAATAAAATGGCTGCCGTTTTGCCATCCTAGCAGATCCTCTTGATTATTTAAATGATACAGAGGTTATTGAGAGGTATCGCATATCTAGAGTCTTTTTGTATTAGACGCATCGATTTGGTAAACAAAGACGTAGAAAGGCTGACGAAGACGAAGCCACCCCATGCCAACATCACCACGGGTATTGAAATATTGCGAAGCACGATCCCGACACTTTCTACATGTACATATTTGTGACACACTCTAAGAGTTATCTTTCTTTTGATTCACAATGCAATTTTTGACACGACATAATTCGATTTTGATTTGATATGAAACATATTTTCATGTGAGGAAAAAAACCTTTACTTTAGATGTATCAGTTATACATTTTTAAAATAAAAGAACATGTGAAAATTGTTCAGCAAAGTTTAATAAATTACATGTAAATATGATTAAATTCGTTCAATGATTAAGTATTCTACTCGGAATGCGGTAATTCAGAATAGCGCTCAATATTAATATGCCTAGTATACGATTTCGCCTACAATATAGCACTTTTTCAAATATCAGACATTTTCAATATTATACAAAATTTCGTTAATATATAACTGTATTTGGTGAAATGCAAATTGCACAATTACTTGTTTTAAAGAAGCAATCAAATCGGCATCTTCAGGCGTTTAGAGAGAAATTTGATTAGAATTTACATATTATATTTGAACCACTTAAAACCATAATAATTCTTGTAAACTATGTTATAAAGGTATTACGTGTATATTGAATTCATTCATTTTGGTCTGTGTGCTGAAAATAAATATTCATATACCGGCAATTCAAAATATAAGGCACTCATGTTCATAATCATATTTTTTTTTTATAAATAAAAGACATTGTGAATATTTGCTGTATCTGAATCTCATGTATGGATATAAATTTCCAGAAAACCGAGGTCTTAACACTCCCAACACCCAACACCATTATCTGCATCTATTGAAAATCATCTCTCTCTCTCTCTCTCTCTCTCTCTCTCTCTCTCTCTCTCTCTCTCTCTCTCTCTCTCTCTCTCTCTCTCTCTCTTTAACAGACGTATACATACACAAAATATTTTTATGAAGTTTGTTTTAAATAATTTTGTGCAATGAATGTATAAGCAAGATTATAAATACGCCATAAAATGATTATTTATAGCAAAAAATGAGTAAAATGATAGTCCTGGGGGTCTAGATACTTGAGGTGGAGGGGGTGGTAGTCGGTCCTGTCCTCAAGCACCTGTGTCCAAAAACGGAAGTTGTCTAGACCAGGTGTATGAATAATTAAATCTGCTATGTACATTCTACTCATTTTTATATGGTGTTTGATTTTATTTATTTTTTGATTAAATAAACTTCTTAAACAAGTTTTACTTATATGTTAAATTAGGATTACTTCAAAAAAGAAAGATATCAATTTTTACCCATTGATTTATGCAAAATTGAAATATCTTTATAGTTTTTCTGTCTTATATTTAAGTTCGAATTTTGACTCATGAATAGTCATGATAGATATGTTCTTATCGAAAAAGTAAATACTGTATTATTATGTCAGTTTTTAAACAATGAATACAACAATATATTATCTTCCAACACCTGAAAACTTATGTATATAATTATGTTTGTTCTTACATTCCTACTATGTAAATTTGTTTTAACTCTTATACCTTATGCGAGGCCTTGTGTGATATAAAAGTTTCAAAGGACCTTTGTTTTTAAGCTACTATAGCGCCTTTTCCCATTATTTCGCCTACATCTGTGTCTGGACGGAAAGTGCCTGTTACTAAATATAGCGTCAGGTACCTGTCGCAATATGATTTTCGAAAAATGCATATATACTGCTTTTATAATGGTGTCTGTATCCACTGTCAAAAATTCGGGAAACCTGCATCGAGAAATGAATATATAGAACTCTGTGTTTAATGTCAGTTTGTATTCTGAACCGTGATAACTTCCAGCAAAATGCAATGAATCTAAGTGTACAGTTGTGTATAAAATACATGTATAGTGTTTTTATATTGGGTGTGCTCATACCCAGGCTGAATTACACAAGATAATTTTGAACAAAAAAAAAATCCAGCCGATTAGATACACATAATTCAAACCATTTTTAGTATGCTTCAATTAGGTGAAAAAAATTGTTACTACCTGGTGGAATCGATCCAGCGACCACAAATTCATTAAGACCTCCGCACTAGGCCACGCATCTAACAGTTTCAATGGATATGGCGATATACATGATTTTATTAAAAAAGTCACTAATTGAAATATTTCTCTTATTTTCAGTACGAAGACCACGTTAAACCAAAAATAATTCAATATAAACGTGTACTACAATACCTGTAAAACATAATTTTAATCGGATGTCTTTGGTTTAGAGTGGTTCAAATACATGTAGTCAACTATACTATTTTTATCGCATAATAACTATTTTCCTATGTATCCCTGACAAAACGTGACTATTGTCGTGTAAGATAATTAAGACTCTAAGAGCATGGTAATTGTGTAATTTGCGTTTCTTTGAATATATTTTAACTAAATATTGTATAATATTGAAAATGCCTGATGTTTGCAAAAGTGCTATATTTTAAGCGAAATCGTATATTAAGTGCGCTATACCTCTTTTCCAATAATTTTTATGAAGTGTGTGAAATATATATTTTAGGGAAAATACACTGAATAATTTTTTTTTACACTGTTCACGCATATAAGAAAAAAAGATATTAGGGCTTTGAACTACTACATGATATCTAATAAAATACAATCTTTTATGAATAAGATAAATAAAAACTTCAAAAAGTAGAACTAGTCCAATGGAAAAATCAACAGAAAATATCAAATAAGTATTTATTAATAAAAGTATTATTAAAGTTCAGGAATTTTTTCTATTGATTTTTTTTTTTCAAGGGGGTGCCGTATAGCTTAAACTTTTGAAAGGTAGCAAGAAAACGATTAATGTTTGGTAAGTTTACTCGTACCATTTTATCATCTTCGCTAGCCAAGGGTTTACGATCCACTACGCTCCTCTGCAACAGCGTAGTGGCTAGCGAATATGACCATTTTATATGCTTAAGGATCAAGGTTCCACTCTGCTACTAAACAATTAAATTATAAATTACAAACAATAAATAGTTGACATTACTTTTAAATAGCACCATCAACGTCTTTCTGACAATGAAAATATTGTATAACCAATAGTAAATATATACATGTATTTAAATTAACCCAGTCAATATTAATTTTGTCTTTTGTCTCGCAAAAAAATTATACAAAGTTGAAAAAACTCGCAAAAAAATAATACAAAGTTGAAAAGAGTTATCTCCCGCGTCATTGTTTTTATAATCTATTCGGACCTCTCTTATTTAAGCGTAGACTGAAGTGGTTCAAGTGTACGGAAAGAGAGTTCCGAAAGGTAAGTCTCTATGACGCATCCATGGTGACGTCATAAATAAATCCAGTTGGAATATCCAGTAATAGCCATTTTATAAACACACAATGGTAAGTATTTTAAAAATTATTTCCTTATTTTCGGAGCATAAATTAGACGCGTTGTACATTAAAAACTAACACCCAGTGAAAGTAAAATACGTGTCATATTGCCATTAATGTAAAAAAAAATTCATAACGAGAAAAAATATCCCGTTACTATAATGAAAAAGATCTTACACAGCAATGGAGCGTTCTTGGAAAGAATTTTATAATTGTTTGATAAATGTAGGTACATGTAACAGCGTGGAATATATGTAAAGATCGATTAATTAATATATTGTAACTAATTACAAAAAGATAACTAGCAAAAATTATTCATTGCGAGTATTTTTTTAAACCGTCATAATTTCTTGTAATTTTGAGTTAAACACCTTACTTGTTTTAACGAGATGTTTATTCCTAATATCAATGAAATGACACACTAAATGTTTGTTAATAAAAATAATATAATATAATTATATATTTGGTATATATTTATATTGTGGAACAGTTTCACTCCATCCTCTTTTTTAGACTCAATGCAATAGAGTCATAATATTGTATACTTGTTTCTCATAGATATGATATAATTTCTCGTTATTCCGAGATACTTTTCGTAGTAATGAGATGGTAATTTTGTTGTAGTTTTTACGGAAAAATATATTATGATTATAAAAATATCCGAACAATAAAGTGTGTTTTTGTGATTCATATGAAATATGCAGAAAAAAACATAACCCGCGTTATCGTGTTTTGTAATTAC
This sequence comes from Magallana ariakensis, assembly GCA_020458035.1. Lineage (NCBI taxonomy): Eukaryota > Metazoa > Mollusca > Bivalvia > Ostreida > Ostreidae > Magallana > Magallana ariakensis. Next base: position 27,875,855 of record CM035816.1, on the reverse strand, counting down.
ATGTATGTATTATGTATTGGGGGGGGGACTATGGGATGGGGGACTAAGGGGGGGGGCTGAGTCATCCCACTTTTTTTTGCAAAGTTTGACATACCCTTTTTTTGCTTGTCAAGATTTCTGATAAGACTAGCCCCCACCCCTTCCACTTTAAATCTTTCAATTCGAATTCGCTTCCGACGCCACTGATCATGATTATCATACATGTACCTCGATATTTACATTGTTCAATGTCTTTGTCTATGATAACATTACGAATCGATGTTGTTAGAGACTTAAAAAAGTTCCGTCCAGTCAATCTACATGTAGAGCAAAAAATCTCCCAACCTCAAAGTAACTTGAACAAAAGGTTTCTCGGCAATTCAATCTACTGACATATCCTATTGATCATATAAAAAATCGACAAAAATCCACCGGCTACTTTTCACGCATTTTTGGTTTAATGTACGGGTTTTGCACAAAAATCGCTGAAAACTGTAAAATTTCTGAAATTTAATTCTTAGGACAAAAATATATGAAATGTGCTAAAATATATGATGTCATTTATGCGGATTTATCATTAAATACACAGTACTTTAAACTTATTTTCAAAAATGGAAATTTAAGGTTGAAAACTGCAATTTTTTTTTTGCTGGAACGCTATGGGGTTCTTATAACTAAAAGAAATGAAAAATGTATGTCAATATTCTAATATTTAATCATACAATTGCTGAAAACTGTATTAAGATAATAGGGAATTATTGATTTCTTTGAATATTACGATGTGATAATTTCGGTCGGAGCGTGGTCAAATCTATCATAAAGCTTTTTGGGCTTTATAGGATTTGACCATGCCCCGACCAAAATCATCCCCTCTCATTACTCAGAAAATGATTCCTTGTTACTTAATTAATATGATAATTATGTATAATGCGTTATCTGATTGGTTCTAAACAATCATGTGCCAGGGCAATAAAACTTCACAATCCATGTCATCGTCATAATTTTTCATAATATCCCACCCCTTCGGAACCCATACGTATAAAAATCCAAAGGAAGAGCATACAAATTATCGGATTGATTTGATTTGAGCATATATTTACATAAATAGATTAGTCAGCAGACAATGCCTATGTATGCCTTCTCCATAATTATCGGATTACTAAAATAGGAAGATTTTTTACAAATCTTTTTATATCAAAAATCTAACATAGAAAGAAACTGGTAAACATTCACTGAAATTTTGCTTTACAACAGTTGAAAAACAATTAAAATCCGATGTGTTCTATAAAATCCCATGTTGTGTATATTAAACAGTTCACTGCATGAACGTTTGGGAGATATAAAGATTTATACCCCCCCCCCCGAAAAATCATGCCCTTGGGAAATATGTTATATAATTTTCCCCGGGAAAATATATATCCTTGGTTTTCCTCGGACTGAAATGTCACACTTTCATTGGTTTAATTATGACACATGACTGCAGGATATATTTCTACGTCCTTCTGGTGAGAATTATTATACGACAATACGACCTGCATTTGCCGAAGCTTCGCCTACTTATCTCGACAATATAGAAACCATGTTCCTTTTGTTCTTTTATATAATATATTTGGAGTAGTTGCCCTTTGGAATAGTTGTTGCCCTTTGAATTGACGTCACATTGTTATGTCTGCGGAGGAAAGGGAAAAAACGTTTAAAATCAAAAAGCAACAAAAAATTGTTTGTAAACAAGGATGCAGCAAAGATTTTCAAAGAGATTTTGAAAGGTGAGAATAATAATTTTGAAGAGTTTGATTGTGTAAAATTGGACGAGATATATTGCCAATTTTATTTGGATTTGCGAAGATCATCACTTTTTTGTTAATAATACATGTACAGCTGTACATATCTCACTTGATAGTCCTCGGGAAAACAAAACACTAATTATAAGCTTTGTTACTGACTCACCAGGTATATCTGGTAACTCAGTAACCCGTTGGCTTGATCAACCTCGTAGACGGGCAAGGCTATGAGATCGATGAACCAGATTTATTTCTGTAGTCAGTGAGTAAAAAACTTACATCACAAGTTACTTTACATACATAAGTACATATACTTCCATCACCTTCATGCAATAATTGTACGTTATTTCTCTTAGGTTGCTAAAGGTTTCGACTGATCAATAATGTTAAACTGTTTAAAACTAGATTGTGTATATTTCATTCCTGTCTTTCTAGAACAAGAGCCGAGACTCACATTCAATTTCCGTTAAAAAATAGAGAGAATAGTACTTAGTGTATGTAAATATTTAAACAATAAAATCCTCTTTTTATGATTCATGCATTGCAGAAAAGATACATATATGTAACCCGCGTTAGCGGGTTACGTAAATACGCGAGTTGTGTATTTTTTCTGCAATGTCGCCACCTTCATGAATCACCAAAGAAAGCATTTTATTGTTTAATATAAATTATTTAAATCTTTCTTTTAACAAATCAATAAATTGATCGTAAAAAGTAAGAAGAATTAATCAAATTATTGTTAATGTACATATACAACAGTACGTTAGATAAATTTAAAGGGACATGGTGACGCACAAACCCATGATTTAGCAAATATCGAATTTTTACACGATTTCCACATATTTTATTTATCATATGAAAAGGTGAACTTTTGAAAAATTACGGTGTTCAAAAGTAAAAAAATCAAATTAAAAAAGAGAAAAATAGAATTACACGTTGGGCCAACACATAAATATTGAGTTTTCCTTTCGCTTCATAGCCACGCAAGCGCAGGGGAATGTAAATACTGCAGCGTGGCATACATCATGAGCCAGAAACCTCTCATTGAAACACGATGTCTTCAAGAACTAAATATTTATGAAGATGCATTTTCTAATAATGCATATTTCTTACCATAGACATCGAATAGCTTCAAATCCGAATTCTTTTTTCAGTGTGTCAACCCCACTGTAACTATTTTTAGACAGAAATCGCAAACACGTGACACAATACCAATGTCCAAAACAACTCGGTTTGTTTACATGTGCATTTTCCGGATGAGTTTTAATGACTTGTAAATTGATAATTGATAATTTATGATGCGTTAAACCTTTAGTATGATGAAATTTCGAGTAGCTCTTCTTATTTCCGTTGTCATAATCAAATAGTAAAACATATATTTTGAGTCACCGTGTCTCTTTAAAGAAATGCCAAATTGTCTTCTATAGGAATACGAGTCAGACATACATGTAAGCATGACTATTTCGTGCATTCCATGATTTTTAGCTACATGTATTTAGCCGATGGCTGAAGTGATCTTTTCTGATTAGGATTTGTCCGTTGTCTGTGGTCGTCGTTGTCATATACTTTTCACATTTTCATCTTCTTCTCCAGAACTCGTAGGCCAATTTCAACTATACTTGACACAAAGCATCACTGGGTGAAGGGGATATATTTAAAGGGGGAGATAATTTAGAATTATTGAAAATGTGTTGGTATTTTTCAAAAATCTACTTTAAAAAAACCATTCAACCAGAAAAGCTGGAACTTGTGTGAAAGCATCCTCATGTAGATTCTGGTTTGTTCAAATCATGATCCCCGGGAAATGATGGGGCCACATATTTTCTTTTCTTTTTTAGGGGGGGGGGCAATTTTTTACATAGGAAGATATTGAGAAAAATCTTTAAAAATCTTCTGGAAAAGTGTTTAGCCAAAAAGCTGTAACTTGTGTTAAAGCACAGGTTGTTAAGATGAAAGTTTGATCAAACCATGATTCCCTAGAGTAAAATGCGGCCACAGAACGGGGAGGGGGTTATATACATGTAGGAATAGAGGAAACGCTTCATAAATACTATAACAAAAAAGGGGGCTTGGTATCTACCATAAAAATATGTAAATAAAACTGTGCGTGATCTACCATGCTTTGTTTTATAAGATATTTTGATTTTGATACTGCAATGCTAATTTGATCAGAGTTAATAGCTATTGTTTCTCAGGTGAGCGATGTGGCTCCTCGGTTGCTGAAGGTTTCAACCAATCGATATCGGGGCGTGTAAATGTCAGCCCTTTCAGTTTCCACATAGTCATTCATACGTTGTGAACGATGACATTTTGCCAAAATACGAAATTCATTTTGTACATAACATGTGGTGACATTGCGGGAAAAAAACCTCACATATAACCCACCACAGCGGGTTATGTTAATTTTTTCTGCAATTACTTCTACATTAATGTCTCTTTTCGTCTTGAAAAATGTATCTTAACATGTATGCTTAGTATATCAGTCCGAATAAATCTAATCATTCTGCGTACATCTCATAGATTTACAATTAATTTCTAAATAAATTTGACTAGGTTTTTTTCTCGATATTATTTTAGCTATATTACTTTTTAATGATGAAGAACAAGAAACACGACAGGCTAGGGGTGGGGGGTGGGGTGGGGGGTTAGGGCGTTAAAATAAGAAATCCATACAATTGAGTGATCGTTGTCTGAACTCTGTCATCTATGTACGATTGAAAAGGGCAAATATATTACATGTATTTTTAATTTTATTTTCACGTAATCATCAAACTATTTTTAAAACTAAAGACATAGAGACGTTATTCGTTGTGTGACGCAATTCATTATGTGACGTCATAATAGCTTTGTGTATAGAGCAACAACAGAAAGTTTTGTATTAAATGCTATCTTAGCTTGGCTAACAAAAATGGTAAGAACTTTTTCCTTATGACAGCGAATTTTGGGGTGTAATTTTCTTGACACAAAGTATTTGGAATTGTTGAATCATTTACCATCATAAAGAGAACAGTTGAGTGCTTATGTGAACTTAATATTGCAATTGTTACATCAAGAATGAATGATATGATTCTAATTGCTAGGATGAAAAAGTCATTGAGGAAAACAAAGAGCACAGCAACGAATCAGCAGCAATCGAGGAGGCGATTGGGGGAGATCAAAAATGTATTGAAGCAGCAGAAAGAAAAGGGGAAATTGAAGAAGATAAGGGAGATGAAAATCTAAAGGATGCAACAGAGAATAAAGGCACAGAGGATTCCAACATTGGCTCTCCACAGAAAGACGGTAAATATCATTTGGCGCCTTATTGGTGTTAATTGGCACTTATTCAAAGAGTGTCGAAGGATGTCACGTATTCAAAATGATTAATAGGCTATGATAATTACATCAAGTATATCGGTAAAGTAATTTAAACTACTCAACTCATATCAGTATCATCTCATCCAATAGTAGGTGATATCCCTTTTTAAATACTAGTAGGTGATATCAACTACCGGTATAGCAATAGGTGATGTGTATCACCAATATTCAAACACTTATATCAACAATTTAGGAATAGGTGATATACTTATTTGAATACATAACAACATTACCTAGTAGAATTACATGTACCTTTTTGATATTGTTTCATAAAAGCTGCACACTTGTCTATGATCAAATAAAAAATAAAAACGTGTACTGTAAACCAACTTTTATTCGCGACGACTTTATTTCGCGATTTGTCGGAGATAAACTGGTTCGCGAGGACTATATTTCGCGATCACGTTTTATCCTTCGTTTTGATATAACGCCCATACGACAAAGACTACTTCGCGGCGATAAATATTCGCGATATTTTTTATGCCGGTTCTCTAAATCCTGTATTTCATATTTATGCAATAGGTGATGATGAACTTGCATCAACAACAGCCAAGAAGCTGATTGATGAAGGAAAGGAAGGCCAAGACACTCCACCGAAGGACGGTAAATCTTGCGCCATTGTGGTGCTTATAAACTATGTTTCACCAATTCAAACATTAAGGTTCACGTGTTGATGAACAAATAATTAATAAATACATGTGCTGGTTTTCTTAATCCTATATTTCATATTATGTCATAGGAGATGAACTCGCATTAGGAAACGATAATATCGTCACATGTAACGAAGGATTTAAGCGGCCATGAGAGCATAACTGGTGTATATAGGCTTTTTTAAAAATAGATTGCTCTTCGATATGTTTTTTAAATACAAAAAAATAGAAAAAAAATTATGTATATTTAGCTGCAGACAATGAAATCACGCCTGCTGAGAGTGCTAGCGTCACCACAAGTCAAGAACACGGTGAAACAAGCGGTGGTAGCTGTGAAAAAGATGATCAAAAGGAGGCTGATAGCGGGGCACGAACTGAGGAACTACCGGTTAAGGGAATTCTGGCAGTTAAACTGAAGGCCAAAAAGAAGACCGTACATAGCGCTATTCCTGAAACCCGTCCCGTGAATATCGGTGTTGCCCCAAAGAAGAGACAAATCACCCTCAATGTCAAAGAGAAGGTCAGAATCTAGCAGTAATTCCTAGAATGATGACAAAAGCTAATCATAAAATGTAGTAACTTCTTGGTACAAAACTATCTAACATGAAATTCTTATTTTGAGCGTAAACTTATAAAGATCTTAATTTTACTAGTTTCAAACTGATGTTTTATATAAAACAAAATAGAGTGCAATATCCTGAACCCGGGTTTAATATATTAACCCCCCCCCCCCCTTATAAAATATTGAACCCGTTCACAAAAAACACACACACACAAGAGGGAAAAGAGTTGTATGATTGAAAGGAGACGGACATAAATATTTAGCATACATGTATATTATATATTACCTTATATTTATGTAAAAATACATACATTTGAATCGTTATTTTTTGAAAGATATAATTTCATAACTGCAGCGGTGTGTGCATACAAATAAAATAACGCGCGTTAAACTATTTATAAACAGGACTCAAAGAAAAAGGATCAAGCTGATGAAGTCTTCCGAAACCCCCATCCAGTGATGACGACAAAAATCTGGCTTGACTCCAAAAATGAAAATGATACAAAAGAGGAGCCAGAAACTATCTCTCCTGGGAGAGAGCTCCTGGGGGATATAGGGGGCAGAGTTCAAGAAGACATCGTAAGAATAGATCACAACAGTTATTTTTAAGAAAAATATTTAAATCAATTAATTTCCTTTCATAACTTAGTTGTCTGGGTTTTTTTTTTGTTACAGAAGTTCACTCCTAGAAGAGGCGACCAACACAGGTCCTCTTTCAGGCACCAACAAACTGTTGGCAGAATCGCAGTATGTTTAAATTGATTTTTGTACTATCTGGTTTCATCTTAATTTGTTGATTTAATTTTTTTTTTAATTTCGATTACCGTTGAGTTTAAGGAGTTTGGATGGTCAACAAACAAATTAACCATCAGATTTACCTATCATTTTAAGATAGGATTTGTTTAGGTATAAACTATTATTTAGTCAAGAAACAATCCATATAATTTACCTTTTGAATTTGGATATTTTTCTATTATAATATATTTCTTCTTTTAAGGAGATCAATACTGTCTACAAAATTTTAATGTCCACGACCATCGAGTCTTTTTAATACTTAATAATAATTCTTAATGAAATGTGGTGATAACGAACAAAGTTGCAAGTATTAATGTTTTTATATACTGTGTACTGCTCATAAATGAATAAGTACCGAACGACTATTACCCTCGGGGACATACATGCATGTACTGTCCATCAACAGAGATACGTTTTTAACAAAATGAATTGTGGTGATAATAGCGAACAGTGTTCGCGTCTATTGATGCACACGCACAAATGTTTATCAAACAACAATTAATTAATAAATAAACTATCTAAGCTGAATGAATAAAAAATTGTAAAAAAAAAAACAAAAAAAAACAAAAACCAACAAACAAACAAAAACATCTCGCATTCACCCAAAATTCTTTTAACAGGAAAGCAGCGAGTGGCATTTGGATTCCGACGATGTAAGATATGGCGTACATCGTACTTATTCCGATCAACCGCCACATGAAGAACCGGTATGTTAACATTTTTAAACTAATTAGAAATGTTTTATCAAACCCCCATCCCACCATGTGTCAATTTTTAAAAAAATTGTACACTTTTTTTTTTATAAAGTACCAATCGTCGGAATCTCGCTTCTTCTTAGGAGAAGCGAGACCGACCGTGGGTTTCCGACGATGTAAGGTAATTAACAGACTGTTAAGTGAACACTTTCAAGATAATAGAGAGGTTTAGCAAACCAACCTGTACGTTTACATGTAGAAAGAAAAATATGTGAATTACGTCATTTGTGTAATGACGATTTTGTTACACTTATAAGTACAGAAAAGAACATAAGTGTAGACTGCTAAGTACACGCAAGGTCTAACTTGAAGCTCATATTTATTTGTTGAATATTTATATGAATAAATTTGTGTTTATTTTTCTGAAGCAATAATTAATACTTGATACAACTACTATAAACACGCATAAAATGTACCGTGTTGAAGAGCGTTTATACATTTATTGCTTCTTGCAAAACATGCATTGACTCAGTCTTCTTAATCATCTGTTATCAAAAAAAAACCAGTATATACATTTATGATTACTTGAAACGATGCTGTTGAATAAAAATAATACATCTTACTTGCAAGCTTTATTATTCGACTGTATCAATATTGAGGAGAGAATATAAAAAATTATATATATATATAAAACATTAACAAGTATAAGTACACGTTAAAACTGCTAAAATGAAAACTAAAGTGAACTGGTTCACGTAGTTCTAACTTGTAACCTACAAGTACGCGTACCCGTTGGTCTGCTAAACCTCTCTAATAAGTCGACATATAAAAATAGATATATATTAATGTCCGTCCAGCAAAGAGTTCTCGAGATATTTATTGGACTAGACTTGGTCTTCGTACCAACTCACCAACCAGCTAATCAACTGATGCAAAGTGATGCATGTATATGTCTCCTTTTTACAAAGGAAAAAATAATGAAAAAAACCCACGTATTTATAGATTTAATCAAAGTAGTCAGGAATACCTGTCTCCTGCTGTTAATTATGTATGGTGCACACATTTTTCATTGTTGTGTTTTTGTATTTAGGGTGCATGGGACATATTTAAGGTGGTCGTAATGGACCTCTGCTGCTGCTGCTGCTGTGGGTCGCCTCCGGATCCTTATTACATAGAGGTATTTAATTTTATTTTGGTGAATCTGCAAAAGGCATATTTCTTAATCTTGATACAAAAATTAAACATCAGATGTGGGGTACTAGCTTGCATTTCTTCTTTTTCAGGAGGCAAAGAATTACGTGCAGTCACATCAGCAGGAAGAAATGGGGGGAAATGGTGAAAACAGCCCTGCCGACCAAAACATGGAGGATGTTTCTTTAAATTGCAATAGTAATACGGAAGAGGCAAAACCAAAACGTGATGGGGTACATCATTACTTTGCTATATATTCAATTCTCTCATTCAATTTACTATAACAGTTTAAGATCAATTTAGATTTAGGATACTAGTAATACACAGTGCAGAGTTGAGGGGATTGATTTTTGAAATTCATATTTTACATCTAACTTTTTTGTTTCAGAGGATGAAGAGGATAAGGCGATTTTTCAAACGCCTTTTTTGCTGTACAGCAGGGTAAAGGATATGCTATTTTTAACAATGAAATCAAAGTACAATTATAAGCTCCGATAAAAGTTTGGTTTTTTTTTTCATTTTTACCAATGACACTTTAAAATATAACACCTTTTTCTCTAAAAAAAAAATGTTATTTGTTTAAATTGCCAATGGGAAATACTTTAAAATCTTAGTCAATCACACTTACATAATTTTCAAGGTAGGTTGAGGTCATACTGTATACCAGGAAATATTCCCCCGTTTTATTTTTGCCCCTTTCGGTCCCGTTGTCTAAGCAAGGGAATTCCAATGTCTCAAATAATCTCTCTTTCAACACAAATGTGTCTGGGTGAATTCAAGACGGGGTATACTATATATCCAAGTGTAGAATAGCGAAAATAACATGGAGCTGAATACAGTAGATATTAATTGTGACTCCATACGTACATGTACGTGTAAACTCTTATCCAGGCAACAAGATGTGTGCAGGGCCTGCAATGCCCATCTACATTGTATATGCACCAGTCTCTGAGTAGCTAACCTGTCGGATCACTGTAACACAGGCCTACTGCTTACATATACTTGAAGGTCAACACACGTCACAGAATCACAATTATAATAGGCCAATTACAATATATAGATGACTGATTTGCAAACTGCGATTTTAGCTTTTCTCCCATTAGTTGTAGTATTGCTGTTCTATCATGTCTCCACACCAACAGGGTACATGTATGAACCTAGCAGAGTTGTAGAATAGCACCAGTCATATAAGGCTCCACTGTACCTGCATTGTCTGCTACAATGGCAGAATTTGAGTTAGACACCATTTTACAAAAGTCTATTAGACATTCACTCATACAGCAGTAGACAGAGGCTGATCAAATGGCCAGTTCTGCTCCTTGCCAGTAATTTAGTTCCTCGTGCTCATCCTAAAGCACATTGAGTTCATATCCTTGTGCTTATTCTGTGACACAAAGGATACATCTTCATGTGCTCATCTTGGAGCACATCCTAGAGCACATAGAATATATATCCCTGTGCTCATCTTGGAGCACACAGGGTTCATCTTCTAAAAGTAATCTTGGAGCAAGCAAGGTACATCTTTCTTAATTTATAATGCTTAAAGCTGCACAAGTTTATGAAGTACAGATTGGACCCTAAACAAATATCATCCTCATTAATGTTGTTTTGATAAGTTTAATATTTATGTTTATTATGATTTTTAAATTTAGTTAACGAGAACACAACAAATACATGTACATGTTTATGCTTCTTTATGAATTTGTTTATGGTTATATTTGCCTAAATGACTGAGGTAGTTCATTTATGGTGAAATGTTTGACGTAAGATCTTTTGACTAACAGTTCTTTACATGGGATTTTTCAAATTTATTTCAGGTGTCGGGATGATTCGAAAACCAATAATAAAATCAACGGGATAAAATAGGCCAGGTGCATGTGTGATATATTATCTGAAAACTAAAATTACCTTTTTGCTGCATCACTTTTGCTGATGAAGAAACCGGTTACTTCAATAGTGAATTTTGTTGACAACAAAACTTTAATTCAAAAGCAAGGAAAATTCAGCGACAAAGAAAAGCTAACCAAATCACTGTCTCATATTAACTGGAATGAAAATTTCACTACTATAAAGAAACAAATTTCACAAGCTGGAAGATGAAGATATTTTACACTGAGTCCATGATGATTATAAAGATTTGAAGTCAATTTTTAAAGTGTGATTCAAGAGTATTTATCATCTGATTCAGCCATGGAGTGATAATCTACATTAATTTTGATGCAGCAATCATAATACATGATTCTGGAACCAACATCGAAACAGTGATGTGCTAATCATTGCATAAATTTTTTTCCAAAACCTTGGATTAATGATTTAGATTTCAGTTTCAAATTTTTTTCAGAAAGCTGGACTTATTGCAACACTGTTCATTGAGAAGTCACACATGCACCTAGTAAAATTAATAGTGAAAAATCATCTATTGATGAAAAATTTTAAGGAAAAAATTATTTATAGTTTAGATAATTCCTCAACTTTTACAAACTTTCCAATTCTGGACTTTAGTTCTCTGAAAGAAAGTACATCCCAGACTCCATAAATTTAAAGTATTTGCAACAGACACTCGATCATGGATATTTTCCTATGCCTTTGTTTTGATTCATGTCCTCCCTGCTGTCGGATATCTAAACGAAAAATACAAAGATTTTGACTGAAAAAAAACTATGTGGTTTTAAATCAAACAACCCAGAAACCATTGTCTTTATTGCCTCCTCCAAACCACTGATGTCTCCAGTTTATCCTCCAGAGGATATGCCATACAACCTTACTTTTGCGCTTCAAGAGGACCATCCCCTCTTTCCTTCAACAAGAGGACCATCCCCTCTTTCCTCCAACAAGAGGTTCATGCCCTCTATTTTCCCACAAGAAAATATATGCTATGCCCTCTACCATCCCACAAGATAAAAATGCCTACTATCCTTAAAAGCAGGATATGTCCTCTACCTTCCTACAAAAGGATATCTATCCTTCCTTGATTTATGATCATTATGGGGAAAAATTTGATGAAAAAAGGACATATTAACAGAATGATTGTCTTGAAGGACAGTAACTGGTATCACCTCAACATGATTACATTAAAGAAAAGGAAGGATACCAGTATATGTATGTATCATTTATAGGTTATTTCAATTAAACCTATTAAGGTGGTTCAGGAACATTATTGTTATTGTTTAATACCTGTGGTTTGTAGGAAGTTTGTACATGTACCCTAATGTCAGCTAATAAATGCTGTACTCCACTCTGCAGACTAAAAGAGAGATCCAAAGACATCACCCCAGAACAACTTGATGGTTGTATATGGAACTTGTACTCCCAGAGAAAGGTATTAAGAAAACTAAACATTACAAATCTAACATATTCATGTAGTTATTAACCTTTTTTTAGCTCACCTGAGCTTAAGTGAGCTTTTTTGATCACTTTTTGTCCTGCGTCCATCCGTCCGTCCATCTGTCTGTCTGTAAACTTTTTACATTTTCGACTTCTTCTCCAAAACTACTGGGTCAATTTCAACCAAACTTGACACAAAGCATATTGAGGAAAAGGGGATTCAAGTTTGTTATAATAGAGGGCCAATGCCCTATTTCAAAGGGAGATGAATTTAAAAAAATAAAAATTTGTTGATATTTTTCAAAAATCTTCTAAAAAAAACATTTGGCCAAAAAGGCTGAAACTTGTGTGGAAGCATCCTCATGTAGAGTAGAATCAAGTTTGTTCAAATCATGATCCCTAGGGGTAGGGTGGGGCCACAATGGAGGTGAAATTTTTACAAAGGAATATTAATATAAAGTTAATCTTTAAAAATCTTCTTCTCAAAAACCATTTGGCCAGAAAAGCTGACACTTGTGTGGAAGCATCCTCTGGTAGTGTAGATTTAAGTTTGTTCAAATCATGATCCCTAGGGGTTGGTTGGGGCCACAATGGGGGTTGAAATTTTTACAGAGGAATATATAGGGTAAATCTTTAAAAATCTCCTTCTCAAAAACCATTTGGCCAGAAAACTTGTGTGGTAGCATCCTCAGGTAGTGTAGATTTAAGTTTGTTTTAATCATAATTCCAAGGGGTAGGATGGGGCCACAATGGGGGTTGGAATTTTTACATAGAAATATAAAGAGAAAAATCTTTAAAAATCTTTTTCTCAAAAACCATTTGGCCAGAAAAGCTGTAGCTTGTGTGGAAGCATCCTCAGGTAGGGAGGATTCAAGTTTGTTCAAATCATGATTTCTAGGGTAGGGTGGGGCTACAATAGGGGGTCAAGTATTTACATTGTAATAAATAGGGAAAATCTTTAAAATTCATCCTTTAAAACACAATTTGCCTTTAAAAGCTGTAACTTAAATCAGTACATATAGTGTAGATTAAAATTTATCAAAATCATAATCTTCAGGAGTAGGGTTGGGCCACAACGCAGCACAGTTAAGGCTGTCAATAAATTCCGTTCAGACAAAAGTACGGGAAATGTGCATTATGACATCACAGAATATTACAAACCTCGAAAGTACTAATTAATTCATTTATTAGCAAAATTAATATATACTATTCTTTCAATTAAGAACAACGAATGCTATTACTTACAATTTCGATGTCTGTTATATCGTACACACTGAAAAATAAGCGAGAGGTCGTTCTCGCTGTACTACAAAATATGACGTCATATGCTTCAAAATGACGCATTAAGTTTAGTCATTGAAGGCTATCATGCGGTTTTTTAGCGATGAAAAATAAATTCCATAGATTAACGGAAAAGTATAAATGAATATTTTGTATAACATTATTATTAGTAGAATGCTACCTATATAGTCTTATTTTTAATTTGTTATAATTATGCATCGTATTAAGAGGCAACCTCGGTTTTGTATAAAATATCGTATATTTTAAAGCTGGGTGCCTAAATAAATCACTTTATTGCAAGGGCATACACTTATCTGATCATGACAAATTTTTACATGTAAATTTGAAATATGCTATGTAATTTAAAAACTTCTAAGATCCTTGTGAAATCTCACAAATTAATTATTTTTTAATGAAATTAACACTGTGACTTTCAAAATTATTCAACATATGCATTATAAATTATGGTTTTTTCTAACAAATAATATTATCTTACAAAGTTCACAGCATTTTTTAAAATCTACTATATAACATCAAGTTATTATATAATTCAGTTGACATGATTATGCCCTTGCAATATTCACATTTTTAAATGACCTCAAAACCACAAATACATCTGCTTGTACCATGCGACAGCCATATCACGTGACCACTATGAACATAAAATATTGTACTATTATATATATATTTCAGAAATATATTGCATTTGAGCGACTGTTATTGATTTTAAAAAGGACATGTCCGAGGAACTAAAGTATATGTGTTTTCATTACAAAAATTCGCCGATATTTTTATTGACCGCCTTAACTGTACTGCGAATGAAGGGAAGGGCTCCAATTCTACAAAGGAATACACATAGATTTATCACAAAAACTCAAAATTATTATGTATCGTTTTACTTTTATGCAAGCATTTTGTCATATTTGTTAATTCTTTAAAATTGTTTAGACTCTGGCCCCTGGGAATTCTTGAGCCTCACAAGCGGTTCAAAATTTGATGTACGTTAATAATCCATGTATAAAAAGTATTTAAATGTTTAATAAGATCTTCTCGAAAACTGCAATGATCAATATGTGATATAATTGTAAATTCATCCTGTTACAAAGGGGCTCGGTGATAAACATAAGAATATGCAGAGGAATTTTCTTATACAGGATCTTTATGACATAATCAGATATATTGTATATGACTCTATAAAGCTGATTTTATTTTGTCTATTGTTGCTCGGTTGAGCGATGTGGCCCATGGGCCTCTTACTTAAAAATCTAATCATTTGTATATACTGTTACACTATATGTAAACTGTTATTTATAATGATAGTAGCATTAATGTATCGACCAAGTAACCGTCCTTCCAGACAGTGTTCATTAACGTGGGAAAGAGGTATGTAAGAATTGTTAAGAATTACATCAAAGAGGATTCATTACACAATGTATTAAATTGACAAAAATTTTCAATATCAATAAAATTATTAATGTTTAAGATAATAAACAAAGGATAATTATTAACTTAATTGATTTGATTTTCTCATTAGTTTTGTGTAAACGCTGGTACTCTTAAATATTAAACTGATAATCTTTATCTTTTATGGGGAGAAATGTTGGTGGCTAAAATCTTATGCTCTTGCTTATTTTCAAAATTTCTTTTGATGTGAATAAAAGTCGTTTACATGTAAATGGTGTGATTATGTCACGTTCACAATGAAATGCAAATATTTCCTTAAGCTATCTGTTTTAATGACATGTTTACCTTATGATAGTTCCAAAGTCAGTGGTTTTGTCCCTGACCAAATCCAGGATTTGGATGAAGACCCAATCGCTCTCCCTGACGTGATGATATTGTTCTCGTAAAAGGAGGAGAGCGTACAGCGGGGTCTAATAGTTCTATGAACAACAACAGTATCAAGACTATGATGACCTGAATGACTGTTAACCAAAGCTATCACCTCCTCCAGCCATGTACAGAGATTAAATGGACCAACTGCATTTTTTTCTGTCTCTGTAAATATGTTCAATGGCATGAATTGTCTTCCTAAATACTTACATGTGGTATGAACGTCAATATTTAGTTGTTTGAACACAATAATTATGTCTATTTTATTAGATATTTTAGTGTAATGTTGCTAGGATATCGGGATTTTGTGAAAACAACTTTTACAGTAAATACTTTGAAATTTGAAATGTGAATTTTATGCACTCAATATATATGGAATAAATATTAAGTTGCTTTTAACATTGTTTTAAACATTGTGTGGGATTACTATGTTGGTAAGATTTTCATATATATTACGTCACACCATGAAGGTGTTCCATACCACCTTAAAAGTAATTTCAAAAGGCAACTGCTCATGGCGCATGATTAGGGTAAGTGTATTCAAAAGAAGTTTAACGTCGAAGATTTCCGATGCAAGCATTATTAAGGAAAATATACACTGAATGTAAAATTTGCCATGTAAATTATATAAACAATTTAAAATACATTGACACCGATCTTCCACATCCAAATTACTGAATGACCCTCTAAATTACATCTTCGCTAGCCAATGGTTTCTGATCCGCACAGCTCCTCTTGCTATATGTTAATATAGATTAAAAGCTCTTTCTTAATTAATCATTTAAGAATAATGTGTTTTTATTTTATTTTTATATTACAACTCTCTGATTTCAATAACTTCAATCAAGTGAATTTTCCTCTGTTCATACTGTGACAGTAAAGGTACCGATATAAAACAAGCAGAAAGCTTGAAATCATATGGTATCTTGTCATCCTACTCATTAGCGGATGTAGACAATTGTAAAAGCCCAAACCTGTCAGGTTTTTTTAAACTCTAATTAAATATTTTGATAGGTATTTTCTTATAAATCCATTAACTTAAAGTATAATATCAGTATATTTTTGGTACATCACTTATGTTGTGCATACTCGTGTCCTTTAGTAAATGTTCAATCTAAAGTTAAAATTTATATAACAATTTGTCATGTAAAAAATTTAGATTGGTGGTCAGTTTGCTTTAAACAAAAAAGCATTTCCTCAACTTAGCAGATTATGATATCGGTACAAATGCACCACCCCCCCCCTTCCTCCTTCCGACAACTGATTCATGATTGACGTCACCATAAGTACAGGTATTATGTGATAAATACTTACATGTCGGTTATATGATTTGCACTGTACATTAACCAGCTGAGATCCTGTCCCATTTCCTGGGATTTAAAAACATTTATATAAATTAGTTTACAAGAGGCACATAAATTGGTATTCATTATATAAATCCAATCGTTCAATTTCCTCGATATTTTACAGCTTCGACAATATGTCTAAAATAATATTTACTCAATTTAAAAAAATGAACAAGTAAAAGTTATTAAGAAGTTGTAATTTTTTAACAGTCTAATAAAAATTAAACTTGTAAAACCGCTGCTCTTTGATACGCTGTACATGTGCATAATATGTACATGTATATTATACAACAGCGTATCGTCGATGAGGGGTTTTACACTAATTTTAATTACAGATTGTAAGTTTAACAACAGGTATGTAAGAAGATAGGGGAACAACATAGCGCACATGCCCATTTGGTTTAGTCGAAAAATACAATACAAAATTCAAATTTAATTTTCCCAACTAAATATACTTGATAATGTTATAATACAACTTTACAAAGCACAATTTCTAACTATAACCAGTTTTGAATATTTTAACAAACGGTAAGAAAAAAATTCTAAAGTATTGGTGGTATCGAACCCACAACATAAAAACCCTTGCTCTATAATGTTACATAATGCCTGGTGCTCTAACCACTGAGCCATTTCAGTCACAAAAAACCCCATTGTTAAATGCTATATGTGACTTCAACCACAAATTTACGGACTTGTAGTAATTTTCTAAAACGTTCAATTGTTGGGATATAAAATGACATCTTTAAAGTATAGTGGGTCATCTCTCCACGTTTTTGTTGATTGAAATCGGTTTAATTTCCTTTAAACCTTATATAGACGATGACAAAAATATGGAGCTCAGACCCACTCTATAAAAGAAAAGGCATTGAAGTTCTAAAAGTGACACTATTTCGAGGTTTTGACACGCATACGCCAGTTTAAATCAAACTATTCCAAATATTTAACATATTTAAGGGTTATATATTGATGTTATGGTAAATATACATTGTTTTCAATAATTTAGAAAGAAATTATGAGATTTGTTCATATTTTAAATTTATAGTATCTTTTTTTTTTTTTTTTTATTTATTCTTTTTCCCATTTTCACAATAATATGTATGATTTTAATAACAAATGTATAAGATTTTTTTTGCATTCTCACTTTCACACTCTTTCTCTCCCTTTCACACTACATTTTCTTCAAAGCAAACAAAAACCAGAAACATAGAGATATTAAATAGATCAGTTGTTTACCATGTATAAAATTATATCTCGAATATGTTTTTCCAATTTTCCCAGAGTTTATAGAATTTTGTAATCTCACATGATTTGATAGCTATATATTTTTCAACTTTATATTTGAATAATAGATGATGTAACAGTCCAGTAATGTCAGGTTTTTTGTTTTGTTTTGAACAATTAAAAATGAATTGCTTGGAATACAAAATTATAAAATTAACAACTTTGTTATAACCACTGAAAGGTAGTTCACCAAATAGTACATTATTAACATTAAAGCCAACTCTATTTGAAGTTTTTCTATAAATATACACATACTAAGATTATTCCATATAGGTAGTATTTCTGAACATGTCATAAATACATGCTGAATTGTTTCCACATTTTCTTTACAAAAACCACAGACATCATATGAAATAACATTAATCTTTTTCAAATAATGATTTGTTGGAAGAATTCTGTGAAGAATTCTGTATTGTAACCATTGTATTGAAGTATCAGTAGATGTCTTGAAACAAATTTTAAAAAAATCTTTAAGACAATTATTTATGTCCAAGTGAAGTAATAGTTCAGTGTTCCATTTTTGAATTGCCTTGGGAACAATATCTTTACTGTTAATGAGTTGATACAAAACTTTAGAACATTTTTCATTCAACAATATATATTCGAAATAAAAAGGAATGAATGGTGTACAATGTTTTATCACATCTGATCTATTAACTGACATGGTCTTGAAAAACTTAGATATTGCACTTATAACACCATTATATTGCATTGTACAAACATTTGTTAAACTAAATTGTTTTTCAAAATCATGTTGTGATAAAAAAGTTCCATCCTTATTCAAAAAGTCACTTATTATTTTTACACCATTTTCATACCACAGTTTGACATAAATTGTTTTATTATCAACACAAATATTTGTATTGTACCAAACTGGCATAAAAATGAGTTTTTGATTTGATATTATATTATCCAAAGCTTGAAATATTGGTAAATATGACTGAAATACATCTTTCCAGAAAACATTACTATGTTTTGTAATATTATGCATATATTTGTCACCAAAATTGAGTATATTTGTCGTAACTTCATTGCCATGGATTGCGAAAAAGATATCCATCCATGGTTTCCTTTCTTTAAAAAGTCTCCTAATCCAGGAGCATTTTAGTGACTTTAAAAAATTGTTAATTTCTAACATTTTAAATCCCCCTTTTAAATAATCTTGAGTGATAACTTCTCTCTTAACTTTGTCGATCTTTGAATTCCATACAAATTCATAAAAAAGATAAGCTTAAGATAAAGTAATGTTTTAGCAACCGTGACTCGACCAATGGGAGTGAGTATTCTTCTGTTCCACTGTTGTATCATGGCTTTAATTTTTGGTATTTGGATATCATATTTGAGGTTAACTATATTTTCCAAATCTACAGAAAATTCTATTCCCAATAAACTAAATGTTGTACATCCCCACACTAGTTTCCATCTTGTATGGTGATATACTTGTTTAGAAAATTTTTTTGAACCAATCCAAACAATTTTTGTTTTCGAGCTGTTGATCTTAAGTCCCGAGAAAGTTGAAAAGAAATCTACAGTGTCAAGAGCAGCAAAAAGTGATTTTGGTGAACCATCAAGTAATAAAGTTGTGTCATCCGCATATTGGGATATCTTATGTTCCTTACCATTAACTACAATACCTTTGATACAGGTATTTTGTTTGACTAGAACAGCTAAAATTTCAGCACATAGAATAAATAAATAAGGAGAAATAGGATCTCCCTGTCTACATCCTCTGTATATATCAAACTGTTCTGAAAGGAAACCACACTGCAAGATTGATGCTTTGATATGTGTATTTAAAATTTTTATCCATGTAATCATATTTTCCCCAAACCCAATATAATCTAAAACTTTATAAACAAATTTCCAAGATATGGAATCAAAAGCTTTCTCAAAATCTATAAGCACAAGTAAACCAGGTATATTCCTTGTTTCAGTAAAAGACAGTAGATCATAAACAAATCTGGTATTTTCTCCTATGTAACGACCTTTTATGAAACCAGACTGAGTTTCTGATATCAAATAATTTAAAACAGATTTGATTCTATAACTGAGACATCCTGATATTAATTTGTATAGTACATTTAACAAGGTAATTGGACGCCAATTTTTTAGAAATTGTCTGGGTTTGTCCCCTTTTGGTAGACATGTAATAATTCCTAGCCTTTGCGATATAGGAAGCTCTTTTTTGACAAAAATATGGTTAACAGCAGAAACGATGTAATGTTTAAAATCTTTCCAGAAAAACTTAAAAAATTCTACAGTAAAACCATCGCTGCCTGGAGATTTGTTATTTTTCATATTTTTCAATACATTATAAATCTCACTTTCCGAAATGTCGCCTTCAAGGGATACTGAAGTGGATGTATCTAACCTTGGAATGTCCGTTTTTATTATAGCTTCCAGATTAATATCCAGAAGATCTGAATCTTTACAAGAAAAAAGAGATTCATAGAAATTTTGACCTGATGAAGGATATCACATTGATCATATTTAATATTATTGTTATGTGTTTCAACTTTTTTAAAAACTATTTAAAAAATTTATAGTATCTTGTCTATCCTCATATAGGCAGTTTACACGCCTTATTCCCCCATCTTCAAATATACAAGTAAAAGACATTTTCATTTACTACGATAAAGATCAATCTTCTTAACGTTTGTAGATTGTTTTTAGATTTGTAGTCAGCGAATTCTAGATCTACAGAAGAGTGTTGTTCTCCACTAAAACTTCAGTAACCGACTTAATTTTGGGGCCCTTTTTGGTCTCAACGCATGGGGTTGGAGGACACGCGGTTCGGATGAATTTAAAAAGTTAAGCAATCGTCGGACACAAGCGATAATTTTATTCCGGTTTTATTAGAGTCATGTGTGTCAAGAAGGAAGCGATATAGTTGCAGAAAAAAAAAATAAATACTTTTCTGAAGTGGCTTGTACGGGTAATGAAAGTATTGGATATAATTGCAGTAAAGATTTTAATGTATATTTTTTCTGCAATGCCCGCTACTTTCATGAAACAACAAAGTAAGTATATCAAAGCACTTTGGTATGGGACACCTCCATATACTATCGATCGCTCGAATAAACGATAAAATCAAGTAAAATTTTGTAATTTTTTTCTTTACCAAAATTGCTGCGTAACAGCGGGGCGCAGTGGGTTAACGCGTTAACTATACGAGTCTAGTCATGATTTCGAAACACGCTGCGGCTTTTATAATTTTTTCCTTTAGAAAAAAATTCAAAACCTATTCTTTTGTAAAATATTGCAAAACTTTGAAATTCTAAAACAGTGAAAGTATTTCGAATATAATGTACTTTTATCCACATTAATATCGACAGGTATCCCATACCACCTTAAACGAAGTTCAGTCGAAATATTTGAAGTGAACGACTGTTCCAGTGAATGAATCGAATTGATAGATTACAGTTAATTTACATGCACAGCGTATATTTGTATGTGTACAGTTGTGCAACCGGAAATGGACGAAATACGCATGATGACATATATAATCGTTTCTGATATAAGTCTGTAATTATCTTCCTTTCGACATAATAAATACCTTACATTTCATCTGTATATCCTCATTGATTGCAGGGGGATTTTATCTGGTGATTTTCGTATATGAGGATTTTTTAAAAACTTTCTTCAATTATAGAGAGATAATATTCCACTCCGCGGAGCTGCAGGTAAGATATTACATATATAAGCTATCATTTTGTAAACGGTATCATTTACAGGTGTAATGAAATAAAATATCATTTCATTTTATACATTATAAAAAATATCATAGTATCATATTGACCCTTGGCTATATTTTCCTAAAAA
The DNA here is from genome assembly GCA_020458035.1 of Magallana ariakensis. Lineage (NCBI taxonomy): Eukaryota > Metazoa > Mollusca > Bivalvia > Ostreida > Ostreidae > Magallana > Magallana ariakensis. The sequence goes on along the minus strand of CM035816.1, from coordinate 27,853,958 downwards.
AATTTGCATCTTACAAAATTATTTTTACTTTTTTAATTATAGTGTCTATGTAATTTTTTATTTACTTCGATCAAATAAGTTAAGGAAATTTGTTAGTTTTCCAAGAAAGAGGTTGTTTAATTAGCGCCATTATTATACTTTCATGTTAAATACTGAAATCTGATTGGTTTAGACGCAGTTGACAATCCGTTATCATACCCTCAGCGTTAGCAACACATTTGGCAACGGGTAGCATAACGAATTGTTACATGCGCGTAAATTATGCGCGTACGGTTCGTCGTAGAACTCACGTATTTTCTATATAAAAGCAGTAAATTTTGCCATAAAATTAAGACATTCAGTATAATAAAATAAATAGTGCCTGTTTGGGAGGGTACCAGTTGAAATTGACACCCCTCGAAAACCAGTCAACCTCCGCTTCGCGTCGGTTGACAATGGTTTCTCGGGGTGTCAATTTCAACTGGTACCCTCCCAAACAGGCACTATTTATTATAACTTATAAAATTTAAGCTTTGCTTTTCCCCTCGCTGATAGAAGGAAAAGATCAATTTCCATAATACCAGACATTTGATTGTCAAAGTCTCAACAATCTTTTGAAATTCTTCTCAAAAGATTTCCTCTATTCTTTCCTTATGTAAGGATACAAAAATCAAATCAAACAACTTATACTTATAGTTTAAAATTGTTCAGTGCTTTCATGAATAAAAAAAATTAAAAAAAGAAATTTTAAATACATAAAATAAATCGCAACGGAACGAATCTATCTATCTATCTATCTATCTATCTATCTATCTATCTATCTATCTATCTATCTATCTGTCCGTCCGTCCGTCCGTCCGTCCGTCCATTCATCCATCCGCGAAAAACATATACCCGCAAAATTGAATTTTTTTCCATAGAAAATTAATAAACACATACATATAATATGATCCATAGAGGTGCAGTGATATAACACAAGAACTGTATCTATTTCGTATGGTCCACACGACTGTACGTCAGAAGCATCTGTCCGTAACGAAACAAAGCGACGTAACGAATTTGAACGGAAGTTGTCAAAACCACATCCTCTATAAATCAAATTGTATTAATTCATCCTTTAATAAGATGTTACGTGAATATTGCGGAGGTTGCGCCTGCATCGCGTAAAAATGCATTTCAATAATTAGGAAAGCCAATACAAATTTACAGAAAGATACCCTAAATCTTCAACAATGAAAAAAAAAAGAAAAGAAAGAATAATGCTTAGAATTAATTAGAGCAATATATTTTATGAATAATTTGCATTACAATATGATGTGTACCCATAAGGATGGAGTCTTCTCATAATGTTGTATTGCGAAATTCATGAAATTCTCACACAACCAAATATACATATAACCAAGTGATGATACATGTATCATTTAAATTAAATTTTACTAGCTCATTTTTGTAGCGAGGCAGGTCAAGGTCACCATGCTTTCCCAGACATGTGACTACATACTTTTTTCAAGTAGCATTAATAAAAAAAGAGATTTAAAAAAAATTGAAATGACAAATTGACCCCCAACCCCCATAGCTGTAGATCCGCGCATTTTTTTTCAATAAACACATTAATAAAAATGAAAGTAAAATTAAATATGAAAAATAATAACAAAGCACCATGCATGTACGATATGAAGAAATGTTTTTACGTGTGTTGGTTTTCTTTTAGAGGCCGCGGGAGATTTTGAGAAACTTTTTCTAAAGTCCAGAAGACGGACGGCATGTATACTTCTGTATCCCGATGGATAATCTGGATTTTTTTCTTGTGTCTCGTGGTTCATTCTACAGGTAATTTTGTTTTTATTTCTTCAGCTCACCTTTCGTCCATGTATACTTACATATTACATATGTATGTGCTCTCTTTAATCAAGAAAACAAATTTTCTATGGAAAAAAAAAATAATGTCAAGAATTTGTATTACTGTATGCTTTTATCAATCAAATACAAAATATCGTCCTAGTCCCTCTAATAAATTAAGTTACAATATTTACAATTACACTGCTACAGCAGAGACATAAATAATATATTTATGTCTCTGGTTACAGTAATCAATTAGCTGGAGAAATATTTCAAACAGAAAGGGGGACGGGGAAGAAAAGAAAGTTTCATACTCATGTATAATTCAGGATTTAAGCTTATAAAATGGCATAGCCTCGTAGTCATATCATTATAACCCCTTGACCGATTTTGAAAAGACTCGGATTGGTGAATTTAAAATTTCTTTAGCTTTTTTTGCATCATCTTTAAATATTTTGCCAACCTTTTATTATTGAGATTTGATATTCACATTCCAAAGTAATTTTTTTTCGGCTCGCATATATATAGAAGAGCACTTAAAAATATCTTTATGTTGTGTTTGAAATATAAATTTTACAACTGAGTTGTCAAAAAACTATTTCAATGTATGTCAAAAAGTGCAAATTGAATCTACTTAAATATTCTTCAAAATCTGTCAACAAATAACAACAAAAACCCTTTTAAATGTAAGTCTTGTTTTCAATGAAATATTTAGGGAAAAAAGTAAAGTTGACACACTCTTGGCACGTTAACGTTAGTGTAACTTCAATTTCGCTGTTAATTTCCTTATTTTTCTTTATTCAATATTTCAATATTTTTTACATGCTCCCCCAAAAATAGAAGGGGAGGGGGGGCAACTCAATTTTTTATAAATAAATTTAAGATAAATATTTGCTGCCAGAAAAAGATGGGGGGGGGGGGGGGGGCAGGCCCCGCCAAAAAAGAAAAAACCCCGCGCCAAAGTAAATGGACTAGCCTAACACCCCTTCGTCATGAACCAGTCCAAGAAATGTTCCATCATAAGTTGAAGGCATCAAGAAAGGTAGAATACACTTAGTAGAGACAGAGACATAAATAACATTATTTATGTCTCTGGTAGAGGGGTGTATATCCCATACTAGGGCCCTATGTTATCATATCTATGGTAAATGGTGAATTGAGAAAATGTGGATGACTGCATTATCCCAAACATGAATCATGCAGTCATTCGCATTGCTTAACGTTATTCACTTTTGTTTGGAGTCAGGTTAGAAAGTATAGGCCCTAATGTTGAATATTTTTCAATAATCCCAATAATAAGATTGGATGTCAAATTTTTAACCGGGTTTCCCAAAGAAAAAATCGTGAAATGCTGAAAATGGCGCGCTGCCACAAGGGTACCTTAGTCCAAAACTACAGTAGCACAATTTCTTGTGCGCAGTAAATTGCAGTTTTTTTTTTTTACTATGGGATGCACTGTAGATGCAAGGTCGTCCATCCGAATTTTTTTCAGACCGGGAGCTACAGACTTGCAGCTAGAATATATTATATACGGATAACTCCTCCTACAGTTTCCAAGATAAGAAGTTAATTGTTGTTTTGCAGATCAACAGTACAATTATATCAGAGATGTGCGTATTACTTGGATTTTGGGGGTTTTTTTTGGTAATTAATTGATGAAAAAAAAAGACCAACTGTTGAACTTAATTATTTTTGTACCCCATTTCTCTGGATAGGTATAGTTTTTATCAATTCAGGGTTGACAAAAGAAAACCTGGTTTGCTGTCACAAAGTCCGAAATATCTGACGTTTTCATGGCTATTTTAATGATTTTGACATTTTACATGCCAGGTAAACGTCGGAACCGGCGCCATTACGAAAACTGGAAATTCACCTACTCCAACTGGATCGAAGCGGCATTCTCAGCTCCATTTAAATAAATATATCTATACATCTAAACTATAATTTTACTGCACATTTTGATAATCACACTGATAAACAATAGTGTTGTTGACCTATTTTCTCGCGAGATTTCAAAAATGCACGAAATGAAAACAAATCTCAACAGTTCGATAGAATATATGTGTTCAACAGTCTGTTTATGGGATGTAAGGACCCATAAAAGCGATACTAGTGACCAGTAAAATCGTTGTTTTATTAATTAGTTGTGAATGAAACATTTGGTTCAACTCATAAATATTTAAAATTGAGCCGAGAATTTCCAGTTTCGTAAAGGCGCTGGTTCTGACGTTTTTCTGGCAACTAAAAACAAATTTGTTAAAAAGCCAGGAAAACGTCAAAATGTGACAGATTTTCTTTTGTTAAAACTTCATCGGGATGAAGTGGTGGGGCTATAACCATTATAAGGTGATACGTAACTATATTGACTGGGTATGGGTAAATTAATAAAAGTTGATTATACAAGCCATCTATTGTTAAACATCATTTCATTTATTCAGGTGAAGAGGACTGCAGAAAAACAATAAAAGGACTAGAATATCGGGGCAAAATATCTACCACTCCCTCTGGCCGAACTTGTCAAAGATGGGATTCACAGTCACCCCATACACATTCGGGGTACGCCGAACATCTACTGGGAGGGGCCAGCTCTCATGAGAATTTTTGTAGAAACCCCAAGGATTCGTGGGAAAACAGGCCTTGGTGCTACACAACGGATCCAAGGAAACGATGGGAGTACTGCGATATTCCCTTTTGTGGTAAATACTAGAACAATCTTTCTCTCTCTCTTACTCACTATTCTCCCCCCTAGCTCTCTCTCTCTCTCTCTTAGAACCATCGTTACAAATATAAATCATCGATCTTTTGTAAAAAACAATTTATAAATTGTAGTTTATAAGCCCTGTGGTATTGACAATACGTGGGCTGGGTGGGTATAATTTTTCAACTCGTACAACATATAAGAAACTAAGCTTTTCGATTCTATCACAGGAAGCTTGGTCCAATCAATAACTCCCAACCAGGGCAGTCTGTGTGGGGAGACGAGAATTCTGATCAGGGGGGAGGGGTTCTCCAAGGACAACATCAACGAGGGCAACAAAGTCCGCCTGGTGTCCTCCTCCATGTCGTACGACTGTCCGGTCAACAAAGACGGAACCACCGAGGAAGACATTCTCTGCTTTACCAAGTATGATTTTTACCTTGCATATGGTAAAGTTTAACTGTGATGGGGGGAATTTTTAACTTAAAGGTCATGCAAAGTTTTAATGTGGAATCCATTTAAATGCAAAAACTTATCTTGTGGGGGCTTATAGAGTGATCAACAAAGTTTAACACTTTTGATAGTTAAATTATTGTTGTGTATGATCCTCATTTAATCAAACTATAAACATCATTTTTAGCTCACCGAGATGAAGTCGGGGGAAGCTTATGCTATACCCTCGGCGTCGGCGTCGACGTCTGGACCTGGTTAAAGTTTTTGTTGCAGGTCCTGTATCTAACTTATTACTTGTCCTATCTTCACCAAACTTGCATGAATGATGCATCTGGACCTACTAATGGACTTGAGAGACTTGGATGCTGAATCTGGGCCATGAATTTCAGATGCTGGAGGAGGTTGAGGTTTTTGGAGCAGGTTAAAGTTTTTGTTGCAGGTGCTGTTTGATAGCCATTTCTAAGTTACTACTGGTCCCAACTTCACCAAACTTGCATAGATGGTGCGTCTTATGATACGGATGCACCTGACAGGCTTGAATGCTGAATCTGAGCCATAGGTTTCGGATGCTGGATGAGTTTAAGGTTTTAAGAGCTGGTTAAAGTTTTTGGAGCAGGTGCCCTCTGATGATCATATCTTAGTTACTACTGGTCCTAACTTCACCAAACTTCCAAGGATGGTGCGTCTTATGATACTGTTGCACTTGACAGGCTTGAATGCTGAATCTGAGCCAAAGATTTCGGATGCTGGATGAGGTTAAGGTTTTAAGAACTGGTTAAAGTTTTTGAAACAGGTGCCCTCTGATAGTTATAACATAGTTATTACTGGTCCTAACCTCACCAAACATGCATGGATGATGCATCTTATTATACTGATGCACCTGACAGACTTGAATGCTGAGTCTGAGCCATAGGTTTTGGATGCTAGATGAGGTTTAGTTTTTTTGGAACAGGTCACATGTTTAATACATGTAGGTAATAGCACTTATATGATCTAACTATAATATAAATGAATGGCAGAGGTAGCTTCAGATGCATAGCCTGATCTCCATTATCGAGGATGCTAAAAAATATATCTTAGTTATTACTGGTCCTAACTTGACCAAACTTGCATGGTACTTGCAAACTTCACCAAACTTGCATCTTACGATACTGATGCACCTGACAGGCATGAATGCTGAATCTGAGCCATAGGTTTTGGACGGTGGATGAGGTTAAGGTTTTAAGAGCTGGTTAAAGTTTTTAGAGCAGGTGCCCTCTGATGATCATATCTTAGTTATTACTGGTCCTTACATCACCAAACTTGCATGGATGATGCGTATCATGATACCGTATGCATCTGACAGGCTTGAATGCTGAATCTGAGCCATAGGTTTCGGATGCTGGATGAGGTTTAGTTTTTTGGAACAGGTTACATGTTTTATAGATAATAGCTTGCATAATTGATCTAACTATAATATAAATGAATGGCAGAGGTAGCTTCAGATGCAGAGCCTGATCTCCATTATCAAGGATGCTAAAAATTCTCCTACCTCACTCAAACCTGTTTGATAGTCTAGATGTATTTGTTGTTAAATGATATAACATGATTCCTATGACATAGTATTCTATGATATGATACACTATTGTTTTATATAATACAATGTAATATCATACATTATATTGTAAAAAGTTATATGATACGATATGATATTGTATCAATTTTTTGTACATTATTATATGATATTGTATTATGATATTGTTATGTAAAGTATTGTATATTATTATACAATATTGTAGAATATGATATTGTATAATATATTATTTTATTGAATGATATTGTTTCATATTATATTGCAATATATGATATTGTATCGTATGATATGATATTGTATATTACAATTATATCATATCATATGATACAATATTGTATAATATGATATTGGCATATATAATATATTGTTATATAATACATGTATGATATTGATATGATATTGTATAATATGATATTGTATCATATGATATGATATTGTATAAAATTATATTGTATAATATTGTATTATATAATATATTACTACATCAGATGATATTGTATCATATGATACAATATTGTGTTTCAAATATGATACAATATCATACAATACAATATTATACTATATTACTACATCAAATTATATTGTATCATATGATACAATATTTTGTTTCAAATATGATACAATATCATACAATACAATATTATACTATATTATACAATATAATATCATATGTTACAATATTGTGATGTATTATGTTATATGATAGAGTATCAAATAATGCTATATTGTATTTATATTATGTATTATGATATTGTATTATGTGATTAAATACAATAATGTATAACACGATACAATGTCATATTATATGTTACAATATCATATTGCATCAATATTTATTACAGTATTATATTGTATTAAATGATAGTATTATATTGTATTAAATGAAAGTATCATTGGATGCAATATCATATTTTATATTATTGTATTGATAAACATTGTATCTTATAATATTGTATGAAATGTACATATGATTATCATACAATGTTTTTACATATGATATACGATATTGTGCAAAACAGTATCCATGAATATCCAAGATCATTAACTATGATTTTCATATAATATGATAAAGGTGGATTTATAAAGGTGATGCCTCATAAAGTTGATGCCTTGTCTCGGTGAGCTTTGTAATCTGTGATTACCTATGTTAGTTACTTGTAATACTAAACCAATATTCAAGTGACCATAAAGGTTCTCCAAACCTCAGCCTCAAAGTATTTTTTTCATCATAAAAATGATATTTTTCGTTCAAACTTTATAATTGAAATGAAATAAAATGAAATTTTTAGATGATATCCATGCATTTTACAAAGTTATTGCAAACTTGCCTATGATGGATGTAATGAATACAGAAACAAGTTGAGTAAAAAAAAAAAAAGTACCGGTGCATTGGTGGCTCGAACTCTTTGCCAACATGTGAATAAGTAGGTGTGTTCATTGGATCCACTACGCCATGCAAGCATGTTGTTATGTGAATGAGGGTAATACTTAGCACTAGAATACTAATTAAAATTGTCTGTATAAAAGTCAGATTTATGGTACGAATAAAAGAAATCTGGATAATTTAGAGTTATTGAACATTGCTGAGGATCGGAGATTGTTAATTTACATATAAACTGGATTTGGTAGGGATGCTAATTATATAATTACATATAAATAATAAAAATGCACAATATAATTAAAAATTTTGTTTTTATAGTCAGCAATTCAAAAACCACAAAAAATTAAAATCGCAAAAAATTGATGTACCGGCCAGTACAAGTGCCTATTTTGGAATCAAGGAGCCAAAACTTGATAAAAGGCATTTGTAAATCATACCTCTAATATATTTTGGTAACCTCTTTATTCTTAAAATTGTAGGCCTGGGATGAAAGCTGATTACTATTATGTGAGATTGAACGTGGATGGAGAGGATGTCCCCATAGTGAATCATTGTAGATACGCCACTGATTTCAGATGTAGATTTCAGGTCAGTAACAGGATAACAGTATTCTACATCCATTTGTTTTTTGAGGTGTTTTTTTTTTTTGGGGGGGGGACAAATTTAAAGAAAAGAAAATCAGTCTGTTTTTTGTTTTGTTTTTTACATGTGAGTGTTGTTAATGCTATATTTTTAAAAAAAAATACATAAAGCAAACAACAACATTATGGTGAAGAACGCGTAAGTTGTCAGACTTTGTGTCTGAACCTTTTGTAATTTTTGAAATACAATGAAATTTATTCAAATAACAACATTTGGTTTGTTTGTGATTTAATGATAGGGAAAATAAACAGATACCGTAGATGATATTCATTGTATACAGTACACATGCGAGGTTATTACTGCCCAATTTTTTTGTATAATATACTCATTATACTGTAAACCAACTTTGATTCGCATGCGAAGAAATTTTCGCGAGGGTATCGTCGTCGCAAATATTTCTCGCCGCGAAACCAATCGTTGTCGTATGGTTGATATAACAAGACAGGTCTTGATAAGGCTTGGCCGCGAACATTAGTCGTTGCGAACCAGTTTACGGAAGTTAATCGCGAAATTAAAGTGTCGCGAATAAAAGTTTTTTTTTTCAGTACTTAGAATGATAAACTGTTTTCTTCATCAGTACAAGTGTAAATAGATGCATTTAATGGTTGATTTCTTTTCTGTAGGTGAAAAGTTACAATACCCCCACAATAACCTCCGTCGAGCCTAGCTCCGGTCCACCTCAGAGTATCCTCGAAATCAACGGAAGAATCGTGACCGACCTATTTGACACCAATGTGGTAGTGGCTACCAATGGAAGGGCGGAAAAAATCACGAGGGTGTACGCTGGCCCTCAACTTTGCAGTTTAAAGACTGACAATGATGTGTTGTGAGTATTATAGATGAAAGCAATGAGTAACAAAAGAAATTACTAGTGTATACAGGGTTATTTTCGCCCCGTGTTAATTTCGCCCCTTCTGCATTTGCTAACAATTTCTCCACATCTTAAATTTGCCCAGACACAGTCATTTGAAGAGACATAACTCTGTCTTTTTGCAAACATTCCGTCTTAAATTCACTTGCTGACAACTGGAGCGAAAGGGGTGAAAGGGGTGAAAAATAAAACGGGGGTGAATATTTCCCTGTATGCAGTATATGATTCAATATCTGTTTGTAACACACTATTCCATTGGTGTGTGCTAAAAAAATATGCATGACATTGCATTTTAATTTTTTTTGGTTTGGAATTGCCTCCAGTCTCATTGAAATACCCCCTGCTGATAAAAATTTTTTTAGCAAAAAATAAAGAATTTTTTTTATTTATAAGGGGATTTTCATTTTTTTTTACCAATTTTTAATTAGTTAATCTTCAAGTTTGAAAAAAAAAAATCCCTCCCTACTGGGTCTAGAGACCTCCAGGCAGTAATTCCAAACTAACATTTTTTTAAGGATGGCCTAATTCATATAATATATGTACATGTATTATACTGTTTAACTTTTACAGCTTTGGATTGTCTATAAATCATGAAAATACCTGGAATGGTCAAATGAAATGTAAAATGAATGGACAGTTTGTTGGTAAGAAATATTGCTATTTGTCAGTCTTTGTTCAACTGTGGATAGGCACAAATTTTCTCTATTAATTATTAAATCTTTTAGAAAATCAATGATTTATAATCTATTGGACTAGATTTGAGAAACAGGGAATAGTTGTCTAAGACATGTGAAAATTTTACTTATGAAAAGGGTTGATTTTTTTTTTCACTTTCTGACTTTTGGAGATCAAAGAAAATGCTAGCTAGTTGTCAGAAAGGATACATTGACTTTGATCATTGTTGGAAAATGTACACTAAAAATCAGACAAAATGCAGGTAGTCAGAAAATGTACCACTTTACATTGATTTTGCATCATCATAAAAACAAAGTGCTTCATGCAAAACAGTCAGTGACATGTTTTTGTGATGAATGGGATGAAAACTAGAATATGAATATTTGATGTTCAAAGCAATGATGTGATATTTTGCTAACTTTGGATTACAGTGCTCAGCTGATGTTGAATCTGAATTTTTCATTGTAGGGAATCAAAATGTCAGTTATATTGTGAGTGGAGCATTTGGAAGGTAAGACCTGCATGATTACTTCATCCAAGACATTTTGAAGCTGCTCAAGTGTATAAAATTGTGAAAATATCGAGATTATTGTTCTGGATGCATCATTATGTAGCACTATGGTCATTCTCCTTAAATAATTTTGTGAACTGAAAAATAATTAATGAAACAATTTCCAATTAACTTCATGGTTTATCTAATATTGCCACAACTCTATAATCTTTTCTTATCTTTCAAAAGGCAAATGAACACAAAGTTTAACATTATTATGTTTGTTTGTGATATGGCAAAGATGCATATATATTTATCAACTGTTGGAAAACAAAAGTAATGTAATTTGGGTGGATACGTGTATTACAATTATCAAAGAAAGTTTTTATTTGATTGTTCAGGGCCTGCAGACCACATTCGCTGTACCTGAGCAGAACCAAACAGCTTTATCTGTTCCAGTCGTTTGCGGAGATAACGTCCGTCCGTCCGACTGTGGGCAGCGTTCATGGGGGCACCATGGTCACCATCATCGGAAAGAACTTTGACCAGACAAGATTTCCTGCCAAAGTGAAAATAGGAGGTCTGTATGCTTTGTTAAGTGACTTCTAAATAATGAGCAATGCATTTTTTCAACCATAGTTTTTCATTGTGTGAAGTTATGAATTAATTTACTTGTTTGTAATTGATGTAACTTAAGTGGCCCAAAAAGATGGGCTTTTTTAAAAAAATTTTTTACAATGTATAAATAAGGGTTTAATTTTTGTGTTGTTTGCATATTAAAGAATGGAATGAATTCACATTGCACTAATAGAAAATTATGTTAATAGGGTTCATGGAACTATATATTCACAGAAGGCTTTTCATGCATAACATTCTTTTTTATTATCACAAAATAGGTCAAAACTGTGAGGTCCAATCAGTAACAGACACTCAGATTGTTTGTCAGACTCCATCCAAACCGGGTATCATCTACAGCAAAGTTCCAGGTAATTCATGGATAGAGCAGGTATTCATTATTCAGTATATTGCCTACTCCCAGGTAATTCATGCTTAGTTCATGCAGGTGTTCAATATCTAGTTTAGGTAAACCATACATCAGCCCAGAAACATTATCTAATGCATTGAGGAGTTTTTTTTTAAATCTTTGCATGTACCAGTTGAAGGTAACACTTTTTTGGTCATTGAACAATACCATTATAGTGATACAGAAATGAAAATGAGCTTGTTGCAGAGACTTAAATATGTAGATTTTACATGGTTGTAGTTTTGTTATTTTTGGACAATACAAGAATTAGGCTTAATATATAATTATATTGATTTTGCATTTAAGGAAATCGTGGATTATTGTTGGAGATTTGGAATAAGACAGGTCGAGATATAGATCGTCTTCATGAAGTTCTAGAATTCCATGAGAACATGACTGACTACATCAAATCCCACACAGATAGAGCAAAATACTATGATAACACGAATAATAATTTTGTCACCAGACACAGTGGGTTCTTTGTACCTCCTTGGACGGGAGATTACTCTTTTGCCATGAAGGCTGATGACATTGCATTGTTTTACTTCAGTAATACTACAAACCCAAATGATACAGTAAGCTGCTGATTTTTTTGTTTCCATTTATGGATGGTCTATACATTGTATGTCCACATCATGAGTCATCTATCTTCAAAACTTGAGTTGTGAAAGTTTAACTTTCCATTAATTTAATTTTTCAAAATTTGTTCAAAATATTTCTGTTTCATTTCAAAAGCATTCTTTGTTTTATTTTATATTTTTACATTCCAACATCATTATTGATGCTGTAAGCTTAAAAATGCAGAATGTAAACTTTGTTCACAGAGACAACTTCTGAAGGTCAGAAGGTACGCTCCCAGTTATTTCAAATATCCAGATGAACAGATATCGCAGAAAATCAGATTAACAGCAGGAGACTTGTAAGTATTTTTAGGTCACCTGAATTACTTAGGTGACCTATTGTTATTGGTCTTCGTCCATCGTCTGTCGTGTGTCGACCATTAACAATTTTACATTTGAACTACTTCTTTAAAACTACAAGGCCAATTTTTACCATTTTTGGTTTGAAGCATCTCTAGGATGATCGAGGAATCTAAATATGAAATTTATAACCTTACCACCCTGGGACCTAATGGGCTGGACTAAATATGTTAAAAAGGCCAAATTTTAAAAAATCTTCTTCTCTTCTCCTACACATGTGGAGAAAAAAACTAAAAAAAATGGTTGTGATGTCCATGAAACCCTCTTCCAAATGTGAAATTCATAGCCCCTGGGTCAGAAGTTCGGTCCTAGGGTGGGGCCAATATAGCCATATAGTGAAAATGTATTAAATCTTAGAAAATCTTCTTTACTCCCATATATATTTTAGAGAAATCAAATGCATGGTTATGATGTTCATGAAGCCCTCCACCAAAATGCCTTTAAGTAAACAATGTGCATTGACCTAAACCAAGTTTCTATGTCAAAGGTTAAGGTCATAGTTACTGTAGAAATGTGAAAAATCATTGCCTGGATTATGTATTCTCTCCCCTGGGAACATTCTGGTTCATACTTCACCCTTGGTCAAAGGGTCTGCAGTGACCTTTAATGAAGTTTCAAGGTCAAGTGTTAAGGTCATATCAGACCATGTTCAGAATCTTAATCTTGTTCAGTTGAAACCAAAAGAATTTTTATAGATAAGGAAGTGTTCATGTTCAATGAGCTTAAATTAAAGTTCTATGCCAAATGGAAACTTTCTTTGTCATATGTTAATGTCGAAGCAAAGTCCTCTAAAATGCTGTTCAACTATATATGCAGTCTTTAATCCTGAGATAATTATACTGCTAGTGTAACCAAGAAGCAGCAAAATAAAGCTGGACAAGGATCGAGTTGCAGGAACTAATATTCATTTTATTAAGGTCATGTCCAAATGGTAAGAAAACTGAAAATAACAAAACACACTATTGCAATTCAATCTCAAATAAAAATAATCATACAGGATTGTAGTTATTGGTGACCATACTTTCTAAATTTAGACAGAAATTCCCCTAAAATTTAGTAATTGGAATAGAATACACACTTAAGATAAAATACATATAACTTTCTCAACTTCTATATGGTAACTTATAAGCATGTAAATAGTATATTATTATACACTAAATATCATATCACAATCTTACAATAAACATTTGCAACAAACAGACACATAGGAAAATACCTATGTTTTACATATGTATCAAAGATCCATTTAATAATATGTGAAATATATAATATGTTCTAAGGACTTAGTAATTATATTTACTTAAAAGATCAATGAAAATGTGTGCATTGTACCAAGATAAGTTCATTCCAAATTTTCTCTTACTAAAATAGTTGTGTGGTGGTTTATATATGGACTAGTAAATAAACAATTTTTTCAAACTTCTAATTAAGAAAATATCATGATGAACACTTATGCTGTGCAGGGACAGACTCAACTATTATAATAGAATCTTGCTAAGAGACATAAAACATTATAAGGAAGCGTGCTCGGAAGCAAATAGTGAGCTATAGCCAAAGGTTTGTACAACGCTTCTATATTATAGAAGTGAGAAAAAAAAATGGACAAATTTGAAAATTATTCCGGAGAAGGAACAAGCGGGGCCCTTTAAGATGGTCACCATCTAGTCTAGTTTCAACAAATGTGGCTTATGTATTTATGTATACATTTTTAGATATTTATAACACAGAGTTTGTTTTTAATGAAGAATTTTTTTGCAGACATCACATGGCGATATTGCACAGAGACTATGGGGGACCAGGAAGTGTAGACGTTGCTGCCCGCTTCCATCAGACAGAACTGACCAATCAGAGCACATCATTTGCCGAGCAAGAACATCAAAAAATAGCAGTCAGATCGACAGTCGTGAGAGAGGTTCAGAGCATCTCACTGGTTACTGGAAGTGTTCGACCAGGCGTCTATGAAGTTCAGAAAGTTCAAATATGTGATTCTTTGCAGAGTGGTGCCCCTTTGATGTTTAGGCTGGGCTTCTATTATGTGTATACAGGTAATGAATTGTTACAAATTTTTTGTGTAATATATGTATGAATTTTGCTGAGTATTGGTCAGCACCTACCAATGATTTAGGCAATTACTGTATTTAATGTTCTTTAAAAAAACAAAATTGCATCTTTCCTCAAGTTACTTGATATTTGTTTTGAATGGAACTGTGTATTCGTAATATACATCTTGTTGTAGATATTCTAACTTCCCAGAGCACAACAAGAAGCATCTCAGAAGCCTTGAAGTCTCTGCCATTGTTTAATTCTCAGGAGCAAGTGAATGTTGTTAATAAGACTCTGATTGATGGATGCTTAACCATTTTTGTCAAGTTCATCTCAAATAGAGGTCAGTGAAAACAATCAAATACTAAAATTCAAATCAATGATTAGTTCTCAGGTACTATGCCTCAAATTCTTCTGTTTTGATTCTGTGAATTGCCAGTTTGTTTAAAATAAAAAGATTAAAAAATTCCCAATAAAAAATTGAAATTGAGTTATTTCCCTTTTTCAAATACAGTCAAACTTCGTTATCTCGAACAAGGTGGGACTGTGTAAGAAATTTGAGATATCTTAGTATTCGAAATATTGAGGGTAAAATACTTAGAAAATAGGTGGTTGGGACTTACAAATCACTTCGACATATCCATTGTATTCGAGATATCAGTGTTTGAGATATTGAAGTTCAACTGTATTGCAATTAGTAAAAAATTAAAGCTTCATTACATTTTCAATTTTATTTTTTTTTTATGTTTTAGGCCTAAGATATACTTATTTTGATAAAAGAAACAAGTGGAAGCCATATTACAATATGCATCTGTTTTGCAGGTGACTTTGAAGATTTGAAGGTGATCATGAAGAACACAGGAGTGACAGTGAATATCACAGTTGAAGAAGTCCTCGCAGGGGAAGCAACTGGTGAACACTTCACCTTACAGATGGAAGGAGTTATCTCACCTTTGTTGACTGGAAAGCCAAATGAATTGCAGGTATATATTGCTTTCATAAAAAATAAGGGAATTAAAACCAGTTGCATATTGTTTTTTAATTTGTATGTCTCTTAGTTGCTACCAATTTTTAACAACTCATCAATCAAATTGAATGTATGTTGAACATAGTACATTTGAATTAATCATATCAACGGCAATAAAAAAGAGTGCTACATGTACATGTAAGTCATCGAAATATCATGCTACAGAGATATTCTACAATTATGGTTACGTAAATTTTTCCAACTGTATCATTTTGTTTGTGTCTTTGAAGATGGAAGAACAGCTTGGTATGATGTTTGTGAGCAGGTGCCCCAGAGTGTTGGGAGACCCAGTCAGTAAGAAGCTCCACTACAGCTTTGAGACGGGAAGTCGACCTGGCCCAATGTACAAAGGGACTATAACCTCGGAGGTTGAGGCTTTCTGTGGGAAGAAAAGTATCCTGAATCCCAGTTATATTTACTATGACAAGAGTAATCGAATCACTCTTGGCGAGAATGTCAAAGTGGTAAGTTTGGAAATGTAGATTTGAAGGACACTTGATTTGACCTGAATAACTTATGTTACCTCTTGCTTTATATTTTAGTCCATTATTGTGTATTGTTTGTTGTTTTTAAACTTTTGGAAATTTAAAGCCTCTTCTCATGATGAAGAAGGGAGGGAACAAATGTTTGTAATTTACAAAAATAAAACAGCAATTTGCGGGGCTTTATTATATTGCATAGTGTAGCTACAAAAAAAAAAAATTATATCTTTTTTCTATAACAGGTCTGCTTTGCCTATCGTGGAAAGATACAGGACTTCTTCAAGTTGGGATTTTCATACAAGGACAACAGAGGGAACACAATAGACAACCAATATGTCTACCCATCAGTCACATTTAAACAGTCTCCTGGGTAGGATTTTGAAATCTGTAAAATAATTCTAGCATGTCAAGGGATGTTTTAGTGATATTTTCTACATCAAATTCAGGAGTGCATGATCTAATAAGATTTCATTAATTTGTAATCAAGTAAAAGATCCAGGTCATTTTCATGAAAAATGAAAAAAAAATTAAAATTTGTTGTAAAACGGATTTTTTTCTTACAAATATTATCCAAATATTTTTTTTTTTTATTTGGGCAGTTGGAACTACAGATGTTTAGATATGTATACTGAGGTCCAAAAAGGAAAAATCGGAACAACATTCAGGGTGTTCCTCATTGAGGTCAGGAAAGACACCTCTGAAGATTTCCTTTACATGGATGAGGTCTATATTGGCAAAAATCCCACTAATGTGGATGAAGGTACTCACACTTGAATTGGCCAAAGGAAATTTAAATTAATTTTGTTGCTAGTCCAGAAGAGCAGATTTTAAGAATTAGTGTTGACTTAATTCATTTATACAACAAAAAAACCCCACCAAACAAACCAATTGGACAAGATTTAGTATATTTACTAGGGAAAAAAACCCCATACTAATTGCATATTCTAACAAAAATAGGTTTCCAACCTTTTATGTATGTAATGTACCATGTACATCAAAATCTGGTGTTTCCCACTTGCAATATCTGGGTGTAAAGGGAGGGGGAAAGGGGGCAAAGATTGGGGGAGCTGGAAGAAGTTATACTTGGCTTTAAAACCTAATTATGAATTCATTGTCCTGTAGAGAATGTGAACCTGATGAGACTGAGACCAGTGATGCCCAGCGGACAGCTGGTGGACAGAGTCAATGTAAACAAGACCGAGGAGAATGGCACAACAGTCTATCATGTGGAGTTCATTCCAAAGGCCTGCTCCTACAACTTTGCTTTGTTAGCGGGGGTGCCTGGGCAGGTATGATTTAAGACATAAGCATACTGTAAATGTATTATATTTAGCATGTAAACTATGATATTTTGCCGAAAGTGATTTTTTAACATGTTAGCGTAGATTTGATTGAGCATATGTTTGAATATTTGTTTTTCTATAAAATGCATGACATTAAGCGTTGTTCTAAATTTAGCGAAAGCTGCTTTTCTCCTAAAAGGCTAAATACATGTAGGTTCATATTCAAATGTAATTAGTTAATGAGCATAATTTACAGTACATTTTACATTAATATAAATGCTCATTTAGAAATATACAACCATAACTTCATTCAGCTGAAAATTCAAAATATATTTTGCATACAGTCAGAGAGAGTTAGTATAACAGGCCTTACAGTATTAAATTAACTCTGAGTGGGAAATTTTGATGGACAGCTAATTAAAATCCAACTGCTGCAGGATCCAAATGATGAATAATGTTAAAAATCTTTGTCCACCACTCTGCTATTAAAATGATGTTGAATGAAATTATAACGACTTTATTCAAAGTAAACTTCGTCTAATTTGTTTTAAAAAAAAAATCTAATTCATGATTGCTTAAGTTTAATGCACACCATTGTAATAGCTTTTTTACACTCATTTTTTCTTGGTTATCTCACAGATTATTATTTATTTAACAACAGATTTCCAATGGGACAGTTCTGAGCATATCCCGACTGTCCTCTGCCTCCCCCCCTGTGAAGGGAAACTTCTCTGTCACCTTCCGCAACAAAACCATGGACGGTATGTGAACATAAATGAAATTCAATTCACAGGATGTGTGATGCATACTGTAGATTCCTAATTTAACGCGAGGAATTAATATATCTGCATAAAATCGCGAGAGGCAACCCCGCGGATTTTAAAATCTCGCATTTATTTTTCAAACAGTTTTGAAAATTATAACAAAAAATTGATACTCGCGATTTTATATTTTTCGTGATTTGATAGAAAACAGCGGAATCGCGGAATCAAGTACTCACGTAAAATAAGGAATTTACTGCACCAAAATCACTGTAGATAGTTTCGTTTATGTTTTATACAAACTTTTGGCTGATTTACATCATAAATGTACATGTAGTTGAAAATTCCAGGACTGCGTGTTACAAAAGAACTTAAGACAAAGTTGTAAATATTTTCAGTCTTATGGAAAGATCTTTGAGTAAAAGTTTTTATATAAAACCAATTTTTTTTACAACTACATGTATTTCAATTCTGATTATTATATTTTACAGCCAATAGAACAAAACATTGATTAGTTTATAATTAACAAGCATTCAATAATTTTGTCGTAAGTTCTTTTATAAAATGCAATCCTGCATGGTCATTAAACCATGAAGACATACTGTGTACACTTTCCGATACTTGTACACATGGTACACAGGTTGCATTGCTTAAATGGCCAAATGAAAATCCATTTTACAGAAACTAGATGGGCATATTAAGTTCCTTTCATGGTAAACCTCTTAGACAGTGCAATTGAACAAATGTGGTTATAAAGTACCAAAATATGTGTTTGTCATAAAAAAAAAAAAAAAAAAACTACAGGCATTTCGTATTTTCAGTGTTTTTAACTGTAAAGGTGCAGTCACAATGCAATTTTTCATCAGATTAATTTTACTGATTTTCTCATCCGATTAACTTTTGATTAAAATCATACATTGTGTCCACCCAAGTCAAAAGTCGAAAGCAAAAGTCAATTGAAAATCGGATTGCATCTGATTTTCAGTCGACTTTCTGATGAGAGTCAGGATGTCACAATGACTTTACTGTCTTGTACAATTGTCATGAAATTTGATAATAAAAATTGATTCTTAAATTGTATCATGTGACCACCTCAACAATTGACTCCAATTGACTTGCTTTGTGACTTGCCTGCCTTAGCAAGTCAAATTAAAATCGGATGAAAATTTGCATCGTGTGACCTCACCTTAAGGTACCTCACTACACCTAGACTTATACTTCTTAAGACACTACGTCACAAGATGGAGATTTAAATGTTTTGTTATACTGTTTATATCATTTGATTGGGTTGTATATCATCGTAGCTCAGTGGTCAAAGTATTGGGCTTGTGAACTGCAGATCATGAGTTTGAATCCGCCTGGAGCTTTTATTCATGTTAACTGTCGTGAATTAAATTTTCGAAAATGTAATTTTTCATCCAAAATTGCACATTTTTTGGCCTATTTGACTTAAATACTTCTTATCCATTATGATATCTATCATAATCAAGTAATTTTCTGCTGATTTGAGAAAATGTTTCAAGGTGTAGTGAGCCACAATTTTTTTTATAATTGCATATTTGCAATTAAACTGAGAACTCTGAAACTGGCTATTGTCAGAAAGTCACCTTTGAGTTTTGTTATTGATCATTAAGGCATTCCTTTCACTGTGGATGGAACTAGGCTTGCAAGCCTCCTACAGTCAGGGATTCCAGAAATGGGCAATTTGTACACCTACAAACACGGAAAATGTGCAGAGTTTGACCTACATATTGGATTCCATTCCAATGCCGGCGACCAGGAAACCTTACAGGTATTATTCTGTTGTGACAGAAATTTGATCCACTCTCAGATCTGATTGTGACAAGTGTCTGGGCTAGATTTTGCTTGTTTCCCATTTTGCTTCCAATCTTTTTACATGTTAAACTTTTGAGCAGTTAAAGATGGCTTGTTCTTTTGAATGGATTTGCATTTTTACTTGAAAGATTTCACTAAGGTATTTGCTCAGATGTTGGAGGTTGATGTAATTTTTCTGAGAGTAATGTCAAATTTCAAGAATAGATGTTGATGAATTTTCACTTTTATCTAGGGCTAGTATATATTGTATAGGCCTACTTATGATCACAGCATGCAATTAACTTTCATTTTTAAGTCAATTAATGAACTTAGTAATAAAGTTTCCTGTTTATAGGTTTCAGATGCTTTTTATGATGTCTCATATTTTACCTTTTAACCAAAGGAAAGTTTGCATTTTGTGTGAATTATTTCTTAAATGTAGCATTACATTGGTAGAGAGCTGGCTTATATTTAATCCTAGTCTTTGTGTGTAATGAAATAGGTGACAATTGTTCTAAATCAAGTGCATTATATCAGATGTAACGTTACAACTTGCAGTTCTTCTGAACTGCCTTTCTTGTTATCTACATTCAGCTGCCTTATCTTATTTGTATTTTTGTTTAAATTAAAGATGATTAAAAATTGATTTTATTTAACCAATAATATTCTGTAGGTTACAAGTTATGCGGAGGGTGAGAATGTATCGGTAGAAGTAAAGACGATCAATGACGGCAAAGTGTGGTTGGACCCCATCCCTGGAGACATGTTGGTTACCCCCCACAACACCCCTCAAGTCATGGCCTACATCAACGACATTCCCACCAAGTGCTCCGGGGACTGTTCCTGGGATTGGTCACAATCGGCCACGCCCACCATCCTCTCAGTGTCACCTGACTCGGGTGGGAATTTTTTAAAATATAGATATCTCATCAATTAAGGCATTTGGAAGGAAATAAAAATATGTTCTTTCACTCTTTAGTTTAGTTTTCTTGATTAATTGCGAGATCTCTCGGATTTAATGAAACTATGAAAAGAATTTGGCATTTGCGATTTTTTATTCTCGCAATTTAATATGCAGAACAAATGAATTGCGGACTTAAGCACTAATTGCATAATAAAAGGATTCTACAGTAGTGTACATGTATGAAGGGTATGAATTGTAAATTTTAGAGGGGGAGGGGGGGATTGTGCCAAAAGTTTGATTTAATATCATATTTGTTAGAGTGGTTTGTTTTATGGTAAAATATCTTATTTTTTCAGGTTTTCCAACTTCCACTGAGATTACAATTACGGGCACAGATTTCCATGGTAACCACACCCTCAACCGTGTCATGATAGGAGGGGTAGCCTGTGTGACCAGTTCGTCCAACGATACCCACATTGTGTGTAGAGTAGGGGACGGTGAAACGGGGACCTTCCCAGTAATGGTGAACGTGGGGGGACTCGGGAACGCGGAGAACATCAACAACAGTGTCACATTCACCTACCAGTTCAGCATCCAGTCCATGGCTCCCCACTCTGTCTCTCTTGGTGGTAAGGACATTTTGATGGAGAATGTTAATTAAGTAATGATCAAACTACATATAATTATACATTCATATGTACCAGATTATTTTATTGACTTATTGCTCCCTTATTGTCGGGACTTTTTAGGTGGATTGAACCTGACCTTGGGAGGATTTGGATTCTCCACCAAGGATGAGGTATACGTGGGGGGTAAGGCTTGCCATACCCTGTCAAGTTCCTCCACCCAGACTGTGTGTCTCATCCCCCCTTCTGTGAGTACAATTAAAATTCTATCAGTAAAGCAGATTAATTACTCTGTATGAAGAATTCTCACTCTTTTATTAGAAGTATTAATCAAACCAAAAAATTGTAACGTATTTCTCATTTTATACATCCTACTGTGTATAGTAATATTTTCACGAGCCTGTGTTGGTCAAAATAAATGTGCAAGATAATAATTATAACCATTTTAGGCAGGGAACAAAAATGCAAGTGTTATTGTCAAACAAGGGAATACTGGTACAAATTTCACACATAGTGAATCCTTGGAGTATTCTAGCGAGAACATGATACTGATTTCCTCTATCGAGCCGAACGCGACTTATGTAGAAGGTAAAGCACAACAGTTTACATGAGTATAATTTTCATTTAAGTTACCACATACTGTACACTCCAGATTTTTCAATGTTTATTCATTGCATAGTAGTTGCACAGTATCATACTGTGGAATCATCTTTGTTAGTGGGGGACCAATGTTCATGGCTTTCGTGGGTAACCCCTTGCCCACGAATTTACATTCCCATGAATGTATATGCAAGCACTTGTTTGATTTTTATTAAAATTACACAGATTACACTTCCAATGAAATTACGTCCCCACAAAAAATTTTGTTACACACGACGCATTGACCCCCATGAATAAAAATAATTCCATGGTACATTATTTTTATCATGTGATACACTGATGTAGTTAGTGATGGAATGAAAGATGTTCATGTATGTACACTTACAAAATACACCTTAAAAGTGCCGAAAATAATATCACGTGAATGGAAATCGAAACACCTTTACAATGTAATTTTTATACGTGTAGCTTAAAACTGAGTTTTTTCCTGTACCCACAGGAGGCACAGAGATCACAATACAGGGGTCTGGTCTGAGCAGTATGGAGTCTGTAAGGATAGGGGATGTCCCGGTCACCTACACCAACTCCTCGGACACGGAAATTAAAGTAGCCCTGCCCCCCAGACCGGCCGGGGCGTACTCTGTGCAGCTCCTGGGGCCTAGTGGACTGGCGGTAAACAGGTGGGTCCAAGAAGTTGATGTCTTCTTTATCTTACCTCATACAGACATAATTTTGCCTTAGATGGAGTATAACCAATTAAATGCTTAGAAGTTATATGTAGTTGTAATTGGCTATTGATATTGTTACCCTCTTACATTAGCCAACAATTACTGATAATCATAATTGTTTCAATGTAGTGCCAATGAGGTTCCCTCTGTGGAATGGAGATTGACTGTGACTGACATCAGCCCCCTGCGTGGATCACTGAGAGGGGGAACCATGCTGACCATTCGGGGGGACGGGTTCTCCCTGAACAAGACCAGAAACTCTGTGATGGTGGGGCGACACCGGTGTGAAGTGGAGACGGTCCAGGTCACAGAACTGACCTGTCGAGTAAAAGACACGGCACGAGTCCATCGTGTGGATAACTCCGGGATCCATCCTGGTATGTCATCCTTATAACAACTGCTGCGTTTTCCTCAGCAAGATTTTCAGATTAGAAAATGGTTATTTTACCAAGTAGAAATATTTAAGTTAACATGACTGCATCCTTGTTTTGAGTAATAAGACAATATTTTGAGCAGTTAACAGAATTAAAAAAAAAAAAATTAGATTAGGTATATTTGATGCCAGATTTTCTGATTCAATGAAACATAAATTCGGAATTGCATTTTTGCAAATGTGTAGAAATATTTTACAGTTTTGATTATATTTTACTTATATTTTTTTTCTCATCTTAATCTAAAGAGTTTAAACTGAGTGGATATGCCTGGAATCCCCAGTATCTGATTATCAAGGTGGGTGACATAGTGGAGTGGAGTTGGAGCTTCGCCTCCTACATCTCAGGGATGAAGCCTCGAGTAGTGGAGGTCAAGGATGAACTGTCAAAAGAGGAGGTGGAAGGAGGATTCAACAGTGGACCGGGCACGGAGTCAGGTATGGGAAGCTGTGGATTTTACTTGACCTGGAGATGTAGTTCTTCAACATACAAGTTCTCTTTACAAGTCATTGACAAATGAAAAACGGGATTCATTTACTGTAAACAGGGTTATTTTTGCCCCGTGTTATTTTTGCCCTTTTTCACTTGCAAACGGTTTTGCCCCATTTTGAATTCGCCCCAACAAAGTTGTAAATAAAGAAAGATAGTTTGAGACATAGGAATTCGCCCAGTCTTAAATTCGCCGGCTGACAACAAGGGCGAAAGGGGTGAAAATTAAACGGGGGCAAATATTTCCCTGTATACAGTATTACAAATCAATATTTACCAATTTTTTTTTTTGGGTAATTATCCAGGAGTGTTCCGTCATCAGTTCACTGTGGCGGGCAGGTACTGTTATTGGAGTGACTTTGTGAACCAGTACAAGACCACATGGTTCCGGGGGTGTGTCACGGTGGAGGATCTAAGTTCTAATGTGGCGGAGATCAGTGTCAAGGTCAATGGATTTGAAGCCATCTATGATAGAGTGGCACCACAGTGTAAGTACTTAGATGTAAAGGTTTGAATACCTATGGATATATGTACAGTCATGTATACCAGTACATGTATGTACATAAAATGCATTTTAAAAGTAAATAACACAGATTTATGCAAAGATGTGAAGCCTATGTACAATAGTCTTCTGAAAAGTTGTTTGTATGGTTTTTTTTTATTAATGTACATTTAAGTACCGGGTAATGATTATTTGTATTATAGCTTTTATTTTAAATCAAAAATTTGTACATTTAGTAAAAAACAACTAGCCTACTTAGAAGTTGATTTTAACATTTTTTAACTGAAAATTAAATCCACAATCTGTACTTTAAAAAATATGTTGGAAAAAGTCTGTCACAACTAAAGTCTCAGGATAATCTTGGACTAACAATATTTAATGGCAGTCCTAAATGTTGCTTGTAATTCTTGATCATGAACATTTTATTCATTGCAGCACCCTCAGTATCGGCAATTAGTATTCAAGGAGTGGGATGTAGCCAAGACTTGACACAATTATCAAACTGTTCTGTTCTGGAACCAATTGGAGGAAACCCCAGCAAGTTCAACTTCAAGTTCTGGACATGTGCCACTCCCATAGTTACAAGGGTGTCCGAAAGTAATGGCACAGTTAATACCAACATCACAGTGCAAGGTACAGGCTTTTCCAATAATGACTGTCAGAACGAGATCAGTTTTGGAGATGGAAAGTGTGTTGGTGACAGAGACAGTGGACCAGATGTGGTGTGTAACATTGATGACTCAAATTCTCCTTCAGTTGGACTTCTTCAGCCAATCAAAGTGAGGCACAATAACCTTGGGTATGCTTTGGTGGCCATTAATAGTGTCATGAAAAGGTCTTTTGCCCTGATGCCCTCTGTGACAGAGGTAATGCCTTCTAAAGGTTCAGAAGTTGGGGGATCAGTGATTCACATCATGGGATCTGGTTTTTCCACGGATAAAGATTTTGTGTCTGTCACCATTGGAGGGTATTCTTGTGATGTAATGACTGTCACCTACAATAGAATTGTGTGCCGTACAGGTCAAGGTCAAGGTGAAAAAGATGTTCAGGTCACAATCAGGTCCTCACAAGGTCAACAGATTCCAGCCGTGTGTGAAGGAACATGTAAATTTACCTATGATGCAGGTTTTACTCCTCAAATGACCGCAGTATCTCCTATGGCGGTGAATGGAACAACTGATACAACTCTAGAAATTGAAGGCAGTGGTTTTGGGAATGAAACAGCTGACATTACGATTAAGATTGGAGGAGAAAGGTGTGGGGTGACAGTTGTATCAAATTCCTCAGTTCAGTGTACAGTAGGAAATCTCCCCGCAGGTTCAAATAACCAGGTGGTTATGGAAGTCGCTGGGAAAGGTCTAGCCAGGGGAAGCATCATGGTGACGGGAAACCCTGTGATCACTGAACTCTCTCCTGCCGAGGGAAGCATCCATGGTGGAACGCTGATTTCCATATCTGGAAACGGTTTTGTGAAGGATCAAACTACTGTCTCTATAAAAGGCAAGCCATGCAGGATTGTCAGTACAAGTTTGTCCACGGTGAGCTGTATCACACCTTTGAATGGAATAGAAGAGAGTGTGAATGTTAGAATTGTCTCCAATACAATATCATACCCAGTGGTGGCCTTATTTAACTACAGTAACCAGGCCTCCCCCAATATTTCCTCCATCAATCCCACCAATGGTTCAGCAGGCACAGAGATTACCATCACTGGCACTGGGTTTGTCAGTCAGAAGGAAAACATCACCGTCAGCATCGACAAAGCCGATTGTACCGTGAGCTCTTCATCAGCGACAGAAATCGTCTGCACTGCCGGAGCCAACCTTGTGGGATCGTTTCCTGTACTAGTCAAAGTGGAGGGGAAAGGAAATTCAGACAATCGCTCCGAGTTTGAATACCAACTGCTAGTTACCTCTATTTCTCCAAGTACAGGTCAGTTTTAATGTCAAGGGACATTTGAAAAAAAAGCAACTGGAATTTTCACTCTGAAAGATAGTAGTTTTTGATTGCTTGATCAATGGTACTGTGATACTGAAATTATATGATTTGATAGAGGATTGATTTATTATCTCAAAGAAACGCATTGAAGCTTTGTCTTTGAATTTAAGGTGGAATTGCTGGTGACCAGTTAGTGACTATCTCTGGATCTGGATTTGATAATTCCACATCTGTCTGGATTTGTGACAGAAAGTGTGAGCTTGATCTCTCTGCCAACCAGTCCACCTCAGAGTTCCGTTGTAAAACACCAAAGGCTGCAGGTAAAGCCTGTCAAATATGATATGTCGAAAATTTCTGTATATTTCCTAAAATGCCAATATGCAATGCATTAAAGATGGTAAAAATGTTTTCTTGTTTGTTCAATCACCTTAGTATAGAGATGTTGGTTGGTTCAATTTATTTGGTTTAGCCATTTGTAGTAGCTTTGTCTGTAGTTATATACAATTGTACTTTAATTTAGTATTGAATGAGTATCATTGTCTTATTTATTTATTAAGAAGGCTGCATGCTCGAGGCCATTTTTAGACTACAGGTCATTATTAATCTCCTTAAGATGAAGAGCTCTGTATAAAGATATAGGAAAATGTAATAATTTTAATGCTAAAGTATTTGGATTTTTCTTTGAAAACTCATAGTTTATTACCAAATATATAATATTTCAAATTTTAAGGTAGATCTGATGGTTAATTTGTTGACCATCCAGGCCACCTGAAATAAATGTGCTATTTCTTATAAAGTTTAACATAAAAAAATTATGTTTTATAAACAAATATTTCACAGATGGAAACCTGACGTGTACAGTGAATTTGACCAGTAATGGAGTATCCAGGACTCTCGTTGATGCATACACCTATAACCCCGCCCTAACTCCAAACATCACCATGGTAACCCCAGCCAGGGGAGGTACAGCAGGGGGGACTACATTAACTATTCAGGGAACAGGCTTTGGGTAAGAGGGGAAAAATTTTAAATTCTCTGGTAAAAAAAATTATTTTATACTTTTATTTCTTCAAGTTGTACGGCAAATGCTTTGCTAGAATATTCAATGACTGATACACATATTGGTTCCCCATCAGTAGTCATTATCCTTATTGGTAAATTAAATGTGCTAATTAACAGACCAGTGTAGTAAATCACTGAACAGTACTTGTATATGAAAGGAAGCCAATGTTGCAGTAGGCATGCATAGAAACACTGAATGTATATGGACAAAAATGGGAAAATATCAAAAGGAGTAATCAAAAGGAATAAAAAAAAAATTGTGATTTTACTATGTTTACAGATCTGTGAAGGGTGATGTGTCAGTGACCATTGCTGGGACAGTGTGTGATGTAAACTCTGTGTCTCCCACACAGATCACATGTGTGACAAACCAACACAAGAAGTCGGAGAAAGCTAATGTCAGGGTAGAGGTGGCTGGCAATGGCAAAGCCGTTCAGGTGTGTTTACAACTTCACGTACTTCTGATGTTTGCAGATACTGAAGTCTTTACAAATCAAAAATCTACAAATTATCACACTTTATTCTTACAATAAAAAATCATTCTACTTGTAATTAGAAAGTCTAGGAAAATGATTACTACTTTTTTGTGACTGAAGATTATAAAAAAAATGAAAAGAAACGAAACCCCAAATCTTTTAAGATATATAACTATAAGTTGTAATTTGCAAGTGATTTTTTTAGCAATGCCATGTATTTTTATCAAACAGTGAAATAATGAATTGTTACTTTATTTTATCAGAGCTCGGCCGAGTTTTTCTACATAGATGTGTGGTCCTCTCCATTTACCTGGGGAGGTGGTCCTTTACCAAAGGAGGGGGATGTGGTTGTCATCACCCAAG
Organism: Magallana ariakensis; assembly: GCA_020458035.1. Lineage (NCBI taxonomy): Eukaryota > Metazoa > Mollusca > Bivalvia > Ostreida > Ostreidae > Magallana > Magallana ariakensis. The sequence goes on along the minus strand of CM035816.1, from coordinate 27,825,823 downwards.
GACAGACCATTTTGCTGGATGTCAGTACCCCAAAGCTCACCCTGCTACTCATTCAAGGTAAAAGCAAGGTCTTTACCTGCAAAATGTGCACTTTAACTTGTGATGAAATGAAAATGCCCACCAAAATAATGAAAATGAACTTGCTGCGTATTACATGTGGTTTTATATCCATGTTTTTGAAAGGCAATTTAAGAATTCAGTAGTAAACCAAAACAATAATCTGCTCAGATTGATTTATTCATTATAAAAAAATGTTGATCCCCTTTAATCATAATTCTCATTCAATTGGATTTTACTACATGAGTATGTATGCGATAATAAGAGTACATGTACATTGAATAATTCTCTTCATATTTTATACCCATTCACAAGATACTGAATTTTGATAATTATTTTGAATCAATGTCTTATTTTTGTAAAAAAGTTTAAAAAAACTTCAGCGAGGTTTTAATTCAATATCATGAGAAAATTATGTAACTATCCATTGCAGGCGGAGCTCTTATTTTTGATGAAAAAGACATTGAGCTGAAGGCAGTGAATATCCTTATAGTACAGAATGGTCTACTGCAAGTATGCATCCTATTTTGCTTTACATTTTTATTGGGGGAAAAAAAATGTTACCTTTTCAATTTGTGGTAAAGCTGCTTTTCTATAGCACCTTTTTGAACTTGAGGCTTGGACATAATTATGATTTTAACATGGAAATGGATGAAAATATATCTATTGAGTCTTGATCAAGACATTTTCTTGTTAAAAAGTTCAAAGTTATATTGTCAAATAATGACAACATAATTTTAGATTAGGTGCCTTAAAATCGCATATTTCTGTGTTGAATAGGTGGGTACAGAGAAAGAGCCATTCCAGCACAAAGCTGAGATAACTCTGTACGGGAACCACCGCACCAAGGAGTACCCCATCTATGGCACCAAGTCCCTGGCCGTCAGAGAGGGCAACTTAGAACTACATGGTGGGTTGAAAATCACAGACAACAACAGCAAAAACAAATTTTGAAATAAAATTTCATACAATATACTTTACCTAATTTTTCTACCTGTCAGTGACTTTTATCAAAGATCAGCCATAAACCATAGGTCAATGAAATTTATACACATTTCATCTGGTTTTCATTGGCATGTTTTATTTATTTTATACATGTTTCAATTTGAACATTATTAATTAAAGTATTTTACTGTTTCAGAATTGTATCATTAGTCGATTGATCCTCTCATTGTTTTTATTTTATCATATTTTTATTCATGTATGGTACATGTAAACATGTTCTAAAAAATTCTTGTTTTAGGCAAACCTGTTCCAGTAACGTGGACAACACTAGATGCCACAGCATACGCAGGGAACTCCACCATTGTTCTGAGAGAGGCTGTCACGTGGAAAGCTGGAGACAAAGTTGTCATAGCAACCACCAGTCACAGGCACTCCCAGAAGGAGACGGAGCTCATGGTGATCCAGTCGGTCGCCAGTGACAACAGGACCGTGACCTTGACACAGCCACTGAAGTATGAACATCTCGGGGTCACAGAGACCTTTGATGGCACAGACGTGGAGTTCAGAGCAGAAGTGGGGATGGTTTCACGGAACATTATTGTCCGAGGGGATAGCAATCCAGACTTCGTGGAGAAAATTGAAGCTTGTCCAGATGGCTTTGATACAGGTATGTATATCCAAGAAATGTCTAGAGGTAATGTCCTTTAAATTAACAGCTTAATTGGTTGACCAATATATAAGTAGTACTGGAAGAATTTAACTCTTTTTTGGTAACAGCCATAGATTTGTTGTGCATGTTCATGTTTTTTTTTTTTAATGGTTATTTTAACATAAAATGTAGAGAGGATTTTGCAGAAATAATGAATTTATTTGTCATAGCTCTAAATATATAACTGTAAATACTTTAACATCTATCAAAATTAGGTTGTAGATTACCGGTATTTGATTGCATTGAGCATATTTAATGAGAAGTGAATATTCAAACAAAACAAAAGATCAGACTGTTGATGAAACATCAAACACAATACAATTTTGCAAATTAAAGATATTTGAATTGGAATATTGTATACATATTTCAATAAATAGGAGTCAATTTTATTTATATAGGTAAAACTTGCATTTCTATGTAAACATAGAGTCATTTCTCTTATACAATTTAGGTGAATTTGCCACCCAGACTTGTTTCCAAGGTCGTTTTGGAGAGGAGATGGGAAGCGATCAGTTCGGTGCCCAAATCATGATCCACTCGCCCAAAAATTCTGGAAGTATGTCACACGCTCGTCTGGAATATGTGGAAGTGACCCATGCCGGTCAAGCTTTCCGACTGGGAAGATATCCCATTCATTTCCATCTGAATGGAGATACAAATGGATCCTATGTCAGAGGCTGTGGAATCTATAACACATTCAACAGAGCTATCAATATTCACGGATCACATAATGTTCTGGTAGAGTACAATGTGGCCTATAACGTAATGGGGGGAGCCTTCTTTTTCGAGGATGGAATCGAGACTGGTAGCACAGTGCAATACAATCTACTGATGTTTGTGCGAGAATCGAGCAGCCTTCAGAATGATGATATAACCCCTGCTGCCTACTGGGTCACTAATCCAGACAACACCATCCAGCATAACCGGGCGGTGGGAGGCACTCATTTTGGATTCTGGTACAGAATGCATATACATCCAGATGGCCCGTCTTTTGACAGCAGCATTTGTCCTCAACATATTCCTGTACGTGTGTTCAGAAACAACACAGCTCACTCCAACGGCTGGTTTGGTCTGTGGATTTTCACCACCATCAAGACAAGAGTGGGAGGAGGATGTGGATCAAGCACTCCTGCTATGTCTTTGTTTGAATCCCTCACCGCCTGGAATAATGAGAAAGGAGCAGAGATTGTGAACGGGGGAGCATTGGAATGCAGGGACTTTGTGCTGGTAAACAACCAGAAGGCAGGATATGAAGGGAAACTGCTCATTGAGGGCGACCAGCTTTTTAAGGATTTGCTTATTGTCGGTCATGCTCCAAGTCTAACTCGAGAACAACAGGGCTGCACAAGAGCTGGCTTCATTCTGCCCTATGGAAATGGGCTAACATTAGATGGAATCCGCTTTGTGAATTTTGATGAGAGCAATTGTGTAGGTGTTGATTTTGCAAGGATTGATGGAACATGCAAAGTGCATTGTGGAGGATTTTACTACGAGACAAAAAATCTCAAGTGGGTGTCAGCTCCCAATAAAGGAACGTACCCATGGCCATGGGCTGGAGTCCTGAAAGATTTGGATGGAACTCTGATAGGTGAAGCTGGAGATCCAGCCTCCATTGCAGCCAATGCAGGAAAAAGTGTCATTTCAGCATCAGACACATTGCCACCTACCTGTGTGTCATTTCCAAAGTTCAGTAATTTCAATGGGAGTACTCCAGCTAGAGTTTGCCCACCAGGGATCAAATACCATCGGTTCTCCTTCAATGGCATTAGTCCATCCTCTCTTGATTTCAAAGATTTTGTGTTTAAGAATCGCTATGGTAATGACTCTGTTCCATGGAGGAAGAAGGCTATAACACACAAACTTGGCTGGATGATGGTGTTTGTGGATGGAGAGGAGTACTCCTATTATTTTAAGGATGCAGCTCAGATAACAAACATCAGCTACACTGGAAGATTTGACAGGTTTCCTAAGGTAATGATGACTTTACTCTATTTTTCAGTTTCTGCAGTAATACTTTTCTCTCTCTCTCTCACTCTCTCTCTCTGATACGTATTGATGTTGAGAAAAAAATTGTATCCAAATGTGATCTTCCATGTTAACCATAAACTTAATGTCACAACAGAATAACTCCGGAGGATATGAGTACATTATCATGCGACAGAAAGTCTCCAGGAGGCCAGACCGGTTCTTCCTGGATGGGAGCACTAACATCGAGCCCACTCGCAACATTGATGGAAACAGTGAATATGGACAATGGGAATATCTTCCGAATGACAGCGAGATTAAATACATCAGTGAGTTCATTTAAGTTCAGTGTAAAGCAGTGTGATGTTGACCTTGATGTAAACTCCATACTTTGCAATTGATTGAAGATTTCATTTAAGACTGAAGCATTTAGTTGTTTGATATTCTTTTATGAGTACTTTAATCAAGAATTTTTCAAATCTGTATATAAAAATATTTAAATTTTTGGGCATCTTTTTCATGGAGCTTACATCTAGCTTTTACATTTATTACTGTGGCCTCAACTACTGTGAAATCATTAGATTTCGTGGTGGCTCAATTTCGTGGATTTCGTGGGTACCTCATCCATGAATTATCATCCTCCACAAATTAATAAATTAGGGTTATAAAGTCATATTTCTTTTCGTAGGTATAAGAAAATACACAAAACTCCCTACAAGCCTATAAAATTTCAGCAATCAACGAAAATTGGCTCCCACGAATTTTAATGTTTCCACAGTAAATCATTCATAAAAAAAACCCTGGCCATTAAAGGTTGTCATGGTGACCATGACAATGAGTTAATTTATTCTACTGTTGTCTATTTCTGCTGCATAATAATATAAATAGATTACACAGGTACTTATCAGATTTTTTAAATAAGATAAAAACATAAGATTTACGATAAAAAAACTTTAAACAATTTTGAGCATATAAAGTCATGACTTGTTTATGTATCCTCTTGACTTCTAGTTTCCTCCAAGAAACCCGCCTCCAGACGAAGGCGCAGTGTCGCGGACTACAATGATTACAGTGTGAGTTTCCGGGCCTACAAGTGCTACTTTGTGGACTGTAAGCCCCCCGTGGACCCCAACACCGTACCTCCCGTCACAAGCAGACCGTACGACTTTCAGTACTGGTCAGAATCTGACACATGGGCGAACGGCAACCTTCCCCAAGATGATGACAATGTCACAATCGGTAAAGGTATGTGTAGACAGTGTCATTCAGCGGTTTGTCTCTTTGGATAGTAACAGAAATTTACATATATCTGATCATCACACATTTGATATGAATATGTTATGTTACAGTATTCTAAGATCTGCTCTAAGACTTTCATTTAAATAAAACTATATAAAAAATTTCAAATTTCAAATGCCATACTTTCATAAAAGTATGTCATTTTGAAATTTGGGCTGCCTGCGGGGGCATTAACGGCATTACAACACATCTAGTTTCATTTATGAAATATGCAAATTGATATATACATGTATATATATTTTGAAAACCATCAGATCAATGGGTAGTAGCTGACATGGCATTGCCCCGGATGGGTAAACTGGTTCTCTATGGAGTACTAGAGCTAGATGATGCTAACGGTACCAGGAACTTTGAGCTGAACTGTACCTACATCATCATCTTGGGAGGGCGTCTGATCATTGGATGGCCAGACAAACCGTTCCTGGGTCAGGCCCTGATTCTGCTCGAGGGGGAGCACTCTACCCCGTACTACCGCACCACCTCTGGCCCGCCGGTCGGATCAAAGGCAATAGGTAGGGAGGCTCAGTCAGTTTTTGTTGTCTGTGGAAAATATCAGTCCACACAGAATATTCTATCACACATTAGCACATTATATTCTTATAATTAAGTACCGTATATTTTCTTGCAATCAAATGGATAATTCTATTCTCAAAAAATACTGTGTACCGGTATATGTAGAGTACTTAGTTTTAGTTCTAAGGACATTTTTGGATGGGGTATAAATATCTTAATTCTTTTTTATTTTGATTAAAATTTGTGTAGCTCTTATAATGAAAGCAATTTAATAAAATTAAAATGCATGTTAACTTTGCAGCTCTGCTGTATAAATTGATATTTAATGATGCATTTAAGGAATTTTTTTGATGTTCCATTCACAGGCGTGTTTGGTGGCCTTGACCTTCATGGCAAAGATGTGGGAACTTCCTGGACATTGCTGGCTCAAACAGCCAATCCTGGCGACAGCCAGATCACCTTGGCGACAGCTGTCACATGGAAAGTTGGGGAGGAAATCGTAATCGCCCCAACAGATTTCTCCGTTTGGGAAAAAGAAACATTTGCAATCACTGCAGTGTCAAATGGTGGAACAACCCTGACTCTGAACAGCACAGTACAGTTCAAACATATCGGTATGTTCTTTAATTCTATACACATACAGAGTAGGTCTGAAATTATTGTAGATGTAAATGTTTGTAAAGACAAAATTGCAAACCTACTCTACCCTTACTCTATGTGCCTGCAATCATCAATTTGAGTTCATAATTTCATAGATGCAATTGCTCCAATTTAAAGTTTTAAATGATTTTAAAAATAAAAATGCAAAAATGTTAAGAAGTCAATTTAAATGCACACTGCAATTTGAATTGCAGTTGCTTTGAACAAAAGTATTCAATGTAACAAGGCTCTATTGTAGTACCATTTGTATTTGCTGAAGATTTATTTTAACTGACCATTCAATGTGTTTTTAAGCCTGAAACTCTCTATCTTGCATCATGGTATAAGTACATATAGTAAAATTACAATACCCATTTTTTTTTTCAACCAAGTCCCTTAATTGAGCGATTTTACTAATATTTGTGGGCATCAATTTTCTCAGATTTAGTAAGATTCCTAGTTTCAAGGACACATTTTGTGGTCAAGAGCCTTACCGATTATTACCCGGTAGATTCTTTTTGATAATTTAAGTTTCTTATTTTGATGAATATTCAATTTTGTGGAATATGTTTATTAGCTCACCTGAGCTGAAAGCTCAAGTGAGCTTTTCTGATCAAAATTTGTCTGTTGTCTGTCATCGTTGGCGTTGTTGTCGAAGTAAACTTTTCACATTTTCATCTTCTTCTCCAAAACCACCGCAGATTTCAACCAAACTTGGCACAAAGCATCACTGGGTAAAGGGGATTCAAGTTTGTTCACATGAAGGGCCACACCCTCTTTAAAGGGGAGATAGTTTAGAATTATTGAAAATTTGTAGGTATTTTTCAAAAATCTTCTTCTCAAAAACTATTAGGCCAGAAATTCTGTAACTTGTATGGAAGCATCCTCAGGTAGTGTAGATTCAAGTTTGTTCAAATCATGGTCCCCGGGGGTAGGGTGGGGCCACAATGGGGGGATGAATTTTTACAAAGGAATATATAGAGAAAATCTTTTGACATCTTCTTCTCAAAAACTATTAGGCCAGAAAAGCTCAAATTTGAGTGGAAGCATCCTCAGATAGTGTAGATTCAAGTTTGTTTAAATCATGGTCCCGGGGGGTAGGGTGGGGCCACCATGGGGGGATGAATTTTTACATTGGAATATATAGAGAAAATCTTTAAAAATCTTCTCCTTAAAAACTATTAGGCCAGAAAAGCTCAAACTTTTGTGGAGGCATCCTAAGATAGTGTAGATTCAAGTTTGTTTACATCATGGTCCCCGGGGGTAGGGCGGGGCCACAATGGGGGGATAAATTTTTACATAGGAATATATAGAGAAAATCTTTAAAAATATTCTGGGAAAGTTTTCAGTCCAAAATGTAGTAACTTGTGTGAAAGCACGGGTTGTGCAGATTAAAGTTTGATCAAACCATGATTCCCTAGAGAAAAGTGGGGCCACAAAGTGGAGGGGGGGTTATATAGGAATAGAGAAAAATCTTCTTACAGGTACAACAACAAAAGGGGCTATGTATTAACCATAAAACTATGTGGATAAAAATCGGCAGATGTTTTAAATTTTTTGAGCAAGATCTACTGTACTTAGTTGTCAAGATATTTTGATTTTGATACTGTAATGCTAATTTGATCAGAGTTAAGGCTATTGTTGCTCAGGTGAGCGATGTGGCCCCTGGGCCTCTTGTTATCATTATGAAATCCACAAAATATCAAATAGTGATGAATCTACAGTTTATTCAAGGCCTTTGTACATTCAGTAGCGAGTCTTGAATGTATTTCATGTACGAGTGATATTGTAGAACAATTGTACACAAGATGTATTTTATTATTTCAGCCCACACAGAGACTGCAGGCAATGAGTCAATGACAATGGCGGCTGAGGTGGGGCTATTAACCAGAAATATCCGTGTGGAGGGAGCCAGCTACAGCAAATTGTACAGACAGTCATTTGGGGCCAGGATTATGGTCAGCCAAACCCAGGACCCACTTGATAGCAATCGTCTATTAGTAGGTGAGGAATAGATTTCATGTTCATTTTAATTGAATTTTACACTTATAAAAGACTATAGCCTCATGTGACTTGCATGCATGTAGACCATATCTTGAAATGTTTGCAATGCACTTGTTCTGTTTTTACCCATTGAATTTGGAATACATGTATATCCACAATCTGTGGGTCTTTCAAGTCTGTATATTGGAACAAAGTACCGGTAATTCAAGCCCTGATTAAAATTAATATGAATGACTTATTAATTTTAGCCATGGTACATGTATATAAAATTTCATGTTTATATCCCAAAACTTTGAGAGAGGGATGGTATGAAAAAGTAGATTCCCGAATTATCTAATGAAATGACAATTATAATACAAACTTTATTCAATTAATAAACTTCTGAAACCAAAATCCTAGTTGAAAAAAATTTATCTTATTAAACTGTTTCTTTTTGTTTTTAAAAATGGGATTATTTACTAAAAAAAATTCATTAGTAATGGTATTCCATGAAATGATTGTAATTTTTATAAAAAAAATTTCAGTTCAATCCAAATAGAAAACACCCTCTATGTTTGGTGTATTTTCAGGCTATGCTCGCATCTCCAATGTGGAGTTTTACCACTCCGGACAAGAAGGCTGGGTGGCACCCTTTGATGCTCGCGGCTCCATAGCTTACATCGACGCTGGTACTGTGTCTAATATAAAGCCGTCCTATATAAGGAAATGTGCCTTCCATAAGGGCTTCTCACCAGCCATCATGGCTTACGCTACCAACCAACTTCCAATTGAAGACAATGTCATAACAGACACAGTATGGTTTGGTGAGTAAGTCTGCAGATATACTGTTGTATGTAACATTTACCTTTCATCATTGATTTGTACTTAGATAAGGATTCAGTGTTTTTTGACTGATTGAACTTTTTAAGTTTGTTGGAACATGAGTCAGTTCTGGTACAGGTAAATATCGGTATCTCGAACATGGGATATCTCGAATACCCCGCTTATGTCGAAGTCCGTCGATGGTCCCGGCCGTTTTCTCTATATATCAAATGATTTAAAAAACTCTTGATATCTCGGATACGGTAATCTCGAATACCCCGCTTATGTCGAAGTGTTTAAAAAGGCCGAAGCCCTAATTTTACCTGGTTTATCTCGAAGTGGAGCCATTTTCCCGGTCAATTGAACATAATTGGTGTTATTACTTCACACATTTCTGCCTGCGGCAATTTTCACACCTTTCAAAATTAGTGGTATATCAAACTGCACAGTGTAAGTTAATTAGGATGGTAGCTTTGGTGTTTTTACATTTATTGCCTTTTTATAAAATTCAAATCAAAACACAGCCACGATAACCGATAATGTGTTTACCAAAACACACTGTGTACGGAGAATAGATCTAGCATTGATAACTGCAAATTTTATAAAAACTAATTATTACTTTTTTTCATGAAGATTTAAAAGAAAACTTATTTAAATTTAACAGAACTAGTCCATGTATTGAACACGCAGGTGTAAAGTGATTTCCGGTTCATCGTGCACGGGTTGTTTCCAATATGAGTACTAAAGCTGTGAGCGTAATGAGTTAATATAAGATACATTAGTTCACGAACAAAAATGAAATAAAAATATGTGAATTCTAATTCTTGATTATTGGTGGGGGTTTTTCAATTTTATTTTTTGTTTCCTATGTGATAAATTTCAAACGTTACATTGCAAGTGCTTCTTCCAAGTTCTGAACGTCGATAGTGAAGAGGATGTGAAGTCGTATTATTAACGGAATATTGATTTTATAATTTGATTGCTTTTACAAATATTGATTATATTTAACAAATAAAAACACACAAACTAAAAATATTTAATCAAATGGTTGATTATTCGTTTATGAGTAAAAGAAAAGTTCAGTATATACAGTACAGTTCAGTACTAAAACACGTGTTAATATAAGAACATCACGGAATTAGAATTGGAAAGCCACTCCGGTTATCTCGAACCCCCGGATATCTCGAAGTTTTGTTGAGGTCCCCCCAAGTTCAAGATACTGATATTTAACTGTATATGTAAAACTTAAGAATATTTCTTGTCAAAACATTCATAAACAAAATTGAAATCTTCAGCTGTTGAAGCAATGGGAGATGGATCCATCATCAGAAACAACTTTGTGACCAAGGTTCAATGGGAGGGATCTTATCAAGGTCGCAGAGAGAGTTCAAACTTCCGATATAACGGGGCATTCAACTTGGATAAAGCCACCAATCTGGTTTTACAAAACAACCATGTTGGGGGAGCAGAAAGGCTGGGATTCCGGACCACCGGGGAACCCTGCGGTGTCTCGTCCGCAGACTCGTGGACGGGGAACGTCGCCCATACTGCTCTGGTCGGGGTCGGCTTGCTTACTTCCAATCCCCTGCCAGGTTGGTTGGAATCGGACAACTTGTAAATTTGTGTTATCTGTTACAAACTACTTTAAGATAATATTACCCTTTTCTTTGCCTACTTTCCAGGTTATCTTAAACAATGCACAATGTACTCTAATTTCACTGTGTGGAAGAATTTCGATTATGGGATTTTCTACCAGGGCTCTGCCAGCTCCTCCGTAAGAAATCTGAAGGCGGCTGACAATGGAGTCAGCGTGTTCCAGTTTGTCGAGGGTCCACCATCCCTTTCACACAGATTCCAAGACAAGTACGCCAATGTGATGGACTCTCTGATTATCGGTACATCCGACGAGCTGGATTGCTCTACTGCTACGGGTGACAGGTCGGATTTCAACTTTATCAAAAGCCGTGAGAAGATAAAGAGTCACAGTTTTCCTTTACGTGTTGGCGTAACCATGCCAACATTTACCTCTGGGGGCAATGCTTGCCCCAACATGCCTTGTTCTGGAATAATGTCCTACCAAGCCATCAAAGGAATATTTCATTTGCAAGGTTTGGAATCTGTGATCTCTATAAAAGATAAAAACCCTCTTCTTTCTACTTATATTTGTCACAGATATGACACGTATTAAAAAAAAATAAGGATAAGAAACTAACGAAACAGTATATATGATCAATAATTTATGCATTTCTTTATTGATATACTGTAGACGTATTTTTTTCCACGGGGTCATAATTCCGCGGAGTCACAATATCAATTTAATCCGCGGGTAAAAATTTACGTGGATTCTTTGAATGAAAAAAAAATAATTATTATTAAATTTAGTTCTGAGCGATTTTTATTACCTAGAATTTGTCCAACTTTGGACTTAAATTGTAAGAACTGTTCACAGTGAACAATAATTATTGGTTGTGCACTGGTCGGTAGTCATTAGTTAGCCGTCAAGATGTTACGAAGCTGGCTAAAATCGTCTTGTGATCTTTTAATCTTTATTAACTGTCAATTTATGGGTTCACATGTCGTTTAAATTATGAGTTGATCAGTTTTATCAATTAAAAGTCAAAGCACAAAGGGATCTAAAAATTGCAGTAAAAACACGGGTCTTAGCGTGTAGTTAATTGGGTCATTGAACGACAGACCAGCTTGGGGCTATTTGTCGTCTGACACGTGCCGTTATCTCAAGCTGGGAGAAGTTTAAATTTCATGGAAAATTCAAATCTTTAGGAGATTAAATTATTTATTATGTGAATTTTCAATACAAATTTGTTTGACAATTTGCATAGATAAAAACGATATACATTGGGTACGCGTATATGGAAGTGTTATATAATGTTGTAACTTCCGATTATCCTTATTCATGTAATGCAATTTCAAAATTTCATTCCAAAATGCACTTTAAGTACACTGGGAAAAAATTCCACGGAAAATTCGTGCACGCGTTCATAGCGTAAATTAATACCACGCGGACAAAAGTACGTCTACACTAATAAAATATGCGATATTCATGTAATATTATGCAATCATATATCTTGAATTCATTGGTTGTACTTTTTTATTTTAGATGTGACTTTCTCCAAGTTCTCCAACAAATGTAACAGTCGAGGGGATCGGGCGGTGGCTCCTAATAAAGCAAATGATGATGGAAACCACCCATTTATAACAGAGAGAATCCAGTTCCACAATATGGCAGAGGAAAACAAGATTCTGTACTGGAGATCTGATATAGGGTAAAGTATTTCTTACAATCAGTCAAAGCTTTAACAAATAAATACTCAATGACAATCATCTAGTTTTGAAATCCAGCCTAGATATGATATATTACATAGAGCATGAAATATCCACTATAAATCTGATATGAAATATCCACTATAAATCTGATATGAAATATCCACTATAAATCTGATGTCTTATGAGCTTGAAATGATACGTAATTGAAATAATTTGTTTTAAGTTCTTTTGTACAACAAAAATTTACAGATTTACCAAAAGTAGATACTTTATTATAGGTTGATTAACCTTGCACTTTGAAATTTTGCATCACAAAAGTCGCAACAATTTTAATCGTAGCTGTTATTGAACATTATATGTATCATGATAAAAATTCTTAGAAGATTTCTATAAGCCTAAAGAGAGCAGATTGATTTTGAATTATTAACTATAGCTCTGGAGTTTCAAAACTACATGAAATTAAGGAGAACTGATTGATTTTGAATTTTTTACTTTAGCTCTGGAGTTTCAAAACTACATGAAATTTGTTGTTTTTTTTTAATTATGCAGGAAGATTGACTCATCCAACTGTGTGGACATGGCCTGTGACGCTAAGGTCAAGTGTCTCCTACAGGATCTAGACGGGACTTTTCTCAGCTCCCCGGGATTTGTCATTCCACAATCAGAGCATGAATGGAATGGAAATCCCAAGATGGGATTAGGAGATTACAGAATCCCAAAAGAGATGCTGGTGAGATCCAATGGAAGCAGGATTCCTGTTGCAGAGATAGCTCCTCACAAAGGTATAATATATAATCCATTTTATGCTCTTTTTTAAAAATTGTTTTTGAGAGAGAGATTAAAAAAATTTAAATATTTCAAGCAATTCTGTGTAGAGTTTTTAGTTTGATTTAACAATTACAAAGTTGAGGCAGAAAACTCAATTTTGAAATTTAAATTCAAAAAAGTATTACAAAATCATTTTCATTTGGTAAAAAAACTTTTATCTCCTTTTTTTCATAGGAATCATCAGATCCTCTTGTCAGTACAAGGGCGCCTGGCAGGCTTACGAGTGCCACGAACTGAACTACAAGACACTGGTCATTGAGAGCCTGGATGCTGACACGGAGACCCGCCGTCTGTCTCCGGTGGCCATTCTGGGCGACGGATACCTGGATCTGATCAACGGTCCCCAGGACCACGGGTGGTGTAGTGGCTACACCTGTAGGAAGAGATTGTCCACCTTCCAAGCCATCGTAGCTACAGGTTTGTTTGGGAAAATATTATTGATTCAGAAGTAGATCCAGTAGGTTTTATAAGTGCCATGAATCAATAGAATGCATTTTTGAATTTTTCAGAGAAAGAGTTCTTGCTGCACTACACAAGTGTTTCACCTCAGAAATCTCGCTTTTTCTTATTGGATGCCAAACCAAATGACTGTATTGTCCTGTCTGTGTGGTACTCTCAGCCCTGGAGATTGGACGTCTACCACGACGGCAATTTCATCCTGCCCCCCAATGCTCGGTTTGAAGGGCCCAACAAAAAATACATTGTCGACCCACCTCCTGTTGGACAGCCGGACTACTACAAGCCAAATGTCACAGGATGCGCGCTCGAATCTGGGACCAGCTATTTCAACAGAGATACTGGTATCATTACCTTGATGATCAAAGGGCCAGCTCCAGTGAGGATTATAACAGTGAAGACGGTTATAGTGTCCTTCCAACTACCAGCAATGCCAGAGAATGAGTTTTATGGGGAGAATATCATCATGAATCTGGCCTCCTTCCTTAACATTGATGCCAGTCGTGTGCGCATCACGAAGATTGTGAGGGAGACATCATCAGTCAGTGGTCGCAGGAAGAGAGCCACTGGTAGAATAACAGGGGTTGAAATCGAGATCAGTAATCCCCCTTCTCAAGGTATGGAACTAATATCATGAACATATTATGCAACATTACTTTGATAAATATGACAGCTAGGGTACTACTGTTTAATAGAAATAATTTTCATTCTTCAAAATTTAAAAAAAATTCAAGAAATTAATGATTGCCTTGTAAGGTTTTGTTGTGTAATCAGATACATGTACCATATTTCCGTTTTTTTTTTTTTTCACATTACAAAATTATAAATTAAATTTGGATAAATCATTCTGTAACCTTTTTTATAATTGCACAAGTCATTCCTTGCAATTAAGATATTTTCAAGTAGCATACAATATCGAACATAATTTCAACTTAGTGTATTTATGTGATGGCAAAAGAGAAAAAATGAAAAATAAATGGACATACATCATTTGATGAAGGAGTTGTATACATGTATTGAAGGGATTAAAAATTAACATCATTTGATGAAGGAGTTGTATACATGTATTGAAGTGATTAAAAATTAAAGGAGTTTTTACTGAAATCTGAAATTTTTCATGTTTAATTTTTCTGTGTTCAGAGCTTAACACAACAGCAAGTGCCGGTGATCTGTCAACAGAAGAGCTACAGAACATAACCACAACCATTGTTAATGATGTCCAATCTGGATCAACCTTATTAAACCTCCTGAACTCCACAGGGGTAGCCATTGCCGAACCGCCCCCAGATCCTGAGGACCCAAATTGGCAGGCTGTACTCTCGGAGCCAAATACCGGTTTACAAACATTGGCTCAGCCTAACTCGATGAGACTGTCCAATACCATTGTACCATTGCATGAAGGTGCTCCATTCTCCACACAGCCTAAACTTCAAATATTTGATAGCAGCGTGAGTGTCCTTAAGTCCAGATTATGTATTGTTTTCAGTACTTAGATTCCTTATTTTATGCGAGTTCAAAATTCTGTGAATCTGCCATTTTGTATCAAATCAAATCAAAACACAAGAATACAAACTCGTTAGTGACTAATTTCGTTTTAATCTCACAAAGTTCACAATGGTTGGGAAAAAATAGCGAGATTTGAAAATATGCAAGATATGTATGTACACTTTTTTGTGATTTATGCAGATATAAATTTCTTTGCTTTTAATTAGGAATCTAGTATATAGCATCTAAATCTTGATTTATTCAAATTTCAACAACATTTTATTAGGGAAATGTTATTGATAAGCTGGGATCCAATACAAATCCATGGCAGATTACAGCATCCATTGTTTCTGGCACCGGTAATGCAGCTGGTCAACTGACTGGAACTACCACTGTCCAATACCAAAACGGCTGGGCAAACTTCACGGACTTGGCCATCAGTCATTTCGGTGATGATTATGTCCTGAATTTTACCGTTACATATCCAGCTAGTGCAAATTTGATTACGTCGGCCAACTTTTCGCTACCAAGACGGCCTCTCAAGGTCAATGCCATGAGCATTCCAACCACCGTTGTCGCAAATTCCAGTATTTCTCTGGTGATAAAGCTGGAAGATGCAGTTACAAGCCAAATTATTGAGCAAACTCACTGGCGGGTATGTACATGTATTTATTTAATATTGATTATAATTTACTTTAGGATAACAAATGAATTATGTTGTCTGTTTTGGTGCATTTTGTTGATGTTAAGAAGGGCAGATAAAATACTTAAATTTCAAACCAGCCAAAAAGGAACAAAAACTTTAGAACTGAATGTATACATATAACTTTATAAGGAAAAATCCAATCACAAATTCAACTGGTATCATAGATATGAATTGAATCAATGAGATTGAATTGGAAAAATTTTCATCTTAATTGCTTTCTTTTAAACAGATAACTGACTGGGAAGTGTGTGTTACATTAGATGGATTGGAGTTTTACAAAGGAAAACAATTTGGAGGGCTTAACACAAAGTTCAATGCTACCACGGGTCTGGCTACTTTGTCTGACATCAGATTCACTGAACCAGGCATGGTGATCCTGAAGATAGGCGTGACCTCTGTTCCCGCTGAATATTCATTAGAAACTCAGCTCCTGATCAATATTCGCAGAGCAGATCTGTATGCCTCCTCCGGCAACAGCAGCACCCAGATGCTGCAGCTGAGATTTGAAGCCGACTATAGCTCAATTGTTGCAGCCGGATACCAGCTACAGTTCCAGGCTGTGATCGGGAACTTTCTGATCAGGCGTTATCCGGATATTGATCTGGATTCTGTCCAAATCGATAGTGGTCAGTGAATTCTGTGATATTTATCAATTTAGAAAACTGCTTCTTTATGTTGGTAATAAAATTGAATATTGCTGTGAACGCTGTAGATTCTTTATTTTACGCAAGTACTCAATTTCTTGGGTTTCATCGGGAATCTACAGTACATGTATGCAGTTGGCAAATTACAAATTCTGAATGCTTTTCCAATCGGAATCAGCATCTTCAAAAATCAAGTCTTTGTTGGCATTTTTTGAGTTTTGTCAAAGTCATATTTCTCAAAAAAATTGTTGTATGGTGTACTATGCATCTCTATCAGAATGCTTTAAAGAGTTCATTAATTCTTATTTGATTTGAAATGTTCTGTGAGCCTTAAGTCTCTTTTTCAATAGCTATCTGCTGGTCTTTTATTATGTTGACATACAATTTTTTTCTTTTAGGAGGCGTAACAATCGCCTATCAAATCACAGCGGGAGGATCCCTCCAAACAAACGGCACACTGACCTTATGTGGTGCTTTGGACGACGGAACAAGTGAAATTTTTGGATTATTGAATTTTATTACTTTGAATTAACCCCCCCCCCCCCAGCTGAGCTTTTTTGATGAAAATTTGTCCAATGTCTGCATTTTCATTTCATTTTTCAAGAATAGGGGATCACAATTCTAACAATGTTTGCTTAAGCTTCCTTTGGCTTTCAAGTTTTTTTCCTTCAAAGGAGGTGGAAAGGGCAGCAGATAGGAATGAAATTAAGAAAAGGCATTTTAAAAATTGTTTAAATTTTTAGGCCAGTAATTATCAGGTACCCAAATTTTACCACAATTTCTTAAAAATAGATTTCATGACTCGAGAAATAGGAAAGAGTGACTGTGAGGAAACGTCCTTCCAGTGAACAAGAAGATTAATATATAGTTTTAAAAGAAGGCAAGCATGCTTAGCAAAATTTCACAAATACTGTGAGCGCAGGTGAGCAATATGGCCTATTGATCTGGTATTAAATATCTGTGTTTACGGGTATGTGAAAATCTCAGGAATATACTGATAATTAAGTAATGACTTGTAAATTGTTCAAGTTTCATCTCATGATGCAAGGACATGTATCACAAGATACTGGCCTGGTGGTTTCATGTATAAGTTTTCTAGTCAGTCCATAGACATTTAAATTTGCATTCTTGCTTTTTTTGTCCATGCATAGATCAGTGTACTACATTAAACTATCTAACTATAGTGTAAGATTGATATATATGTACCTTTTCCATGTTTTCTTGGAAATCTTGAATATATTACATGACTGTATTATCAAAAAGTCGACTACTGTATGTAGAGGCAGAAATATTCAGTGTGGATTTGATTTCATTTTTTTTGTTGGTGCCAGTATTAATCAACAATGTATTTCAGAGATTACGATATGATGAAATTAAATCCCAACAAAATTTTATTTGGTTTAAATACAAATGTTAATTGTCATAAAATGAAAAAGATCACATCTTTCATTGATCATTACACAAAACTGAAAAGAGGGGAGTGATTTATCCAAAACCCTCGACATGCAGCTAGATTAAACCGGTTGGTCCAATATTGGAAAAATATTTGAAGTACATGTTATATACTATAATTAGTGACATAACCTACCATCTTTGTTTAATACAGGATTTTTTCACAAACCATTTGACTTAAGATTGTGGAAAATTATTTCAGTGATCAAAATGTATTATCATGTTATTTTGGATTAAAAAGCATATTAAACTTTTCTGAAGCCTTCATTTATTTGATATGTCCATCTGTTCATTGCATATCATTTTTTACAATTGTCTGTAAATAAATGCACTTGATTGTCTTGGTTAATTTGTTATTTGAAAATCCTTTAATTTCAGATCTTGGTAGCCAATCAGGTTTTAGTATTATAATGATGTGAAGCTAGCATAGCAATTATTTTTGTAAATTTGGGGACATAGATCGCAGAAAAAGATCATGGAACTTTAAGCTCATGTACTATAATTAAATACTATATGATAGTATTAGGCTTGTACATGTAGTACTACAAAGCTAAGTACCTGTCTCAGCTGTAGATCACATACATTTGCTTGGACAATTTATGAAGACTGTTAATTCCTTTCGAAAATTTGTTAATATCTGAACGGATCAGACACGGGCCAGAATTGGGTGGACGTTTGAGGCTGGTACAATTTAATTACTGGTAATGTACTAAACAGTTCTATCTCACCAGAGACCACTTATACACCAGAACCTCTGACCCTGGAGTATACGTCCGTAATTTCACAATTCTGATAGAAGCTTTCTTGCTCACCGTAACCATGTTCTCAGTTTTATAGCATTAAATATTGATCCCCAGGAACGAAGATTTATACATTAATTTATGTAAATTTTCATTTAAAAAATGTGGGACCCATCACTGAGGGTGAATATTAATTAAAATTATGTTTCCTCTAATTGCCCTTCAGGTCTGTTGCACACTAATTTGGTCAAGACCAGAGATATAGTCTATTTGAAGAATAAGACTCAACAGATCAAAAGTTCAAGACTTGTGATTGATTAAAGTCATATTGCTCAAGAATTCACCCATTCTGATTAAAATAAGATCTTTGATCCGCTCCGACAAATTCGATGTCACTACACACACACATTGCGTAGTGACATCGAATTTGTCGGAGCGGATTAAAGATCTTATTTTAATGAGATTGGAATTCACCAAAATTAAAACAATATGTTATTTGAGTCAATCAAGGGAACAAAAAGAAACGAAACACCACAATTAAAGGTATTAGAAATTGTATTTGTTATTGCAGTTTTAAAATTAAAAAAACCAGATAAAATTAATAAGAAAAATAATTTATTTAAGCTAGGTTATAAAATTTAACATTCAAAAAATAAATTTTATTTATTAAAATAAAAATTTATCAAAAAATTCAGTTAAATAAGTTGCATAATTATTAAAAATTTAAATAAAACTCCATTTATAGGCAGCAGCCGCAGCAGAGGAAACTAAGAGCTCTTTTGAAAATATTTTTCTGAAACAAAAAAGTAAAAATAAATACCGTATTCATTATGATTATGATTATGATTAATAAAAATATACATCTTAAGTTTATAATTTAAATAAAGTGTTATACTTGTAGATCTTGCATCTTATACTGTATTCCATAGAGTACTTACTTTCTTTCTCTTCACCAGTACCTTCCTCCCCCATTCAATGTTCGTCGCATCGAAGAAGGCTGTTTTAATGGCTGCATTAGCAATTCTTGTTGCCTTGAAATGAAAATGGAATTACATGCACATTGAAAAGAAGAAAAGTCAGGGGTGATAAAATTTACTTCGCTGTACACATAGGCGTCAATTCATTATAAGTGTGTCCGCTATATGTCCGAGTTTTACTTGACTATGTATGCTCTGAATTTAATGAAGCAGTGACAATGAAAACAAAATGACATCAAAACAACTTAACACATTCAAAAGTTATTTTTTAAGGACTAAATACTGGTATTGTATACTCTGTCCCAAGTTTCTGCTTCCACTACTTTTTGCGTAATATCTCGATAAGTATTTATACCTTTGGGCCCAAAATACACCCATTCACTAGAATGAAAAGAAGCGTAAACGCCCCCTCTACCGCTTCAGGTTTCAATACATAACCCAAAATAGAAAGTCTATTTTGTATTGCAACATTAAGTACCCCGGATGATAACGTTAAAAAATTGTGCGAGGTGTCCCGAGTACTTCTGAATGGGGGAAAAGATGTAAACATTTTCCATTTTGAATCTCCGTATGATGTTATGAAATTCTCCAGGAATAAACAGACGATGTATCAATGAAGAAATCTTGGATTCCCCCCCCCCCCTTTTTTCGATTCATTGACAAGACGTATGTTTATTTCAATTAAAAATCAACAAAACAAAAAGTGACGGAAGCAACAACTTGGGACAGACTATAGTTGGAAACCATACCTCAGGTCCATACACTATCTCTTCTACAGTGACTTCAATAATATCATTTATGAATTCTCTCTGGAAACCAAAACAAGAAACTTTATAAACAATAAAAATGATGTCAACATTGAGTATATTATATATAAATTAATTAACATTTTGAATACAAACTTCCTAGTACGCAACATGTTTTTGATTTCGAATAAGACCCAAGTCAGTAGCTTTAGTTAAAGAATTTCAGTGGTTCAAATAGTTTTTATAGCTTGATGAATTTTATGTACAAACAGTTGTTCCTCACGATCTTCCAACGCTGAAACATGCACAAGTTGCACCAATTAAATCAAAATAAATGTATGCAACTTTGGTCTAAATCGTCCTGTTTAAGATCATAGCATGCCCTACTTAGGAGTAAACCAATTTCCCGATGCTTCCTTTAACATTTATTTAATGGATCTTAAGAGGCTGACGGGGTCTAGACCCTATGAAAATTTAATAGATCTTGCCCCCCCCCTCCCCTTTTTAGGAAAAGTTTCAGATCGATCCGCACGTTTTATAATATAAGCTTGATGGATAGCGAATCTGACTTATCTTAATTAAAAGGTGAAAAGAACTAAAACTTATTTCTCTCTCTGGCATCAAGATATGTACATGTACTTACTAAAGCCTCCTCATTGACAGGAACACTGGGTCTGAGGGGCTGAAAAGAAAAACCAAAACATGACTGAACACATGTGATACAAAAATCACCCCCCCCCCCACAAAAAAAAAAAAAAGAAAAAAAAAAAGAAAAGAAAATTAGTAATACTGCTTTAATGAGTTAGCTTTGTATTTAAAATATCTATAATAATAAGGATCTGTGATTCAAGTTAGATTATATCAAATAGGGCGATAACAATGTTGATACTGATTGCATAGAACTACTAGAACATATATTTACATGTGTATTTCTAATTAAATTTAGAACTCAGAACAGACAAGTATGAAATTATTACAATAGTAAGGAAAAGATATATTATGCCAATGAATAGTACATGTATAACAATTAGTAAATGATATTTCCCATTCCATGTACATAAGCATGTAACAAACCTGTCCTCTGTCAATAAACATCGCCTTTGGCTGGACCAAGAACTAAAAAACGATAAAAAAAATATCTTAATTATAACAGAACTTTATATTATCTATCTATTAAGTTTGGTATTTAGCGAGAGAAAAAAAATATTTATATAAAAGTAGTAATAAAACATGAGTTGTAAACTTACTAGCTCGACCTCAGCTTTCGTCATTTTTTTCGTCGGGTCTAACTCGCTGCAGTCGAGTTCAACCTAGTACATGTATTAAAAAAAATGTTGAACTCTAGGCCTAAAATTGTGATTTAGTATTTGAGAGAGAGAGAGAGAGAGAGAGAGAGAGAGAGAGAGAGAGAGAGAGAGAGAGAGAGATTAATATTGTTTCATACATTGTAGACATAAACACTAACAAAAAATAATTAACACTGTACTGCAGTATACGTTGTATCTATAGAAAGGTAAAATGATATTCTGGTGAGAAATATGTTGAATGTAACTTTTCAAATTTGATTGTATTTTCACAATGAGTTAATGTACTTACCAGTGAATGGTCCTCCGTATGCCTAGTTATCGGTCTACCGAATGGAATTGACAACTGTGGATCCGGTCTCTGTCTCTGTTTTGCCATGATTCTTTTTTTTATCAGCTCTGAGTGTTCAGCACTTCAATCACAAATCTCCAAGGTAGGGATATATGTGACGTTGCTACAGTGACGTCACCAACTTCGATCCCGATATATTTAATTTTATAAGGAAATATGATCCCGATGTATAAGACAACGCAAAAATCATCAAATTCGACAGAATGCGACACTTATGTCCTCATATTCTTTGCCAGAAAATATAATACATGTGTACAGTGTGTATATATTGTGTTAGGGGAGCCCACAATGGAATGAGTCTGACTGTCTATAATATAATTATACGACTGATGTAAGTTATCAATCATTTACAGTAGATTGATTGCTATTACGGAGGACGCGGGACTTGAGTAATATGGTATCATTTTTTCTAAAGTTACCATCAGAGGAATAAACAAAATTTAACACACACCCCCCCTCCCACAATGTTCAATAAATACATTATTCCTGTTTCTGTATGTACGGAAAGAGGTTTTATTCAAATAATCTAGTTTATGTCCTCAGAAAAAAGGCATGGAGTTAAGTGTTGAAAAAATAATGAAAATTATGATAAATAGGTCTTAGAGTAAACAAAATTTTATCAGCAAGATGATTCTACATGGATTGATACCAAAAAAAAACTTCAAAAGCGTAGTCTACATGTGTGTGTGTGTAAAATATAGAGTATGGGTTTTGATTTATAAGGAGAGAGAGAGAGAGAGAGAGAGAGAGAGAGAGAGAGATAGAGATTAAATTACATGTAATTGTAATAAAACGTTCAGTTTCACCGTACACCATGTAACTTGGTGTATTGGTGTACTACAAATCTAGTTGACAATCAATAGGTAAATAGAGTAATATATCGTTATTTTTCTAATAAATCGGAACATGGATTTCTTTTCACAGTTTTGCTCACAATCAGTTTTTTTTTTTTTTTTTTTTTTTTTTTTTTGCTTTACAAAATGAATCTAATCTAGAAAATAAAAACTTACGTCAAGATAATTAAAACCCTTAACTATTCCAACAGGAAAACTTATAAATAAAAACATATTTTACGATTTAATGTCATTCTAAAAGTAAAATGACTGTTTTTATATACAATTAATAGCAAAAAATTAAATTTGAGCAATGAATTCAATCAGTTTACGTGTTTTTTTTTTAATTTACAAAACGCTGTGCTTCACGGTTCATAAAGCGTAAACTGCCACAAACCATTTTATATCGTATAAAACTACGAAATATTGAATTCATTCCTTAAAGGGGCATGGTCACGATTTTTGTCAAAAATTATTTTCGATTTTAATGTTTACAATGCTTTAGTAAGGCATTTTTAATAGGCAACCAAAATTTGAGTTTCATTCGTTGCGTTTTAAGCGAGTTACAGAGCTTACAATTCTTTGCTATGTAAACAAAGCTTTTGTTTACATTCTGAATGTTGAAGTAAACATTTCAGTTTTAGACCTAAAATGAATTTGTGAAACATAAGGAATTGTTTATTGATGCTTGAAATGAATAACAAGATAGACAAATCAGCTTGAAAAAGATTTTTTTACTGGTATATTGAACCTAGGTAAACAAAACAGGGCACGAGCCTTGTTTAAATGACAAAGAACTGTGAGCCCATTATAACGACTGCATGACTCGCAAATTTCATTTGATCATTAGAAATGCATTCCTAAAGCATTGTAAATAATAAAAAAAAAAGAAAAAAAAAAAGAATTTGACCAAAATCGTGACAATGCCCTTTTAAATAGAAAAAGCCAGACTGAAATCTACACGCCCCGTTTATCGATTGGTCAAAACATATACAGCGACTGAAACTGACAGGAAACTGGCAGGACTGAAATCTACACGCGCCCGTTTATCGATTGGTCGAAACCTACAGCTACCTAAGAAAAATCACGGACTGCACGAAATAATCATGATGATATCAGACTCAAATTCTCATAGAAGACGACTTGGCTGTTTCTTTTATCTAACGTACTGATGTGTATTAACAGTAATTTAGTGAATTTTAATTACTTTTTACAATCAATTTTAATATTAATAAGTTAAAAAAACGCGGGTTATGTATATTTTCTGCAAATTGTCGCCACCTTCATATTCCGCATGAATCACCAAAGAAAATATTTTATTGTTTAAATAATGCATTCCCCCGCACAATATTTCATTTCGATCGCGAGAGGATGATCTTGTTGTTATTATGGACATTGAAATTTTAATATATTTATTTTTAAAACTTTCTTTTATTTGTTTGACATGATATGTTTGTACAGCGCCTTAGTGTTTAATAATAATAATAATAATCATTGTTTGGATATTAATGTCAATTACAGTACATTTCTTGGTCTTCTAATACAATTCTTGTTATATTTTGTCCGAGTAATTTGACTAAGATTGTTAGTATTGCCTATATAATTTTTTGTAACACATATCATGTTTTATTGCATGAAAGTACCAGTATATGTAAAGATTTTTAAAAACGTTACGATAGCGTTAAAAAAACCCATACAAAATTACTTTAATTAGCATAACACTGTGAAGAATGTTTTTTTCAACGTTTTAAAAACGTAAGTCAAAATGTTAACATTTATGTAATGTTAATGTTATTAAAAAACAAAAATAATTAATACATAACAAGACAAACTGTTTTACTTTTATAAATTTCTTAATACTAAGAAAGCTTTAATTTTTAATCAAATTGTATAGCTGTTGAAGAAGTTGTCTATTTTAAGTGCAAAAAGGTCACCAAAATTTTTTTGCACTTTATACAGATTGTTTATTTAAATCTCATTTAATCTGACCCTTAAAGGCAATATCATTCTAATGCATTAATCAAACTATTATTTGATATAAAAATTTAATGCAAATCGGGCTGAAACTGTCGGTGCGGTAAGGTAAAATCAAATGCGCCATTACTCAGAAGAGAGGAATGAACATTGCCCCCGCCCCTTTCCCATTTTTAGGTTACATAAACTCATGTGACCTATTGCTATCTGTTTTCGTCCGTCGTCGTGCGTCGTGCGTCGTGCGTTAACAATTTCATTTTTAACTTCTTCTTAAAAACTACAAGGCCAATTGTTCCCATTTTTGGTGTGAAGCATCTCTATGGTAAGAGGAATGTAAATTGTGAAATTGGTGGCTCTACCACTACCAGGGTGCCACAGGTGGGGCCAAATATGCAAAAAACAGCCAAATTTTCAAAAATCTTCTTCTCTACTCCCACACATGTGAGGAAAAAACTAATTGCATGGTTATGGTGTCCATGAAGCCCTCTACCAAAATTGTGAAATTCATGGCCCCTGGGTCAGGGGTTCAGGCTCTAGGGTGGGGCCAATATGGTCATATAGTAAAAATGTATTAAATCTTAGAAAATCTTCTTCTCTACTCCCATAGATATTTGTTAAAAACTAAATACATGGTTATAATGACCATTAAGCCCTCTACCAAAATTGTGAAATTTATGGCCCCTGGGTCAGGGGTTCAGGCTCTAGGGTGGGGCCAATATGGCCATATAGTAAAAATGTATTAAATCTTAGAAAATCTTCTCCTCTACTCCCATAGATATTTGTTAAAAACTAAATACATGGTTATAATGTCCATGAAGCCCTCTACCAGAATTGTGAAATTTATGGCCCCTGGGTCAGGGGTTCAGGCTCTAGGGTGGGGCCAATATGGCCATATAGTAAAAATGTATTAAATCTTAGAAAATCTTCTTCTCTACTCCTGTATATATTTGTTAAAAACTAAATGCATGGATATGATGTCCATGAAGCCCTCTACCAAAATTGTGAAATTCATGGCCCCTGGGTCAGGGGTTCAGGCTCTAGGGTGGGGCCAATATGGCCATATAGTAAAAATGTATTAAATCTTAGAAAATCTTCTTCTCTACTCCTGTATATATTTGTGAAAAACTAAAGGCATGGATATGATGTCCTTGTGTTAAGTGGCATCAAATAGTATGTAGGTCATGGGCCTCAGGGGTGGTCCTGTCCCACCTCAAACAGGAAGTGCACAAATAACTTGAAAACGGTTGAGATACCCACCCCTAAACCATATATATTCTTGTTCCTTGTGTCAAGGGGCATCATATGGTATGTAGGTCATGGGCCCCGGGGGTGGTCCTGACCCCCCTCAAACAGGTAGTGCCCGAATATCTTGAAAATGGTTAATATCCCCACCCCTAAACCATATATATTCTTGTTCCTTGGGTCATGTTAGTTCACCTGATATATAGTAAAGGACCCCTGGGAACATCATGAAACTTTGTGGGTCATCCCTACTCTATATGATAGCCTCGTTCGTTTGGGAGACTTTATAATCGCCCCGATTATAATTACATCTTGTTTTCCCTTGCTTCTTCGAATGGAGTTATCTTCCTTTGCTTGTTCATATTTAGTAATTATATAATATATATATATAAATATTAGATAAAACATGAATAATAGTCCCCTTGTTATTATTATTAAATTATTTTCTATCAGAGTCTTGCACCTTTTCAATATCAGGTCATGCACTCTTTTATGATCTTTTAAGTTTTTCGCTAAAATTATAGGTTTAATATAGTCCTTTTTGAAAGATTTAAGGCAGGGAGGTGGTCGTCATTACAAATTAAAAAATTTTCTATTCCAGAATAAAACTTAATTAAATGCATATATGAGACTCCTTGACAACTTTGTGTATGGGTTATGCTACTCAGGTGACCGTTAAGGCCTATTGGCCTCTTGTCTTTGTAGTGGATTTATACAATGTTCGTATTCATCATGTTCATTCCGTTCAATATAAAGTCATATTTTAATCGGGATCGGGATTCTAATTGCTTTTAAAGTGTACAATCGTAACTACTCGATCATTTTCCTTATCAGTTATGAAAGGAGATGGCCGAGTATTTACGATTGTCATTGTGTATAGAGATCATTCGAACTGTAGAGGACTCATGCCGAATTTTTTGACTGTATGCTAGCGCGTCGTAATTTATTCCACGTAAAACATGAGATTTTCATCACAATTCATCGACACGATTATATGAGCATATAGTAAGTAAATAAAGACGAATATTTCTTGATTCAAGCAATGTCGTAGTTTGCAATCAGAACAAATTCGAATTTACCTACGTTGATGGACCCTAGAAATTGTGTTTATTTTATTTTTGATATATTAGTTCGATCAAGCTGTTCCTGTTCCCTCTGGTCATAGCAGGGACGTATATACTTAGTATATACGTCCCTGGTCATAGTTTAATTTAAGTTTTATCTAATAATTAATCGCTTCATTGTAATGAAGAGAGAGAGAGAGAGAGAGAGATAGAGAGAGAGAGAGAGAGAGAGAGAGAGAGAGAGAGAGAGAATAATCAGCAGAGTTGACAAATGGCCTAAATTACATGTACTAATCAGTTAAAAAAATTTCTTCCAGCTCTTGGGTGGGGCCACATTGCATGGTCGCTTTTTTTTCAACAAAGGTAGCTCAATCATTAAATGGTTGTTGGCCATCAATGTTTACCACTTTTAACTGCCCCTAAACTTCAAATATATGTCTTATTAAATTAATAAATGAAATGAACACACAAATATCAACCAACTCTCCTCTCTAAGGCACTCGATTAGAATTTTATTTTCTATACTGGCTTTTTAAGATTTACAGGACATGATGTCCCCCCCCTTACCAAAATATAAATTAAGTCTCTGGCAAAGAGTTGCCGCATATTTGTGGAAAGTTTGTTGCCAATTTGTAGCAAACAGTTGCTGCAAATTTGCGGCAAGTTCAGAATTCAGAATTGCTGCTGAAGATTACCTGCAATCTGGCACATTTCACCAACTCTGATTAATAATGAAGTTGATTGATACAAATATATATCTGAAAATTTGATCCAAGTATTCTCCCTTGTTAATCTCTTGGATTTTTTTTAAATTATAGATTCCATGATCATGTCAAGAGCATACAGATTGACCTTCATACAGAAACTTTTTATCCAGCAAAGACTCTTAGCTGCAGGCTCTCGGCAAAATGTTGCCTTCCATTCTCTTGAAAGACTGTCAGGACACTGGACTCGGTCTATTTTGTGTGATTCCTTTGCTATGCAGTCTCTCGTTGTTCAAAGACAACTTTTACATACGAGCAGGAAGCAATATTTAGGTTTGATTAATATTCGGAAGAATGATCCAGCTAAGAACAAAAATGTGAAGGTAATTATATTAGCAGGAATTTTTCATTCTGTTTGTACACATGTATTGATCAATTAACATCAAACTACCTTTAATTTTTGTACATGTAGTACTGACCAATTAGCTGCAATAACATAATGTAGCGCTTTCCCCCCTGTTTTATCTCACCTGAACCGAAGGTTCAAGTGAGCTTTTCTGATCACTTGTTGTCTGTCCATCTGTCCATCCGTCTGTTTGTCTGTAAACTTTTCACATTTTTGACTTCTTCTCTAGAACCACTGGGCCTAATTGAACCAAATTTAGTACAAAGCACCTTTATGGAAAGGGGATTTTAAACTGTTAAATTAAAGGGCAAATCCCTCTTTAGAAGGGAGATAATTGCGAAACAGTGAAAATAGGGCGCATGTCTTAAAAAATCTTCTTCTCAAGAACCACTGACCAGAAATGCCAATATTTACAACAAAGCTTGTATACGAGGGTTGTCCAAAAAGTTCGTGGACACATGTAATTTTATTCAAAATTACGGCGCCATTATCAGGAAAGTATTCTAATATTTTATTATAGAGTATAATAGTGTATATGTATAAAAATCAGAGCAATGTACATTTTTTGTATTGGAGTAATCCCTATATATACATTGCGTATACAGGCCGCACGGCCCAGTCTGACGTCGAGTTATAACGACGTTTCTATAACGTCGTAGTCCTAGGTTTACCTGATAGTAATATGCCGCATTCACGGTTTGTTCAGAGGGTACAATCGCAGACTCTATCAAATCACCGCTTGTGCCACTTGAGGATAAGCTAACTCGAACTATTTCGATGTTTTTCTTGTTTCCTCCATCGTTTGTTTTGTTTCTATCGGTGTTTTACCTCAGTCGAAACAATTTTATGATGGCGCGCTGTTCCGTGCGGTCAGCTGACTTCGCTTTTTCAATCGTTTTTAAAGTCATGTTCTTGCCGTAATATCTTTTAAAAGTCCTCTGCTAGTTTGAATAAACTTTCAAATGACGTATACCATACAGACTACATCATAATAGAAGATTATGAAGTTTTGAAATTTTTTATAAAAACTGTAAATATTCATACTTAAAAACTCAATTACAAAGTTTAGACAATTTTTACACTGGGCCGTGCGTACTTTCCGCGACCCTTTGATTCATTAAAATTTTAGTTTATTTTTATGGAAAAAACTCAAAACCACTTTAGTTTAATTTGAAATTTTATGACAAGGATTTAGATATACAATATGTATATATAAACCTATTTAAACTGACAAAAACGCCATTGTCCACGAACTTTTTGGACAACCCTCGTATATAGTGAAAATTCTAAATTGTTAAAATCTTGACAGCCGGACCAATACTAGGGCCCCAAGAGGGTCCAAAGTTTAACATATAAAAATATAGAGGAAAAATCTTCTTCTCAAGAACTACAATGCTACAATATGTGAGATTAATATGCAAGCATCCTCAAATAATTTAGATTATAAATTGTTAAAGTCGGTCCTAAGAGGGGTTCAAAGTTCAACATAGAAATATATAGAGAAAATGTTTAAAAATCTTCTTCTCAAGAAAAACAATGCTACAATTTGTCAAATTGTGAGATTACTATGCACTCATACTGGGACCCTAAGAGGTGTTTAAAGTTTAAAATAGAAATATATTGGTAAAGTATGTGTTTTAAAAAACTAATATAAAATGATACAAGGAACTGTTGTTCAGGTGAGCGATGTGACCCATGGGCCTCTTGTTTGTTTTTTTTGGGGGGCGGGGGGAGGGAGTCAGAAAAAAAAAAAATCGGAGAGGGCTACATTATTGCAGCTACTGACCAAGGGTTTCAAAAATTGATTACTGTAGAATCATCATTGTTCATGGTAGTTCATTTTTGAAAAATTTTGTTGTTACCTCTAACTTATATTTAAGTATATATTTAAGATGCTTGGTCAAATTTCATATCAAATTTTATATACGTAAGTCGTTATAAAACAATTGCTTCATTCAGAATCTGTATTGTAATATGCAAATGAATCCAGTTCTTTAAGCCAGTCATTTAAGTGATATTTCTTTGGAAAAATTGATTTACAAACTGAAAGTCTGTTAATTAAGTGTTTACAAAATAAACTTTATTAACAGGGTGAAACGTGGTTTTGCCCCTCATAAAGATTTGCCCTGATGTTGAGGCGCGTATGATTGTATTATGATTTTTAGCATTTTTTTACTTTTAATACAGATGAAAGGAAAAAAACCAGAACAAACGCCAGGCCAGGTTGTGGAGGTCAATCGTGGAATAACTGTTGCTGAACTCTGCCAAAAACTAGAGACTGATTTGGGTAATTGAGTAAAATCATGAGTTTTTTTGTTCCCTTTTATAGATCTTTAGGTAATATGAGGTAATCATTATTGTTGGGGCATGATCAAATTCTGGCTTTATGATACCGGTAAATTTGATCACAACCTGTCTGTATTGATCATCTCATAATAATCGAAGTGTGGTTAATCGTGGAATAACTGTTGCTGAACTCTGCCAAAAACTAGAGACTGATTTGGGTAATTGAGTAAAATCATGAGTTTTTTGTTCCCTTTTATGAATCTTTAAGTAATATGAGGTAATCATTACATGTATTGTAGGGGCATGATCAAATTCTGGCTTTATGATACCGGTAAATTTGATCACAACCTGTCTGTAATGATCATCTCATAATATTCGAAGTGTGGTTCCTTATCACTTACATTTAGCAACTGTACGCATAAATATTAAATTACTGATAATTTACGTTGTTTCCATTTTGTATAATAATGCTAAAAACTGGCCTGCTTAAATCCCAGAAGTGCGTCAATTGCGTGATATTTGCGTCATGGATAAATTGTATTGAACGATACATTACAAATTTGTTTTGTAGTGTTATCACAGACAAAGACACTGGAAAATGAAAATATTGTATAATCAACAGTAAAATATAATAAAGCCATGGTCCTGAGTCTGCATATATCTCTTCCACTCCCAGCTGCTTGAACAAATAAAGTATCATAAAGAATGATACCAGTATTCATCTGATAGTAATGTATAAATTAACCCTTGTAATTCTACAGGCAGTACACATGCACTGTGACAGCCTTTGATTCAATGATATTGCCTTCTCCCTTCCCCTTTTTTTAGGGGGGGGGGGAATTGAAATAAGTCATAGAAAGCTATGATATTTCAGTTTCGACCATGTCGACAGCCTCAGCAATAAACAACATGTTTTATTTTGACAACGAATGGAGATAATCAAATGTTGCATCAAAGGTTAATCTCTGACTTTGCTATACATGCATCGGTCAATAATTTAATGAACTGCAGGATATTCTTGTCTCGAATTGTGCAACCAAAGCAAATATGGGAGTGAATCATACATATATTGGCTGTGGTTTGTGAAGATGAATCAGTGGTAGTATACAGTTGTGTTTGTTGCAGAATTATCTTAAATTTTGAAAGTTTTCATGTTTCTCTGAATAAATTGATGCTCGTGTACAACAGGTGGATTTTATTTTGTAGATCAAGTATGGATAACTGTGATTGAAGACAGGGACTTGGCCGAACACATTGAAAATAAAGACCAAAGTAATTATATATGACCCAGAGCTGATTATCTTCCTTTGACTCTTTTTAGCTCACCTGAACCAAAATTTCTGAACAAAATTTGGCAAGCACAGAAGCAAATGTTACATGTATCAAAATTTATGGGTTAATATTTACTACAGATATATGAAGAAAGGAACAAGTCCTTACAAGTCAATTGACATACAAGGGGACCGCAGTTTGTTAAATATAATAAATTTGGAAGCAAACTAGCTTGTAGGGAGAAGTTTAGAGTCTCATTTTCATCATTTTCATGTTTTCATAAAAACCTTTCAGACATGAATATTTAAGGAATAAGGAATCATTCTTTGAGTATTATGAGGTAATAACTTCAGTCGGGATGTGATCAGATTCAGAAAGCCAGAGAGGCTTTATGATAGATTTGATTATGCCCTGACTGAAACTATCACCTTATAATATTCAAAAAATGATTCCTTATTCCTTATATTTATATAATTTTCAGCAGTTGTAAGATTAAATATTAATTATGCCAACCCAACAGTACAAAATCAATTCTTAGTGTTATCACAGACAAAGACACTGGAAAATGTACTGGGAGTCACTGATGAAAGCAATGAAAAATAAGCTTTAATGAAATATGAAATATACATGTACATGTACATTTAAATGGCTATATGATGATGCTGGTTTTCTTTTTGATTTATTTATTTACATAGAAATTTCTGATGTCAAAATAATTAAGAAGCTCTGCAAAATGCTAGGAGTAGTTCCTAAATTACCATCCAGAGAGCGCTCGAGGCAGATGGACGAGTCGCAAATGGATGCACCCAGACGGTATGTTCTGTACTGTGGTGTCTAATTTTAATCAGTTCAACAAATGTGAAAGTTTAAGTGCAATTGCAGAATTAAATATATAGTAATGTAAGCTATTTAAACTTCTTTTGTGTTGTTTTGTAAAAAATTGGTCCCCATTTGTTTCCTTGATTCTCTTACAATGCTTTTACAGTTTAAAAAAAAATTTATAAATAGAATCTGCAATGTTTGACTTGATATTTGTATTTGACTTGAAATTGAAGATTCAGAATAGCAGAAGTGAAAAAAGTTTCGTTCTATTTGTTTTCATTTCAAGTAAAGATTAAAGAAGTATGTTTAACAATGAAGTACATGTATTACCGGGTATACACTGTTTGTGATGTTTAATTTAATGCTTGATATAAAGTATTTGTGAAATTTTAATTCATATACTGTGGAATCATTAAATTTCGTGGGGGCCAATTTTCATGAATTACTTAAATTTTACAGGTTTGCGGGGTTGTAATTTCGTGTGCTTCTTGTATCTTCAAAAGGAAATATGACTTTATAACTCAATTTTATTAATTCATGGTGGATGTTAATTCGTGGATGAGAGATATCGATGAGTTCCACGAAAATTGAGCCACCACGAAAACTACTGATTCCACATTACTATGTCTAGTCAGGAGCTCTACCACTGAGCTACCCAGGCCGATATCCACGGTCCATATAGCCTAAATACTACATTCCTCCCTCCTTAAATAGTCTTCGACCCCGAAGACACAACAAAAGTTCACCTTGTCAGGACTTATATTGCCTGAACAAGGAAGGCCACAGCACCATCTGTAGTAGGAAAGGAGGAATGAACATATACATATACATTGAAAACATATGGCTGGACCGGGAATCGAACCCGGGACCCCTGCATCTCTAGTCAGGAGCTCTACCACTGAGTAACCCAGGCCGATATCCACGGTCCATATAGCCCCAAATGCTACAAAATCTATTTTTTATGGTTTTATGGTTTTTTAAATTTCACAACTACTTGCTGTGATTTTTAGGCCAATTTAAAAATACACTAATTGTAATATAATAGCTATGATAGACCCTTTTTTTTAAATTCCAGACCCCCTCCTAACCCCAAGGACTTGGTTCCCCGTCCACCTGTGATAACAATCATGGGTCACATAGACCACGGAAAAACCACACTTCTGGATGCATTGCGCAATTCTAATGTGGTTTCGGAGGAATTTGGGGGAATTACTCAACACATAGGAGCCTTTACTGGTATGTTATAATATTTTACTGTATTATGGGAATTATTTGCCTGCGTTTAATTTTCGCCCCTTTCGCCATCGTTGTGAGCGGGCGAACTTAAAACTGGGCGATTTCCAATGTCTCAAATTATCTCTCTTAAAATACAACTGTGTCTGGGCAATTCAAGACGGGGCAAAACTGCTTGCAAGTGGAGAAGGGTGAAAATTACGAGGGGCGAAAATAAACCTATATACAATACCGGTAATTACCGGATCTGAATAAAAGGATGAAGGGAAAGAATTGATGTAGATGTATATGATTGCCTGATGATATGGTTTAATACTTTTTCATGCTTCATTTATTTTGCTTGAAGTATTTTTTGATGAATGTTTTGGTGGTACAATTTTTTTTTGAGGGATGGGGGTTGTTTTAAATATTGAATTTCTGTTTTGAAGTCCTACAACAGAGTTTTGAAGAAAATCTTTCAGTGAATGAACAGTACACATGGTGTAGATATGTTTTTTTTTCTCTGCAGTGAAAACATCATCAGGAAGTGACATAACTTTCCTGGATACTCCTGGCCATGCTGCTTTTTCAGCCCTGCGGGAAAGAGGGGCCATTGTTACTGACATCATCGTCCTAGTTGTGTCTGCGGATGATGGGGTCATGCCTCAAACTATTGAGTCTATAGAACATGCCCGCAAATATAATGGTACAATTTCTGTTAATGACCACTCTGCCTTTCCTCAGACTATAGGGTTTAGAGCACATGCCCTATAAGATAAATGACTGTCCATGATAAATATAATACGCTTTTATTATTTGTTATCAATAATGTACTGGGTAATTCTGAAACTTTGTAATATTGCAAGAATACTTAATGATGTGAAATCCTATATCAAAAGAGATTCTTTGAAGATCCATTTATTATTTGTTATCTATAATTTTAAATAAATAATTGTGAATTCTGAAATGTTGGAATTTGACAAAAATATGTGTTATGTGAAATCCTATATCAAAAGAGATTCTTTGAAGATCCACTCTTTTATAGTTACCCATAATAGTGATTTTTCCCAGTGAAATTTATCTCCCTTGCTAGAAGAAAAAGTACCTCTATACCATAATCTTTTCTTATTTTTGTTTTTTTACAGTTCCCTTGGTGATTGCCATTAACAAAATTGATCGGCCAAATGCTGATGTAGTAAGTGAATGTACCTTATCATTGATACTGTGAACTATTTTTTATGAAAATTGTTTGAGGAGAATCAAAATTATATACCCAGGTATTTGTTGAATCACAGCGCTACAACTCACATGTAAATAACAATGTGGAAAACCTTTGATTTTGAAATTATAAACATGGAAATAGGATTGTGGTGTATGCTGCATTTCATAGCAAATAAGATGAAAGGTTCATTGTTCACTAGCTGTAAATGAAGGGTGATTTTGAACAGGCTAGTTCTTTTTCTAGGAGAGGACATTGAACAGTCTGTTGGAACATGGCATTCAGACAGAACTGAATGGAGGAGACGTTCCTGCTGTTCCTATATCTGCTCTTAAGGTACTAAAAAAGCTAAGCCTTAAAGATCTGATAAAAAAGAAAATTAATGTAACCAAAATTGTAGTCTACATTGAAAAGTTGGAGATTTAATGTTTCAAATCTACTAATTCTTAAAAAACCCCATATAAAAGTAGTGATTCAAGTATGTCTGTTTGGATGAACGATTTACTGAAAAAAGGACTAAATTTGGCCTCAGTGAATGCTGATGATCAGAATTACCATTAGTAACCATCATTTCTTACAATATAATTATAATTATAATGTCATCTAATTGTTTTTACATACTTGTGAAAAGTTTAAAATTGTATTCTATAACTTACCAGGTACATGTATCTGTAGTCAGACACCCTCATTACATGTAGTTTCTTAATTATGTACTGAATGTTGGCCATCGCACCAAGGTTTTTTCTCTCTGATGAATAACTCATGCTCTTTTCTGATCAACTTCTTCAGTCACACTTTTGAGAAGAAAATGTTAACGTTATTGGCTTTGTATGTTTCTGATGATGATATAAAGCTTAATCAATCTTGATTGGGCTCAATACACATGCATTTGATAGGCAAACTTAAATCCTATCAAATTTTAAAAGATTATTGCTACATGTAAATACTGATATAATTACATTGATTTATAGTGTATTGTTAAAATATATACAGTATAATTATAAATTCTGAGAGCATACAAAATGTACCTCAATCGTTCATTTTTCTCAGGGTGAAAATATATCCGAGTTACAAGATACTATAGCAGCATTAGCAGAAATATTGGACCTGAGATGTGATGTTAAAGGTGAAATGGAAGGGCGCATTATTGAGTCTAAGATGGACACTAAGATTGGGTAATAAATTCACAATATTACTTAAATATTGTACTGTGTACAAATGTTCTTTTGGTGAGTGTTTATCTGAAGTTGTCAATTCAAGCTATATCCATGTCTTAAATGGAATCCCTATGCAAAAATGTTTTTTTAAGACCCCTTCTCTCCCCATCTCTCTCTATCTCTCCGACACAATGTTTATCAGATGCATCTAAGTTATTAATCATATTAATCATTACATTATTGTATTGGAGACATGATAATAGTCTTTTATCATAAGAACAATGAGACAGCATTTGGTGTCCTTAGAAATATTAATCAAAATTCAGTTACCAGTAAATCATATCAGAACATTTTATCTGTAGACTATACATTGAAACTCTTAATTTATTACACCACCAAGAATTTTTTTTTTTTTGCAATTAGCTTAGTTGCAACAGTTTTGGTGCAGAGAGGAACCATGAAGATAGGAACAATGGTAGTTGCAGGAGAAGCATTTGGGAAGGTTGGTACATATGTACATGTATATTGAATTTGTTCATAATTTTCTGTGAATGATCTATCATTGTTCTATAATGCTCAGATGATGCATAAAGAAGTTAAGGTTTTCAATTGGGCATAACTTCAAAGAAGAGAGTCAATGAAGATTACTGTACATAGGGAAATATTCGCCCCTGTTTTATTTTCGCCCCTTTAGCCCTTGTTGTCAGCAGGCGAATATAAGACGAATTACAATGTTTCAAATTATTTCTTTTTAAACGTACTGTGTCTGGGCGAATTCAAGACAGGGCGAAACTGTTTGGAAGTGTTGTTGGGCAAAAATTACACGGGGCGAAAATAACCCTGTATACAGTGATTAAACTGCATGAATAATTTTAATAAATAAATCACTGAATTAAGTTTTTAATTTTTTAATGGTTATATTATAATCCAGTACATGTATAATATGGGTCATGTTTCTAGCAACAGATTGAATTGACATAAGGTTTAAATTTATACTACATTGTGTAGATATTCTGAAATTTTTAATTCATTTATCAAAAAATTGTAAAAGAGGGAGTAGGCATTGTCTTGGTATTCTTGTGGAAAACAATTTAGAGTTCTTTTGTGTGTGTTTGAAATACATGTAGTTACAAACTGTTAATTCAGTGCAATATAACTCTGTTTGATATGATATGCTGGTTAGCCTCA
Source organism: Magallana ariakensis (assembly GCA_020458035.1). Classification (NCBI taxonomy): domain Eukaryota; kingdom Metazoa; phylum Mollusca; class Bivalvia; order Ostreida; family Ostreidae; genus Magallana; species Magallana ariakensis. Next base: position 27,788,537 of record CM035816.1, on the reverse strand, counting down.
GAAGTTTGTTCTCTTGAAATTTTACTCTTTTATATTTATTTTGAAGGTAAAAAAGATGATAAATAACCAGGGTCAGGCAGTAAGAACGGTGACCCCCTCATTTTGTGCAGAGGTTTATGGGTGGAGGGAACTTCCTCAGGCCGGGGATGAAGTTATTGAGGTCAAGAGCATGGTAAGCTTATTTCTATGTCATGTTTTAAAGGGGCATGGTCATGATTTTGGTCAAATTCTATTTTTCTGTTTCTATTATTGGAATGCATTTCCAATGATAAAATGAAATTTGAGTGTCAGTCGTAGAGTTATAAGCAAGATACAGGGCTCACAATTCTTTGTCATGTAAACAAGACTCGAGCATTGTTTTTGTTTACGTAGGTTCAATATACATGTACCAGTGAAAAAACCTTTTTCAAGCTAATTTGTCTATCTTCTAATTTGTTTTAAGCATAAATAAACAGTTCCTAACGTTTAACACATTCAATTTAGGTCTACAACTGGAATTTTCACTTCAACAATCAAAATGTAAACAAAAGCTTTGTTGAATTGAAAAGAATTGTAAGCTCTGTAACTCGCTTATAACTTAACAACTGACACTCAAATTTTAGCTGCCTATTAAAAATGCCTTAGTGAAGCATTGTAAGCATTAAAATCGAAAAAATAATTTTTGACCAAAATCGTGACCATGCCCCTTTAATTATTTATAAAGACACATGCTAGAAAAAAGAAATATTAAGGGTGAAACGATATTGTTTATCCAATTTAGGTACATTGGTTGTATGAGTTTCTTCATTACCTTGTAGTTGTACCAGGTAATTTTCAAAAAGATACTGTATATTGTTAAAAAGATAATCTTTAAATGAAAATTGGAAAATGGAGTTATTCACCATTGCAAATACTGGTAGCAATTAAATTAAAGTGGTATAGGACTTCTTCATATTGTGACGTACTTCCTATCAAAATAACCAAACAATTCAAATATAGTTTTATATTTTTTTTTTCTTTCCCAAAATTGTTACCTTACACTGTAGCGCAAAGAGTGAGGGTGTTACCTACGAATCTGTAAGTCGTGAGAATACAGCTAGAGCTTTTTTAATTATTTTAATTCCAATAAATTTTGAAACATATTTTTTGATCAAATACTGTATAACGGGTATTTTCTGCGGCTTGAAATTTTTGCAGCTTAGACCCAAAAAAGTATCAAAATATATTCTGCCTTTCCAATTTCTGCGATTACATTTGACCACAACAGTAAACATACAACGTATTATACATTGTATCAAACTGTGACTCCCTTTCTCATGCATGTTTCGGGACTCCGCTGGGGGCATTACCACCAATACATAGTGTTATAATGGGTGTTGTTCTCGTGATAATTTTCCATTACATAATCAGTCACCTGTTGACACTTTAGATGCGGTAACTGTCACATGGTCAATGTTTATCTAACAGTTTTTGTGAAAGCAAATGAATTTCATACAAACACTTGGAAAACATTTTATACATGTGCAGATCGATACGTGTATTTATTTATCTGGAAAATAAACCACATTTTTTAGTGTGTGTGTGTGTGTATGTGTATATGTATATATATATATATATATATATATATATATGTGTGTGCCTAGATGGCAGAGTGGTTAGCGCGGTGGCCGCTCACTGCTAGGAGAGTGGGTTCTGGAGGTTGTGAGTTCAAGCCCCGGCCGGGGCGGAGGTGGAGCTCCAATATAGTGAATGACTTGCCTGGTAACATATATACAGTTAGTGAGAATTTTGGGAACTGTTCCACCCAGAAATGATATTACAAGTACACATGTAAATTAGGGGTAATTAACGCATACAGACTACTGAGGAACATACTGACTACGTTTGAGAATACCAACAGCCTGAAACCGGTAGATACTGTCATCATCGCAATTAGTGAATAATCTTGTAAATATTTTAAGAATAGTTTGCAGCTTTATATTAATTTCTGCGAATACGCCCGCAAAATACAGAAAAAAAAAACAACTGCAGAACTTACCAGTTATACGTACGTAGGGTATCACAAAATTTAAAAATTCTAAACCAGTAAAAGGATTTTGATTATAATGTACTTTTATTCACATTAATATCGACAGGTGTCCCATACCACCTTAATTAATGTTGGGAATTGACACAATGTGGCCGTGTCTTATCATAAGGCAATAGTTGGTAGTTGCCTAAATATATTTTAATTATTTGCAGAGGAAAGCTCAAGAACTGATCTCAACATCTGCAGCAGACAGGAAAGCCAAGGAGATAGAAAAATTTACTCCTATGATTGAAAGGCAGCAAGAGGAGCAGAAAGAGATTCGGAAGAAATTAATGGAAGTGAAAGCTGAAAGTTTCTATAAGTTCATAGCGGCCAAAAGAAAAATGACAAAGGATGGTTACCTCCCATCAACACTGGGGGAGTGTTATCTTCCAATAGTTCTTAAAGGTTTGTAAAGCTACTTCTATTGGGATATACATGTACATATCAATAAATGTAATTATAATGATTTACTACTTTAAAGAAATTATATTTGATATGGCCTCACATTTGATGTTTGGCTGCTCAGGCTCCACATGAGATGAGATGCTGCCATATCAATAAATTAAGTCAAATTCGAGAGGAAAACGAAGTAACATACTTACTGTAAAGTCAACAGTTAAAATTGATTTATTACCCATTTCCACAAAAGATTTGTTAACAATATAAACAGTGATCACTCATGCTAAAAGGTAAAACATCGATTCCTGCCTTTAGCATGGTTTGCATGACTTAATTAATATTATTAATTTTTAAGGGTTTATAAAAAAAAATCTCACTAAAAAAAAATTCTGGTGTAAAATTTCCACAGCATGAAATATAAGTTAAACTTATATATCTTTGAAATTATTTGAAATATTTTGATTTCCTTTTAAAGCGGATGTATATGGCTCCATTGAAGCTCTACTAGAAATGTTTTCAACATTCGATTCACAGCTTTGTGAACTGCGAGTCGTTCATCATGAAGTGGGTCCTGTTACCGAAGCAGATGTCAATTTAGCCGAAAGTTTAAACGGTAGGTCAGATTGATTGATATTCAGACACCTGGAAGAGTATTCACATGTAATTTCTTTTGTTCCCTGGATCAGAGTTTGGATGGAATGAGAGGAAGGGAGGAGGGGGGGGGGGAGGATTTTGTGGCTTTCTGCCTGTCTGCTCTTTTAAGTTCAATGCTACAAAATTGATATGAAAATGTTGAATGTATTTGTTTTAAATGTATGCATACATGATTGTGCAGTTTATATTTAACTCAACCCAGATTCTGGTGTGTGTGCCTGTAACTTTTCATGAATTAAGGACACACGAGACGTTCCTCAATTTTATATAATTTTCCTTGATATATTATTCCTTATTTATTAATATTTAAACCTGTTAATTCCCAAAAATTCAGGGTACATTACCGGGCTATTTTCGGAGCTAGAACATTTAGAGTTTTCCTTAAAATAACATGCAAAATGCATTTGAATGCTTATAAATAAAGTCATGTTATAAATTTTCAATTGAAAACTTCATATCTTAATAAAAAAAGTATCATATAACATGAAAATAATGGAATTACTTGGTAGAAATCTTCACATTGTAGAGATAGGAAAAAATAGAAAAATATTTAAGAAAGGTCGCGTCTGACCTTAAATGTCAGATTCACTGCGACAGAAAAATGTCTTTTTATTTATTCTAAACTAATAAACATGCTAAGAGGCCTTTCTAGAGTAAGGAAATTAGGACATAGTACATCAATATTTTATTTACATTTTAGAATCAAAAACAAAACTTTTTGAAAGGGAAAATAAACATGATAATTAATTGTTTACTTAATTCCCAATTTAAATTTACAATTCTGTGTTTTAACAAAGCCAAAAAAATAAAAAATAATGCTGAAGTACAATATTGTGCATTGCATCTTTCCTGGTAAAGTGATGAAATATAAATCAGAATTATTTGTATCCTGACTTTCATTTCAGCTGAAATTTTTAGTTTTAATGTTCCGGTTTCTGAGGATCTGAGAAGGAAAGCAGAACAGGCAAATGTTGTAATAAAGGAGAACAATGTGATATACACGCTGATAGATGAGTTAAACGAGAGTGCTAACAGTCGAATTCCACCTTTCATGGAAGAAGATAAAAAAGGTAGGTGTCAGACATTTTTGAGGAATGGGGAGGGAATCAAAATACAGTCACTTCATTAGTTGATTCAAGTAATTCATGAACTTTATGACCGACTCCTCCAAACCTTCCTATTACTCTTTTTCATTTTTAATTACATAATCTTGTTTGTCTTTCGTTTGAACTGTTCATCAATATACGGGGGTAAATGTACATGTACATGTATGTGAAATTATTTTGCTTATTTAGATAATATCATTTTAATAGAAGCCAAGAAAGGTTGTACCGATATTGTTAGTAATGTTACCTATTAGCATGATGGACACAATTTGATGTAATATCTAATGAAACTCTATGCTCTTATCATTGATAATAATTATAGAATTGAATATTACAAATTTGCAGTGTATTTAGATTTCTTTGGCATTGCAGGCGAAGCAGAAGTCTTACAAGTATTTGAGTATAAATTTAGGGACACAAAGCGAATGGTTGCTGGGTGTAGATGTACTCAAGGAAACCTGCAAAGGAAACTTGAATACAAGGTTCTCCGAAATGGGGAAGAAGTTTATAAAGGTACAAAACATTAGGATACCATCATTCTCTTTAATATATCCCTGCAATTGAAGTTCAGGTTAAAAATAACATGCATAAGTGTTTTATGGCATTCCTTTGTTTGTTCACTTTGGCCATTTCTATTATACATGTAATATCGCACTTCATATTTTATTCTTGCGAAAGATCAGAGTCAAGAGGTTGATGCTATTAACAAGTCAAGGTCATTTATTGATGTCAAAGGTCAATTTTTCCCCACATAGGCCTTTGTGCATTGAATTGTGGCAAAGCAAATAAGAGATTATTCAGCTACCGAGGCATACTTTAATTAACCAATCAAATAGCAATTTATAAGTTTAAACTATTTACTTGTAATAGACTTTATAGTTCCATGATGTGACTGGCTATACTATACATGATTATTATACTTTCATGTTAAATACTGAAATCTGATTGGTTTAGACGAAGTTGACAATCCGTTCTAATACCCTCAGCGTTAGCAACACACTTGGCAACGGGCCGATAGAACAAATTGGTACATGCGCGTAAATTATGCACGTACGGTTCGCCGTAGAACTCGCGTCTTTTCTATATAAAAGCAGTAAAATTTGCCATAAAATTAAGACATTCAGTATAATAAAATAAATAGTGCCTGTTTGGGAGGGTACCAGTTGAAATTGACACCCCTCGAAAACCATTGTCAACCTCCGCTTCGCGTCGGTTGACAATGGTTTTCTCGGGGTGTCAATTTCAACTGGTACCCTCCCAAACAGGCACTATTTATATAATGGTAACTGATACAGTGTAAACTTTTTAATGATTTACTTCCACTCTCATGTATGCAGTCAGTCGGACATAAATTTAACTTTTTTATACCCTTTTCAAATACTAGGGTTAGATTTTAATAAAAGTTTCGTGTCAAATAAGCCTGTTAAGCTTCATTTAAAAACGGAATAGTTCTAGCAAAATGTATTAGACTATAGTAAACTTAACATTTTGCATACTGTTTGGTCTTTTTGTAGGTAAACTAGACTCATTGAAACATCACAAAGATGAAGTTGACATTATTTCTTCGGGCAAAGAGTGTGGAATTCTAGTGAGTGATGAAGATTTCATATTTGAGCAAGGAGATGTTATTGAGTGTTTTGACTGGAAAGTTGTAAAGAAGACAGTAGATTGGGCTCCAGATTAAATTTTTAAGCATGGTGATAAATCAAGAAAAGGAAGTGTTTGGACCTTTGACTTATTTATTTCTTTTTATGATTGGAGAATTTCATTATGGAATAAATGAATTTAAGGATATGTAAGAAATGTAAGTTTCATAACCTGTGCAAGTTATTTGTTTTTTATTAATTAAGAAACCCAGGTTAAAGCAAATTAATTACTAGTAAGTACTTACTCATCTTCACTAGCCAAGGGTTTACGATCCAGAGAAGCAGAATGGATCGTAAACCCTTGGCTAGTGAAGATGGTACTTATTATTACACCTTATTTTTTCATTATTTAGTTTACTCATGTTGTGAAGTATATTGTTGCTGAAAATTGAACTAGTGGATGAAAGAATCATTTGAGTATGAATAGTGCATGTTATCTACAGGTAATTTTGATTTTGTTGTATGTTCAGTAAGCAGGCAAAATTCAGTAAAATTAGTCTGTGAAAATAAACCCTTGACCAATCAGAATAAACTTTGGCATCTCATCATGTGTGACCAACATGATTTAAAAGAAACACTATTTACCCTTTAGGAATTGGAAGTACCTAAAGGAAATGGCAGTTATTTAAGTCAAATGCATATAACAATGATTTATAACATTTAAAAAAAATGAAAATGTTACTATATTTGAAAAGTTTATGTGCAGTAAATAGTGGTAAAAGCAAATGAACTAGAAACATTTTGTCTGTTATAAGGAGATTTTAATTTTGTTTTTTGCTGATGGAAAATAAAAGTACATTTTATAAAAAAAAAATACTGTAAAAGTATAAAGTACTGATGATCAGGGTCATTATAAATGAACCTCCCAATATCTTTCAAGTACTCTACTGAATTAAAAAACCCAACTTATGTGTTTTTTTTCTCTTTAATATTTGTTTTGTTTACTGGTGCCTTGATGTTTGAAAATCAGTCATGCTGCAATTTTCAAATTGACACATTGTCTTAAAATTAAGTGAAAAAAGTAGAGATATTAGAAAAAAATTTGTAGCTACAAATAAGAAATTATAGAGCTTACAATGTTCTCACAATTATTGCATATTACGACGTACATCGTATAACTCAAACAATGCATGCCAAGAAGAATCGGGTAAACTTTTTAGTTTTCGTTACAAAATGGTAGGTTTTTCTTTTATAACAAAAACCATTTTGATATTATTATAATTCATTAAAGAAATTGAGTAAAATTCAAAGAAATCACATTTTTTTCAAATTTAAACTGATCATATTGAATAGCAAAGATACCAATACACTCTAAAAATGGCCACAACTATCGAGCCCTCTTAAGGATATTATTTGCAATGAAAACTGGATAGAAACCTTTAAGGATTTTTAGAATAAATAAATTCAATATACGTGTAATTTAGATTTTTATTTTATATTAATTAACACAGCAATTCAACACTACAATAGAATAAAAACTGCATAAATAATGATCAAATTGCAACAAAATTGAAATCTAAAACAAAAGCTCGATTTCATGCTTTGCAAGACAAAAGACTTAAAATCAGTTGATCACAAATCAATAGTCGAGATGCCTGCTTCCTGATTTGCTGAGCCGATAGGAGTGATGGTCAAGTTCCTGCTGCCGCTTTCATCCTCTGAGTAGGACTGTACATGAATCGATTCTTCATCTAGCGATTGGATTTCGAAAGTGTTCGGGGAATACCTACTAACATTTTCAGAAGTAAAAAAGGCATCGCTGGGGGATAATGACCTTGGATTCGTTCTTCGTGAGTCAACAGGTGAACGAGACCTTGGGCTTGTAGGAGGACCCAAGCCTGTATCTGCGTATTTTCGTGAGTCAACAGGTGAACGAGACCTTGTGCTTGTAGGAGGACTCAAGCCTGTATCTGCGTATCTTCGTCTTTCGTGATGTGTATTGTTAAGGTTGTGCAATTCCATAGATTCGTGCATAGTGTCTGGTGAACCTGATCCAAGATTTTCTTGATCAAAGCATAAACCTGATGGGGAAACAGTCCTTGTTGTTGTCGATCGACTCAAGACAGTTTCAACGGATCCGCGTCTTTCCGAGTTAACGGTTTGAAAACTTGACTTGAAAACTGGGCGATTTTCTAAGGAAGGGTCAATGGTAGTACTGTCAAAATAATTGGGAATGTCGAGGTTTTGATGGTCTATTTCTCTGTTGACGTCGTTACAGTCAGACACGTGATATTCAAAATGAGGTTTTGGCGAATGAACGTTAGAATCATCAATACTGGGTAAAATGCTTGGTTCGAATTCTTTGTTAGGCAGATGTTCAGAACGGGGCCTAACATACTGAGCACGCGGAGCGTCATTTCTCACTGTGTCTCTGCAACACAAAAAGATTAAATTTTACGTTTGTTTATTTATTAGTTAAAACTTTTGCTCATGTACTTGCTCTTGTATAAGCCAGTCAAATATGATCTAGGGGTTTTTATGACATAAAACTTAGAACAAAATTCAAATTTGAAATAGTCTCGCTCTGCCGACGTTCTACAATTATTTCTGAAATAATTCTGCAATAATATATGATTATTTGTCTGGACTGGGGACTGGGTTCTTAATTTAAGGGTCCCTCACAGCAAGCGAGTTCTCCTATCAAACACCGTAGTCCCAAAAAACTAATCAACCACGCATGGCCGGGTAATATAAGGACATGACACCCAGTTCAAAATGCGTATTTATTATGTTTAGTTATGTTGATTGCTATAGAAAATAATCTTAAAACTAAATGAAAAATACTCACGGATAATCGATAGTATCACTGAAATGCAGAAACAAAGATTATAAAATAGAGTCATGGAGTGATATACATGTGCCGACATTAACACAACAGGTTTGAAATAGATTAAGCATTCATAATTATTTTGGACAAATACTTACAAAATGTTCTTTGCCTTTGCTTGGGTGTCACTATCACTACAAAAGAAATTAAAATAATACATTAACAGTACTCTGTAAACTTTGTAGACAAGTTATCAAACACAGTGACTGTCTTGTTTACTGTTGTTTTTCTTTAAGCAAATGATCGAAAGAATAGTAAAGTATTTGTTATTATATATACCAATTTACTGGCTCATTCTCTCACCAGAGGTCGTGCTACACAAGTTTCGCTTACACCTCTGTCAACGCCGGAAAAATAGTCTGTCACATGATCAAAACAAGCATGGCGAGCACATGGCATTGTTGATCCGTTTCTTCTGTACAATCAGCTTGAAGGGGAGTCATCGACGGGCGAAGACTTTGAGGACACGTTTAAAAACATCACAGGAGATGACATTGCTGCTGATTAATGTAAAATCATCGATAAATCGGTAGCGTACAGAAACTGATTTTTCAAACATCTGTCAAACTAGATCATGTGATCATATTTTAATTTTTACCTCCGCGAAATAGTTCTTCCAGTAACGTTGAAATAAAAATAAATAAAGGCGTTAAAGATTTAAATTTAATTATTTATAATCATATTCATAGATAAAAGGAATAACTACATAGATTTTAATTACATTTTGCCCATCGTTTAAGTTTGTACAAGAATCTTGTACATCGGGCGTTGACAGAGGTGTAAGCGAAACTTGTGTAGCACGACCTCTGGTGAGAGAATGTTTACTGGCTATGAACACAGAAAGCTAGTTTATCCCCCCCCCCCCGAAAGCAAAAATGTAAGGCAACTATCAATACTTTATTTTGGACAGTTTAATTTTTGAATTTTGCATTTGTTTAGTCATATTTTCTCACAATTTAATGTTAACAAAGTTAACTTTCGGCCTCTACGAAAGAGACAGAGTGCAACTGTTATTCATTTAAAACAACATTATGGAATTATGGAATTATCTGTTTTCATATCCAGGACATCGAAGACTATTGTCTTTTTTGTTTTTCGGCCATGTCCGACTCGCACAGAGTCAGAGTGCGGCCATATCCGTATCTTTTGTTCAATGTCTGTCGATTCATTCAAACTATCGTTATTGAAACTCGTCCAATAAATTCGAAACCCTTCATCACCTGGCTTTAATTCTCTGGAATTACATTTTAGGAGAACTTTGGGAATACGACACACCTATCCTTTGTTTTTACCTTTTTGCTCAAAGCGCACCTGACCTTGTACCTCGTACCCTCATAATCCGAGATTCCCCTGACTCTAACCCCCGCTTTTATATTGTGACAATATAAAAGCAGGATTTTGAGTCAGAGGAATCTCGGATTACATGTAAGACCCTTTACGCCAACATTCCCTCGCTCTATTGGTTCTGCACACAACGGATGTAGTTTTAGACAAATAAAGCCTTAGTACCGCCAAAATTTACCGTCACGCGTTGTTGCGGACGAGGGGTACAATCTCACTATTGTCCGAATAGTCAGTTAAAAGGTATTCTATTATACCAAAGAAAACCTTTTTCAACAATGAACAGCTGCGTTGTATTATGCGGGTATGACGATGCTAAAATTACAAACATGTCCATTAACCCATTTTGAAAATTTTTGCAATGATCGCTACATTTAGAAGCCGTATAAAACAAGATAATCCAATTACTCTACAGCGGATCGGTCCCTAAAATCCTTTTCCAGATATCACAAGATTTTACAAACTTTTGGTGGAGCAATACGTTTTCAATTTACAAGGACTTGCGTTTGATAAGAACAAAGAGACTGGACGTCTGCAGAGACCTTTAGTGTCCACTATACAACCATTTGTTGAGAAAAAGGTTGAACCTTGCACATTTAAGTTGTACCTTTGTCGCAAAATAGGATAACCTATTCTCAAAATGGGTGTTAGAAACAATCAGATCAGTTGGCACGATAGATATTTTTCTGTGTCTATGGCGGATCATTGAAGAAATATTTTAATTAAATAATATAATTATGTATACGTATTTGTTATTAGGTAATTAATTTTTCGACCCTCCCCCCATTTCTAAAAAGAATTTACTTTTAAACATATGGAACTAAAAAGACAAAATTTAGGGCTAGTATAGAGATGTCCGTCACAATCCCGACTGATTGTTGTGAACTGACATATATTTTTTTCCATGAAAATATTACGTGATTGTGCCTCCAAAGACACAGGAGGTGTAAGTAAACACTGGATTTGTTCTTGAAATTTTTTAATTTAACATAGGAACGATTGACCAAAACACCTCTTGAAAAAGCTGTTATACATGCGTGGAATAAAAAAAATTCGACGAACTCTAAAAATTCAATCATTTCTATATTTGTAAGACGGCTTTACAAAATATATGTGGCAATCGCAAACATACTTCCAAAATGCTGATCGTACATGCTATACATACTAGGACATTGGTTCTAAAAAACCTTAAATGATTATTTTATTTCATATGCTAACTATTTCCCCAAGAAACGAATAAGGCTATGCTATAAAGTACTTAAAAGACAAAAACTATAAGCACGAAATAATCTTAAAGGATGTATAATTTTTTCGCAAAATATCTGAAATGCTTAAAATAACATTTAACCAGAGTAATACCTCCGGATGAAATAACCTTTTTTTTCTAACCCTTTAAAAATGAATATTTGAATGAGAAGTTGAAAACATAATTTTACAACGTTAACAATGTTATCAACAAAAATCTAAATTCTCCCGCGTATTCGTACATTTTATAATTAATTATCAAGTAAAGATGTTTGCAATGAAGAGTTGATATGATTTTCGAGTTTTTTACAGAATAAAAAATGATGAAAGTTATTAAATATCTCTTGTACAATGGTGGAGATTTTATGAAAGTTCAGTAAGGTGTCATAACAGTTCACATCAAAACATGGCTGAGGCAAAATAATTCCCGAATTCCCCTTTGAATTTGGGGCGTTTTCGCACGCGACAAGAGCTGATTTTTTTATGAGATGAAAATCAATGTGTAAGATTTCTAACTATCCCAGTTTTGTAATAATGCGAGGTCATTTGCATTTGCGATGCGTGTTGTTTCCGGACGGGGGTGAAAAGGCCCGCCGGCTTGATTTTCAAGCACATGTGTTATTTCGAGGTAAACAAAGTCTCACGCCTTGCTGGATGCACGTGTGTATTTTGCTAGAAAACTGTACATAAATTTTGGTAAGAATATATAGTAAAATTTAATACCGTAGTGACACCTGCAGGAAAACGGGTTTGCTGTGTTAAAAGTTGTTTTACTTGTGTTTTAGGTGTTGAATCAGTGTGTTTAGACGAAAAATGACAAACAATTCGCTCTTGTAGCCAGCACCAGTACGCTTATTTTGTTTTTAATGATGCATACAGAATAAGCCCAGGTTTCCTCTGAAATGTTCTACTGCCTCAAAACAATGACCCATTTATAATAGATCGGACCGTCTAAACTCTCTAGAAAAATTTCAGTAGGTCAAATACGATGTAGTATTAATCGTCGTAAACAACAAAATCTTATACGGGATGTGATTTTCAAATAAAATCGGTTGTTTAGGCCCTTATGTTACAGTAAGAAATGCTCAAATTATGTCCAAAATTGAGAAATATTGATATGAAAGCGGAAAACAGCTGAGATATATCACTCACGTAAGTTAGAGTAGAACCAGACCATCCTATTTTAGACAAAGGTTCTCACCATTTTCATAAATTGTATGAAATAATGACGTTTTCTCTACCCCATCCCCCCAGAGGCAGGGATATCGAAACTTTTGCAGACATAATTTCTGGGGTCCACACGATATTAATTAATTTGCGTCATTTTATACATTTCATACATCACTTGTCAATTTAAAACCAAAAAATCACTGAATATGAAAACACCCTGTAAATGCATACAGTATAACTTTCATCACATTTTCATAAATCGGTGACCACCTTGTACACCGTGGTGTTTAACAATCGCTCATAACTTTCTGAAATGGGTAGATATCTTCATAATTGTTTTTAGTCACACAACACAATGAGTATTAATCAATTTATTAATGTTAATTTTGCGATAACAAAAAATGAGTTATATTGCATGTGTCATAACAGTATTTCACCGAAGGTTCATGTCAAAACATGGCTGAGGCAAACTAATTCCCGAATTCTCCTTTGATTTTGGGGCGTTTCCGCACGCAACAGGAGCTGATTTTTTTTTACGAGATGAAAAACAATGTGTAAGATGTCTGACTATCCCAGTTTTGTAATAATGCGAGGTCATTTGCATTTGCGATGCGTGTTGTTTCCGGACGGGGTTGAAAAGGCCCGGGCTTGATTTTCAAGCACATGTGTAACTTTGTGGTAAACAAAGTCTCACACCTTGCTGGATGCACGTGTGTATTTTGCTAGAAAATTGTAAATGAAGCGTTGTTTAAAAAGATGTTAATAGGATTTTTCCAGAAGTTCGTTTTGGATTCTTAATCTGTCTAAAGTTGCTCAATTTTGGTAAGAATATATAGTAAAATTTAATACTGTAGTGACACCTTGATGCGTATACTTTTAAAATTTTTATTTTGGTACATGTGTCATTAAAAACTTGAAACTCAACTATTTTTTTTAACTTTTACGTTTCACGTGTTTATAAAAACTTGATAACTGCTTATTTCTTAAATATTTCCACAGCATCGCAGAACATTATATATACATTGATTTCATGTTTCTTGCGTTAATATTTGTTTTTCAGTATAAACATTGAATTTCATGTGAATGATGTAAAAAAAACACTTTGCACGCTAAAGCTTGATTAAAGCTTACACTTGACAACGTTTTAAGAATGGCCTGCAGGCTTATTATAACGTTGAATAATTATTTTTAACTTTTAATTTAACTATATATATATATATATATATATATATATATATATATATATATATATATATATATATATATATATATATTCAATGGATAACGTAATTTTAAAGTTTAAAATCATAAAGTTTTGTCGTTAAAAAATTTATTCTTTTCGTCACACAATATATATCTTCGGAATGAATTTTCCAAATCTTTTAAAGAAAATTATCTTGGAAAAGAAGGGATTTGATGTTATAGATTTATTTATACGCTTTAAATTTGATTCTTTTTCAACTTCACTTACTTAACCCCTCCGATGAAAGTGAAAACTCTTTAAGGACCAAATTTAGAAAAAAATCCACACGATTGTGGAATGATACAAAAATAGCACAAATTTAGACTTTTAATATGATCCATAGTTTTGCGCGTCAATCGCTTACATTTCTGAAAAGCATAAATTAAGATTTCGTTTTTATAAAGCATTAAATAACAAACTTTGAATTCGAAATAGTCCAGATTCATTGCAACTTATATCATTTATTCTGAAAAATGATTAAGAAATTCAGATTATCAAATATTAATTGTCGAAATATCAATAGCTTAAAACCATCTATAGATCATTCATAATTCAGTGATTATAATAAAATACTTACGAATTTTGAATTGATGTCTCTTTAGTTGAAGTAAATCTGTCAATATAAAAAATTTAAAAAAATGATCGGACACAGCAAATGAAATGCAGTATAGTCCGGTTTTCAAAATGTAAATTAGGATTAAGGTATTCAATGTATAATGAAGGGATATTGAACAATTTTGAATAATTTTAAATGAGTTAAATATGTATTGCTAGATAATAATGAAAGTGAAATGAACCAAACTAACAGGACTGACAACATATAAGAAGGCGGTCATTTTGCACCTTAAACTTTTTTGAAGAGTTATCTTCTCTTGATGAAAAAAAGAAACTTTTAATTTTGTAGAAATACATGTATCTGCGGAAAATGTTTCATTTTATTTACTATTTTGATAAAGAGAAAGTTTATGCATATATTCACCAAGAGATTTGTATGAATTTCAAGTTGCTTTTTACAATATCTTAATAATACATGCGTTGCCTAGACTTAAATGTAAAATTCAAGGTGCAATATTTGAAATTTAGAACATTTCTTTGGTGGAGTAATTTTTTTTGTTAACAACTTCAAAATAATATCATGGTTAAGAATATCAGACCATTCATTTTTTAGGTACAAAATGTGGGTCGTTATTCATTGAATACCTTAATTTACTATGGATAATACTAAGAAAAAATTCTAATTCTAAAATTCTTAAGCTGAATGTAATAAACTCATGTGAACAAAATATATGACTCAAACCTAGCAGAATTGTGAGCTCTGTATCTTGCTTATAATTCTACGATTGACGCTGAAATTGGTTGATCATTAGAAATGTCTCGCTAAATATTAAATACTTGTACAAAAAAATTAAAGGATGATATGCTGTATATAACTACTCTCTGGGGCCCCCTCTTTATACAATGGATAATGTGAAATCTACATCAATTGTGATAGTTTTTCAGACACGAGTAAATAAAAACGACACCGTTAAACAATTTCCATAGTTCTGACACATTTCTGTTGCGGGGATAAGGAATTATCGCTATTCCTAAGAAAATATTACAGCGGAAAATTATCCTGGTCTGTAGCCATTTTTTATTTTTAAATAAAGATGAAAATAATGGGTGGGCCTTAGTAAAATAGAGTGATGTGCCTGTCAATACTGTAACATTGATTTTTATAGCTCTTTAACATGTCACGTGACAACAATTTTCATTCCAGTGTAATCATCAATCAAATGTGAGTAAAGTTATAAAAGTCACACGAGTTTACGCCAGGTAAACAACAGTCATTTAATTATAATGGAGAAGACAAATTAAATTTTTGAATGTTTTTAATTTGAGGAATTGAGCGGATTGGGGTACAATGTTCTTCTTCACATCTATAGGATTTTTTAAAAATAAAATGCAATAACTATTATATGTTATTTTAAAAATAATACAATAACTAGTAAGTAGTTGAGGAAGAAAATGTACCTAAATGCTCTCATATATTTTGATCGCTTTATAAAGTGGGGGAGGGGAGGGGGGGGGGGGGCAGAACTAAAATATAGGGAATTGGAGGGAGGTGTACCCCTACCAAATGTTTATTTTTATATCTTGCGTAGGATTTTCTTATTCTGGGTAAAAATAGTATTCCATAAAGATACAATGTCAAAGATTACGTGTATGCAAAAATAAGTGTAAAATTCGAATACTTTACAATATTTATTTTTTGTTATTCTACTGAGGGGCCACATGGCACACTATCTTTTGAACGCCCATTGTTGCTCAGGTGAGCGATGTGGCCCCATGGGCCTCTTGTTTATCTGTAGCCCTTTACTGATAGATATTTTGTAAAAGGTTATAGAAGCAAATATGTTTATCTCACAGCAATCTATCCAAGCAATGTAAGGATTTTATTATGCGTTACGTAATTAGGGGTTTTTAGGGGCCAAAAGTCCAAAATTTTGATCACCCATATCTCAGAAAGGAAAAATATTTTGAAATGCAGTATAGAAGGAAAGATGCTCAAAATGATGTACTAAACAATATGCAACCTTCAAAATTTCGTTAAAGGGCCCCTATAAGGAGATAAGGGATCGACCCCTAAAGCGTTCTTTCCCATATATCTCAAAAACGGTAACGAATTTTTAAACACTTGTTGAACAAAATGTGTTTAGAATTAAATGACCTTTCATTTGATATCAAGAAAAAGGGGCTGGCCCCTCAAATTAGGGAACCAGAGGGCTCTAATGTTTTTTATCTGTAGCCCTTTACTGATAGATATTTTGTGAAAGGTTATAGAAGCGAATAT
The DNA here is from genome assembly GCA_020458035.1 of Magallana ariakensis. NCBI lineage: Eukaryota > Metazoa > Mollusca > Bivalvia > Ostreida > Ostreidae > Magallana > Magallana ariakensis. The sequence continues at coordinate 27,772,023 of CM035816.1, read as the reverse complement.
GTTGATCTCATAGTTATTTATCCAAGCAATGTGATGATTTTATCATGTATTACGTAATTAGCGGTTTTTAGGAGCCAAAAGTCCAAACTTTTGATTACCCATATCTCAGAAAGGAAAAATATTTTGAAATGCAGTATAGAAGGAAAGATGCTCAAAACGATGTACTTAACAACATGCAATCTTTAAAATTTCGTGAAACGGCCCCTATAAGGAGATAAGGGGCCGGCCCCTTAAATATTTTTTTCCCATATATCTCAAGAACTGTAATGATTTTCTAAACACTTGTTGAACAAAATGTGTTTAGAATTAAAGGACCTTTCATTTGATATCAAGAAAAAGGGACTGGCCCCTACAATTAGGGGACCAGAGGGCTCTAATTTTTTTTATATGTAGCCCTTTACTGATAGATATTTTGTGAAAGGTTATAGAAGCAAATATGTTGATCTCATAGTTATTTATCCAAGCAATGTAATGATTTTATCATGTGTTACGTAATTAGGGGTTTTCAGGGGCCAAAAGTCCAAAATTTTGATCACCCATATCTCAGAAAGGAAAAATATTTTGAAATGCAGTATAGAAGGAAAGATGTTTAAAATGATGTACTTAACAATATGCAACCTTCAAAATTTCGTTAAACGGCCCTATAAGGAGATAAGGGGTCGGCCCCTAAAACGTTCTTTGCCGTTTACATTAAAAATGGTAACGAATTTCTAAACACTTGCTGAACAAAATGCGTTTAGAGTTAAATGACCTTTCATTTGATATCAAGAAAAAGGGGCTGGCCCCTCACATTAGGGGACCAAAGAGCTCTAAATTTTTTTAATCTGTAGCAGTTTACTGAGAGATATTTTGTGAGGGTTATAAAAGCAAAATAAGGTACAATACTTTTATATATCCTAACAATATAATGATTTACTTGTCTAATTAGGGGTTTTTAGGGGCCAGAAGTAAAAAGTTTAATCGTTTCTATCTCAATTGGAACCAATCCTAGTATTTAAAAAAGCAACGTTAGAGAACTTATAAAAAGCGATGCAGAAAAGCATAAGTACTCCACTCCTTTTTACAGATCATGTTTTCTTGTCGAAAATCAAAGTCGATGATGTCATATCACCTTCTTAAAATCGGACGGAAGACCTCCTCGTTGCTCGCAACGAGATCGTGTCTAGTTATTCTTTTTTTCTTTTTCTGACTTTTTTGGAGCGTTATTTCTCAAAAACTGTTCAACCGATTTGCACGAAATTTTCAGGACTGGTAGAGCACTATCGGCGCTACATATTATAAAATTTTCAAATGATGACGTCACTTCCGGTTTCAGATATTTACGATTTTATAAATTTTTATGGGTCATTTTGTCCACGCATCAACTCCGAAACTTATCAAAATAGAAGCTTGAAACTTTCAAGGATTGTAGATAAATGTCTGAAGTTGTACCCCTATGCTTCCAATTATGAAAATTGCGCAAGGCCTCGAAGCTCGCCTGAACCTGAAAATTAGCACCACATTTTTTCACATTTTTTCACATTTTCTGTAATATCTTTTGATGTATAAATATTTTATTTAAACATGTAAAGCAAAAGTTGTTTCAATTTCTACAGGCTTTTATTTGATATCAAGAAAAAGGGGCTGGCCCCTCAAATTAGGGGCCAAAAGGGCTCTAAAGTCTTTATGCAATAAGTTTTTACTAAGCAATAATTTGTTATCTATTACAGAAGCAAAAATGTTTATTGTATAGCTGTTTATCTACACAGTACCATACCTAAGTCATATGTTACGTAATTAGGGGTTTCAAGGGGCAAGAAGTCCAAAACTTTGATCATTAATATCTAGAAAAGGGTAAATATTTTGAAAAGCATTGCAGAACAAAAAATGCTAAGAATGATGTTCTCAACAATATACTACCTAACAATTTTCTGTTGGTGGCCCCGGTAAGGAGTTGAAGGGTCGACCCCTAAAACACAGTTGTTCGTATATCTTTTGAACGGTCAACAATTCCTGAACACTTGTTGAACAAAATGTGTTTATGTTTACGAGAACTTTAATTTGATATCAAGAAAAAGGGGCTGGCCCCTTAAATAAGGGGCCGAGCGGGCTCTAAAGTCTTTTTATAATAACTCTTTACTGAAAAATAATTTGTTATTAATTATAGAAGCAATAATGTTCATTGTACAGCTGTTTATCTACACAGTACCATACCTTAGTCATATGTTAGGTAATTAGGGTTTCAAGGGGGCAGAAGTCCAAAACTTTGATCATTAATATCTAGAAAAGGAGAAATATTTTGAAAAGCATTGTATAAGAAAAACTGCTTAAAATGATGTTCTCAACAATATGTAACCTAAAAATTTTCTGCTGGGGCCCCGGTAAGGCGTTGAAGGGTAGGCCCCTAGAACACAGTTGCTCGGATACCTCTAGAACAGTTAACAAGTCGTGAACACTTGTTGAACAAAATATGTTTATATTTGCAAGACGTTTCATTTAATATCAAGAAAAAGGGGCTGGCCCCTCAAAATCTTCAAAATCCTTTTAAAATAACTTTCTTTTTAGCGATAATTTGTTATAAATCATAAAAGCAAACAAAAGAGCTTGTTAAACTTAATTAAAAACTGAAATCCGTTTTAAAATCGGACGATGCATTACAGAGATATAGGAGTTTAAAAATTGCTTTTTTCTGGAAATTTTTATTCCACATTCTTAGTTATAACAAGTAATAGCTTTCCAAAAAGCTTGCCTGACTAAACATATTTATTTCATTGCAAGAACATGGTTCTATGAATTTTAATCTGTCTTTGATTTGTAGTTTGTTCTTCTCGCAGTCTTCCAAATGCGCATCTCTAAAGTTGGACTGTTTCAAATTATCTTTACTAAGGGGGGTTTTTACTTTAAATGAATTTTACATATTATTTATTTTGAACCTAAAATATTTTGCGTACATGTAATTTTCTCTTAAAACTTTATTTGCCGCCAACAAAATAAAAATATAGCAATTAAAACTTAATTACGAACACAATACAATTGTTAGAATAATGCTTAGCTTCCCATCATGGATTATTCCACTGTAGTGGCGCGTAAAATTATGGACTGCTCCTAAGATTTTGACAATATGGGTGCATTCCATAATACCCATATCTGTGGAGTCAATAAAACTCATTTTTGGCATTTGTTTAGTAATAACTTTAATTACTTGTTATATATTAATTTTACTTTAGTTTAGCAAGAATCAATCGATAACTATGCACTAATTATTTACATTGAGTAAAACACGGAAGTAACACCCCTTTTACAATGAATGAAATCCCTCAAAGCACAGAAAACGACCATGTCGCTTCGTTTCTCTAGATGTTAAGCTAACGTAACAATACTTAGTAAATACTTTAATACAAACTGGCAATTTTGTTTAGAAATGATAACCGAACACAATTATAGTTTACATTCTACCGTGTAATATTATAATCATTAGGTACGACTTGTAAAAAATTGCGATGCCCCCCCCCCCCCTCATTCACCGTTCAAATGTAGGGGCCTTTCTATTGGATTGCACACGTGTACAGTGAACTTGCTCAATGTTGCTTTTTACATCCAATACAAGTTTGTTTTTCATTTAAACAAAATAAATAAATAAATATATCAACCGATGCATGTTTAATGTGCCGGCCTTTAATTGCCTCGTTAGGTAATAACTCGTTGTGATGACACCCCCTCCATCTCTACCGTTCAAACAGTGCTATCTATTTTTAAGCATGACAAGGAAGCTAAGAAATTCAGCCAGCGGAATTTTACTTATAGGGCAAAAGTGAATACACAATCTTTTAAAATACCAGGTAAATAGTTTCCAGGACAATATAATAATATGCGGGTGCACATTTAGTTTGCAGCCTTATTTTTATGGCTGTACATGTAGATGACGAGATAAGCGTGTAGCGGTGTACATGCAATGTATGACTGCACACCTTCTTAATACTTATAGTTGTAATTTTGTTGACATAGCTCTCTGATTTTTATGGTTTGGTGGCAAACTACTTCCAATATATTTACTTTTCAATCTCACTAAGAGAGTTGGCAAGATATACGCGGACTCCAGACTGTTGCTGCAGACGATTCCCAATGACAGTCTTCCAATACATTGATGCGCAGTTTGACCTAGAAACTGTCCGGTTTCATAACGTCTTCGAATATTTCTAACACGAACTGTCTAATTTCTTCCCAGAATTCCAATTTACGCAAGCGCAATTGAAGTTTCATCCTAGCCCGAATTACACACGTGCACAGTGAACCTCTTTTTTGATTTAAGCACTTGCTCACTATTGCTTAATTGTTACATCCATTATAACGTTTTCGTTAACTGCGAATTTGAAAGTCGTCACATTATTAATATGCATTGATAAATCTTTTTTCAATGAAAAATGATATTGCTAGCTTCCATTGTTGACTGCACTGTTTCGGATGTTGTAACTTTTAAACCTTAGATATGCCTGACGTCATGACATCAGGCAAAAAATAGTGTTATGTTCAAAGTGAAATTAACTCGTACCTACAATAATTGGATAATTGTTAAATCGTACTTAAACACATTCGGATTTGTATTTGCCAAGACGTTCTTAAAATCGATATGCTTTTGTTAATTCGTACTCAGAATAATTCGGATTTTGTTAACTCGTACCAAGAATAATTGGATTTTTTCTTTTTGTTTTAGTTACTTATGTTTATTGGTTCAGAACTCTGCTTCTTAGAGGAACTTCTAGCTTTACTTTCGACATTAACGGAAGACCCATTTGTTGCTTTGCAACGAGCTTTGCTCTAGTTAGGGTCTTCCGTTTCCGACGGAAGACCCTCTTGTTTTTCTACTGTTTCTTTCTATTATTATTATTAAGGTCTTCCGTTTCCAACGGAAGACCTTACTGTTTTTCTACTGTTTCTCATTCTTCTATATTATTATTAGGGTCTTCCGTTTCCAACGGAAGACCCTATTGTTATTCTACGGTTTCTTTTTCTTTATTAGGGTCTTCCGTTTCCAACGGAAGACCCTCTTGTTATTCTACGGTTTCTTTTTATTATTATTAGGGTCTTCCGTTTCCAACGGAAGACCCTTTTGTTATTCTTCGGTTTCTTTTTATTATTATTATACTTTTTCTTTTTTTCTGACTCCTTTTCGGCTTCATAACTTAAAAAGTCTTCAATCAATTTCAATGAAACTTTCAGCGATTGTTGCAAGTCAGCGTCCCTCAAAGATGTTAAAGCTTCAATGACAACGTCACTTCCGTTTTGACGTTACGTCATTTTAAAAATTTTAAAAAAGTCATTTTGTCCGGGGCATTTCTCAAAAACGCTTTAAGATAGAATCTTGAAATTTTCCGTGGTTATGAATTTGTCAATTTACCTGTGCAATAAGGCTGGAAATGGAAATCCGTAACTTCCGGTCGCAACCGGAAGTGATTCAAATTTTTCGAAAATTTGAATTTTTTAATCAAATTAAAAATGTAAACGTGTTTTGTAGAGCTTATAAAGCTGAATCTAACACATAAAGCCGTTTTAAAATCAGACAATGCATTACAGAGATATTTGGGTTTAAAAATTGGGTTTTCCGGAAATTTTGATTCCGCATTCTGGGTTAAGGAAATAGTATTAAGTTCAAAGTTAAATTAACTCGTACCTAAAATAATTCGAAATTTGTTAAGTCGTACTTCAACACATTCGGAATTGTTTTGGTCAAGTCGTTCTTGAAATCGTTAGAGTTTTTGTTAAGTCGTACTTACATTCATTTGGATTTTGTTAAGTCTTACCAAGAATGATTCGATTTTAAAAAAATTTTAAAGTTACTTTTGTTATTAGTTTAAGAACTCTGCTTCTTAAAGGAACTTCGAGCTTTACTTTCGACATTAACGGAAGACCCACTCGTTGCTTTGCAACGAGCTTTGCTCTAGTTTTATATTATTTTTCCTCTGACATTTTTCGAGAGCTATAACTCAAAAACTATTTGGTCGATTTTCACCAAATTTACAGGACTGATAGAACATAAAACGTGCTTGCGATTATAAAATTTTGAGCTGTTGACGTCACTTCCGGTTTGAGATTTTGAAGATTTTGTGAATTTTTAAGGACCATTTTGTCCACGTAACTCCTCCGAAACTAAGGGGTATAGAAACGTGAAACTTTCAGGAATATGTAGATGGATGTCTGTAGATGATCCTCTGTATTTGACATTGTGGAAAATGCGCACGGCGCCGAAGCTCGCCCGAGGTCGAAAATTAGCACCAAAATTTTTGGCAGAATTTTAACACGTTTTGCAAAATATCTTTTAACCTGTACATAATTTGTTAAAACATGAAATGCAAAAGTTGTTAAGATTTACATGAGCTTTTGTTTTGTTTTAATAAAAAGGGGCTGGCCCCTTTAATTAGGGGCCAGGAGGGCTCTAAAGTCTTTTAATTTTAACTCTTTATTGAGCAATAATTTGTCATTAATTATAGAAGCAAAAATGTTCATTGTACAGTTGTTTATCTACACATTACCTTATTTTAAACATTTGTTACGTAATTAGGGGTTTCAAGGGGCCAGAAGACCAAAACTTTGATCATTAATATCTTGAAAAGGAGAAATATTTTGAAAGACAATGTTGAATAAAAGTTGCTTAAAATAATGTTCTTAAGAACATGGGACCTTAAAATTTATGGTTTTTGGCCCCAGTAAGGAGTTGAAGGGTCGGCCCCTAAAACATAGTTGTTCAGATATCTCCAAATCGGTCAACAATTTCTGAACACTTATTAAACAAAATATGTTTATATTAATGAGATCTTTTATTTAATATCAAGAAAAAGGGGCTGGCCCCTCAAATTAGGGGCCAAGAGCGCTCTAAAGTCTTTTTATTATAACTCTTTACTGAAAAATAATTTGTTATTAATAATAGAAGCAGAAATGTTCATTGTACAGCTGTTCATCTATACAGAACCATACCAAAGTCATATGTTACGTAATTAGGGGTTTCAAGGGGCCAGAAGTCCAAAACTTTGATCATTATTATCTTGAAAAGGAGAAATATTTTGAAAAGCATTGTAAAACAAAAGTTGCTCAAAATAATGTATTTAACAATGTGATACCTAAATATTTTTCGTTGGTGGCCCCAGTAAGGAGTTGAAGGGTCGGCCCCTAAAACACAGTTGTTCAGATATCTCTATAACGGTTAACAATTCGTGAACACTTGTTGAAAAAAATATGTTTATATTTGCGAGACCTTTCATTTGATATCAAGAAAAAGGGGCTGACCCCTCAAATTAGGGGCCGGGAGGGCTACAAAGTCTTTATAGTTACCTTTTTCAAAGCGATAATTTGTTATTAATCATAAAAGCAAAACCAAGAGCTTATTAAGCTTAATTTAAAACTGAAATCCGTTTTAAAATCGGCCGATGCATTACAGAGATATTGGTGTTTAAAAATTGACTTTTCCGGAAATTTTGATTCCACATTCTTGGTAAAGAAAATAGTGTTATGTTCAAAGTTAAATTAACTCGTACCTAAAATAATTCGATAATTGTTAAATCGTACTTAAACACATTCGGATTTGTATTTGCTAAGTGGTTCTTGAAATTGATAATGTTTTTGTTAATTCGTACTTAGAATCATTCGGATTTTGTGAATTCGTACCAAAAATAATTCGATTTTTTTTTTATTTAGTTATGTTTATTGGTTTAAGAACTCTGCTTCTTAGAGAAACTTTTAGCTTTACTTTCGACATAAACGGAAGACCCACTCGTTGCTTTGCAACGAGCTTTACTCTAGTTATTCTTTTTTTTCTTTTTCTGACTTTTTTGGAGCGTTATTCCTCAAAAACTATTCAACCGATTTACAAGAAATTTTCAGGACTGATAGAGGATCATCGGCGCTACAAATTATTAAATTTCCGAATGATGACGTCACTTCCGGTCTCAGATATTGACGATTTTGTAAAATTTTAAGGGTCATTTTGTCCACGCATCTCCTCCGAAACCAATCAAGATAGAAGCTTTAAATTTTTACAGGATTGTAGATAAATGTTTGAAGTTGTACCCCCCTGCTTCCAGTTATTAAAATTGCGCAAGGCCTCGAAGCTCGCCTGAACCTGAAAATTAGGACCAAATTTTTTCACAAAATTTTCGAACATTTTCTGTAATATCTTTTGATGTATAAATATTTTGTTAAAACATGTAATGCAAAAGTTGTTTCAATTTCCACGGGCTTTCATTTGATATCAAGAAAAAAGGGCTGGCCCCTCAAATAAGGGGCCAAGAGGGCTCTAAAGTCTTTTTGCAATAACTCTTTACTGAACAATAATTAGTTATCAATTATAGAAGCAAAAATGTTTATTGTACAGCTGTTTATCTATACAGTACCATACCTTAATCATATGTTACGTAATTAGGGGTTTTAAGGGGCAAGAAGTCCAAAACTTTGATCATTAATATCTAGAAAAGGAGAAATATTTTGAAAAGCATTGTAGAACAAAAAATGCTTAAAATAATGTTCTCAACAATATGCTACCTAATAAAAATTTGTTGGTGGCCCCAGTAAGGAGTTAAAGGGTCGCCCCTAAAACACATTAGTTCAGATATCTCTAGAACGGTCAACAATTCCTGAACACTTGTTGAACAAAATATGTTTATATTTGCGAGATCTTTCATTTGATATCAAGAAAAAGGGCTGGCCCCTTAAATTAGGGGCCAAATGGGCTCTTAAATCTATTAATAATAACTTTTTACTGAAAAATAATTTGTTATATATTATAGAAGCAAAAATATTCTTTGTACAGTTATTTATCTATACAGTACCATACCTAAGTCATATGTTACGTAATTAGGGGTTTCAAGGGGCCAGAAGTCCAAAACTCTGATCATTAATATCTAGAAAAGGAGAAATATTTTGAAAAGCATTGTAGAAGAAAAGTTGCTCAAAATAATGTTTTTAATAATATAATACCTAAACCTTTTTTTTGGTGGCCCCATTAAGGAGTTTAAGGGTCGGCCCCTAAAACACAGTTGTTCAGATATCTCTAGAACGGTTAACAATTCGTGAACAGTTGTTGAACAAAATATGTTTATATTTGCAAGACCTTTCATTTGATATCAAGAACAAGGGGCTGGCCCCTCAAATTAGAGGCCAGGAGGGCTACAAAGTCTTTTAATAATAACTATTTACTGAAAAATAATTTGTTATATATTATTGAAGCAAAAATGTTCAACTTATTAGGCTTAATTTAAATCTGAAATCCGTTTTAAAATCGGACGATGCATTACAGAGATATAGGGGTTTAAATATTGATTTTTCCGGAAATTTTGATTCCACATTCTTGGTTAAGAAAATAGTGTTATGTTCAAAGTTAAATTAACTCGTACCTAGAATTATTCGATATTTGTTAAGTCGTTCTTAAACACATTCGGATTTTTTTTGTCAAGTCGTTCTTGAAATCGGTAAGATTTTTGTTAATTCGTACTTAAAGTCATTCGGATTTTGTAAAGTCGTACCAAGAATTATTCGATTTTTTTTATATCTTTTTGTTTTAAAAATCCTGGTATTGGTTTTAGAGCTCTGCTTCTTACAGGAGCATCTAGCTTTTCTTTCGACATTAACGGAAGACCCACTCGTTGCTTTGCAACGAGCTTTGCTCTAGTTATTCTTAATATTCTTTTTCTGTCTTCTTTAAAGCTTTATTTCTCGAAAACTATTCATCCGATTTGCACCAAATTTTCATGACTTATACAGCATCGGAGGGGACAAATGTATTTAGTTACATTTTTTGATGACGTCACTTCCGGTTTAAGATATTGACGATTTAATGAAATTTTAAGGGTCATTTTGTCCACGCAACTCCTCTGAAACTATTCACGATAGAAAGTTGAAATTTTCAGGGATTGTAGATGAAAGTCTGTAGATGTACCGCATTGTTTTATAATATGGATAATACGCAAGGCGTTGAAGCTCGCCTGAGGTCGAAAATTGACACCAATTTTTTTACAAAAATTTTGCACATTTTCTGTAATATTTTTAAACCTGTAAATATTTTGTTAAAACATGTAATGTAAAAGTTGTTTCTATTTCCACGGGCTTTCATTTGATATCAAGAAAAAGGGACTGGCCCCTCAAATTAGGGGCCAAGAGGGCTCTAAAGTCTTTTTGCAATAACTCTTTACTGAACAATAATTTGTTATCAAGTATAGAAGCAAAAATGTTCATTGTACAGCTTTTTATCTATACAGTACCATACCTAAGTCATATATTACGTAATTAGGGGTTTCAAGGGGCCAGAAGTCCAAAACTTTGATCATTAATATCTAGAAAAGGAGAAATATTTTGAAAAGCAATGTTGAACAGAAGTTGCTTAATATACTGTTCTCAACAATACGCTAACTAATTTTTTTTTTGTTGGTACCCCGGTAAGGTGTTTAAGGGTCGGCCCCTAAAACACAGTTGTTCAGATATCTTGATAATCGGTCAACAATTTGTGAACACTTGTTGAACAAAATGTGTTTATATTTACGAGTCCTTTCATTTGATATCAAGAAAAAGGGGCTGGTCCCTCAAATTAGGGGCCAAAAGGGCTCTAAAGTCTTTTTACAATAACTCTCTACTGAAAAATAATTTGTTATTAATTATCGAAGCAAAAATGTTCATTGTACAAATGTTTATCTATTCAGTACTATACCTAAGTCATATGTTACGTAATTAGGGGTTTCAAGGGGCCAGAAGTCCAAAACTCTGATCATTAATATCTTAAAAAGGAGAAATATTTTGAAAAGCATTGTAGAAGAAAAGTTGCTCAAAATAATGTTCTCAACAATATGATACCTAAAAGTTTTAATTGGTGGTCCCAGTAAGGTGTTTAAGAGTCGGCCGCTAAATCAAAGTTGTTCAGATATCTTTAGAAAGGTCAACAATTTGTGAACACTTGCTGAACAAAATATGTTTATATTTGTGAGACCCTTTCTTTGATATCAAGAAAAAGGGACTGACCCCTCAAATCCGGGGCCAAAAGGGCTTCAAAGTCTTTTTATAATAACTTTTTTTTAACGATAATTTGTTATTAATCATACGAGCAAAAAATAAAAGCTTATTAAGCTTAATTTAAAGCTGAACTCCGTTTTAAAATCTGACGATGCATTACAGAGATATTGGGGTTTAAATATTGATCTTTCCGGAAATTTTGATTCCACATTCTTGGTTAAGAAAATAGTGTTATGTTCAAAGTTAAATTAACTCGTACCTAAAATCACTCGATAATTGTTAAATCGTATTCAAACACATTCGGATTTGTTTTTGCAAGGTCGTTCTTGAAATTGATAAGGTTTTTGTTAATTCGATTTTTATTTGCAAAGTCGTTCTTGATATTGATAAGGTTTTTGTTAATTCGTACTTAGAATCATTCGGATTTTGTTAACTCGTACCAAGAATAATTCGAGTTTTTTTTTTTAGTTTTTCATGTATATTGGTTTAAGAATTCTGCTTCTTACAGGAACTACTAGCTTTACTTTCGACATTAACGGAAGACCCACTCGTTGCTTTGCAACGAGCTTTGCTCTAGTTATTATTCTTCTTGGTAGACACCCTTAATTTCTCGGCCATTTCTTTATCGATTTTAATGATTTTTACAGGGATGATGTCTTAGGTGAATGTCTCTTTGCATCCCACTTTCTGTCTGAAAATTCACTTCCGCTTTTGAATTATCTCCCTTTTTCGTGTTTTTTGGATCATGATTTTGTTCACGCGTGTTCTCAAAAACCGTTATAGTTAGAGACTTGAAATTTTTATGCAAGATAGAGTGGTTATGGTAGATTTGCATGCTTGTTTTAGATTTCACCAGAAGGCATTGTGCTTGAAGCTCGCCTGGACCTGAAAATGTTGATGTTAACTTTTTTTGACAATTTTGGGGAAATTTGAGACTTGATCACGAATATCTTTTTTGTAATAAATATTTTGTTATCATATATAGAACAATAAAAGTTTATATATACAAGAGCTTTCATCTGACACCAAGAAAAAGGGGCTGGCCCCTCATATTAGGGGCCCAGAAGGGTCTAAAGTCAATTATCTGTATCTCTTTAATAAGAAATATTTTATAATGTGTTATAGAAGCAAAATTGTTTATCTTCTCGTTAGTTATCTATACATGATTAAAAATTGCTGATATGTTACATAATTAGGGGTTTTAAGGGGCTAGAAGTCCAATATTTTGATCATTTATATCTTAAAAAGGAGAAATATTTTGAAAAGCATCATAGAAGAAAAGATGCTCAGAATAATGTTTGTAATGATATGTAACAACCAAAAATTCGTAAAATGGCCCCTATAAAGAGATAAGGGGTCGGCCCCTAAAACAATCTTTTTCAAATATCTCAAGAACGGTAACGAATTTCTTATCACTTAATGAACAAAATGTGTTTAGATTAAAAATACCTTTTAACTGACACCAAGAAAAAGGGGCTGGACCCTCAAATTAGGGGCCCAGAAGGGTCTAAAGCCAATAATCTGTATCTCTTTTATAAGAAATATTTTGTAATGTTTTATAGAAGCAAAATTGTTTATCTTCTCGTTAGTTATATATACATGATTAAAAATTGCTGATATGTTACATAATTAGGGGTTTTAAGGGGCTAGAAGTCCAATATTTTGATCATTTATATCTTAAAAAGGAGAAATATTTTGAAAAGCATCATATTAGAAAAGATGCTCAGAATAATGTTTGTAATGATATGTAACAACCAAAAATTCGTAAAATGGCCCCTATAAGGAGATAAGGGGTCGGCCCCTAAAACAATCTTTTTCAAATATCTCAAGAACGGTAACGAATTTCTTATCACTTAATGAACAAAATGTGTTTAGATTAAAAATACCTTTTAACTGACACCAAGAAAAAGGGGCTGGCCCCTCAAATTAGGGGCCCAGAAGGGTCTAAGTCAATTATCTGTATCTCTTTAATAAGAAATATTTTGTAATGTTTTATAGAAGCAAAATTGTTTATCTTCTCGTTAGTTATCTATACATGATTAAAAATTGCTGATATGTTACATAATTAGGGGTTTTAAGGGGCTAGAAGTCCAATATTGTGTTCATTTATATCTTAAAAAGGAGAAATATTTTGAAAAGCATCATAGAAGAAAAGATGCTCAGAATAATGTTTGTAATGATATGTAACAAACAGAAATTTGTAAAATGGCCCCTATAAGGAGAAAAGGGGTCGGCCCCTAAAACAATCTTTTTCAAATATCTCAAGAACGGTAACGAATTTCTTAACACTTAATGAACAACATGTCTTTAGATTAAAAATACCTTTCAACTGACACCAAGAAAAAGGGGCTGGCCCCTCAAATTAGGGGCCCAGAAGGGTCTAAAGTCAATTATCTGTATCTCTTTAATAAGAAATATTTTGTAATGTGTTATAGAAGCAAAATTGTTTATCTTTTTGTTATTTATCTATACATGGTTAAAAATTGTTGATATGATACATAATTAGGGGTTTTAAGGGGCTAGAAGTCCAATATTTTGATCATTTATATCTTAAAAAGGAGAAATAATTTGAAAAGCATTATATAAGAAAAGATGCTCAGAATAATGTTCGTAATGATATGTATTAACCAAAGTTTCGTTAAATGGCCCCTATAAGGAGATAAGGGGTCGGCCCCTAAAACAATCTTTTTCAAATATCTCAAGAAATTTAACGAATTTCTAAACACTTAATGAACAAAATGTGTTTAGATTAAAAATAACTTTCATTTCATATCAAGAAAAAGGGGCAGGCCCCTCAAATTAGGGGCCAAAGGATTTTAAAGGGCAAGAAGTACAATTCTTAGATCTTTATATCTTTAAAAGGACAAATATTTTGAGAAGCATTATAGAAGAGACGATACTAGGAATGATGTACTCAACAATATTTCACCAACAAAATTTCGTTAAAAAGCCCCTATAAGGAGATAGGGGTCGGCCCCTAAAAAACCCCAAAATATCTCAAAAACGGTAACGAATTTCTAATCTCTTGTTAAACAAAATGTTATTGATATTGAAATACCTTAATTTCTTTTAATATCAAGAAAAAAAGGGATGATCCTTTAAATTAGGGGCCAAGAGATATCTAAATGTTTCCAACGAAAGTTCTTAAACATGAATCTGAAAGAAAAAAGCTTCTGGCCTTTTCAATGAAATATCACTTTTTTCTATTTCTTTATCATGTTTACCTTATAAATAGCAAACGCTAGATCATTCATGTATCTCAACTATAAAACCGGACGGAAGACCTCCTCGTTGCTCGCAACGAGATCGTGTCTAGTTATTCTTAATATTCTTTTTCTGCCTTCTTTAAAGCTTTATTTCTCGAAAAATATTCACTCGATTTGCACCAAATTTTCAGGACTTATAGAGCATCCGAGGGGATAAATGTTTTCAGTTAATTTTTTTGATGACGTCACTTCCGGTTTAAGATATTGACGATTTAATGAAATTTTAAGGGTCATTTTGTCCACGCAACTCCTCTGAAACTATTCACGATAGAAAGTTGAAATTTTCAGGGATTGTAGATAAAAGTCTGTAGTATACCGCATAGTTTTAAAATATGGAAAATACGCAAGGCGTTGAAGCTCGCCTGAGGTCGAAAATTGGCACCAATTTTTTTAACGAAAATTTTGCACATTTTCTGAAATATTTTTAAAACTGTAAATATTTTGTTAAAACATGTAATGCAAAAGTTGTTTCAATTTCCACGGGGTTTCATTTGGTATCAAGAAAAAGGGGCTGGCCCCTCCAATTAGGGGCCAAGAGGGCTCTAAAGTCTTTTTGCAATAACTCTTTTCAGAACAATAATTTGTTATGAATTATAGAAGCAAAAATGTTTATTGTACAGCTGTTTATCTATACAATATCATACCCAAGTCATATGTTACGTAATTAGGGGTTTCAAGGGGCCAGAAGTCCACAACTTTGATTAATATCTGGAAAAGAAGAAATATTTTGAAAAGCATTATAGAAGGAAAGTTGCTCAAAATAATGTTTTTAACAATATGATGCCTAAAAATTTTTTGTTGGTGGCCCCATTAAGGAGTTTAAGGGTCGGCCCCTAAAACACATTTGTTCAGATATCTCTAGAACGGTTAACAATTCGTGAACAGTTGTTGAACAAAATATGTTTATATTTGCAAGACCTCTCATTCGATATCAAGAAAAAGGGGCTGGCCCCTCAAATTAGGGACCAGGAGGGCTACAAAGTATTTTTATAATAACTATTTACTGAAAAATAATTTGTTATATATTATTGAAGCAAAAATGTTCAACTTATTAAACTTAATTTAAATCTGAAATCCGTTTTAAAATCGTACGATGCATTACAGAGATATAGGGGTTTAAAAATTGATTTTTCCGGAAATTTTGATTCCACATTCTTGGTTAAGAAAATAGTGTTATGTTCAAAGTGAAATTAACTCGTACCTAGAATGATTCAATATTTGTTATGTCATTCTTAAACACATTCGGATTTTTTTGTCAAGTCGTTCTTGAAATGGTTAAGGTTTTTGTTAATTCGTACTTAAAGTCATTCGGACTTTGTTAAGTCGTACCAAGAATATTCGATTTTTTATATCTTTTGTTTTAAAACTCCTGGTATTGGTTTTAAAGCTCTGCTTCTTACAGGAACATCTAGCTTTTCTTTCGACATTAACGGAAGACCCACTCGTTGCTTTGCAACGAGCTTTGCTCTAGTTTTATATTATTATTTTTCCTCTGACATTTTTCGAGCGCTATAACTCAAAAACTATTTGGACGATTTTCACCAAATTTACAGGACTGATAAAGCATTTAACGTGCTTGCTTAGATAAAATTTTAAGCTGATGACGTCACTTCCGGTTTGAGATTTTAAAGATTTTGTGAATTTTTAAGGAGCATTTTGTCCACGTAACTCCTCTGATAGTAATGGTAATAAAAACGTGAAACTTTCAGGAATATGTAGATGGATGTCTGTAGATGATCCTCTGTATTTGACATTGTGGAAAATGCGCAAGGCGCCGAAGCTCGCCCGAGGTCGAAAATAAGCACCAACATTTTTGGCAAAATTTTAACACGTTTTGTAAAATATCTTTTAACCTGTAAATAATTTGTTAAAACATGTAATGCAAAAGTTGTTTCAATTTCCAAAAGCTTCCCTTTGATATCAAGAAAAAGGGAATGGCCCCTCAAATTAGGGGCCAAGAGGGCTCTAAAGTCTTTTTGCAATAACTCTTTACTGAACAATAATTTGTTATCATTTATAGAAGCAAAAATGTTTATTGTACAGCTGTTTATCTATACAGTACCACACCTTAATCATATGTTACGTAATTAGGGGTTTCAAAGGGCCAGAAGTCTAAAACTTTGATCATCAATATTTAGAAAAGGAGAAATATTTTAAAAAGCATTGTAGAACAAAAAATGCTTACGATAATGTTCTCAACAATATGCTACCTAAAAAAATTTGTTGGTGGCCCTAGTAAGGAGTTTAAGGGTCGGCCCCTAAAACACATTAGTTCAGATATCTTTAAAACGGTTAACAATTCCTGAACACTTGTTGAACAAATTGTGTTTTTTATTACGAGACATTTTATTTGACATAAAAAACGGGCTGACCCCTTAAATTAGGGTCTAAGAGGGCTCTTAAGTCTATTTATAATAACTTTTACTGAAAAATAATTTGTTATATATTATAGAAGCAAAAATATTCATTGTACAGCTATTTATCTATACAGTACCATACCTTAATCATTTGTTATGTAATTTGGGGTTTCAAGGGTCCAGAAGTCCAAAACTTTGATCAATTATATCTAGGAAAGGAGAAATATTTTGAAAAGCATTGTAGAAGAAAAGTTGCTCAAAATAATGTTCTTAACAATATGATACCTAAAAAAATTGTGTTGGTGGCCCCGGTAAGGAGTTTAAGGGTCGGCCCCTAAAACGCAGTTGTTCAGGTATCCCTAGAACGGTTAACAATTCGTGAACACTTGTTGAACAAAATATGTTTATAATTGCGAGACCTTTTATTTGATATCAAGAAAAAGAGGTGACCCCTCAAATTAGGGTCCAGGAGAGCTACAAAGTCTTAAAATAATATTTTTTTTGAGCGAAAATTTGTTATAAATCATAAAAGCCAAAATAAGAGTTTATTAAGCTTAATTTAAATCTGAAATCCGTTTTTAAATCAGATGATGCATTACAGAGATATTTGGGTTCAAAAATTGATTTTTCCGGAAAATTTGATTCGACAATCTTTGTTAAGAAAATAGTGTTATGTTCAAAGTTAAAATAACTCGTACTTAAAATAATTCGATATTTGTTAAATCGTACTTCGGGTTTGTTTTTTGCTAAGTCGATCTTAAAATCGATAAGGTTTTGTTAATTCGTACTCAGAATCATTCGGATTTTGTTAACTCGTACCAAGAATAATTCGATTTTTTTCTTTTTGCTTTAGTTACTCATGTTTATTGGTTTAAGAACTCTGCTTCTTAGAGGAACTTCTAGATTAACTTTCGACATTAACGGAAGACCCACTCGTTGCTTTGCAACGAGCTTTGCTCTAGTTATTTTAATATTTGTTTTGCTTACTGATGCGTTGATGTTTGAAAATCAGTCAACGCTGCATTTTTTCAAAATGACACATAGTCATAAAATTGAATGAAAAAAGAAATAAAGAAATTAGAAAAAAATTTTGTAAATAAGAAATTATAGAGTTTACAATGTTCTCACAATTAATGCATAGTATAACTCTAACAATGCATGCCAAGAAAAATCGGGTAAACTTATTTATTTTCATAAAAAATGGTAGTTTTTATGATAACAAAAATCATTGTGATATTATAATTCATTAAAGAAATTGAGTAAAATTCAAAGAAATCACAATTTTTCAAATTTAAACGAATCATATTAAATTGCAAAGGTATGCTTCTTTTCTTGGCTATATTAATTGCCATATTTTAATACTTCAGCTACATGTGTAAATGTCATTTTAGGTATTGAACAAAAATCAGTTAAGGTGGCTGGATGGTCAACAAGTTAACCATTAAATCTGCCTAAATTTAAAAATATGATATGTTTAGCTACAAAACATTATTAAGTAAAGAAAAAATCTATATATTTCACCTTTTAAATTTGAGCATTTTCATATATTCTGATATAGAGCTCTTCTTCTAAAGGAGATCAATACACTTTTAAAATGGCCACAACCATCGAGCCTTCTTAAGGATATTTTTTTTGCAATGAGGTCTGGATAAAAACTTTAAGGATATTGAGAATAAATAAATTCAATATGCGTGTAATAATGAATTAAGTATTCTAGATTTTTATTTTATATTAATTAACACAGCAATTCAACACTACAATAGAATAAAAACTGCATAAATAATGATAAAATTACAACAAAATTGAAATCTAAAAAAAAAAGCTCAATTTCATGCTTTGCAAGACAAAAGACTTAAAATCAGTTGATCACAAATCAATAGTCGAGATGCCAGATTCCTCATTTGCTGAGCCGATAGGAGTGATGGTCAAAATCCTGCTGCTTCTTTCATCCTCTGAGTCGGACTGTATATGAATCGATTCTTCATCTAGCGATAGGATTCGAAGAGTGTTCGGGGAATACCTACCAACATTTCCAGAAGTAAAAAAGGCATCGCTGGGGGATAATGACCTTGGAGTCGTTGGGGGACTCAAGCCTGTATCTTCGTATCTTCGTGAGTCAACAGGTGAACGAGACCTTGGGCTTGTAGGAGGACTCAAGCCTGTATCTGCGTATTTTCGTCTTCCAATATGTATATTGTTGATGTGATGTAGTTCCATAGACCCAAACTGAGTGTCAACAGGTGAAAGGGATTTGTTGCGGTGCAATTCCATATATCCAATACGCGTGTCAACAGGTGCCGGCGACCTTAGGGTAAATGGAGAATTCAAACCTGTATCTGCCTGTCTTCGTCTTTCGTGATGTGTATTGTTAAGGTTGTGCAATTCCATAGATTCGTGCATAGTGTCTGGTGAACCTGATCCAAGATTTTCTTGATCAAAGCATAAACCTGATGGGGAAACAGTCCTTGTTGTTGTCGATTGACTCAAGACTGTTTCAACGGATCCGCGTCTTTCTGAGTTAACGGTTTGAAAACGTGACTTGAAAACTGGGCGATTTTCTAAGGAAGGGTCAATGGTAGTACTGTCAACATAATTGGGATTGTCGAGGTTTTGATGGTCTATTTCTCTGTTGACGTCGTTACAGTCATACACGTGATATTCAAAATGAAGTTTTGGCGAATGAACGTTAGAATCATCAATACTGTGTAAATTGCTTGGTTCGAATTCTTTGTTAGGCAGATGTTCAGAACGGTGCCTAAAATACGGAGCACGCGGAGCATCATTTCTCACTATGTCTCTGCAACACAAAAAGATTAAATTTTATGTTTATTTATTAGTTAAAACTTTTGCTCATGTACTTGCTCTTGTATAAGCCAGTCAAATATGATCTAGGGGTTTTTATGACATAAAACTTAAAAAAAATTCAAATTTGAAATAGTCTCGCTCTGCCGACGTTCTACAATTATTTCTGATATAATTCTGCAATAATGTATGATTATTTGTGTGGACTGGGGACTGGGTTCTTAATTTAAGGGTCCCTCACAGCAAGCGAGTTCTCCTATCAAACACCGTAGTCCCAAAAAACTAATCAACCACGCATGGCCGTGTAATATAAGGACATGACACCCAGTTCAAAATGCGTATTTATTATGTTTAGTTATGTTGATTGCTATAGAAAATAATCTTAAAACTAAATGAAAAATACTCACGGATAATCGATAGTATCACTGAAATGCAGAAACAAAGATTTTAAAATAGAGCCATGGAGTGATATCCATGTGCCGACATTAACACAACAGGTTTGAAATAGAATAAGCATTCATAATTATTTTGGACAATACTTACAAAATGTTCGTTGTCTTTGCTTGGGTGTCACTATCACTACAAAAAAAATTTAGAATAATACATTAACAGTACTCTGTAAACTTTGTAGACAAGTTATCAAACACAGTGACTGTCTTGTTTACTGTTATTTTTCTTTAAGCAAATGATCGAAAGAATAGTAAAGTATTTGTTATTATATATACCAATTTACTAGCTATGAAGACAGAAGCTAGTTTATCCCCCCTCCGAAAGCAAAAATGTTTGTAAAGCAACTATCACTACTTTATTTTGGACTTAACTTTTTGAATTTTGCATTTGTTTAGTCATATTTTCTCACAATTTAATGTTAACAAAGTTATTTGTTCAATTAGCGAAGGACACTTTCGGCCTCTACGAAAGAGACAGGGTGCAACTGTTATTCATTTAAAACAACATTATGGAATTATCTGTTTTCATGTCCAGGACATCGAAGACTATTGTCTTTTTTGTTTTTCGGCCATGTCCGACTCACACAAAGTCAGAGTGCGGCCATATCCGTATCTTTTGTTCAATGTCTGTCGATTCATTCAAACTATCGTTATTGAAACTCGTCCAATAAATTCGAAACCCTTCATCACCTGGCTTTAATTCTCTGGAATTACATTTTAGGAGAACTTTGGGAATACGACACACATATCCTTTGTTTTTACCTTTTGGCTCAAAGCCCACCTGACCTTGTACCTCGTACCCTCATAATCCGAGATTCCCCTGACTCTAACCCCCGCTTTTATATTGTGACAATATAAAAGCAGGATTTTAGTGAGATTTATCTCGGAGTAAGACCCTTTACGCCAACATTCCCTCACCCTGTTGGTTCTGCACACAACGGATGTAGTTTAAGACAAATAAAGCCTTAGTACCGCCCAAATTTACCGTCACGCGTTGTTGCGGACGATGGGTGCAATCTAACTATTGTCCGAATAGTCAGTTAAAAGGTATTCTATTATACCAAAGAAAACCTTTTTAAAAAATGAACAGCTGCTTTGTTTTATGCGGGTATGACGATGCTAAAATTACAAACAAGCCCATAAACGCATTTTGAAAATTTTTGCAATGATCGCTACATTTACAAGCCGTATAAAACAAGATATTCCAATTACTCTACAGCGGATCGGCCCCTAAAATCCTTTTCCTGATATCACAAGATTTTACAAACTTTTGGTGGAGCAAAACGTTTTCAATTTACAAGGACTTGCGTTTGATAAGAACAAAGGGATTGGACGTCTGCAGAGATCTTTTGTGTCCACTATACAACCATTTGTTGAGAAAAAGGTTGAACCTTGCACATTTAAGTTGTACCTTTGTCGCAAAATAGGATAACCTATTCTCAAAATGGGTGTCAGAAACTATCAGATCAGTTGGCACGATAGATATTTTTCTGTGTCTATGGCGGACCATTGAAGAAATATTTTAATTAAATAATAATGTATACGTATTTGTTATTAGGTAATTAATTTTTCGACCATCCCCCCCATTTCTAAAAAGAATTTACTTTTAAACATATGGAACTGAAAAGACAAAATTAAGGCTAGTATAGAGATGTCCGTCACAATCCCGACTGATTGTTGTGAACTGACATATATTTTTTTCCATAAAAATATTACGTGATTGTGCCTCCAAAGACACAGGAGGTGTAAGTAAACACTGGATTTGTTCTTGAAATTTTTTAATTTAACATAGGAACGATTGACCAAAACACCTCTTGAAAAAGCTGTTATACATGCGTGGAATAAAAAAAATTCGACGAACTCTAAAAATTCAATCATTTCTATATTGGTAAGACGGCTTTACAAAATATATGTGGCAATCGCAAACATACTTTCAAAATGCTGATCGTACATGCTATACATACTAGGACATTGGTTCTAAAAAACCTTAAATGATTATTTTATTTCATATGCTAACTATTTCCCCAAGAAACGAATAAGGCTATGCTATAAAGTACTTAAAAGACAAAAACTATAAGCACGAAATAATCTTAAAGGATGTATAATTTTTCGCAAAATATCTGAAATGCTTAAAATAACATTTAACCAGAGTAATACCTCCGGATGAAATAACCTTTTTTTCTAACCCTTTAAAAATGAATATTTGAATGAGAAGTTGAAAACATAATTTTACAACGTTAACAATGTTATCAACAAAAATCTAAATTCTCCCGCGTATTCGTACATTTTATAATTAATTATCAAGTAAAGATGTTTGCAATGAAGAGTTGATATGATTTTCGAGTTTTTTACAGAATAAAAAATGATGAAAGTTATTATATATCTCTTGTACAATGGTGGAGATTTTATGAAAGTTCAGTAAGGTGTCATAACAGTTCACATCAAAAGATGGCTGAGGCAAAATAATTCCCGAATTCCCCTTTGAATTTGGGGCGTTTCCGCACGCGACAAGAGCTGATTTTTTTATGAGATGAAAAACAATGTGTAAGATTTCTAACTATCCCAGTTTTGTAATAATGCAAGGTCATTTGCATTTGTGATGCGTGTTGTTTCCGGACGGGGGTGAAAAGGCCCACCGGCTTGATTTTCAAGCACATGTGTTATTTCGAGGTAAACAAAGTCTCACGCCTTGCTGGATGCACGTGTGTATTTTGCTAGAAAACTGTACATAAATTTTGGTAAGAATATATAGTAAAATTTAATACCGTAGTGTCACCTGCAGGAAAACGGGTTTGCTGTGTTAAAAGTTGTTTTACTTGTGTTTTAGGTGTTGAATCAGTGTTTAGACGAAAAATGAAAAACAATTGGCTCTTGTAGCCAGCACCAGTACGCTTATTTTGTTTTTAATGATGCATACAGAATAAGCCCAGGTTTCCTCTGAAATGTTCTACTGCCTCAAAACAATGACCCATTTATAATAGATCGGACCGTCTAAACTCTCTAGAAAAATTTCAGTAGGTCAAATACGATGTAGTATTAATCGTCGTAAACAACAAAATCTTATACGGGATGTGATTTTCAAATAAAATCGGTTGTTTAGGCCCTTATGTTACAGTAAGAAATGCTCAAATTATGTCCAAAATTAAGAAATATTGATATGAAAGCGGAAAACAGCTGAGATATATCACTCACGTAAGTTAGATTAGAACCAGACCATCCTATTTTAGACAAAAGTTCTCACCATTTTCATAAATTGTATGAAATAATGACGTTTTCTCTACCCCATCCACCCCAGAGGCAGGGATATCGAAATTTTTGCAGACATAATTTCTGGGGTCCACACGATATTAATTAATTTGCGTCATTTTATACATTTCATACATCACTTGTCAATTTAAAACCAAAAAATCACTGAATATGAAAACACCGTGTAAATGCATACAGTATAACTTTGATCACTACACTGTGGTGTTTAACAATCGCTCATAACTTTCTGAAATGGGTAGATATCTTTATAATTTTTTTTAGTCACACAACACAATGAGTATTAATCAATTAATTAATGTTAATTTTGCGATAACAAAAAATGAGTTATATTGAAGGTGTCATAACAGTATTTCACCGAAGGTTTATGTCAAAACATGGCTGAGGCAAACTTATTCCCGAATTCTCCTTTGATTTTGGGGCGTTTCCGCACGCGACAGGAGCTGATTTTTTTTTACGAGATGAAAAACAATGTGTAAGATGTCTGACTATCTCAGTTTTGTAATAATGCGAGGTCATTTGCATTTGTGATGCGTGTTGTTTCCGGACGGGGTGAAAAGGCCCGGGCTTGATTTTCAAGCACATGTAACTTTGATGTAAACAAAGTCTCACACCTTGCTGGATGCACGTCTGTATTTTGCTAGAAAATTGTAAATGAAGCGTTGTTTAAAAAGATGTCAAGAGGATTTTTCCAGAAGTTCGTTTTGGATTCTTAATCTGTCTAAAGTTGCTCAATTTTGGTAAGAATATATAGTAAAATTTAATACTGTAGTGACACCTTGATGCGTATAATTTTAAAATTTTTATTTTGGTACATGTGTCATTAAAATCCTGAAACTCAACTATTTTTTTTTTTAACTTTTACGTTTCATGGGTTTATAAAAAGTTGATAACTGCTTATTTCTTAAATATTTCCACAGCATCGCAGAACATTATATATACATTGATTTCATGTTTCTTGCCTTAATATTTGTTTTTCAGTATAAACATTGAGTTTCATGTGAATGATGTAAAAAAAAAACACTTTGCACGCTAAAGCTTGATTAAAGCTTACACTTGACAACGTTTTAAGAATGGCCTGCAGGCTTATTATAACGTTGAATAATTATTTTTAACTTTTAATTTAACTATATATATATATATATATATATATATATATATATATATATATATATATTCAATGGATAACGTAATTTTAAAGTTTAAAATCATAAAGTTTTGTCGTTAAAAAATTTATTCTTTTCGTCAAACAATATATATCTTCGGAATGAATTTTCCAAATCTTTTAAAGAAAATTATCTTGGAAAAGAAGGGATTTGATGTTATAGATTTATTTATACGCTTTGAATTTGATTCTTTTTCAACTTCACTTACTTAACCCCTCCGATGAAAGTGAAAACTCTTTAAGGACCAAATTTAGAAAAAAATCCACACGATTGTGGAATGATACAAAAATAGCACAATTTAGACTTTTAATATGATCCATAGTTTTGCGCGTCAATCGCTTACATTTCTGAAAAGCATAAATTAAGATTTCGTTTTTATAAAGCATTAAATAACAAACTTTAAATTCGAAATAGTCCGGATTCATTGCAACTTATATCATTTATTCTGAAAAATGATTAAGAAATTCAGATTATCAAATATTAATTGTCGAAATATCAATAGCTTAAAACCATCTATAAATCATTCATAATTCAGTGATTATAATAAAATACTTACGAATTTTGAATTGATGTCTCTTTAGTTGAAGTAAATCTGTCAATATAAAAAATTAATAAAAAAATGATCGGACACAGCAAATGAAATCAGTATAGTCCGGTTTTCAAAATGTAAATTAGGATTAAGGTATTGAATGTATAATGAAGGGATATTGAACAATTTTGAATAATTTTAAATGAGTTAAATATGTTTTGCTAGATAATAATGAAAGTGAAATGAACCAAACTCACAGGACTGACAACATATAAGAAGGGGGTCATTTTGCACCTTAAACTTTTTTGAAGAGTTATCTTCTCTTGATGAAAAGAAGAAACTTTTAATTTTGTAGAAATACATGTATCTGCGGAAAATGTTTCATTTTATTTACTATTTTGATAAAGAGAAAGTTTATGCATATATTCACCAAGAGATCTGTATGAATTTCAAGTTGCTTTTTACAATATCTTAATAATACATGCGTTGCCTAGACTTAAATGTAAAATTCGAGGTGCAATATTTGAAATTTAGAACATTTCTTTGGTGGAGTAATTTTTTGTTAACAACTTCAAAATAATATCATGGTTAAAAATATCAGACCATTCATTTTTTAGGTACAAAATGTGGGTCGTTATTCATTGAATACCTTAATTTACTAGGGATAATACTAAGAAAAAATTCTAAATGGAAGTAAGTTTTCGACACAAAATTTAATGTCTAGTACAAAAAAAAACCCTAATTAAAACTATGAAATTTACACTTTAACAAAAAACAGCAATAATACTTACCTGTAGACTTGTCTTTTGCCTTTGCAGCCTAGGCACCAGAAGAGAATTAATCCTGATATACATGTAATTATAAAACCCGATACAACAATAGAAGTTACAGCTGCAGGGTGGAGCACACATTCGTAACTGTTAGTTTTGTCAACACAGTTGTAGAAAATTTCGCAAGGTTGCTGCAAACATTCATTTATCTCCCTTTCACACCATTCACCGTCATATCCAGGATAACAGTCACATTTGTATGAATCAAAAGAAGCGGTTCTAGAGACATCTTCACATGGTGGAGAATCGTTGAATTTAGGAGAACAAATGCCGTTAACACACGGTGACCAAAGAATATAGATATGAGTTTCTAACCGCTCAGTGTAGAAGTTTTTGCTGTCATACCCTAAAATATAATAGAAGAAGTCACCGTGAAAATTTTTGTTGATTGTCATCTCTGCCGAATATTCTTGACTAGTTTTTAAGTTTAGGTACTTAAAAAAATGTGTAAGAAACATAATGGTATCGGTTTGCGTTGTTGTTATATGGACATCTTGTAGGTTTGTCACACTTTGTAGAAAAGACAAATTCTCATTTTCGTCAACATCTCCGAAACCAAAATCGAACATGTCGTGCGAAGTTTTGTTTCCTTCAAATATCAACGTAAAACTTTTGTTCTTCATCACATCAAAGACTGAATTATTGTATAGAAAACCAAACACTGGCATGTCGTTCTCTTCAGTGACATTAATAATGATAGTTCTTTCAACAATGTAAGGGTTGTTTGCATCATCCATGATTGTCAAGTTGATCATATCAGACCCAACGAAATCTTGTTTTGGATAATATGATAAGCTTCCGTTTAAAGTCAAATTTACGAAACCTATACTCGTGTTCTGTGAGAAGTAAAACTGTACGGAGTCCGAATCATCATCGTGATAAGGTATTTGAAAATCAATAATAGGTGTATCCTCTTTAGTTGCTATGATATCAATATCAATCTCCGGTGGTGAGTTGATGTACAATTTGTTCATGGCGGTAAGCGTAAATTGAAATGGGTCTGTCAAAGTTATCGATGAAGATCTTTTCTGCTTTAAACCTTCTTGGAAGGTTAGTGGACAAATCTGCGACAGATAATAGTTTTTTCTTTAGTAAACAATAAAGCAAAAGTTGTACAAAATATCGTTTAGGTTATACACAAGACCCTTTCTATAGATATATATGCACCTTTGCTTTGTAAACACTTCCTTCTATGGTCGGATTTTCAAGATTTCTCCCACAATTTTCCTCCACATGTCGCCATATTCCATAAGCTGAAATATTGAAAAGCAAGGTGAATGAGATATGACTAGCATTGATATTTGAGAAATTACGGTAAAACCACATTTGACTTACAACTTGTATCAGAATTGTAATATCTATTGTCCCAGATTAGGAGAGCAGGAACTGAAATGTTGTCGAAATCCTCGGGGATTAGTTTGATATTTACATCAATCATTTCAATATCAATTGCTGGTGTTGGGGCGATAAAAAAATCTACTCCTAGTGGCTTCAGAATTCTATATGATAAAAAAAAATCCATCATTAAATAAATACTTTATCATCTGATATTTTTTTGGTATGTATGATAATTTCATCCCCTAATTTCTTAAGTTGCTTTGGTATCAACGGATATCCGTTTTTGTGTATCTAATTAAATTCATACACGTAGTAACAATCATTATAGTTATATTGCTGTAATCTTTATATTACTACGATAAACACTTTATTTTGTAGATCAACTCACAATTTAGAATCAAGAAATGTAGTTCGCAACGAATATCGATTGAACAACAGAAGTCGTCAAATTGTGTATATTCTTTACCTGTTTCGAATTTCTCGTGTCGACAACCAAATAGTATCATTAGGATTAACAATATAGGTCCTATAATCAAGGGATGAAGCTGATCCGTAATTGCTACTGATATCAAAGTCGGTTAAAACTCCGATAGTTGCACCCGTTACTTTCCCTGCAATGAAATAAATATATTATCAAACAACTCCTTGATATATCGAATAATCTTATTTAATACGTAAACTATAAACTTGTATAGCCAATTAAACGCACCTGTAACACGGAATAAAACTGTTTCGTTTCCATTTTCTTGCGTGATTTTTTCAAATTTGTCACTTGTTATCCAAGCTATGATGCTATTTGTATCATTTTTTAAAACCAAATCTTTGTCTTTTCCTGCGAAAAATGTGGAAACAAATTGTGTTGTCAACAATCTTGATACTGAAATTTGTTACATTATAACTGTACATTGTCATTGTAACTTCACTCAACGATGATTTTACTATCAGTTATTCATGATTAGAGGAACGCCCGACATGTTGGTATGACAGAGTTAAAATGACAACTTACTTTTAAAACAAAGATGCTGAGACGACACGATGCTTTCCAAATTGGAATATCCAACAGCAACAAAAGCAAGATACACGCATCGCCCCGGTTCCATCAGAAAACGGAAATCACTCTCAGCTTTGTTTATCTCTGTTTCATTTGAATTTTCCCAGGTATTTGGAGCCCATGCAGCAAGAGATTTACCTGTCTTGTTGCCATTCAACCATAATTCACCACCAATTGCTTCTGCTCTTCCTAATCCAGTCAACCCTACTACTGCCGATGAGATAATGTCGTGACCTCCAGTGACAGTCCCCATTTTCCACTCTGTTAAAAATAAGAACAAGTAAATTAAAACAATGATAATAATATAATTATACCAATGATCAGGGCTGTATCTTTCCGCATCATTTTGTCTTCATATTGGTCGAAAGATAACTTACTGTAGTACTTTACATCATGATTGTTGTTTTCCCAGTTAATCCCAAAACGGTCTAATGAGTCCATGAACACAACATCGTTTTTTAAATCATTTTCCGATGAGTAGAGCATTTCTGATTGAACAGCTGATACATCCGGGGGTGAAAGTATTGTTGTAACATTACAACTATAAACTGCTGACAGACCTGCTCCATTATAAATCACCACATTTACGAAATAAAATTTTCCGTCTTCAAATAAAACTCCGTCTTTAAGCTTAATACTTATTTTAGAAACGTATCCAACATCAGATTCTTCAAACATGTCTTCATCTTCTTTATTGCCTTTGTCTCTCTGTGCCGTTCCAATTTTAATGACGGTTTTCTTAATTCCACTTATATTATCTATACAATACCATTTTACACCGATGGTATTGTTGGAACCTAATTTATCTGTGGGGGCATCCATACCACTTAAGACAGGGTCCAGACAGTAAACATATTCACAAATCGGTGGTGTCTTATCGATTATGACCGGATTAGAATATGTCATAACAGACTGACCTGCAAAAGTCATCAGTTGAACAAAAATATAATATTCTGTCATGTTGAGTATATCAGTCTTTATGCTTGCGTTCAACCCATCATCGGAAACAGCAGTAGGCAATAGCGTTAGATTTCTGACAGTGATAGGAATTATATCAAACTCGAGAGAGTTGTTGCTCGAAGGATAACAATTTGTGTCACAGCTAAAATTACAATTAGACAAACATGGGGTACACATCTTCTTATATAATCTCATTTCTCTTATGTTACCAGGATTATTAACATTATCGGAAAGACCAGCCCATATTTCTGCAAAGGCAACTCCACTACTATAGAAACCTTTTCCATGTATGCAATTCATTGTTTTATTAGCTGGAATTGTCATTTTTAAAAGTCTAGCTTGAGAACGGAAAGGATTTATTGGGTCGCTTATCGGTTCTTCATAATCTCCCAGATTCCAAGTTTGGACAAAGATGTGAAGATCCATTGTATCAAATGACAATCCATAAATTTTAGCTTTCACCTCCCCTTCAATTGAAAATTCCAAATCCCATAATGTTTTATTATCAGAGTTTCTCTTATTTATTTGAATGCTGTATGTTATCATCTTCTTAGTCGGATCTTCATTTACTTGTGCCCATCTGAAAACGTCACCGTTTTCATCTTTGGCCCAGAACAAACAGTCCCAGACTTTGTTTCCTTGTTGTTGATCTCCCAATACTTGAAACCCAAATCCACGAGACATATCTTTATCTATGCGTTGGTCTATTTTTTCAGTATTATTGACATTTATTGCATCAGATGTGTTATTTTTTACTGTCTCTGTTTTGGCATCTTCATAAAAAGTATTACCTGTCATGGAATAGTTAAATTTAATATCATCGAAATTGTCGGGTGGTGGTCGACTAAACGATTGTGGGAAATACGGGGTTTCTTTTGAGGTTGAAATTATTAGCGCGGTGGAAACATTAGTTCCGTGTGCTGCTCTTAACAAGGAAGTATAAATCCCTACTTGTAATGCTCCTAATCGACGAACTATTCCACTTTTCAAAACCTTTGTTAGGGGAACATTATACCCTATTTTCAAGTCGCAGTAGGTATCATTGATAACTACGTTATCCAACGAAAAGATTCCGGACAGTGGAGTCCATGCAGACTCACTACCAGGGAAAAACGTTTGACTGTTATCACAGTTGTATGCACTTTTTGTTCTTGCAATAGCTGTCAACGCCTCAATTTCAGATGTGGAAGACTGATACAATCTTTCATTTGTCCAATCATTGCCGATTTTTGCAGATCCAGCATGTAGTAAACTATTATCTAAAAGCAAGACAGGACTTTGCAAGTATGCTTTTAGACCGGCATAATTACTTATTACCGCATCAATGTAATAATAAGTATGAGCCTCTAATCCAAGACGGGTCATTGTCACTTTTGGATCGTTTGTAGCAATGATCTCTTGAAGAATATAAGTAGACGCCTGCTGAGATGTTGGACAACCCGAATACTTATGCAAACGAAAAGTAACAATATTAATTTTGCTTTCAGGATCTTTCAAATCCAAAATGTGTATTTCCATTTCATTAAAATCAGTTACATAAAACATTTTTTTATCCTTCACATTAACTCCATTTATCATAAAACTTGCTCCGCTAATATCAGGAGGTGAAGTGTCAACAAGAATAGGACTGCTTTCAGATGCTGAGCACTTTCCAATTTCATTACTGGCGATGACAGTTATAAAGTAATTAACTCCATGGTTTAAAGTTAAATTCTTAAAAGTGATGAGAGTATCAAGCCCAGCCGTCTTCAATTGGGCAACGTCAAACAAAGAAGAAACATTTCTAACATAAGAACATAGAAAAGTTTGATTACTTCTTATAACTGGCCTAGTAGACACACCTATACGATAGTCATATATCCCAATATCCGATTCAAAATCATTCCACGAAGCAGTTATGTTAGTAGTACTGCTTTGGACTTCATTGACTTCTATGGTTCCAGGAATAATATCTAAGCGGTATCCTGTTCGAACGCCATTCGAATAACTTTCTCCAAACGATCCCGTGATACTGTATCCACGTACTGTTATGAAAAATCTAACAGATTTCGATGTTAAGTTTAAGCCTGTAAATATATAGCTTGTATTTAAACCAACATTAGTGAAAAAATGAATGTTTGTTCGAGATGTAAAATCTCTAGTGTCATCACCAATAGATACTTCATAATGATCAATTTTCTGGGTAGGATCGTCGGAATATACAATCCCAAATGGATCCCAGTTTGCCGAAAGCTCTGTTGTTGATTTTTGGAAATTAATATCTTCGGACAAAAGTCCATCTCTAACATAACCGGAAACAGGGGGCTGAACTTTAACAGTTATGCCATCGGATACACCAATCAGTGTACGATTTAAAGCATCAGTTATTTTGACGTTGACGAAATATAAGAAATTATTTGACAGTATCAGTTGATCGTTGTAAAAGTAAAGACCGTTTCCTGGTATTTCCGTGTAATTTTGGATGATTTTTCCCGTAAGGTCTTCCACTGACCACTCAGATTTCTTTACCGGACAATTATCTGATAGGTGATATGAACCTGCAATAAACAGAACATTTTTAATCTAAAGAGTTCTGATGGAAGCATACCGTTAAGAGGGCTGGATGATAGTGACTCTTTTAAGACTGTTTTGATCTCCTTAAAAAGAAGAGGTCTGTACAAAGATATAGAAAAATACTCAAATTTCAAAACTTAAATTTATGATTTTTTATTAAAGGATAGTTTATAGCTTTAAAACATAATATTTAAAAATTTAAAGTGGATTTGATGGGAAAAGTAGATTTGTTGACCCCCAACCTCATTAACTATGGAAAATATACATTTTTTTATTTCTATTTTATATTTGTAAATTAATTGCTATGTATAACAGTTGTATAGTATATGTATGATTTCTTACCTTTAATAACATTTAGATCATTTTGGTAATCCAAATCCGTGTGAACTATACCACCGTCAAACACCTCAATCTTTGGATTTGGACTAACTATAATGGAGTCTGACGTTACAACACTTTGGAGTCCAACCTTGTTATACGCTCTGACCGTGGCATAAATCTTCGTTCCAGGAGATGCCAAAATGTTATCAATGGTTACGTACGTATCATTCAGATCTTGATACTCTTTAATATTGTCCAAACCGGGTTCACTTCCAAGACATATTTCAGCTCTGAAAATAAGATGGATTCTCCAATGTTAGATAATTTCATTAACACGACACTGTTTTATTTTTAATGAGTAAATAATTTTCTTTATTGTTGTTAGTAATCGATGTAAAACAATGGAATGCTAAAACACATGTACTGACCTTTCTATACCGGATTCGTCGTCTTTCAAACCATATACTTCAACATCAACATATTGCCAAGGTCTCTGACAAATTTGTTTAATACGTTCATTATCAGGATTTGTCCAAGTTATTAGATTAACATTTTCAATTTCTGGTCCCGATGAATCAATTTCAATTAAGTATGTTTCCGTAGAATACTTATTCAAAACATTTTTGGCTTTTAGAGTTACATAAACATTTGACATATTGACAAGTGTAGTATAGTAACTCGCATCAACAGTCCACGTATTTTGATAGGTATATAATGCAGTGGTCTGTATGATGTCATCCAAAAACTCCATAGAACCGACACAAATTGTTATTTGCTCTAATTTACTTTCTTGATCCATCGTTACCCATGAACAAACAACTACTGACTGTTTTGGTGAGATAACGTTAGTGCAAGTAAAATTGTGGATAGAGGGTGAGGAAATATCTGCCACAATGGGGAAAGATGATACAGACATGAGATACCCAGCATCGTCCATAGCGTAAACATTTACAAAATACGACACTCCAATCTTTGGGAAAAATACTCCTGTTGGGATACTTGATTCTAAGGATAATGACATATTAACTACATCATGTTTTAGAGGATGTGTTCCAACAGAAAAATTAACGAAGCGTAATGCTGACTGGTCAGTGACATTCCATTTAAACTCGAATGAATCCAGGTATGCCAGGTAAACTGAACCAGTTTCAGCGTCGAAGAAATGGCCTTCGTTGGTTTGTGGAATGATGCTTGAAATTTCTGGAGGGCTAAAATCTGATGTTATGCCATCAGATGTTGATACAATATATTCTTCATGACATTGATGTCCTGTCTTTGCCCTCACTGTTACATAGTATTTTTTGTTTTCTTCGAGTTCAATGTGGATTTGTCCTTTTCCATGATTTTCATTATAAGCAAGGCCGTGTTCTGTAAAATCACTGATGTCGGAAAAATATGGATATGATCCAATCGACCATTCATATTGAACTATATTGCAAGCTTCACTTTCAAATCCTTTGAAGTGCATGGCAATACTAAATTTATCATTTGTAATGTCCTTGTCTAAGTTTGGTTCACGCCCATCATAGATCACTCCTGGCTTGTTTCCTTTTAAAATTTTTATTGGTTTAGAAGAAAGCGGATTTGATAGGATTCCAGCACCATTTTCGGCTTTGACTTTTGCATAATAGATATTACCCGATTCGATATAAGCCAGAAGAGTTGTTTCTATGTCAGCAGAATTTTGAGTGTCCATGTCAATGTAACCAGCAGTCACACTTGTATCCCCTTGACTAGTTCCTATAGCAACATAATACCTTTTTATTTTACTCTCGGGATCGTCCCCAGTCCAGCTTATTCTGATCGACTTTGAATTAGCATGATGAACAAAACCATCTTCTATTTCTTCCTCGTCATCCGGCAACCCTATATGTACCTTCAAATATAACAAATGTAAAAGTTATGTAAGAAAAACAAGTAACAGACGCTTGTTAAGATTTTTTGACTGTAGGAAGACATTATAATTATGTAAAACTCTTTGGTAGATAACTACATG
Source organism: Magallana ariakensis (assembly GCA_020458035.1). NCBI lineage: Eukaryota > Metazoa > Mollusca > Bivalvia > Ostreida > Ostreidae > Magallana > Magallana ariakensis. Next base: position 27,738,176 of record CM035816.1, on the reverse strand, counting down.
TAGCTAATAGATGTCATTTCTCGTTTTGTATGATTGCGTTAAACAATGTTCTTTGCAATGTTCAAATGCTGTTTTATAGGAAAATAAATCAAAATGGAGCAAAAAATCAGTTTTCTAGAAAAATGCTTTTTGGCTATAAACAACATAAATAATACTGAAATTTATAAACACAATATCTTCACACTTTTTGCAACTTAATTAATAAAACATTGCATCTAATATCTGAAATTTCATTTACAAGTAATGTTCAAAGAACCACAAATAAAACTATTGACTTACTTTAAACATGACTGGAGGACTTGGGTCAATGGTTACACCATGTGATTCATGAGAGGTGAAAAGTTGGGCTTGATTTATAGCCGTCACATGAACTGAGTAAGTTGCGCCTGACACGAGTTGTTTTGTATAATCAACCTCTGTTGATTGTGTTGACAGACTTGGTGAAATTGATAGATACGGAGCTGTCGTTGGCCAGATTTGTTGTTTTAATCCATTTATTGTTTCGAAAACTGTATATCGGTATTCCTGTATCCCCGATTCAGTATCTTGAAATTGCCATCGCAAATTAAGAAGGCTGTCATCAGTCTGAAAGTTATTCCCAAACAAGTTGTCTTGAATAAGAACCAGTGTTGGGGGTGTGTGATCGACGCTAAACCCGTCTGTTTTCACAGCCACTGAAAGACCCGCTTTGTTAAAGCTTTTTACTTCAAATTGTACTCTATCGTTATGATCCATACTTAAGGAGTGATCAGTCATGAGCGTATCTTCCGTTGGGCCAAACGTTTTAACTCGTGCATCGTTAAAGTAAACTGATACTAAATATTTTTCTATCCCAGACTCTAAGTCTGTGAAATTATCCCACGAGACACCTTTGGTTGCTGTTTCGGAAGAAAACGCAGTATTAGCTTCCAAGTCAAAGCCATCTACAGCATATCCCGGGACAGGGGGTGTGATATCTACTCGGACTAAAACCAATAAATATAGTTTAAACATGAATTGTTACGTGTAAAAAAGATTCTTTATCATATATGCTACATACTTCAATCTTTTCTACAAATCTAGCATCTACTAGTATTTTCAACAATTCATTGCAATTCAATATTGGAGTAGTGTATTCTACTGAACTAAAATAATTTCAACTTAACTGGATATCCACACTTGGTAGATAAGGTTCATATACAGGTTTCTTTTAACGCCCCACTTTTAATATGCTATAATTTGAAAACTTCAAGATCAGTTTTTAAGTCGTTGCCTTTATCATTTGCTGTTTAAAATACTCAATTGTTCACGTCAAAAAATTGTAATCGAGTAAGCAACTACTCGACCATGACGTATTTGTTGAAAAACGTCCTGCGCGTGTTCGAAATTTTTTTTCAGATGAGTTTTTTAAAACGACTCAATTCGATCGGTTCCCTTCCTCAAGCTGCTTTTAAAAAATATAAAACCAACTGAATAAAATGCAACGCATGTCTGTCGAAGAACCTTCAAGATAAGTTGGCGTGATCCAAGCAGAGCGCGGTTTACGATAGGTTTGTTTCCTTTCATAATATTAGCTTTATTTACGTATAAGCTTTACAAATGATGTCCTTAACAATAAAAGAGCTATCCAAAATGTCCTTAACAATAAAACAGCTATCATAAATTCATAGTATTCATCACAGATCAGCAGAGGTTTTTTTTTACAGACACCAGAAAATCATTATAAGGCTTGTCCGAAAATTCAATGCAACCAAAAATGTTAAAGACCTGCCTGAAGGCCAAACTGTTATGTAACGACACGTCAACATGACCACTCACCTTTCTGATAGATACCGAACAGCACGCGCAACTGCACGCCACGCTTTTTTAAACAAATTAATGGCCTGTATTTATAGGACGAGATAAACCGGAGATTGAGACAGTTCCTCAGCATCAGAATTTAGCATAACTAGACCACATAATCAAATGGAAAAACCTTCCATTAAGGTTTTTATTTAAATGTGGGATCTCTATGAGAAGCTATAATTAGTGCAAATTGGAGAAAATGTTTACAATGACATCACACAAAACAAGAAGTCATAAAAATGGTCAAAAATAAAGTAATTCGCCATTGTTATCACAAAAATACATTTAACTGCAATTATATTTACCATTGCGTGCAACATTGTAGTCAAATAAGTCCAACAACGTTAAACAATCAACTGACTGATCGCGGTACACGTGTTGATGTGACGTCATACTGTATATTTTTAGGCATATTTTTTAATGTCTAGAGAGAGGCAGATCAATAATTGTTTGAACATCAAAAAATGCATTTTATATATAAACGGGCATTATCTTCAAACAATAATTATACCATTAAATCCTATTCATTATGGCTGTTTTGATCGGCATGTAATTATGTTTTAGAGCATGAATTTTTTTAATATGCAAGTTTGATGTGATTGACATCGGAAAGATTATCTAAATCCGGTTTTTACAAGGGAATACAATTAACACATTATTATTATTATCTTTTGAATATAAATTAAGACCCGAGTAAGGTGTATAATTTAATAACAAGTAAAATATTATACGAAGGTCATATAAATTTTAACCTGAACTGTTTTCTTTAATATTTATTATATTAAAGGATAAACTATATACAAAGCAGCAACATTCTTTCAGAATCGACTAAATAAGTAAAATTTAATTATCCTTAAAATTTTTAATTCAATGAAAAAGAATGACAATAACAAACCGTCTACCATCTCAAAAATTCATAAAACGAAATACAAATTCAAAGCAAAGCAACACGGACCTCCAAAAATTTAGAGGTAGGATCAGGTGCCTAGGAGAAGTGAGCATCCTCTGCTGACCGGTCACACCCGCCGTGTGCTCTTCGTCGTAATCGGGAAAAAACGGAAAAGTCCGTAGACAATTTGGTGATTACTAGTAGTTATGGTCTAACAATTAGTATGAAAAACGTCAGTCAGCATGCGACCCAGTGGAAGATTGTATTTGCTGACAAGTTCGTTGTATCGACCATAGAACTTAGGAAAAGATATAAGGATATACCCTTGCAATATTGAAATTTGTTTATGACCTCCATTCGGGAGAATTATCAACACATATCACGTGACTGTCAATTCAGGGGACCACACAACGTGTCATATACATTGGTATTAACTATGCTGTTTCATTTAATATCAAATTTATATCATAATAAAAATAATTTTACATAAATATGTTGTAATAATAGATGCATCGTTTTATGAACGTTTAGATCCGTTGATATTTTCATAATAAACCTTAATAGTGCTGCGTAGACAGATACGATATTATCAAGCCGGTTTTGTAAAATTAACTTGAGTAACTTGATATTTTTGTGTTGAAAAGGTGTAAATAGCACAAATATATTAAAATTATTTTTTTATGTAACAAAACAACATACACATGTAACATTCTGTTTAAGTATAAACTGAGCTATGATTTAGAGTTGGAAAACTTTGAAGCACATTTGATGAAATTTCATGCATTTTTAGAAGTGAACGTTCCTCAAAGGCTTTTGATGCATAACTCCCCTTTGCAATTTGAATTTTTTTTTTTATAGTTTTTTTTAATTTTGATCACACTTTTAGCATTGATAAATTAAATATTTCACAAGAATAACCCAAATTCATCAAAATTAGGAAAATGAATATCTTTCAGTAAAACATTAAAAACAATTAAATGACATATACCTCCATTTGAAGTGCTGTTTGCGCTTTTCGAATTTAGGGCTGCATTAAAAACAATCACAGTGGAATAATATGTTGTATTATGCCGAAGAGCAATATCAGCACATGCGTATCTTGTATTATGTGAAAGATTACGGAATGCCATTACATTGTCTTTTCCTGATGTAGTTCCAATACCCCACTGGAATCTATATAACAGAAAATTTTTAATGAAAATTTGTTGATGATGCACATAACATTAAATTCCAACATTAACAAAACATGTAACTTTGATAAATTAAATCCAACAGATGCTTTGAATATATTTTTTCACTTGTCGCATGTCATGCAGAGTATAATGTTATTACGATTTGATTTTGCATGGCTTGAAATATAACTGATCATGTTTAGCTTGATCAATATAATAAAATTAAAACATCTATTTTGCTACAACAAGCATATTTTTAGAATCAATTTTGAGTAGTTTTAAATGATGGAATATCTATCTATCTATCTATCTATCTATCTATCTATCTATGTTAATACATTAACGTACACTCTGTAACGTGAAATTTGCGTACTAGCATATGAATATAACATTGTAATACTTATTTCTGATTTTTATGCGGTTTTTTGTCTTTTCTTTCATTTTATATTTATATTATGGAATTAAATTTCTTCTACTGGAATGTATTATGTTTAGGAAATAGAACGAGAAAATAATACTAAAAAAAAATAAAATAAAATAATTATAGAAAATAAAACTCGAATTATTGTATAGGGTTCATTTCAAGTACACGTGATACGTATGTCAATTAGAAAACAAACCCATTTATGCCTGATTCAGGATCATAGAAACCAGTCCACTGAGCACATATCTCTTCGTCACTGGATTGGTATGTTAGGTCGTGATGGATAAAATTACCATCCAACACTATTCCTACTTCTGGTGGTGATCTGTCAATCAAGATAGGCTCTGGGCCATTTCCCGCCTTAAATAAATCAACTGAAATAAAAACAAAAGGAAAAGGAAGATCACCACCAAGTTACCTGTAAAACTCAGCCGTCAAAGGTTTCTTGGTATTTCGGAGGCCTATAACCCATGGAATTAAAACAAAGAGCTATAATAACTGCTATAACACATGCATAAAATGAATCTTTAAAACAATGAACACCCATTTGTGACTTGCTAGAAAACATTAACAGGTATGAACTAGTTACCTCCATTAGCGACTCGTACTCGTGGCCATGCTGGAATTCCTTCTTCTAAATCGAGTTCCTCTATCACGATAAATGGATGATCATCCCCGTTCATCGGAGGATGATAAGAATATTTCCTAACAAGTACGTCGTATTTTGTTTTTCCCAATCCAAAGTCCACGCTGGTCAATAAAGACTCGTTGTCACCAGCTTTATAATAGATTCCCAAAATATCAAAGTTCTCGTCGAAGTAGATTTGTTTAACGCCATGGAAAAATGGGGGAGTTGTATCCACAGTCAGAGGAAATCTGTGAGAAACCGTTGTAACTAAAGAACCTCCAAAAACCACAGAATTCAGACATTGAACCGTCATGAAGTACTCCCCATCCTAGGAAAGGAAATATAACGGTTCACTATCAATAGTTTGCCTAAAATAAAATTATGAACGATTGGTCCTTATTATCCAACAAAATTAAAATAGCCATTACTTGTAAATGAAGATTTTTTGCAATTCCGGTATGTGTCCAGTGTTCAGCACTGTGTAGAAACTCATGTGGATCCGAAAAATTCACAACATCATGCGAGCCGACCGATTTTCCGACAGCCCATAAGTACTTATAAATTCCTGATTCCTCATCATGGAAACCATCGAAATTAACTAAAAAATTAAATTTGATCAGATTTTAAATATCTGATGAAATCTTAAAAAGTTATGCTATAATTTATCACCAAAACAGAAAAGTAAACGATTTCCAATTAAAAAAAACAACACTTTATTTAAATCTAAAACCTTTATCAAACTGAATTCAAACATTTATTAAGTACCTATAATGAAGGTTTTCGAAAATGAGAATTTTACTCTTCCTTAAAGCAATAAGAGAGCGCTTTAGAATTTAGCAGCAATTTTAAGGCGTCCCGGAGCTAAAATACGGCCTGAAAACGATATGACTTGAATCATTGCAAAAAACTTTGACTGGTAGTATTTCTTAAAATCTTTATTACATTTATTGACAAAGATGTTTTAACATTATATTTGATGCATTTTTGTGATGTCATATGTACTTCGTAATTACGTGACGAGCGATTCCTAATATTGCAAATGATCTACATAAATTGCATCGGCGCAGGTGATTATGACATTAAATCATAAATATTTAAGAAAAATCCTTTGTTATGTCATATTCTTTGAGGGTCTTGCTTGGGCTTGAGATGGATATTTTGTTTATCAAAGATTTTGTTAAAACATTCCACAAAATCATCAAAATAAGGCACATTTTTACTAATCAAAAGCGATTTACAAAAAATGGGGTAAATCTGTGGGTTTCCTAATGACGATTCACATAGGTACTTATTTTCTCTACCAATTTAACGTAAAATATTCTAAACTGTATTGATCTTTCACCTGCGCCAAGCTGGTTTTTACATGCATTAAAATGTCTTCTTTCACTTTTTTACACGTAGCAGGGAGAGCCTCCAACCCACTAGTTTATAAATAATCTTTTACCTTAAGGGGGAACAGGACGTTGCAGTGTAAAACTATTTGTCAATAAATTATTTTGCTTTTCTTAGCACGTTTACATTTAGATGTCCACTACAACATGCATTATTTTCATGACTACTCTCTTACCTTGCAAGGAGATATTTTGATAGGAATTATCCCCCTTTTCTATCATTATGAATTTTTTTAACAATTTCAATTTTCTGCAATAATTATTTTATTTGATGGAATTTATTTGCAAATTATATTCATTAATTTTAAGAATGAAAACAAATTTCAAAATCATTTACAACATTGGCTTTTTTAAATAGCAATATCATAATTTTATCAAAATATTGCTCAAATCAGCACTTCAAATTTTGAAGTTTTTGATTCTAAATTTGAAGAAAATGTGATGGCACAAAAAAAACTGTCAATGAATTTTTAAACAAAATTTTAAATATCAACCTTAGCATGCGCTTTATTACTTATTCTACTACAGTTATTGCCGAGTTCAAAGAGATGCCGCGGACATTATTCTCCAATATACCACGAACGTTATCAGTAAATTATCAGATCAGAAATACCTATTTGTCTCGCACTGATCATGAAAGTACAATTTTAAACTGTAAAAAATTTTAAAACCATGTCAATTTCACGTGTTAGTTCCAGTCAAAACGATGTGTATTGCCTCAGATGTTTATTTTTAAGAGATCTATGCGGCTGTTCCTAGGACCTCCCTAGCACATTTTCACTGCGTGTTTTTACAAAAAATATATAACGTGTATTAGTCATTCTCTCAGAAGAGGTCGTGCTACACAAGCTTTGGTTACACCTCTGTCAACGCCCGATGTACAAGATTCTTGTACAAACTTAAACGATGGGCAAAATGTAATTAAAATATATGTAATTATTGCTTTTATCTGTGAATATGATAATATATAAATAAATAAATTTAAATATTTAAAACCTTTATTTATTTTTATTTCAACGTTACTGGGAGAACTATTTTGCGGAGGTAAAAATTAAAATATGATCACGTGATCTAGTTTGACAGATGTTTGAAAAATCAGTCTCTGTACGCTCCGATTTATCGATATTTTACATAAATCAGCAGCAATGTTATCTCCTGTGATGTTTTTAAACGTGTCCTCAAAGTCTTCGTCCGTCGATGACTCCCCTTCAAGCTTGTTATCGTGAATGTTGCAGAATAACCTCATCGGTCTCGAAATGTTGTTTGAAATATAAAAGCCTCGGCTAACGCCTCGGCTTTTATATTTCAAGACAACATTTCTCGACCTCGGAGGTTATTCTGCAACATTCACGAAAACTCGTACTTTATATCTTAATTAAATTTCCATGGCCACTTTCTTGCCATTCAAGAGAGATACTACAATAGAAATCATCCATACCCTTTATTCTGGAATTATGACCTTTTGTGACAATTTCTGTTTTAAACTATCAAAAAAGGAATGCATTATTTAGATTTATCAATAACATGAACTGATCATTATAAGAATATATATCTGATTATATTAACCGCTTATGATTTTATATATTTACATTTCTAAATTTAAAATGCTAAATTTTTATTAAATCATAGGCGGTTAAGATAATCATATATATTCTGATTATTTTTCTGTTCGTGTAAATTAATAAATCTAAAGAATGTATTACTTTTTTCATGGTTTAAAATAGAAATTGTCTCAAAAAGTCATATTTCCAGAATAAAGGGTATGAGGTGATTCCTATTGTAGTACCTCCCTTAAATGCCAAGAAAGTCGCCATAAAAATTCTATAAGTTATAAAGCAGATGTTAAGGTTGAAATATGATTTTTTAAAAATTCATTGAGAATATTTTATGTGCCATCACATTTTGTTAAAATGTAGAATCAAAAACTACAAATTTGTAGTGTTGATTTTAGCAATATTTTGATAAAATTATGATAGAGCTATGTAAGAAAGCCAATGATGTAAATAATTTCGAAATTTGTTTCTGTTCTTAAAATTCATGAATATACTTTGCAAATAAATTCCATAAAATAAAATAATTATTGCAGAAAATTGAAATTGTCAAAATAATTCATAATGGCAGAAAAGGGGGACAATTCCTATAAAAATATCTCCCTTGCAATGTAAGAAAGTAGTAATGAAAATAATATATGATGTAGAGGACATCTTAATGTTAATGTGTTAAAAAAAGCAAAAAAAAAAAATCATTGACAAATAATTTTACATTACAACGTCCTGTTCCTCCTTTACATACCTGCGTTTAATAAATTTTGGTCAAACATACATACTGTTAAGTTGAAAATGTTAATAGTTTTCATTATATTTTTCTTAATAATTTTCAATAAAAAAAAAACAACTACTATAGTTCAGTAGCCCAATCAAACATAAGTGAATCCCAACAACGTATGGGGAATTTATGTTGAGGAAAAAATAAAAACGTGCGATTATATACATTTAAAATGTTTTTTTAGAACCATGCATTGTGTATAATATATCTATACATAATATATTATAAAACTATTTAATCAGATACCAGATATGAAATGATTGGATTTCGTAAACATTTCATCCACAAGTGGAGTATGTCCATTAAAAACGGTTGATGCTCCCTTGCCATCAATGATGTGCCTGCAGAATGTTGAAACATATAATCAGAGATGACATCAGTTATTATAAAAAATAATCAGACATGACATCCGTTATAATAAATACTATTGTAAAAATCATTTTCTATCATTCATTTCTACTTTGTAGGTCATATCAATTATTCTAAGTGTTAACAGTTAAATTATCTACCTTAAGCTTGTGTAGAATTACCTATTTTTTTAAAAATATACCTATGATTTTCTTTCCATGTCACTTCAACACAACGCTGTGCTACTGATGCTTTACAGCCGTCTGCTGTGACCATTTCCTGAAAATCTGTACCCAATGGTCCGGTCATTGGTGTAGTGAAGTCAACCATTGTTCCTTCTGAATGAAGGTGCCCAACATACCCAAGAATATTTCCTATCCTAGCATTTATAAAATAAACATTACCATGTTCAAGAGGAAGGTTCTCGTATCTCTCAAAGGAGTTGTATCCCACTCCAAGTCTTTCATAATTCATGTAAGTACCACTTATGCGTAATTTTGCGTTTGGTCCTTCTACGACTTGTTGGAGCTCACAAGACTCTGTAAAATATGCGTAATCAAATGAAACACATATTTTTCCAGCGTTGATACACTGTGTTGCACATTCATGTGGTGTATGGGTAACATTAGTAGCAAACGGTTTGCTAGTAAGTCGTCCATCTTTTGGAACGCTAAAATACTTCAAATCATTCTTGATTCCAACCCTATGGGATGTAGAATCCAAAGTGAGATTTTTCCAAGATATGACCTCGCTCCCATACATCCCAGAACTGAATCCCACAGCTTGCAAATGGTTTTCCTGCAAAACGGAATCTTCAAATACACGAATGGTACCTGATAAGATATTCGGGTGTGAACTGTATTTATAAGGAGGGTCAACACGTCCATCTGGTAAAGTGTTGTCGTAAGTATGGAGCATGCAATACACGCGAGCATCAGAGCCTTGACTGTTGACTGCTTTTACGGTCCAATACAAAGGAATTCCATTTGGTAAGGAATTGTTTGCTACTAAAATAGAAAATCCACCCATTTCTGTGAAATCTAATACATTTGTACCCCCTTGTTGAGTACCTATGGCATAAAACAGTTTTACGCTACTTTTGTCATCATCTGCTGCAATTTCTAGCTCATACGCAGGGTCTTTATAGTTTCGACCTTGTACTTGCTTAATTAAACATCTGTCAGTAGTTTCACGTTTATGACGACTTTCGGTACTTGTTAACTCGGGTGGTGCAAACTCTGGGGGAGATGAGTCCTTTTCATCTTTAATGTTTGTAAAAATGTTTGCTGTAATAGGTTTAACAGAGACGGTGAAAAGTGTGCCTTGAAAAATCTTAATTGTAAATTTGAGTCCTGCAATGCCGATCTCCATATACAAGTATGCCTGTACCTCTAGACGTAGCGGCTGAACACTTATATCGAGGCTTCCTCTGAAAAATTACAGTATAAATAAAGTATTTGTTCCTATTCTTTCATACAAAGTAAATGGAAAACCATTCACATGTGAAATTTGATTTTTTTTTCTCACAAAAGGATGGAAATGAAGAAATTTCTTAAAATTCTAAAAAAAAAAATTATTTTTGAGACTTGGTATGTGCTTTGTTCATGTAAAGCATTGATGAGCTCATAAATTCGATCATGAATTCTTTGAATCATATAATGTATTTGAAAACCTTATTCGTTTTGGTAGATGCTTTGTAAATAAAGAGTATTAAACTTACTTAACATCCAATGGAAATTTATTGTAATGGATTTCTGTAGTGATTGGAAAACGAGTCTCAAGGAGATAACCAACAACTCGAATTCCTGCTCTGAAAATAAATAACTTTAAGAACGCCCCTCCCCAGACTTTAGCTCCTGCCCAAGGCGTGAGTGTTGCCTACAATTGATTTATATTAAAACAACTTTATAATGTAATCCAATAAAAGAAAATATCTTTGTTGTTACAAGTCTGCCTGTATACTTACATTGGCTGTGAAACTTAAGATACATATTCCGACTTCAATTCTTAGACCAACAGATGCTGCAGCTCCGAATTCTATATTAAGTGAAATGTGAGTAATTTAAACATAACTTTGTAATTCCTAACGACTTTTTTTCTATCTTATAAGGTCAACGTTGATACTCACCGAAAAAGATCGGTACTGGACCGACCATGATGAACACCTCCGGCAAGTTGTCGCTATCGACAAACACGAAGTCCGTCACCGGAAATGGAACTTCCGCTTCCGCACAAAAGTCAACTTTATCACCGAATTCTTTGCCCAGTATTTTTAAAAGTGTTGAAGGATCGTTGATAAGCTATGAAAAAAAAATTATGAAAGATAAGTCAAGTTTTTCAAATGTAATATCTCTGTATATCCGGGTTCATCATGGCTGAGCAGCCTGCTGACAGAACAATTAAACCATTATACCTGAATGACTCTGATCTACAGTGATACTAATCATGTTACGGATTTCATGCTAATTGAGGTTGTAATTAATGTCGTTGGGAATTCCTTACACTGCTTGTAGTTAGACAGGAATCAGTGGCGTGTGTATGTAAAAGACCAAGGGAGCAGAGGAACTGCTGACTGAGAGGCTATCTCTACAAATCATATCTTTAACTTTCTTTGATACAAATCCTTACAATCCAGTAAATCAAGATCACAATGTAAATACTCTAAAAGTTCGCCTTTGTGGACTACCGTCATCTGTCGATGTGATGTATCGGTCGTCGTTGAGCTTCTGGATAAGTTAGGAGCTATGAGGAAAAGATACTGTACGAAAAAAAAAGACACCCGGCAACAAGCAAAATGACAAGCGTACTCAATGGAAATATATTAAGTTACATATAACCCCTTGAAAATGGCAAAAATTTGCCTCGTGTTAATTATTGCGCTGGAATACGCTGTTTGTTATTCCACTATTGTTACATACATGTAAAAAGTGTTTCAGATACATTTAGTCACTCATTATCATTAACATTAATGTTAATTTTAAGGAAACTTTTCTATAAATCAGAAGTTGATCATTTCATCACCATTTCAATGTAATTAACCCCAGTTAAAAGGGTGTTAGCTTGTGTTCTTTTTCGGAGACATTTAGCCCATTATCGACTCTCGTGCAGATAATTGTCTGAATAATGGTTTCTTCACTAACAATGAAATTAAAATTGATTATTTATAGGGTATACTTTTCTCAAGCAAACATTTACTATTAACTAATTTCTTTTAAAAAAATGAAGTGTGTTTAGGTAGGATCGGAAATCAAAATTTATTGCCTCGATAATTATGGCGACTTCGAATTTTTGTCTGCTTCCAACCTGATGAATATATACTGAATAAAATCTTATTGAACGGAAATTGATTAACAAAATTTATATCCACCAAAATTAATGGTTTTTTATATTGTTGGCCGAAATCCGCGAAATATGTGCCCCGGCAACCCCCCCCCCCCAAAAAAAACACCCCCAAACAAAACAAGAGGCCCATGTGCCACATCGCTCACCTGAGGAACAATAGGTATGATAAAATCAGCTTAATGGAGTCATAATTCAAACTATCTGGACAATGTGCAATAATACATGTAGATCCTGTATAAATAAAATCTATCTTCCCCCTGGATATTCTTATGTTTATAATCATAAGTCCCTTTTCAAACAGGATGATTTTATAGTCATATCACATGCTGAATATTGCAGTTCTCAAAAAGATCCTTAACAATTGTTTATATATGGGATATAAACCTACATCAAACTCTGAACCTTCTTGTAAGGCCGAAGAATTGTCCTGGAGCCAAAGTCTTAACAATTAACAATCATCTGGCTGATTAGTTTCTGAGAAGATTTTTAAAGATTTACTCTACATATTCCTATGTAAAACTTTGACCCCCACCATTGTGGCCCCACCCCACCTCAGGGGGTCATGCTTTTCACAACTTTGAATCTACACTACCTGAGGATGCTTCCACACAAGTTTCAGCTTTCCCGGCTGATTAGTCTTTGAGAAGAAGATTTTTAAAGATTTACTCTATATATTCCTATGTAAAACTTCGACCTCAACCCCCATTGTGGCCCCACCCTACCCCTGGGGGTCATGGTTTTCACAACTTTGAATCGACATTACCTGAGGATGCTTCCACATTACTTTCAGCTTTCCTAGCTAATTAGTATTTGAGAAGAAGATTTTTAAAGATTTACTCTACTTATGTAAATATTCATATGTAAAACTTTGACCCCAATTGTACATGTAGCACCACCCTACCCCTACACTACCTGAGGATACTTCCACACAAGTTTCAGCTTTCCTGACTGATTGGTTTCTGGGAAGAAGATTTCTAAAGATTTACTCAATATATTCCTTTGTAAAACTTCGACCCCCCCCCCCCCATTGGGTCCCATCCTATCCCCGGGGATCATGATTTTCACAACTTTGAATCTACACTATCTGAGGATACTTGCACACAAGTTTCAGCTTTCCTGGCTTAATGGTTCGTGAGAGGAAGATCTTTTAAAATTTCTTTAAAAATTTCAATAAATTCTAATTATCTCCACTTGAAAAAGGGCGTGACCCTTAATTCTAACAACTTTGAATCCCCTTTGCCTTAGGATCATTTGTGCGAAGTTTGGTTGAAATTGGCCAAGTTGTTCTTGAGAAGATGTTGAAAATGTGAAACGTTTACGGACAGACAGACACACGGACAGACGGACAGACAAACGGACGACAGACAAAATGTGATCAGAAAAGCTCACTTGAGCTTTCAGCTCAGGTGAGCTAAAACCGCCAACAAATCAAACACCCGACTATAGTAGATTAAAAAACTTTAAAATCTTTATTTGTTTATAATAGCATCTATAAATATAATACATGTATAGATGCCTTTATCTTATAAGAAATTGATAAATTTATTTGCTCTGGCTCGGCTAATGAAGTCGTACATTCTTTTTTAATCCCTTGAAGCAGAAAGGTAGCAAAAAAACTAGCTGTTCAAAATGGTGGGAAATATACCAATACTTTCTCAATAATTTCCAAAATAATGTTGAAAAACATATTTCGTTATGTTTTAATTTATTTATGCATTGGTGGTTAAGTTTGACCATAAAATATGTGTGATTTCGCAGGATAGAAATTGTGAAAAGTGTTCATAAAATGGCGGTTCATATTCTTTGATAAAATTCAGCTTAATTTCAAGCCAATTTTAATGTTTACTTTGTTTAATTATATTTCAATACCACGAGTTAAATCGAAGAGGGTTAAGAACGCACGTACGACGTAGGGACGGTACATATACGTAGCGAGTAGCCACGAGGACGGAGAGTTCTGCCGTGGACAGAGACAATGTTGAGACGGTCCCTATCCATGAGCCATTCCATAGAGGCGAAATGACCAATGAACTTGTCACAAGAGAAACAAAGAAGTGAACTGTAATATCAGAATTGACCGCATTTAAAAACAATGAGCGAATGCTTTTGTAGCATTCTCTATTTAGCAGTTTACTTTAAATCAGTGCTAGGCTTATTGAAATACTGTATACAGATTTTTTTTCACCCCTTGTTATTTTCGACTTTCTTCATTTGAAAACGGTTTTGCCCCGCCTTGAATTCGCCCAGACAAAGTTGTATTTGAATAGAAATAATTTTAAACATTGAAATTCGCCAATTAAATTCGATCGCTGACAAGGAGTAAGAAAATGGCGAAATTAAAACAGGGGCGAGTATTTTCATGTATACAGTACATCCATGGTATTAGATTGAGGGCATACAGAGTCGGGGGTCAGGGTTTTAAGAGCTACGATGAGCAATTTCGCCTTTCGCTGTATGGATCCCCCTCCAAAAAAAACCCCCCAAAACGAAAAAAAAAAACCCTTCAAATTGTTGGGAACACCGTGATACTTAATTTTTTTTTGTAATTTTGGTTGTATTAGCGCCATTTGAGTGGCTAACAATTTGATTTATATCGTATAAAAATGTTTCTATCGTCAGAATAAGACTAACTTAAAAAATCAATGAATCCGCTCAACATAACATTATACTTTCAAACATTTTGATGTAAAGCAATATTTTACGTAAGGTCAAACGGTCTTTTTTACTTCATCAAGGTTTACTTTACAGTTTGTAGGTTAACATTACTTCATACATTATAAAATTCGGTAGCTACGAAAAAAATCGGTCGATATGCTTGAAATGTTAAACACGTTTATTAAATAATAATGAAAAATATCTTATCATTTTTTATCGTACATGTAAATGTGTCAAGGTAAATATGACCTTCATGCAATTGAACTTAAAAGGGGAGGGGTCTGGATTTTGTTTCACTTTGATCATCTCTATCATTCGCGAGTGTATGTTATAAAGGCTTATTCAACCCTCAAATTATATTTAAAAGTCATAGGGAGAAAATCATTAGCGATTTGATGCAAAATTTAAGCTTCAATGAATTATCTACTCGAGTTAACTTGGGAGTTAAGACATTATACATGAGATGATCCCAAATATATGTATTTGAAATAATTTCTTTAAGGACTTAAAACTAAGTTTCTTGAAACAAAAACAATATAGCGTACAACATACTAGTAAATGCAATATACAATTATTGATAACAATTTACCCTATTACATCCCTATTAAAAAATTCATTTTTATAGCAAATTCATTTTATTTTTAATGTTAATATAAGGTGGTTATATTTTGTTTATCTTCTCCCTCTAATTTAGTAAATATTGGCTAAATAGTTTCAATGAATGTTAAAAATCTTATACAAATAACACAATGAACGATAATAAATGAAGACAAATGATGATAAATGATATAAAGATTAAAGTAAGATTTGATACGACAGAAATTCAATAATTAAAAAAACAAAACCTTACCACATCCATCATTGCTGCCCTGATGGTATCTAAAACTTTTAGAATTTCATGATCAAGGATATGGTGGTCAGAGAGCTCTGCTATGAAATCCTCAACGGTCACAGAATCCATATCGGGTAAAAAGGAATTTTCGTCATCTATTTATTCAAATAACAATATAGCTAGCTATAATAAAACAAAACTAATAATAATACTAATAATTTTATAATCATTATTTTATGCTCACATTATTATGTACGTGTTATCCAGGACAAACCTTTTGATAATAACATATTATAAATGTCATTATTAACGAATGACTAATTTAATTAAATTTTTGATTTAATGTTTATAACTTAAAGTATTTAAAGTTCTCCATCATGGCCATCAGATAATTATATTTTTTGCTTACTTGACGAACAATGTTGAAGTTCGTATTTTTGCAACACTTGTACCGAATTAAGACAAGTTATAAATTCAGTTGCACAAAGTTCTGCACTTAAGGAAATAACAGGATTTGACCAAAGAAAAATGATGGACACTACGAGTTCAGCGGTCATCACAGTGGACAATGCTGCAAGCTTGACTCTTTCCTCCAAAGGTTCTCCTAAAAGTAAATGAGTGTTTATATTAGAATAAAAGCTGCAAGGTTTTATTTCGAGCAATGAATATTTTTTCCCAACAATGTTTAGTTATGTTTTTGTGTTTGAATTGATAACTCATGAATTTATTGTGGTTGGAATTAATATTACTCTTGCAGGGTTCTTCATAAAATTTTACTCGGGGCCATATTAATTTTTTTTTGCGCCATAGCATATAAAAATTCACATAACAACATTATAACATTATAAAACAATTCTATACACATTTGAAAATAATCAACTATATATATATATATATATATATATATATATATATAGTAACAAAGATTTTTGAGTTTATCACGGCACATTAAAATTTTTCTTAACACTTGCCGTTTTCAAATTCGATGACAGTCTGTGCTTCTTTAGTCGTAACGGTAATTTGTTTTAAACAGCCGTCCATTTTCAAACTGAATGTCGCCATTACTCGTTGATTTGCATGCGAAAGAAGAACGGCGCATGACATTTCCTTGCAGTTTCGATGTATAAAACAAACGTTTCCTTGACCCTTTGAAACAGTGCTTTGAAAGGCTGGGCAATCTGTTAAAAAAATCCATAACTTCATTTCTACAGATAATTGTTCTACGTATTACGGACTGATTTTTCTTACACAGATTTTGATGTAAATTTTTTTAATAAAATGGTAAGACTTCCGTTGATAAATGAATGCAATAGTTTGAATTTGAATATACTTGATATCAATTCTATGCATTGAGTCTCTCTCTTTCTCTCTCTCACAAAAAAAATAATACAAGTAAATATTTTCACTAAAGACCGTTTGTCTGTTTACAATTTTAAATCCATTCTATTTTTCATAATATAATTTTATTACATGTACTTATTAATCATGTAGGATTGTTATTTGAATTAGTAGAATTTCAAAATATTGTGAAAAAAAATATATGATTTAAAGTCAAAATTGAAATGTTATGTGCTTTCAGTTCAAGGTTTGTCAATAAAGTGACCCTTCAACTGGTGTTGAATTCAACAAATTGCATAAACAAGTCATGAATAAACACTACATTGAAAACACCAATTAGCTCCTTTGTTTTGATTTTTTTATGAAAAAATAAACTTAATATTAATATATCATTGTCTTCAAAATAGAATGTAAGCAGATAATATAAAACTTATTTGATAAGGATAACAGGACAACAGAAACAGTCTTGATTTTTCTGTTAAAAAATTGAATCTTTTCGATATATTACAATAAACATTGTTTTATATCTACATGTATCATTTAAAGAAATGGTAATTTTCCTATTTGCTCATAAGAAACGACAAAACATAAGTAATCACAGAGTACAAAGCTCACCGATACAAGGCACAACATTTATGAGACATCCTTTATCATGTTATATGAAAATCATAGTGAATGATCTTGGATATTCATTGATACTGTTTTGACACAATATCGTATATCATATGTTAAAAAATTCTATGATTATAATATGTTTATTTCATACGGTATTATAAGATACAATGTTTATCGATAAAATGATATAAAATACGATATTGCATCCTATGATACTTACAATATATATCATAGTATACTGTAATAAAAATGATGCAATATGATATTATGACATATGATATGATATTGTATCCTGTTATCAATTATTGTATTTGATAACATAGTACAATATCTAAATAAATAATATTATATGATACTATATCATCAATAATACATCACAATATTGTAACATATTACTGTATAATATAGTATGATATTGTATTCTATAATATTGTATCGTATTTGATACACAATACATTATTCTATAATACTATAAAATATCGTATCATTCGATACAATAAATATCATATGAAACAATATCATGTGATAAAATATTTCATAATACAAAATCAGATTATACAATATTGTATTATAATATACAATACTATACATACCAACATCATGATATAATATCATATCATAATATACAAAGAATTTGATACAATATCGTATTGTATCATATAACTTTTTACAATAAAATATGATATAATATAACATTGTATCATATTTAACAAGTGTATCATATCATATCATACAATACTATATCATAGGAATCATGTTATATCATTAAACAACAAACACATCTATCAAGCAGGTTTGAGTGAGGTAGGAGATTTTTTTAGCATCCTTGATAATGGAGATCAGGCTCTGCGTCTGAAACTACCTCTGCGATTCATTCATATTATTGTTAAATCAACTATGCAAGCTATTATCTATAAAACATGTTACCTGTTCTAAAAAAAACTAAACCTCATCCAGCATCCGAAACCTATGGCTCAGATTCAGCATTCAAGCCTGTCAGGTGCATTAGAATCATAATACGCATCATCCATGCAAGTTTGGTGAAGTTAGGACCAGTAATAACTAAGAGTAATCATCAGAGGGCATCCAGGATCTGAAATTCATGGCCCAGTTTTAGCATCTAAGTCTTTCAAGTCTATAAGTAGGTCCAGATGCATCATCCATGCAAGTTTGCTGAAGATAGGACAAGTAATAACTTAGATACAGGACCTGCAACAAAAACTTTAACCAAGTCCGGACGCCGACGCCGAGGATATAGCATAAGCTCCCCCTGACTTCGTCTCGATGAGCTAAAAATTAAAATGGAATCTTTCAGTCTGAGAAAGCTTGTCACAATTCTTACCATTTTCTGTTTTTGATAAAATTCTCGAAATCATGCTTGATTTCGCACCAGACGCTGAACTAAAGCTTGCTGAGAGGAGAGATTGTAGTTTTGAAAAAGATAATCCATCTAAATTCTGTGCTGATATAGCAGAACGAAGCTGTTGAAGTTTATCGAAAACTATTTTCATTTCTGATGCGACTTTTCCTCCTAGTAGTTCTTTCAGTTTTCCGAGAGTATACTTATTAATATTTACAAGATCCAAAAGGTTTGGCTCCGATCTAAAAATAGTTTGAAACATCTGTGAATGAAACAGTAATGAAATGTTCAACATTAAATTCTTCAAAATTTTTAAAATGAACAACTTTAAAACTAGCCATTAATATTTAGATAAAGATATCATCGTTTATTTTTTCTGGTCAAAATCTCTTAACCAAATATTTTTGTAAGATAGTCTAAAGATTTTTTAAAAATTTTATCCTGCTTTTAGGAAATGAATGAAGGCACCAAAGCTTAAGGTAACCGTGTAAAGGAATCATTTGGTGTGGTATTCTTTCTTTATAAGTTTTACAGGACATTTTATCTTTTGCATCCTTGTTCTGATATATATTTACTTGTTCTCTAACAAAAACATTCTTGTAAGAACAATGATATATATTTGTTTGTATACTTCATATTTACCTGTTACTTGAAAAATCAAAGAGTTGTTTTGCAATGTCCTTGAAGTTTGAAACTAAACCTTTAAACCCATCTTTGAATTTATTCCATGCATCTGATGCTTTCGAACCATTTGGGGCAGCAACATTAAATTCTGGAGGTCGATAGTTTGCTTCTACCGGCAATAATTCACTTTTCATGTCTTTTTGTCCTCGAGAGGTTGGTTCTGGTATTTCTGTGTTGGTTTGTTGTAGTTCCTCATCCGTGCCATCAGCCGAAATAATGCTTAAAATATTGATATACGAGTAATCCTTGCAATCCCAATGCCACTGGGGACTTGGGAGCAACCGGTCCAAAAAGGGAGATGGGTCTATGTATTTATACTCTGAATCTGGTATTTTGACTTTTGATTTTTTTCGTACAGACAGATGTATACAATTTTGATCACAAGGAGATTTATTGGCTTTTCCTATTATGTCATTACCCGCATTGAGAAACAGGCCACTTTTTGATATTTTCGAGCTAGGTATGATATTTTCAATGATGATTTCATAGTCGATGAAATCATCATCTGTAGGCAAAATCCGTAATCTATTTTCCTCCCTAAAAACCTCGCCATTGACTGGACATGTTATCTGTAAGAATTTTTATTCTTTTGATTATCAAAAAGATATGGTAATGCATTCTTTAAAAAAAAAGAACAAGTACAAGTGAAAAAAAATAATAAAATATTAAAGGAAACAAATGTTTGCCCATATTTCCTTCCGTTTTACCTGAATTAAATGAATAAATGTAAACAATATCTGTACATGTATATCAAAACTCACCAAGGTCCCAGGATCGCGTAAAATTGATACAGTTTTAAATTTAAATTTCCTGATCATGAATGTTTTTGATAAGTTTGTATGCCAAAAAAAACTAAAATAAATACACAATTGAAAAATAATTACAGGCTTTTTGTTTTTGTTTTTGTAAAAATGTGATGACTTTAGCCTTTTCGGTGTATGGTCTTTAAGTATTTCAATATGTCTTAGCAATACCATCTCTACATTGATTAAATATGAAAAACATGGTTTTTCCTGTTGAATAAATAAACATAGATTTATTAAAAGTAGACTCAAAAATTAATTTCAAGTACTCTTAAATAATCAAGGACAATTGGTTAATTTGTTTTAGTCGGTTTGAAAATTAAATAATTAAAATAAGTATTAAGTTTGTATAAAAGGCTTTTAAACATGTAGATTTAGAAAGTATATGGATAAGTTAAGAAAAAGAAAACAGAAGGTTAAAATATTTGTTACAAAACACTTTTTTCTTCTCTTCTTATATCTGTTCATGTCCAGTTTCCTTCATTATACATACATGTATGTAATCATACACTATGGTCAAACAATAATTTTCAAATTCATGCATGAGCTATCATGGTAATGATGAACCGATGAGCAGAAGTAAATTCTGTAAAACTTTGAATTTAAGTTTGTTATATTCATGTAAAATACCCGTAACAAAGCCCTTTTCACGAAAGAGCATTGAAATTATACTAACAGGTACAACAACCATAATTGCATTAGTGTAACTTAACTGTTTTACTGTAAAAAGCCCAAAGAAGCATAAGAACTAGAGGAGAACCAAAAATTAGTAGACTTTAATTACAACAAATCATTTTTTTTACTCACCTCAGAACCTTCTGAAACGCTGATGTCGACACCCAGTGTTTGAAACCTGTCATTTTGGTTTGTGGGCCATATACCGCTACCGCAAGTTGAATCTTCACGTCGTCGACGGTTGGGAAATTTGATATGGAATTTTGAACCGAAGATCTTTTGAATAATATTCTTTATCTTGATAAAACTAAAAAAAAATTAATTTTACGAAAAAAAAAACCCCCAAAAAAACAAAAACCGTAAGCTGCATTACAAAAAACTGCAAATGCAAATAAAGCAAAGAAATATTTAGCGTAATACGATTTGCAGAAAAATTAATTTAAAAACTAATTGGAATTTTATCATATGAAGATGTTAGTTCTAAAAATATGTTTTCTGTTTTAGAATAATTTTTCTTTTATAAACATTTTCATTATAGCAGCATTATATTTTAACCAAAAATATATAGATATGATGATTTTTGAAAATAAGAAAAAAACCAAGAGGCCCATTGGCCACATCGCTCGCTCAACTGAGCAACAATAGGCGTGATAAAATCATCCTAATGGAGTCATAATACAAAATAACTGGACAATTTGATATTATACATGTAGATCCTGTATAAATAAAAATCCATTTCCCCCTGGATATTCTTATTTTTATAATCAAGTCACTTTTCTAAAGGGTTATTTTATAGTCATATCACATTTTGAGCATTGCAGTCCTAAAAAAGATCCTAAACACGTAATTATATCTAGGATAAAAACCTATATTAAATTAAACTCTGAATCCCTTGTGAGGCCCAAGAATCGTCCAGGGGCCTAAGTCTAAACAATTTTATAGAATCAACAATATGTCAAAATGCTTGCATATAAGTAAAACCAAATAAAATCACATTTCAGTTTTTGTAAATAATAGAAATGTTTTCCTTTGTAAAAGGATAAATTGGATCCCCAATGTGGCCCCAACATACTCCTCATGATTTTGATTTTAACGAATTTGAATCTACACTTTCTTTGGTCAATTTCACTAAAGTTAGACCTTTTCTTGGCAAATCAATATTAAGAAGAAGATTTTTAAAGATTTTTTGTCTATATATTCCTATGTAAAATGTTGCCCCATGTTGTGAACCCATTCTACCCTGGGAATCATGATTTGAACAAACTTGAATCTACTCTTCCTGAGGATGCTTCCACACAAGTTTGAGCTTTTCTGGCGGATTGGTCACTAAGAAGATTTCTAAAGACTTTTCTCTATATATTCCTAATAGTTAAAAATTCGACCCCCGATGTAACCCTCCCCCCCCCATTGTGGCCCCAACCTACCCTCGGGGATCATATTTTGAACAAACTAAAATCTACCTTACCTGAGTTTGCTTCCACACAGGTTTCAAAATTCGACCCCCCATTGTGGCTCCACCCTACCGCGGTAATCATTGTTCAAACAAACTTGAATTTATGAAGCTACCCTACATGAAGATGCTTCCACACAAGTTTCAGCTTTCCTGGCCGATTGGTTTCTGAGATTTAAAAAAGTTGACTTTATACATTCCTATGTAAAAATTCGACCCCATATTGTTGTCCCACCCTACCTGCGGAGGTCATGACTTTCACAACTTTGAATTTACACTACCTAGGGATGCTTCCACATAGGTTTCAGCTTTCCTTGCTGACTTGTTTCTGAAACAAGATTTATAAAGATTTACTCTATATATTCCTATTTTAAAATTCGAACTTCCATTATGGTTCTACCCTACCCCCAGGGGTAATGATCTTTTTACAAATTTAGATTTACACTACCTGAGTATGTCCTTACATAAGTTACAGCTTTTCTGGCTAATTAGTTCCTAAGAAAATGATTTTTTAAAGATTTATTCTATCTATTTATATGTAAAAAAAACGACCCCCATTGTGGCCCCACCCTACTCATGCGGGTTATGATTTAACAACTTTTAATCTAACTACCAGAGGATGTTTACACATTTTCAGCTTTCCTAGCCAAATTGTTCTTTAGAAGAAAATTTTTGAAAATTTCTTAATAATTTTCGATATTTTCTGATTATATCCCCCTGGAAAATGGCGTTGTCCCTAATTTTCACAACTTTGAATCCTCTTTGCCTAAGAGTGCTTTGTGCTTTGTCCCCAGTTTCGTTGAAATTGGCCCAGTGGTTCTGGAAAAAATGTTGACTATCTGAAAAGTTTATGGACGCACAGACGGACGACTGACAAAAAGTGATCAGAAAAGCTCACTTGCTTTCAGCTCAGTTTAGCTAATGATACCTCAAAGTAAGTAACTTACATATCTCTTACATTACTGTATCCCGATTTGATACTTTTGACAGCGTTGAGCACCGAGGAAAATGCGTTATAAAATGGCTTGATAAGGTCGTCGAGAGTTTCCTTGAACTCTGTAGTTATGTCCCCAAAAACAGTTTTGATTACTTCAATAAAAAAGTTTCTTTCTTCATTCTGTGAAAAAACACCCATTTGTGTTTAAATACACTTAAACGTACAGAAAAGGACAAAGAGATGAAAGATAGTACCTAATAAAAGATAATTATTGTAACTTGCAATATATGTGCATTTAATAGATTTGACGTTAAAAAACCCTAAAAATGTGTAACTTTTACTTTACAGTTGTTGGCTTACCGCCATTTTTACACCATCTGTGAGGGCTGTTGAGATATCATTTTCTGTATGAACAGAAGATTGACTTTCTTTTTTTTCAAACAGAAGTTTGAATAAATCTTGAACATCTCCTAAGATTTCTTTAAAATCTTCCCAATAGTCAACCCAAAAGGGAGTACCACCTAAAAATAGTAAATACATGTATAACTAATGTACATGTATGTTGTCGCTTGTTAAAAAGAACTAACCACCATCACTACCACAAAAGAATGTTTCATTTAATATAGCTCAAAGCTGCTATTAAATATAAATTCATGAAAAAAAAAATCTCACCATTTAAAAATGACAATTTTTCCAAAACTTTGTTTTTCACGTCCAAAAACATGCCAATTGCGAGCTTTATACTAAAATAAATAAAAATTACGTGTATATTTATCATGCTAATTATAAACAACAAATAAATAGAAAGATGAATAAAAATTCTTTGAAGCTATATGTGTCGTATTCAACGCCATGCTTTCAATTTTGTCAATATTATAAGCTGTATAAAAGAAAATCTTAAAACAAATTCTACAGATTAATTATTGGTATTAATTAGTACATGTGATATTTGACGTAAAGAGAAAAAGATTTTTTCTGATGCAAATTTATAAATCATTCACGTCTGTGGTGATGTGCACAAATGCGCAGGAATCGTAATTAAAAGAATCAGCATAAAATAAGCGATATGACAGGAAGTTTGTTTACAAATTAAATCGTAAAAATACTTTGATAACGTTAGCTTTTTTTCTTTCATTCGGCCTTGTCTTTGGAATGGAAAAGTGTTAACATTATAAATAAACTTACATGTAGAACACCTTTTTCACACCCGATTAGAGAATAGATAAAACAGAACGTCAATATTACACATTTCAGACTCGATAATTTCTCATTTCCAGATATCATAATTCCTGCACTTGATTACCGTCCGTATAATATCATTTAACAAAAAATATATATGCACGTGTGTATGTCGTTAATTTCTCTCTAATATCAGCAAATTTCACATCGAAAAAACAAATAAATCCAATTAATTGGTGACGTACTGACTTGTCTAGCTAGGTAAACTTCACTAAGAGATATATGAAAGTGTATTTTAATTAAATTTTAATTTCCATGTATTAGAATATTAATCAACTTTGACCACTGTTCCTTACATCACACAAGTTCTAGCCAGTATGGTGAGTACGTAACCAGCCACCTGTGGAATCGTCACGCGATCAATGTTTGTTTAACAATTTCCGGTGAAACATGCACCTGTCTCTTGTCGGACTTCTCAGTTTATTTAAGTGCAAAAAGATAAGCAATAATTATTCTTTGATTTTAAACTTATGTTATTTTTGTCCCATTACAAATTAATTATTTTGAATACTGATAGATACTTAAAAATAGCCCGATCACTGTAGGATTTGATGATGATTTACAGACGTTTCTTCACAATGTTTATTTATTAAAAAAAATTGGACTAATTATTAATTTAATAACTTCATTTTGGTTTTTTTTTTGTTTAGATTCACAAACTTTATTACTTTTAAACTATTTAAATACATAATAAACGTATGCATATCGACGACTTTCTAAAATGTCTCGATCAAAATTTATCTTTTTCTTTGGGGGGGGGGGGGGAGGGGGTCGTATTTTGCATAGGAAAAGTGTTTTGTTGTATTTTTATTAAGCATTTTACACCCAATATTGGGGTAAGTAATATTTGACAGGTGCGTGCTAGCTTTTATGGTTGTTATCTTTCCTAGATGGCATTATCATTACTGGCTTATTTTCAAAACAGGCTTACTTTCACGTAATTTTCAATGCAAGAAATAGGTAGTTTATTTCAAAACCGGCTTATTATTAAATCTGATTCATTTTCAAGATTTTAGGGATCTTGCAGAAAATATATAATTTATGTAGCTTCATAAACAATCTTTCTAAAAAAGAATCATTAAATACGACATATACATATTTAACCCATGCTAATAAAACATACTCTAGAACAGATTTTCCAAATATAGTAATAGACTGAACAGGATTGGATAGGAAGTCTTTCAATGCAGATACGATCGTAGTTACTGAATCAATTAATTTCTTGGCAACGTATGGCAAGGTCACGGTTATTGCATCAGCGATTGTCTGAAAGTTAAAAACAATTAATGACTAATGTAAAAAAAAAACCAATCAAAAATACTACTGGAACAAAATACAAATGAAGCAAAATACCTAAAAGAAAATTCAATTTTCATTTTATAGATACGCTTCTTTATGACAGTTGAGTAGAAAGAAAGTCAATTTATATCAGCTTACACAAATAATATTGGAAATTTTTCTAATCTTGTAAATGGTATGTCTGAAAAAAAAACTTACTTTGTAAAAATCAGTTATATCCTCGATGATGTCTTCAACAAAGAATCTAGCTTTGATAATGATTGTCTTTATCTGGTCAATCCAAGGGATACCTCCAAACTCAATTACTTTCATTACTGCCTTAATAACCTTATTTACAATACCTTCTAGAGTAAGTGGAAAGTTCTTAACTAATTCGATTAATTTGTTTACGATGTATTCAATACCGTTGTCAAATAAACTGATAATGCCATTAAATGCATTTATAACATCGACTGCTGGATCAACAATAGTTTTCGTGATTTTGTCGAATATTTTCACCAAGTCCTCTACACCATTGATTCCAAAATCCTAAAATTCAATTATAATGCATTTAATCTACAGAGGGTTTATTTCAATTATTTTCTATATTTAAATTTTCCAAGAAACTCAGCATAAAAAATCCAGATATTTTTTCTTACACTAATTTATCGATTTCAAAACCATACAAGATGCAATAAAAACATATTAAAAAATTCGAATGATATAATTTCATCAGCATAGACCTCTAATGCTTCTAAAATATCAAACTAAATATAATCTTGAAAAGCTACATAAAATTTAGGATGCGCGGAAATTTCACAGTTACAGAGGGAGGGTCAGAAAAAATGTCATGATGCTTTTAGACTCACCGGTATCTAAATATGAAAAAAATATCAAGACTGGCAATTTGACGAAAAGTGATGTTGTAAATGTTTAATTTTCTTCAATTTCTAATTGATTTGTGAGAAAACATCAGTGTTGCGGATTTCTAAAAACTTCTCATAATTAACTCCATGATGCATACTAAATTAGATTCTTTGACCTTTTATCATAAGAACATTTTAAGTGTGTACATACTTTGATAAGTATTGTCAAGTATTTATGGAAACACAAGGCTAACCATTATACGTGTAATTTGTATTTGCAATTTGTATTTCAAAGAAGGCAGTTTAACTCTCTACGAAAACATCCAACAACAACAAAATTACTTTAGAAACTACATTTTATTTGCACATTGTATTGATTTTTCCTCCTAACAGTTAGGTTTTAGTTAATTTTATTTGTTGACAATCTATTGGGGGGGGGGGGGGGGGGCTTCCGTACGCTAACATACTTTACCATTGTATGTAAACTTAATCATATCATTCATATTCAAAAAAACGTGGACAGAAAATATTACCTTAAGTATATTGATATCGTATCCTGCATGACCTCTGTAGCAGGCAAAAGCTCTGAATAGATATTGCTCTACATCAAAGAGACCCAATTCAACTTTAGCAAACGCATCGTTGTAGACGTTGAGCATAGCGTGTCCACTTAGAGGCTCTTTGAAGGTTAAATTGAAAATAAAACAAACAATTAAAAGAAAATAGAAATTGTAGAACACAGAGGTATGACAAAGAACTAGATAAAGGATCAAATCGCTATTGTTCATTGAGTTAGCTTTGAGCTCATTTTCAAAACAACAAATCTCACTAATATATCAAAGATATATATTCAACTGTGGTATATCTATATGTATTTGTATATGTTTGATTCCGGACATTTTAACTCCGTTTATATTTTGTTTCAGACTATATATTGATGCCCTGTCTATTGTAATTTGAATTCTATTGTCTGTAAGATTATAAATACGACCGTCATGGGGCATTCGGGGGACACTCTTGTTGGTCTACGGACCAAGCTCTCCCCTTTTCCCTTTTTCAACATTCATTATAATAAATTTTCATTTCTCCTTTTTAAGTTATAAACGGAATCAAACAAATGTAATTTATGTTTAATATTTGATTTTGCCTTAAACATTTGTAAATCTTCGTTATCTTTGTTATTTTGTAATTCAGAGGCAAACTGAAAAGAATGAACCTGGGTTGATGTTGAAAGACGTTTCCGTCTTTTTTTTAATACTTCACAAAATTATGATGATCAATGGAAAATTAAAAAAAAAGTTATTTAATGTATTTTTCCTGCACATTTCATTTCAATATGAAAACCTATGAATTGTTTACAAGTAGATTATTTAAATGATGAGTTCAATGCTTCTTAAACATGTTATTCTTCATACTTATTTCTATTTCCAGTTCATTGATCATCACAATTCCAAACGATGCTCCTAGGGCACTGTCTCCTATATGCTTTGTCCACTGTATGCCCGGTAGTATCAAGCTTAAGAAAATGCCATCTTTGACCTGGACATCCAAAATGCCTCTTTTTACTCTCATCAACGTAGAGTACGTGTAATTGCGGCTTAAAAATATTCAAATAAAAATACTTAGTAGTTGATATTTATAATCTCTTTTACCATGAAGTACATATTATCGCTATTTGAGTATGGAGGGGCAAGACAATACGTTTCAATTTTTATGAATAAAGGAAAAGCAGATAATGATATTAACAAGATAAAGGTACTACTGTATACAGGGTTATTTTCGCCCCGTAAAATTTTCGCCCATTTACACTTTCCCCGTCTTGAATTCGCTCAGACACAGTTGTGTTTACAGAGAGATACTATGAGAGATTTGAATTCGACCAGTCTTAATTTCGCCCACTGACAACAAGGGCGAAAGGGGCGAAAATAAAACGGGGGCGAATATTTCCCTGTATACAGGATTCTTCCCCCCCCTCCTTTTGCTGCGCTCCTCTAGAAAAAGAATACACTGTTTCGTCTTTTCGAAAAGTTATTGTAATGTTATTGTAATGTTATTTGTAACTGTTTCTTGTAAATACTGATGATGCATGCCTGTCTGTCTGACAGCTCTTGGTATTGCAATACTTTCATAGTGGCACTTTTTTAAAAATAAAAATTATCATTAAGCAAGTATTGTTTAAAATGTATATGTTTATGAATGTTTCAGATAATATCCAGAGACTGTTACTACATTTACCCATGATATAAAAGAATTCGTTCTGGAATATATAGAATAATATGTACTGTAAACATTAGAAAAAAATTAATATAATTGACGTAAGAAATGACAATTGCAGGCAGGCAATTTACTTTCATTGATGTACCTTACATCCGACAATGTCTGGAATGAGTTAAATTATTACCTAAGAATAATATCTCTATGCTCCGGTAACAATTTACGTGCCATGGGATGATTTTTGAAAATATCCAGTGCTTGATGTTTTACGGTGGGATGATGATCGTTCGCAATCAAATTTAACAAAGCCGTTGAGCTCTTGAAAAAAAAAATGCATTTTATATCAATATCGATTGTTAAAAAGTTCAATCTTTCAGTATATATATATATATATATATATATATATATATATATATATATATATATATATATATATATATATATAGTGGGTAAAATGGTTTACTTATACATTTATATGTGTGTTGAATTAATACAAATTAAGTATCATCCATAAAATTTTATTAACCTCCACACAGTTATAGTGTCTCATGGCTAGAATTGCCGCTCTTCTCCAGCTGTTATCTCCTTCTCCAGGTCGCATATAGGTCAGAAGATGGTCCCTGGAACTCCCAGTGTTTCCCAATGCATGAATCAAGACCATCTTGGAATAAGTGTAGTTATGTAGCTCGCGGTCAAACCCATCCACTGAACGGCGTAGTCTTCGTTTTCCTCGAACTTCTTTAAAATGAGCTAAGAGAACAATACTTGTAATGATATACATGTACCTATCCACATCACCGAATTTTACAATGTACAACTAAAATTATGCTTTCGTAAGAATTTTGTCACAGTACACATACAATCATTCACAAAATTGGATTTGGAAACATTCATATTCTTACAAAACATAACCGAAAATGTTCGAGGAAACAATATTTATTATTATACTTTCATGTTAAATACTGAAATCTGATTGGTTTAGACGCAGTTGACAATCCGTTTTCTTACCCTCAGCGTTAGCAACACGCTTGGCAACGGGCGGACAGAACGAATTGTTAACTATGCGCGTACGGTTCGCCGTTAAATTCACGTCATTTCTATATAAAAGCAGTAAAATTTTCTCTAAAATTAAGACATTCAGTATAATAAAATAAATAGTGCCTGTTTGGAAGGGTAACAGTTAAAATTGACACCCCTCGAAAACCATTGTCAACCTCCACTTCGCGTCGGTTGACAATGGTTTTCTCGGGGTGTCAATTTCAACTGTTACCCTCCCAAACAGGCACTATTTATATAAAGTGTCATTCAAAAATGAAAAAAGAAACTTATGGCAAAATACATTATATCGTAATTTAATACTTTGATTGTGTAATCCTAACCACTCCTGAAGCGATGTCAAAACTTTATTGGCTTTCTCGCTATGGCTGGAACTATTTAGAAACGCTTTGATCAAAGTCCCGAGAGCAAGACATGCGTGCTTTTCGGTTTTGTTGATATCAATCCTTCCTGGAAGTAGAGGCAACAACAAAGCATCAATTAAAGATTCTTTAAAGAAATTTTTCATGTATCATGTTGTTTATTGTAGGTTGTGACATGCTCCTAAATATATTCAATACCTATATTAGTTTGATTTATGCCAAAGCAGAGCTCTTCCACAGCCTCTAGAAATTCCTAAAAATAAAAACGCCTAATGCTAACAACTTTCAATCAATGTATAATTCAATCAAAAATTTTCATTTAAATGCGTCTGTCATTACACTGTATGTCCATACAACAATTTACCAATGTAGGTTTTCGCATATTTGGTACATGGAAGAATATGCGAGTAAGATCGGTTTCGTTGCCATTATTGTTTTTAAGAAAATTGTTGATGATCAGTCGTAGAGTGATATTCCGTCCCTCCCTCACTAAAAGATCAATAAATGTGTTAACTCTTGACGTGCACGCAACATCACTGTTGTTGCATTTCCTTGACAACTCTGTTGTAGCCAACTTTTCGTAGTCATTATCATGAAGTCGCCCGACAGCTTGAACTAAACTAGCAAAACAGTCTGTCCTATTTTTGTGGACTGAAAATGAAAGGAAATGTATTGCAGTATAAAAATTTAAAAGTAAAACTGGCTACATCAGAGATAGTTATATGACTAAGTAATTATTTGTTATTTTGTATTTTAAATACACTTTACTATTGAAATTTATGAAAGTCTTTAGTAAGATTTAATTTGATTAAATCAAGTTAACATGTAACTAAATGACTGAATCAGAACGTTACGAACGCTGTTTTAATTTTCATTCAAACATAATGTTTTTACCTTTATCCTTGAAAGAGTGAATACAAACAACATTTCTTTCAATCGTTTTTATCTCATCTGCTAAGGTGGTACGTTTTGATTTTTCCTTAAACAAATTAACATAAATATTCATATTTAGTCACAGTAGGAATTGTCAAAACAATTTAAAGAGAAGCTATAGATTTTACTGACCTTAATCGCCACAATGATATCCTTTACTTTCAAATATTTATCCAAAGAAGAAGTGTCAGGATCTTTGTTCAACTTCCTATTAATTAAAAACCAACAAACAATAAAACCAATGTTAATATTTAGTATTTTTCTTAATTAATTAAATAGAATGCACTTTCTCATAAACAATTTAAAAATTAATTGATAAAGTGAATTTATTTTACAGAGTTTCTCCAGAGTTTTCTCTGTAAACTCGTTAAGGTTACATTAGGGTAGCAATACCTTAAGATCTAAAAATATGTTGTTTGAAAATGCGTATAAAATCAAATTTGATGCTTGAATGTAGAAAACAGATGTAATGTTGTCCCTTCTTATTTACCCAAAATTGACCAAAATACTTGAAAAATGACAATTTTCCTAATTAAAAAAGTAACTTTTGTATGTGAATTAAAGATTTAACAAAGCATTAAATTGAAATGCGTTTTAGATACATGTACATGTGCTAATATATGACATACGCTATTTAATCCTGTTTTTATTAAACAGAATGATAAAAAAAAATCTTTAATCTGAATTTACAGAGTTTACGTGGGTCTTCCTATTCACCTTCAATAATAAAAAGTACTCACACTTTTTTGACAAGTCGAACATATGTAGTACTTCTTGATTCAATGGCGTTAACATCTATGATGAAAAAAAAAAACTCAAGTTAAATTTTACACCAACACTCCATTGTCAAGCATGTACAACATTGAATGATTCATACAACAACAATGCGAATAATCCACACCTCCGCTAGTTTCCACTTCAATTTCTTTTTCTCCCGGAACGGAATGCCTGGAAGCAGAAGATTAGTAACAAAATAATTAACAATCGAAAAATCTTATTCTCGTTTTTATAATTAAGAGTGTTAGGGAAATTTATAGCTGTAGCAATTTAAAAAACAATATTTTGAATAATAAATATTACAATGTGGTTCAAGTAAATACACCAAAACGGGTGTTTAAAAAATATTTAACATGTAGTATTTTACTGCATTTTTAAACAATATTTAATGATAAAGAATGAAAAAGAACCAAAACTATTTATACTATTCATTCAACTCATTTGCATTGTATTTAAACAACTTTATTATACCTCATTTCTAGAGTTCTGTTTTTTCTTTTGTTTTGAAGGATAGCAGTGTCGTCTGCTTTTATGTATTCAATAATTCCATCATGAGTGTAATGTAAAGTCTAAAAAACAAAACGTGTTAAAATGAAGTATACTTGTCAAAAGTGTTGTCATAAAAAATGTAAAGATTGTATAGGTAATCGGTAGGTTAAAGCTGACATATATTCATAAATACGCATTATTTCCCTTTTATCTTCGACTACCGCCATATTAGTTGTCGATTTCTATTCTTCGGCTCATCGCTACACACCCCCTATATAAGGCAGATAGCACTTTTCATGCTTTCCCGCCTACAGGTATTTTATTCACATTCACCCGAACCTTACATCGAACGAAAAGACTTAAAGAAACGCGTTTTGAAAAAAATAATATGACAACCACTGCACTGGTAAGGAATATCCAGTGAACGACGAAACGACGTTCATGCATTTAAAAGTCCGTCCTCTCAATCAGAAAGCAACCGGCCGTAACTTTCTCGACCGGTATATATATATACCCCAGTGGCAGTAGAGGAGCGATCGAAACTAATATGGCGACCAATGCAAATGATTTCATGAATTCATGTCAGCTTTAATGTTTACAAGTAATTAGCTATGGAAGCTGCTTTTAAGAGAATCTAGATATCAATAAGTTGATAAGATTCAAAATCATCATTTGTTTCTTTACTTTAATGTGTTTTCTGTATAAGTTGCTGCTGCTTGTGTGATGTTTGCGCACCATATAACCCTGTGTAGTGGTCTTAAACTCATAGTTGTGTTGCAGATAGCCTGAAAAATATCAGTTTCATTATTCTCCAGCCAAATCAATAACAGTTCAAATTAGGCAACATTTAACCAAACACATTGCAATTTAGATTTAAATTTAGTGATACGCATTCAAAATCATAGTATTTTGATACACCAGACACTTTATTGTATTTGACACAAACATTTCAGAATTTATGTGCCCTATAAATAACACAAACTAACACCCGTCTTTTAATTTCAAACCCCATAAACATTATTACCCGAGTGGTCATGTTCCCAACTGCTTAAGTCTTGTTGGTTTGAAAACTCGTGCTGCAAAATATTCAAACATTAATTAGGGATAGATTAAATTACTTCGTTTTAAAAAAACAAAAAAAAAACAGGGATATGACTTGCAATATTATTTTTGTATTGCATAGAAACATATTAGTGTAAGCTGATTACAAAACTATCCTGAATATAACACTGAAACCCATTAACACTTTAATTCATAGTCTAACAACTAATCTATGTACGCATCGAATATTAAACAAAACGACGAACTGATTTTACCTAGCTACTGGCATTTAAGTTGGTCTGTTGTCTGTGGTTTACCATAAACGTTTACATGTAAAAGAACACTGGGACACTGATATTGAACACCATGACTTAAGTGCTTATACATATATACCGTAAAGGAAGCGATCATTGCAGATAATTATAAAATATAGAACCTGCTGTTGCGTGTTCTGAATTTTACTGTAAATCTCGCTTTCGAAAAAAAAAAAAATATCACAAAACCTTTGTTTAAAAGTCCCCGATTTTCGGGAGCATTAACGTACTACAGTGTGTAAACTGAAACCAAAATCAGCTATGAACCTTCATATCTTTTTTTCCCAATTAAATTACAAAAAAATATACCCATTTACCAAACTTTTCAAAATGGCTATCTCCTTTAAATAAAAGAAATCTTAATACTATTTTTTTTAAAAAAAATTGATTGCATTACACAATATTGCTTTAAGAATAAACATGTAGGCTTACTTTCTTTTTTGCTGAAAATACACTAGCTAAAACCTTTTTCAAATTGATAACATCATGTGTTTCCTCATGGTGGTGCGATATTTCATTAATCAAACCATCCTTCTTAATAGTAAACTCGAACCTAAATATAAAAAAAATGCGACACATGACAAGGAATTCTGAGCTACATATTTTTCTTAGAACTAGACGTCTGGTACAGCTTGGTT
Organism: Magallana ariakensis; assembly: GCA_020458035.1. NCBI lineage: Eukaryota > Metazoa > Mollusca > Bivalvia > Ostreida > Ostreidae > Magallana > Magallana ariakensis. The sequence goes on along the minus strand of CM035816.1, from coordinate 27,703,277 downwards.
AGATATGGAAAAAAAAATTGAAATTCTAAAAATGAAAAAATGAGATTCAAAATGTTCAGAATAAACCGTAAGTTATCCTTTTAAGTTAAAAGACAAAAAATCATTGCGGTGTTTAGAAAAAGAAATAAATTATTGTAAACGGAAATTACCTTACTGACGCATTGCTAAATTGGAAACACAATGTACTACAAATTTTAAAAATATGTTTCTTACTTTTTCTTGAAGTCCCACCCCGCTGGATTGGTCTGACCTTCATATAAAGATATACATCATGATATTTCCTTTTTTAAAATTCTGTTTACATCTCACAACACACAAGTTTACAGTATTCAGCTGAACAAACTATGAATGCTTACAAATATAATTTAAGGAAAAACTTGCTTGTGGATGACGTAATTATTAAAAAAACCCAATGCATTTATATTCCAACTGGTTGTTCAATTAAATTTTAAAAAATTGTTTAAAACGGGTGTTCATGTAAATTAAGATGAAATTATTGAATATTCTTCCTTACTTTGTCCTTTTGTGGACTGTGTAAAACTATCCACGTGCAAGATGCATGTGAGTTCTCCACTTGTCCTATTGATTGGTTGAATCCGAAACTATAATTAATATCACGCATATAAATATCTGTTAATTTCATAAACTTCAGACAATAAGATAAAAATATTGAGGGTAAAAAATATTTTGTGGCAATAAAAGCATCTGATTCGCTTAACATTATGTAAAAACATGATTAAATGCCTTTAATTTGTATCTTAGACTTGCTTTCATCTTTTTAATGGTTTATTTGTTTTACTACGTTTAAATATCGTTTTAAAGCAGCTCTAAAATTAAATTTAGGTCAACTGTTATTTAATTATGTCTTTGCTTGGAGAAATAACATTGAAGGAATCCAGAAATGAATCACTTACTGCTAATAAATCCAATCATATAACTTTCAATGCAATGAAATCACAATTAGTAAACATGAGATTGGTTGTTCAAAATGAAAGAATTGTACTTGTTTGAAATGGATATTTGTCATCGAAATGCATATAAACTAAGAAAAATGCCGTACAAGTGTAGGGTCTTGGTCTTATGGATGGTGGTAAACTGTTGAACACTATGAGGTATCCGATAATGATAACAAAGATTATGTTTTAATGTTTTCAGTGCTGTCATTTTTACAAGCGAGGTACATGTATTCATGGAGCCTGGTTAAAATAATATGTAGCATTCGACCGCTCTTACCACTCGGCATCTAGGCATGACGAACGGAACCTAGCGCGCTGGTCGCTCACTACGCGGCCGTTTGAGATAAAGGGCAGGTATATGTCAATTTGAGAGTTATTGCAATATTTTTGCTTTTACATGTATATACATCTTAATATTTGTTCAGGTAGGGATGACATTATGAATTAAGGAGGTTGGCACCTGGAATAATAGTAATGTCAATCATCCGAAAACCACTTGGATGTAATGATGGGGACCTATAATGTTCAATTATTTTATTTGTGACCCATGTCACATGCCATTTTTTTAAATATAGGGACCCAAACAGAAATGATAATTTTCCTGAAATGTTTGCTAAAATTTGACATAGAAATTGATAATTTGAAGAAATCAAACAAACAATTACAGTTTGAAATATTATTTAGCAGTATGAAGTCGAACACATGTAGTGACTATAAAAGTAAAATCTAAGTCAAAGTTTAAAAACTCTTGCTTTACTGGTGGCTTCAAAGGCCCGTACATAATGAACACAACTACAGATGTTACGAATTTTGGAGTTATCAAATTATAACGCAAATAAAACAAATTATAGTAATGTCATCTTTCCAAAAATTTGGATACAAATAGACATACATTTAATGTCTCATTTAAAAGTAAAACAAACAGGGGTCACATCTTAAAAGTTTGAGATATAGGATGAAATAAGCTAATTTTAGGCCAAAATTGCAGATAATGTTTTCTTAACTTCTATGAAATATAAGCTTAATATGCCAAAATATATCGATAGAAATATCAAAATATTGTTTAAAAATGTTTTTAGAACATCATGAATATATCGTAAGACACAAACTATCTAGAAGTTTGGTCTGCGCTGAAAATTAGTAAGCTAAAGTAACAGTACTCTAAAACTAGTGAGTTATAAAAATTGTTCATTTCCTTCTTGAAAACCTTCCGCCACAAAATATAGTCCCTCACTAATCTCTGTGAAAATGTAATTTTTTTAAAACAATTTTATTCAATATAGTTTATTTGGCATTGTAAAATATAAATACACTTCTAGAATTAATATGTGATGCAAAACTTTCAGACTAGAGGTGACCCAAAATGGCCAACCAAAACCTAAGGAGCGAACCTCTTTAAGAGTCACATTTAAAACTGGTAATGATGCACTTATAAAAATATTTTGTCGGAGTGGGGAATACCTACAGTGTATAGGCAGAGGTGAACATTTAATTAGATTAATTAAATTCAAATGGAGATGTCATGTATTGAGCGAGGATAATGATTTTTAAAAAACCTTGTAAATATCTTGTGGTAGAGTAAAATTTTACCTTGAGACCATGATCAATGGTCTAGTTCTAGATCTATACTGAGTATCTTGAACCTTTAGTTGAATATCACAACCGTAATAATGAACGATACTATTTATATCACAATCATTTCCCCCTTAGGTTTGAGGGTTCAAGCTATACTTTTTACAAAAAAAAATTAAGTTCATTAAATCATAAATCTTGAAAAGTTAAGATAGTAGATAGTTGATTTGATGTCAGACCTTTTAAAAAGTTTTCCCCACATAATATAACTTTGGGCGAAAATATCTTGAATCAGCAAAAATATGATAGCTTAGTTAAAAAACGGGTTTGGGGCCGACCTAAATATATAAAAATTAAGGTCTTTCGTATTGAGACCTTGCGATTCATTTGATCTTTTTGGAATTCTGGGCCTTTAACTGAAGAAAAAGATATAAATCAATCGATTAAAAAACCCACAATACAAGTGCATGATTTTTTTCCTTTATGAAAAATGATGCATGAACCAAAGTTACGTGAACAATAATGTCATCGTGACTGTAAGATAACCATTTGTAGAATCAATTGACAAGGGATTTAAAACGAAACAATAATGCAACAGACAAACGAGACAGGTTTGGTTCAAAAATAAGTATACTAACAGACAGAGAGTTGGGCTATTATATATCAAAAGACATGAATAAGCGATTTCTTTAAGATTGGAAGACTATTATATGAAATACCTAATTTTGAAACGAATGTGGTTGCCGTGTACTGACAATAAATGTAAAGAACACTTTTCCTTTTATCGTCGAAATTTTAACTAACTTTCACTATTCAAAAAGAAGACAAATGATTCAGAGACAAACTTTTAAAACAGCAAAATATTTCCTGCAGAAACTATAATAAAATATAAAAAGCGATGATAAATGACTACGTCATTTCATATTTGAAAACAGAGTAAGGGTAAAGGAGACATAAGTTAATAGATAAAGACAAAAACTATCACTTTACCTTGACAGCGGTGCGAATGCGAAAGTCATGTAAAGCAACAGAGTCAGCTTTGTATTCATATCGATATTCATAACCAATGTCGAAGTTATACCCGACTATTTCTCCATAGAAGAAAATCAGCAAAAAAATCCTGTAAAATGCAAAGTTCACAAAGTTATCCATCATTGCTTCATCTTTAAAAGAAGTGCTTGCCTTGCTACCAAGATAGTCTTAAAGAGCAATGTCAGACAGATTGCAATCAAGGAAGTTTTGATTACTTTGAAAAACCAGACGGGTTCTTGGAACGCCCTTCAATGTGCATTGTATTTTGTTACAATTATTCTCATTGCGTCTTAAACATTTTTTGTAGGCCTTTAAATCGAAGAATGTCCTTTGAAAGGATTTGAATAAAGCGATAAACCAAATATTAACATTTTTGCAGATACATGTACATTTAAATTCATTGAGTACCCCTCTATTTCTTAGACAAAACGATTGAAATTCACATCGATATAAATGCTGAAAGGGCTACACGATCCAGAGCTACCAACCAGTGTATCGATAGGTCGAAACTTTCAGTAACCTTAGAAAATTCACGGACTGCACGAAATAACCATGATGATATCAGACTCAAATTCCTATATATGAAGACTTGGCTATTTCTTTTATTTAACGAACTGATGTACGTTAACAATAATTGAGTTACTTTAACCTACACTTTATGATTAATTCAATAATTAATAACATGAAATATGTAAAAATAAAGAATAAAATGCTATCTTTGATGATTCATGCGGGCTTTAAAGGTATCGATCATTGCAGAAAAAAAAATACATAACTCGCGTAACCCGCATATTTTCTCCAATTTATATTACCCACCAACGCAGGTTATGTAATTTTTCTGCAATGTCGCTATCTTCATATCCCGCATGAATTACCAGAGAAAGCATTTTTTATTGCTTAAATGTTTATAAACAGTACATTGAAAATAATTTTTTTCATTTTAATTGTGAGTAGTTTTTTTTTAAACAAAAATCGTCTATTATAAGGAATAGTTAATAGAAAAGTTATAAACTCTATTAATAGCTTATCATGCTAATTTGAAATTCAGCATTTAGATGATTTTTTAAAAAGAAAATACTGCGTACAAGGAGTTAACAACGGCTATTATTATACTTTCATGTTAAATACTGAAATCTGATTGGTTTAGATGCAGTTGATAATCCGTTCTATATAACCCTCGGCGTTAGCAACACACTTGGCAACGTGTAACACAACGAATTGTTACATGCGCGTAAATTATGCGCGTACGGTTTGCCGTAGAATTCACGTAGTATCCATATAAAAGCAATAAAATTTTCTCTAAAATTAAGACATTCATTTTAATAAAATATATAATGCTTGTTTGGGAGGGTGACAGTTGAAATTGACACCCCGAGAAACCATGGTCAACCGACGCTCTCCCAAACAGGCACTATCTATATATTGAATAACAATTCTGTAGTTTGTAATAAATATTTCTTTTAACTGTAATAAATAGTTCTTTCAACTTTAACTTTGTATGCGCGTCCTATATAAACATTTATTCAAAATGCATAACTTGGAATAGGCGTGATTGCTTTAATTTATAACTAACAAATATCGATTTTTATCACTGTTGCAAATTTACATTGATTGCTAATAAATTTAACAAATCTTTAAACAAAAAATAACCCCACATAATTGTTTTACTTTGTTCCGCGAGTATCTGTCTTTCTCTTTCCACGTCTCAACTTTAAAATACCAGAAGACGTGTCTTTGATTGTGGTTTAAAAGGACACCAATCTTTAAAAAAAATCATTTTAATAGACATAACTGTCTCCAGTACGTTCTGAAAACGATTGAAGACCTCAACTTTACATTGCAGTTACTAGTATTTGACAATTTAAGCAGACTGACGGGTACGCGTACTTGTACTTAGAGATTACAAGTGAAAATTGCGCGTACCAGTTTAAAAATTTTTCTTGGTTAGCATATATAACGTGTGCTTGTAGTTGTAAATGTTTTGAATGTAATTCTTGATATTATCCACTATTAATCGGAGAAATTTTAAGTAGAGTCATAAACTGAGGACTGCATGTTTTAATTTAATTAAATGTCATGTATCATTACAAAAACTGATGATGAAATGCACATATTTTCCTATTTACACGTACGAGTGCACGTTGGTTTGCTAAACATCTTTATAATATGTAATATCGGACATTTTGGTTTAGTAAACCTGTAAAAACGCCTTGCTAATATCAGTTACATGTACATGTGTATGCATACGGAACCTATGAAAAACAATATGGTATTTCACAAGAATACATGTAGTGTTGAAATAATAAATTATTTTGTTAATCTACAAACCTTGATTGTTGTTTATTGCTTTTAGCGCCTTTAATGAACGCCCCGAAACAGGAAGGATTTCTTTTTATGTATATGTTAAAGTCGCGCAAACGTGCATTTTTTGACACGATTGATACCTTTGGAATTTCATGTACGGAATGTTTGGTTAATGAAATTGTGAACTGCGTTTCAATCTCACATTATAAAGGTATACTATAGGTATATAGTCTAACAAACTCTATGAACTTTTATCTACTAGTATGTTAAATACGAATTAGCAGATAGAAAAATAAGCTGGAAAAAGAACTTTTACAGGTATATTAAATTAATGTAAACAAAACATGTCACAAGCCTTATTTGCATAGCAAGGATCTTGCTTATAACTCTACGACTGACACTCAAATTTTATTTGATCATTAAAAATTCATTACTAAATAATGCATTGTAAACAATAAAATAGAAAAATAAAATCTAATCAAAATTGTGACCATGTCCCTTCAATTACGTGGTCTTGCCAATCATACTGTTAAATGTTACTCAAATTTGAATGCTACAATTTCTTTTTTAGACCTTTAAGTACTGCAAATTTTCGTCTTAAAAGATAATTCACAAGCGCTTTTCTTACATTATATTACATCAGAAAACACTTTTTGTTATCAGTTAGAATTTATGTCAGTGTCTTTAAGTAACAAAAAGGTCTCCTCCATACATTGCATCACAAGCATTGTAATTTCTAAAAAAGTAAATTATTTGCATAGCAAATTCTAACAGTGACTATTTCATTTTATAATCCACTAAAAGGAGATTCAAATGGTAGGTTTGAGGCGATGTGGGCAAAAATTGTTTGGTCGGATTTTTTTTTTCTTCAAATTTTACATATTTATAGATTTCATTCAATAGACCAAAATATCAAATTAAAAAAGAATAAAGTATAGAAAAATTCTGGCTTATCTGTTTTGTACTACATTAATATGCAATTGTTTCAAAATTTCAACATCTAGTATTCACCCCTTTAATTTTTCGCTTACTTGATATGATTCAATGAATATTCTAGTATTATTTTCATCATCCGTAATATCACGTGACCAATTTATTTCTGGGTAGGATTTAAATGAATAGAGACTTATATAAAGAACTTCAAGTAGAGGATTGCTATTTTATAAGATTAGAGAAGTGGACCAATAATATATTTGGTTAATGTTATTTTTTTTTTTTATCAAAATATGTCTTTTGCATCAGCGGTCATAGATGAGATCTATTTTTGAATATTAAACTAAACTCACAGCCCCAAGAAATTTACTATTCAGGTAATCGTCATCATCATTACGCTGTTAACGCTTAATTTAGTTGATAATTTTAGTACCATATGATGCGCAATACGTTGATTTCCAGGGCTTCACACAATGCTCGGCAGTTTACTTACTTCTAGATATTACCGAAAGAAAATTCCTTTTTACTGAGGATTGTGTATGATTTGCCGATACAATTAATCAGCTACACCACATCATTAACAACACAACCTATTACATATAATGTTCACAAATAAAGAGGAAAATACAGAAAATACAAGAAGAAGTATTAATATGTAGATCAAGTCTAAATTAAAAAGTATAATTGTAAATTTAAAATGCATGTAGTACAATCTCTAGATATTGGACAGAGAAATTTCAGATCTCCGGTTTAGTTTATGGAAGAGATTTATTTTATAATGACAAAATTTTAAGAACCATGATAAAACTTTTTCTGTTACCACGCTCCAAGTATTTGTAAAATACACGTGATATATAAAACAGTGTTTAAAACTAGTACTCAAAAACTTTTAAGTGAGAAATGTATTAGAATATACGTTACAAATTTGATTTGTAGTGTTACTACAGAAAGGGACCGAGAAATGTAGACATAAGAATTTTATTACCTCTTATGTGGTGTTATATATTTCATGTACTTCAGATATATGTACTTCTTACCTTGTAGATGCTTCACACCATTTTAATCAAGAGTTACTGAAAATGTTCAAATGCAATCATCGTACACCATATATACTTGGTACATTCATCTTCTTGACACGTTTTTTCAAAAGACATACATATAGTGGTGATTCGGGTTTAAAAAGAATGATGGCAGGGTTTAGGATTTTTGTCAATTTTTAAAAGCTTTTCATTTAACGTTCAGTTAAGGGGGAACAGGACGTTGCAGTGTAAAATTATTTGTCAATAAAATTTTTTGCTTTTCCTAGCACGTTTAGATTTAGATGTCCACTACAACATGCATTATTTTCATGACTACTTTCTTACCTTGCAAGGGAGATATTTTGATAGGAATTATCCCCCTTGTCTGTCATTATGAATTTTTTTAACAATTTCAATTTTCTGCAATAATTATTTTATTTTATGGAATTTATTTGCAAATTATATTCATTAATTTTAAGAATGGAAACAAATTTCAAAATCAATTACATCATTGGCCTTTTTACATAGCAATATCATAATTTTATCAAAATATTGCTCAAATCAGCGCTTCAAATTTTGAAGTTTTTGATTCTAAATTTGAACAAAATTTGATGGCACAAAAAAAACTGTCAATTAATTTTTGAACAAAATTTCATATATCAACCTTAGCATGCGCTTTATTACTTATAAAATTTTCATGCCCACTTTCTTGCCATTCAAGAGAGATACTACAATAGGAATCACCCATACCCCTTATTCTGGAATTATGACCTTTTGTGACAATTTCTGTTTTAAACTATCAAAAAAGTAATGCATTATTTAGATTTATCAATTAACATGTACGGATCATTATCAGAATATATACCTGATTATATTAACCACTTATGATTTTATACATTTACATTTCTAAAATTATAATTTTAAATTTCCCCCATCTCATGTTGTGAAAATGACTACTTTAGAGCCGTTGAGTACGGGAAAAAGATCTATCAAATCCTGTATGACGTCATAATGGATAAATCACATCATAGCATCATGCAATCAAATCAATTATGATGTCATAATAGAGTTAGCACATCAAAGTATCATTGCAATGAAAGTCACGTGATACGTGTCCTGTCTCCCCTTAAATAACAGATAGTTTTACTCTGTGAATTATTCTGTTTATATTTGTTTTTAAAGAGGTTCGCTCCTTAGGTTTTGGGTAGCCTTTTTGGGTCACCTCTAGTCTGAAAATTCTGCATCACATATTAATTCAAGTAGTATATTTATATTTTACAATGCCAAATAAACAATATTAAAAAAAATTATTTTTTTAAAAAATACATTTTTACAGAATTTAGTAAGGGACTATATTTTGTGGCGGAAGGTTTTCAAGAAGGAAATGAACAGTTTTCATTACTCACTAGTTTTAGAGTACTGTTACTTTAGCTTCCTTATTTTCAGCGCAGACCAAACTTTTAGATAGTTTGTGTATAACGATATATTCATGATGTTCTAAAACACATATTTAAACAATATTTTGATATTTCTATCGATATATTTTGGCAAATTTAGCTTATATTTCATAGAAGTTAAGAAAAAATTAACTCCAATTTTAGCCTAAAATTAGCTTATTTCATGCTATATCTCAAATTTTTGAGATGTGACCCCTACTTGTTTTACTTTTAAATGAGACATTAATTGTATGTCCATTTTTATGCAAAGTTTTGGAAAGATGACATTACTATAATTTTCTTTATTTGCGTTATAATTTGATTACTTCAAAATTTTGTAACATCTGTAGTTGTGTTCATTATGTACTGGCCTTTGAAGTCACCAGTAAAGCAAGAAATTTTAAACTTTGACTTAGATTTTACTTTTATAGTCACTACATGTGTTCAACTTCATACTGTATTAAAATCATAACTAAATAATAGTTCAAACTATAAATATTTGTTTGATTTCTTCAAATTATCAATTTCTATGTCCAGTTTTAGCAAAAATTTCAGAAAAACTATCATTTCTGTTTGGGGCCCTATATTTCCCCCAAAATGGTATGTGACATGGGTCACAAATAAAATAAATGAACATTATAGGTCCCCATCTTTATATCCAAGTGGTTTTTGGATGATTGGCATTACTATTATTTCAGGTGCCAACCTCCTTAATGTCTGTCAAAAAAAGAACCACCTATTTCTTGTTTCGGATCTATATAAAGTCACAAAAGAAACGAAACCAAGTCAAAGCGATCTTAGCAACTGGTTCTAACAAACAAATTTTTGTGTTTTTTATCTTCCTGGTTTCTTTTCTGGCTTAAAAGAATGGGTCTACCTTGATGAGGATGGGAATCGTTGTATATTTTGTTACTTTCTGTGGATTTTTGCTGGTTTTTCTACGTGGGGAAACCAGTGCATATAACTTTGAAATCGGCTACGAATATCATTATGAATATAAGGCCGACACAGTGGTACTAGCAGACTTCCAATTATCCACAATTGTGAAGGTAACCTGTTTATTAATTTATGTCACATATCGTGTATAATTCTGTTTCTATTTGAAAATTGAGACAAAGATTAAATTCCCAATTCAAACGTACTCGCTTCTTTTTTTTTTTAATTTATGCCTTCATAAATTGTAATGTCAATTTATTGTTCTTCTTATGGGAATAATTTGTAAACAACATCTATTACAAAAAGTTACATGTACATTTACCAGGTTATTACCAAAACAGACAAACTTTCTAAAATTCTGTATGTTTTCTTTCATTCCCTACATATAACCAATATCCTAAATAAAAAAAGGTTCTTAGAGACTCAAGCGACTTCATACAAAACAAGCGTATTTAAAGGGTTTTTAACTGGGTTATATCAATACCCTCTTTAAGTCGCAGATTATCCAAAAAATAGCAGTAAATACATTATCAATGTGTGTTTAATTCTTAATTCAAATACTTTATATACTCGGTAAAATAAAATAAAAACCCACAACATTCATTGTATTGTTTTGGGGGGAAATCATGAAAATAGGAGCAATCAAACTTCAAAACTGTTAATATAACACGACTATTTCGTATTTATGGACATGCTTTGAGAGTGAAGCAGACCTTTGCGTGAATAATTTTTACGTCATAAAGTTATCAAATTAAATCTTCTCATTTAAAGTTTATGAGTAATATGAGAATCAAAATTTAAAATCATTTCATGGTGGTAAAAATGTGATCATTTTTATAGCCTTTAGTTTCAATGTCTGAAGTTACTGAGAAAAAACAACTTCCCATTCGTGTTACTTATTTCTTTATATAACTTTGATGTGCTACCAAACTAGCAGTGATATTTAATTATGAAGACCTTTTTTTCTTTCTTTTTTTTAACCCCTACTTATTGTTTTACCCACATATCGTATGGATAAGTCAAAGCTCGAGAAATAGTTGTACATTGTTACCTTTATCACAAAATAGTTTCATGCTCCTGTAAAATAAAGCATATATATATAGATAGATAGATAGATAGATAGATAGATAGATAGATAGATAGATAGATGGATCCAAGAAAAACTTCAGTGGTCGGTGAAATATATAAAAACTTATAAAAAATATATATATATATATACGCAAATCAGGTTTTTTCTGCGTGTATCCAATTTCCGCTTTGTTTGCGACGATATCCGCATCGCGGAAAATAAATCAGCGTAAATTTGATACAAGGTTTTGTTCTAGATCTTGCAATAGAGTTCTCTCTTTGCTTATAAAGTAAACAAGTAAGTAAAAATACGGTGAACTGTGTTCAGTTAGTTTAGTTAGAGAGTAGAAATTGCGGGATCGGAGGGCAAGCGCCAGATGACAGGTATGTGAGCCTTATTGTTTATTTAATAATACATTGACAAGCTAATTAAAGTGGCCATGTTTCTTGCGTAAACCGATGTCTAATTATACCTGAACTTTTGGTATATGTAACGGTACATGATCTATTGATATATGATTGTTTGCATCTTTGAAAATAATTATCGGTAATTATTTCACATAAAAAAAATCGTGTAAATGGTGTCATTGTCCGATTTTTGTCTTTTTTAAGAATAACAATTTAGATACATTTTCCCCTAGTACTCCACGGGTTTAAACAACCGTGAATTATATTTTCACTATGACTTTGAAATAGTGAAAATTTGATTCGCGTAAATTTTATGTGCTGTTCTAGGTTCTGATTCGAGGAAAAAACATGACGCGGAAAAAAACCCCGATATATGGGATATACATATATTTTTTTCCAACGATTACGACATTTTTTAGACTCCATTTGACCCTATTCGTTTTCGCCCGCGAACTTCTGTTCTGAAATTCAATTTGAAATAAAGTCAGGGACCGCCTTACAAACATACTCCCAATTCCAGTGTACTTTTAGTAGGCTATTTTTATTTTATATTACGTGCATTTTTAATGAGGAGAAGAGTTCAGAGGTGAAGATCATGACTACTGTGACGAATGATCATGCCAGTGCCAAGGTGGCATTTTGTCAAACGTATTCATAAGGTGCAAAACTGAAACCTTGGGAGTTAATAATATTTGAGGCTAAAAAAGGCATAATGTTAATTATCAAAACGTTGCAACTGTTCAAAACTGTTATCATTATCATCTGACGATGAATTGGTCCATTGAATTTGTGTATAAGTAGCTGTTTTATCGCAGGCTATTCAAAGTCATCATTAAAGATTTTTGACTCTAGTTTAGACTTTAGACTAGAATTTAATTGTTCTTTGTCATTCTTATAGATTACATGTATTTACTACAGCAGTCAGTAGACAATATGTCACACTTTAAATAACATCGTATCTTTCTTTTGATTAGTTTTTGTAGATGTACGTTTACAAAAGGAAAACATTGTGATATTGTAAAATTCTATTGTTTTTTGTGGGTGTACATATAAACTTTACTTTGTCCTATTGTGAATTTTGTATTTACACCCACGCAGTAAATTCAAACTTACAATATGAAAACATTCTATATCAATTTTGTAAAAAAAAAAAGTCCCAAGCATATAAATACCGCACATACACGCGTGCATGCGTGCGTGAGATTCATTCAATGTTGTATAATTCAGTCTTTAAAATTACAAAATCGTTTTGAAAATTACAGCTTATGCTTTCGGAAACCAAATGTACATTCTTTGCCAAACATTCTACTGTTGAACCTAGCATGCAAAGAAAGCATGTCCAAAAGGACATATTTTTCTTTGTCTTTAAGTTTTACTGAAATTCATCAAAACCAAACTAGCAACTAGCATATAGAAGTTTTCCATATATTTGCAGTTCAGTATTAAACCGCTGAGAAGAACTAATGGGTCACTGTTTTGCCAGCTTCACGTAAACAGTTTCATCCAGTCCGCCGGAGGGATAAGTAAAACAAATAATCAGAACACCTATATGCATTTTATTTTAAACTTTTCAACACAATAATAATATATAATATCGATTATAATAACAATTAACATGTACTTGTATTTAAATACATGTATAATACTGTTTTGTAAATGATGTTATCTTTTTTAAACAGCTAGAAGCAACCCAGCAGGATGGAATTTTAAAAACGGGTAATTGTAAATGATAACTGTATCATTAATGGTTTAAGTCCATCCACTAATGCAATAAAAGTCGTTTCATTAATGGTCAACGATGCATCTATTTTGCGTTTTTCTCTTATATCCGTAGCACCCCCATCATACGGCTGTTCCGAACGCGGAGGACTCTGCCGAACGCGGAGCAGTAGTAATTTGCACGAAAAAGGGAAGATCTTTAATTCTCTTTTAAACTCTCCAATAAAATATTTACTTCAAATTTCTTTTAGGTTTAAATCATTACGGATGATCAGATTTTATATGGTATAAAATTCTATTAAATCGAGAATGAAGTTTTTCCGCTGTTGATGTTTAAACATCAAAATCGTCGATATTTTTTGTAAATAGATAATTTTAAAGGGGCATGGTCATGATTTTGGTCAACAATTGTTTTTCCGTTTTTAATGTTTCCAGTGCTTCAGTAAGGCATTTTTAATAGACAGCCAAAATTAGAGTGTCATTCGTTGAGTTATAAGCGAGTTACATAGCTACAATTCTTTGCTATGTAAACAAAGCTTTTTGTTTACATTCTGAACGTTGAAGTAAAAATTCCAGTATTAAACCTTTAATGAATGTGTTAAACTTAGGAACTATTTATTTATGCTTAAAATGAATTAGAAGATAGACAAATCAGCTTGAAAAAAATTTTAACTGGTATATTGAGCCTATGTAAACAAAAACAGGGCACGAGCCTTGTTTTCATGACAAAGAATTGTGAGCCCTGTATCTTGCTTATAACTCTACGACTGACTCTCAAATATCAATTGATCATTATATATGCATTCTTGAAGCATTGTAAATAATAATAAGGGGAAAATAAAATTTAACCAAAATCGTGACCATGCCCCTTTAAGCAACAAGTGTGACCTTTTATTGCGATTTCAACCCAATTTTAAAGAATACAAATCTGTCAAAATCATTAATCTACAATGTCTCCAATTTACTAGTCATTATCTAAATTAATCATTAAATTATGAGAGTTTGAATGGAACACGGTCGATAAAAATTGGATTGTACGAACGTGGAGCTAAAAATGTATTTGCTCTGTAGAACACGGAGCATGGACTTGTAGAACGCTGAGTCTTTACTTGCAACAATCATATTATAAAACATGCATATACCAATGAAAATTACAAAGAAATGGCACAGAAACAATAATAAGTTAAAGTTTGAAACCATGTACATGTGTACGGTTTTATTCGGCATGTGCCATGTCACTTTCTTTTTGTACGGAAAGCCATAGTGGTTCCCATGACTTTCCATGGTATTTTGTAAAAGAAGAGGACAAGGAGGAGCATATAGAAAATGAACATCACATACTAATTTGCAAAATATGTGGAACTGCCATAACTCGTAAAGGGGGCATTGAAACCACATCGCTTTGTAAAAAGATGATTTTTTGCAATACTTGATTGAATTAAACTAGTTTTCTATATTTTAGTTCATTTCAATATATTTCGATGCAATGGTCTATTATCATTATGTCCTCTAAATTGTATATTTTTAAATGACAGTAACAACACACAAACCGCTGCATGCATCTATTCCTAGTTATTTGCTTAATGATATCTGAGCGTTACAAATGATGAAATAAGCCGATTTTATACAGTATGGTCCATCTTAGTATAAGTCGCATTTTACAAATCGTCGGTTATGAGCATGATGTGAACATCTTTTTTATTGCAACAACTGATATGACTGGCAAATATGCAATATGGACAGACACGTAGCATTGAGAAGTTGTCTTTTTTGTTTGTTTGCTTGTCAAGATTATTTGGATGAGTCTGGCCCACCCCACTTTCAAAAACGATGCTACGTACCTGCCAGAAGAGTCTGGACTAAGGATCACTTGTATATAACAAAAGAATTGACTTATAGGGCCGGCATTGGTTTCTGTCTTTACAAAAAAGTATGATTTTTATCGATCTCCGTTCCTCTTCTTGATTTTAGGCCATACAGAGTAAACTTTTAGGTTCTAGTTCTCATAATGTATAGTAATTGAAGAAAAGTTTCACAGTCTTTGTCCGAGCAGTATGAGTTTTGGACGCTTTTTTTACTTTATTATCTTTAATATCTTTTTTCAGTTTATTTTCTATAATACGATACATGTACTTAATATGCGTTTATTTACAACTAGTGACATATTAGTAACTATCGAAAATCTCGTCTGACGCGATTTCAAAGGTCGTTTTATGCATCAGTTTTATTTTATTTTATTGAAAACATTAACACAATATCCCTTGACAAAAATAAGGAACGTGTTATTTTACTTAATTCCCGTATACTTACGATGATTAAATTCTCATATATGCCGTGTCAACAATGACGTTAATATCGAGTATTTATTTTCCTTATATCTCATTCAGTTTTGAACAATTTATGAAACAGATCCGTATCAACAAGAAGAACACATTCATTTCTTTTAATCAGAAGCAATGTTTTTACAATTTTTTTTTATTTGAAGTTATTTATTTCACAACGATTGACAAGCAAGTTCTTTTATTATTGTCTCTCGTTAGTAACATTTCTTATAGATGTTCTGGAAAGGCAAACGCAACAGTTTTTGCTCGGCATGATTTTTTTTACGTGGCACCTGTCTCGAGTAACACAGAGTGAATGATTCTTAATCAAACAAAGTGTGCTTACACTAAGATATAGTTACGGTTGATTGCTTTCAGTTCAGTAAATACTTTTTCATAAATGTCTTCAATTTGAAGAGCAAACGTGCATTAAAGGAAGAAAATCGGAGAAAAATACAAAATGCACAATCCTGTATAAAAAAAATAAAATAAAAAGGTGTTTATACAAACCCATAATTAAAAAAAAAAAGAAGAAAAATCATGCCAACAGGTGGAATCGTATATATAAACCACTTTAATGCAAATAAGTTTTAAAAATTTTTGTAGGTTTTTTGCAAACTTCGACCTCAGGGCAGGGGTGCTCCAAACAAATCCTATCTTTATTGATTCCTTTCATCAAAGCCTATCAAAATATCTTAGTTTTTTAGAGCAAGACTGCCCTGATGGATTTCTAGTCCAAAATTCATGCAAAAATAGACCGTTTTACTACAAAAATGATGTTTTAGCCAACTTTGAAGGTTGATTTAAGAATCACAAGCGCAATACGCGAGGTTCTAAATGATAATTCGAAAAGTTAAGAAATATGTACAGTATAAAATATCAAATGAACTTTGATTTCAAAAGTAATTCTTTTTCTGATAAATTGATTTTCCCTATAGGTCAATTCTTTTTTTTTTATATACAAGTGATCCTTTCTTTAAAAAAAAAAAGTTTTTAATAAATTGAGTGAAACGTTTTCATGTTTATACCCTTTATTTTCAATAAACACAAACGGAACATATTTAGAGAAATAAATAAACTATTAAGACTTACACAAAAACAAACTGTTTAAAAGGAATGATAGGCAAAACACTTAAGTTTGGACATAATCCACAAAACTTTCCTCCGCGTTCAGTCCGTTTCATTTTAACATATTCCTCAAGTTCAGCAGAACCAACATCCGCGTTCGTGCGATCCAATTTTTATCGACCCTGTTTCATTCAAACGCTCATAATTTAATAATTAGATAAGATAATGACTAGAAAATTGGAGACATTGTAGATTAATGATTTTGACAGATTTGTATTCTTTTAAATTGTTTGAAATGGCAAGGAATGGTTACACTTGTTGCTTAAATTATCTATTTACAAAAAATATCGACGATTTTGAGGTTTAAACATCAACAGCGGAAAACCCTTATTCTCGATTTAATACAATTTTATACCAGTTAAAAGCTGAATCATCCTTTATGATTTAGACCTAAAAATTGAAGTAAATATTCTTTTGGAAAGTTTAAAGGACTTAAACTAAAGGTAATTAAAGACCTTCCCTTTTTCGTGGCATATTACTACTCCGCCGCGTTCGGCAGTGTCCTCCGCGTTCGGAACAGCTGCATTATGGGGTGAGTAGTGAGTGTGAATTTTGACCCTTAATGATATAATTTTAAAAATTGTATCATTAATGGACGGCTAGGTAATTCGTTAAGGATAATATCATAACGCTCATTCTTTGGAACTTTATGATGTTTAGTTTATATAGATCCTCAAGATCTTATTTCCAACATCCCCACACCTGGCGGGTGCCCTAGCCAAGGTGTTACTGGAAAGTCTCCTCCTCTACACGGGGAGTATCCCTTGTCCCAGTCTGTATAAAAAGAGGAGACAGAAAGACAGCTTCCAGATGACTACTCTTTTATTCAGAAAGAACATTTTAACAATACATATTAATATTAATAACAATGACGTTTATCAACATTAATATTTATTACAAAAATCTCTGAAAATAAAATATTAGTTAAACCTCCTAAATCTATTAACTTTACTTTTGAGAATGCGCGCAAATGTAATAAATGATCTTACCTGTATAAAGAGAGGAGGCAGAAAGACAGCTTCCAGATGACCCCTGGAGAGCTGTTTTTCCCGCACCCCCGTTTTATACGCACGGACACTGCGCTTCAACATTCTCTTCCTAATAAGTAAATGCGATCAAGTCCATACTAATGATCTAACGCACCGTGGTCAGTAGTAGCATTTTATTTATATTTCTGACCCGGCGTCGACAGACTCGTCACTGGACTTAATTACACATTTCTCCTTAAACAAAAACAATTATACGCTATCTAAATAACGCATGCACTTTAACCAATTTCTGTAGAATTTCCGTTATGAAAATAAAATTAAATCATCATTGGTCAGAATTCTGAACACTGATACAACTTGATATCATTAGTGGATATTGTGGCATTATAAGTTGCTACATAACATTGCAGATAAAATATGTAACCCGCGTTAGTCTATTTATTTGTCAAATATGAAAAGTTTTAGAAAGTCGACCAAGCCGTGCTTATTTTTTCGAAGTACTTTAATATGGTCGATACATGTATTATCGCACTTCGAAAAAAAATCTTTCTCAAAGTGCGTTGTTGTGGTCCCAAATTCAACTAGCTTCCAAAATTTGAAAAGTACTTTAATGTGGTCGATACATGTATTATCGCACTTCGAAAAAAATCTTTCTCAAAGTGCGTTGATGTGGTCCCAAATTCAACTCGCTTCCAAAATGTTTTTCACATTTCTTTATTTTTTTAAAGTGTGTTGCAACAGTGTAATCATTTAATTTATGTTTTAGATTTGTTTTTGAGATTTGTGAAGATGGTCTGGTGAAGGTGGTCTTACATGACATTGAAGACCACAATGAAGTCATTAATCTCAAAAAAGTCCTTGCCAGTGTAATTTCAGCCACTGGAAAGGTTTGTTTATCGTTTTAAAGATTAATATTTAACTAATAAGATGTTTTAAAAGTGATTCCGCGTGGAATATTTAAATTTTCTCATACCGTTGGTAAATACAAAAATATAATAATAGTTTCGATTAAATAATATTTTGTCATAACAATATATTGATCTTCCACAATTTAATATCCCCTTTTTAAATCGCTCTTAAGGTGGTTCTTTACATCAAATAAGTGTAAGAGAGATTTTCGTTGCATGCATTTGTTTCAAATAGACGCACTATTCAGCAATATATATGGCCCCAAAGTTTGAATCCCACAAATATATGAAAATAAAGAATATTCGTGAAATAATAAGATGAACAGAAGACAGATATTTTACTAAAACATTTCCAAATCTTATAATATTTTGCAGCTTCGAACTTCAACTCCCAAAACATTTACAAACTGGGAAGAAGATCACACTGGTATGTACATGTATATATTGCTATTTAAGAACAACGGAATTCATTTTTAGTCAGATAAAAATTGCAACAATCGAATATTAAGATGAATTATTAGACTGTTTCAAAATTATGTTTATCTTACATGTATTTTAAAAAAAGAAAATCTAGCGGGAAATGACAATCCTGTTTTAAAATACAATAAACATTCTTTAATATGTTTTACGGTGCTACCGTTGTGGCGAGCGCAGCAAGAAGCAAGAATTACACATACCTTGCATCATTGTCACTAAGTCATATTTTGATAATTATCAACTAACGTCAAAGATATTTTTTTAGAGAGAGAGAGAGAGAATTATTTAATATTTAAAAGTCTAAACAAAATTCTTACAAAATACATAGACTTGCTTCCCCATAAAACCGTTCTTTACTTTTGGAGAGAATTGATCATTCTGTAAAATGTAATTTGTGTTTAATTTGATCGAAAGTGTAAACGATAAATATTATTTTTCTTTTGTACCTTGCTGTTTTTTTAACTTTTATTTTTATTTTCCTGGTTCATAATTTTTTTTAATTTGTTTATTTTTGCATGATCAGTATGTACTGGTCCCTGCTGATAAGGCAAGTAACAACATTGTCGTTGTTTGTAGGGCACATCATATTAATTGCATTTTCAAAGAACTAGGTTTCGATTCTACACATGGTAATCCTACTTACACCCATAGCAGCTTTTCCAAGCAGGAAATACTTCAAAATCATAAATCGGTTATGAATTCCTTTAGAATTCCCAATAAACAAAATGAGCTTGATTTACCTTATTTGTACTGGATTCCAAAGCTTCACAAAAGTCCTTACAAACAAAGATATATAGCAGGTTCCAGTAAATGTTCTACCAAATCCCTCTCTTTACTCCTTACTAAAATTCTTACAGAAGTTAAGAAGAAGCTTCAAGAGTACTGTACAACAATATACTCCAGAAGTGGTGTGAATCAGATGTGGATACTAAACGACTCTAAAGAATTATTAGAAACTTTAAGGTCACAAAATCTTACCAAAATCAATAGCATCAAAACGTACAATTTTTCAACGCTTTATACAACCATTCCCCACGGCAAATTAAAATCTAGACTTTTTGATATCATCGACAGTTGTTTTTAAAAAAAAAATGGAAGTCGTAAAAATGCTTACCTTGTCATTGGAAATCTAAAATACTATTTTGTTAAAAACCATTCTGATTGCACACACAAGTACTCTGAAGTTGACATTAAAAAGATGCTTGAATTTCTGATAGACAACATCTACATGTATGTAGTTTTTGGAAATCAAGTCTTCCAACAATCTGTTGGAATTCCCATGGGTACCAATTGTGCCCCATTGTTAGCAGACCTATTTTTGTATTCTTATGAAGCAGAATTTATTAAAAAACTTGTACGTGAAAAAAATAAATCACTCGCTGTGGCCTTCAACTCAACATTTAGGTATATCGACGACGTATTATCTATTAACAATTGTTATTTCCATACTTACGTCGACTCGATATATCCCAGTGAACTTGAAATAAAAGATACCACAGAGTCAGCGTCATCTGTTTCATATTTGAATATTTTACTGGATATGGACATTGATGGTAACCTAACAACAAAACTTTATGATAAACGCGATGACTTCAATTTTTCTATAGTCAACTTTCCTTACTTATGTAGCAATATACCTTCATCACCTGCATATGGTGTTTTTGTCTCTCAGTTAATTCGATACGCAAGGGCGTGCTCTTCTTATGAACAGTTTCTAAGACGAGGCAAGCTACTGACAAACAAGTTGATAAAACAGGACTATCAACAGTCTCGTTTAAAGTCATCTTTTCGTAAGTTCTATGGTCGATACAACGACCTTGACAGCAAATACAATCTTCCACTGAGTCGCATGCTGACTGACGTTTTTCATACTAATTGTTAGACCATAATTAATTTCCTAATTGTCTACGGACTTTTGCGGTTTTTATTTTCCCGATTACGACAAAGAGCACACGGCGGGTGTGACCTGTCAGCAGAGGATGCTCACTCCTCTATGGCACCTGATCCTACCTCTATCTTGGAGGTCCGTGTTGCTCTGCTTTGAATTTGTATTTCGTTTTATGGATTTTTGAGATGGTTGACGGTTTGTTATTGTCATTTTTTCCATTTTGTATTCTAAATGCATACGTTGTATCCGTGCCTCGGTCCTTGTTTGTAGGTGTGTAATTTCCCATTTTCCAATTTAATGGTTTGACAAAATGCAATATCTACATAGATTTTTTAACTGTTTATTTTTTTTCTTTATTCTTTTTTTATTTAGTTCAAAATGATAAGAGTGTAGCTTTGATAGCAGTATATTTTTTAAAATTTCCTCCCTTCTTATACTTACTGTGCATGCATGCAAAATTAGCTTAAAATTGGATAGATACGACAGTGAGTAAAATATGGCTCTTGCTTGTCTCTCTATCAAAGCCAAACAAATTTAAAAACTAATCATCTGAGGCAGGTATCGCTGTTTATACTGAAATAGTTTGTACATGCATTACAGATGTTTGATCCTACTCTAAATTTATCGCGGGAAATATAGCGCGAGATCACTGTGACGTCATACGTTAAAATCTAATATGTAAACGGTGTGACCGTTGGGTCGAGCGCAGATTTTATGGTTTGAAACGCAGTCAGTAGGATCCGCCTGCCTACTCGAATCATAAGCCAAAGTTAAACTAAACGTCGCGTGCTCAGTCTAAATTATGAAGTCATGTTTCGTACGTAAAACGTGAAACGTAAAAGTTATTTCTTCGGAAATAGCCGAAGAAAAGTACGTGATTCTGAGAATTTTTGTTTCTTCTTTTATGCTTATTTATTTCATAAGTTGATAATTTTCTATTTATACTTTATTCAGTATCTAAGAAGATCGTTCCTTGATGTTAACGTTTTTATATTCCATCTAATGATTTGATAAGACATACGTGAAACTAGTTTTATCTCCTGATTAACGCACTGTTGAAACTTATCTGGTTTGCTTAGTCCATTATTTTCATTAAAATTACTTTCAAATTAAAACTTGGAAAGTTTTTAATAGAGCAAATGGACAATAAATATAGAAAAGCGCCACTCATTTTATGAATGAGTTAACTTTTTCGAACAAAATGGCGGCCAATATGGCGACGCCCATGAGCTGGAAGAAAAATTTTCAGCTCTTAGCACCCCTGATTCATCTTCTATTTTTCATTGATTTCCTTACATATACGTGTTACAATTAAGCCTCGCTTCGCGAGGCGGGCATCTCGCTAGGCTCGGTATAATCATTTTGTTTACGTATCTCGACTCAATCCAAAGGAATGGAAGCGTGTAAAAAATCTCTTGGGTCTCACCAAAGCTTGTGCGATACTCAAAACGTGTCTTCAAACCTCAAGGAACCGTAAATTAGGAGTTAAATGTCAGCCATTTTTGGCATAGCACTACGGGAGAAAGCATTAGAGAGCATTATGGGATGCTGCCAAAAAATTTTTCTTGATGAATCTGTAGGTTTAGCTCGCTATTTTCGCGCACACTGGTTCTTAGAGCTCACTTCGCTCGCTATTATCGTTTCTTGCTTGAAAAATGGCGTAAACTGAAATATTATAGTCTTTCAGTCTTATATTCCTCTGTAAATATTCGCATTTCCCTGTGATTTTACTATTGAATAAAGGGTAAAAATTAACATTGTAGTTCTTGTGAAAAATATTTTGAAGGATTTTCCCTTGTGTGTTTGTATGTCAAATTTTACATCCCTCCTGGTGCTCTCATTTTCGATCGTATGGTCATGGTTAACAACTTAAAATCTATACTATAATATAATCCTTTTAAAGTTAAATCACAAAATGTGGTCTTGTAATTCCTGACAAGAATATTCTTGAAAATGTTTTTCTATATATTCCTTAATGAAAGTTCGTCTGGCTCTATTCAAGAAAAAGAGGGGGGATATCACAGTTTGAACAATACATAAACTACACTACATCAGGAAACTTTTAAGGTTTTACATCCAACATTGTATCATTATAGTATTAAAAGATTTTTACTCTATATATTCAAATACTTAACTGATCATCCTCATGGAACACCAACATTGATAGGGGGCTATAGTTTGAATTTAATACTTTATAATTAACACTATTTCAGGGTGATAACAAATGGTAGCATTGTATATGTTGTTCTTGAGAAAAAGATCTTTTAAAGATACATGTAGTTTTTCGATTTGTATTTCAATGTGCAAATTTGTGCCTTTCATTAATTTCCAATTGTTTTGTGTAACATTACACCACTCCTGGGGCCTCACCATTGATCCGGATGGAAGGGGGATGAGGGTGTCGTTCGAACAATTTAAAATCTATATACTTAAAATTAATTTCAAGGCATTTTTGGTGCAGTAGAGAAATCAGTGGACACCTTATCTTTATATTTTCTTCCTTGTTGTGGTTTCCCTTTTTGCCACGTTGGGTTGAAATTGGTCGAGTGGTCGTAGAGAAGAAGTAAAAAAGTCCATTTGAGTTTTAATAAATTATTCCAGGTTATTTGCAACATCGTTATGAAATTCGAAAAACAACTTCCGGATATAGAGTGCTTAAATTCCATGAGAGTGAAGGGCAAATCTATAGAAAACACACAAAGGTAAAACGTTGTAATTCTGCGATTGAATAACAAGATGCTTGGAAAAAAGGCGCATAACACTATTGTACCATTGGAACTTAGATCATATCTTTATTATTTTTTTAATGATGATTGACTTTAGGTGTAAATTTTTTTTTTAACTCTAAGGGTCGATTTTACCCAAATGATTAAATCAAAATAAATAAAAGTTTTTATTTGATAAAATTTTCCATCTTTTGTTCTAATTGGAGGTGCATATTAAAACCCACATATCGTTATACTAAATAAA
Source organism: Magallana ariakensis (assembly GCA_020458035.1). Taxonomy (NCBI): domain Eukaryota; kingdom Metazoa; phylum Mollusca; class Bivalvia; order Ostreida; family Ostreidae; genus Magallana; species Magallana ariakensis. Next base: position 27,679,213 of record CM035816.1, on the reverse strand, counting down.
TGCATAAATTATAAGTTCTTTGATTTAATTAGATTTTTAGAAAATTATTAATGATTAATAAACATTTGTGAAACCGGAAAAAATCAATCTGACTAAAGCCTGACCTCTATTTACGCTATTGCATATTACGTAAGCGATATACACTTCTTAATTTTGTTAGATTGAGAAAAAAAAATTCCTTTCAAAAAGTGAGGAATACTAAATTGTTGTTCCTTTAATTGTAAACGCATGTAAACATTTTGTTACATTTTTCATTTCTGATAAGTATGTTATATTTAGACTTTACATTACACCAACGATGGAATTATTGAATTCATCGAGGCAGACGATAAGGTTATTCTTCACAATAAAAATGATGACAAGAAGCAGGAAGTGACGTATCTGTAAGGCCATTATTTTTCAAACTGTTTGGCATTATCATAAAAATTGTAAATAAGTATAACAAGTTTTATTTGATATTGAATTAGGATGTTTCTCATTGTGTTAAAGATTTAACCTTAATTATTATATTAATAAAAAAATGTTGCAAATAAGTATAAATTCTTTATACTTATATCTCTCATTTACTGTGTGTTTTTATTAATTAACTTGAATTTGTTAAATAACAATTTATTTTTTACAAATAAATGTACCTGAGAAAAAATTGGATTAAAGCCAAATGCTCAAAAATGTTTTTAATAGACACTCTGTTTTGGGAGAAAAAGAAATTGAAGTGGAAGCTATTGGAGGTAAGGTCTCACAGCTTATGGGAGTTCATCAATAAAATAACCTGGGCAAAAAATTGTTATCTATCTTGATCTGCTGCTCTGGAAAAAGCGTTAATCTTTAAATTCATTTATCTATTATTATTAAATTTTCGGCTCATCAACATCGATTTACTGTCAGGAGACTTTTAAAAATAATTAGACTTTAACATGTGCACAAACAGTTTGATCGAGTAAGATGAACAGAATTTGAAAAAAGGCGTTAAATAAAGTATTACCGAAACTATGCCCTTTCTACCACACTTTCTCTCCAAACAATGTTTCCATTGGACTTTATAGGGGGAGAGCATGAAAGAGAGTGCTCCCTTTGATAGTCTTCAACCTAGCTAGGTATTCTTTTTATGTGATTTAAAATTGTAAATTTTTGTCCGTATGTGAGATATTTTTCCTTTTTTCAACCGCTTTTATTCACATTTCAAAACATAAATTTTGTCAGGCTTGTATACATATCAGGTGTGTGCCCCCCCCCCCCCCCAAGAGAAGAAGAAAGCGGGATGCAGAGGTTGATTTCATATTTTAAATGTAAATTTTACTACTTGTTTGAAGTGGGAAAAAACCATTTTCGTTCCATGGTATATCTTAAACGTTTCCCAAACAACCGCGAATCCAAAGATTATGTGTACATTTCAAAGCTTTTTATTCTTTATACATTTAAACTACTTTAAAACAGTAAAATATGGATCCGCTCCATTTACTAAAATCTATATGAATAATAAAAAAAGTTCCAATTTGAATTAAAAAAAAAACTCATAAAAATGAGCCTATTATTTTTATATCTATATTTATAAAGACATTTTGCCAATAAACTATGATATGCCCGCGCCAGAGTTATTGTTTAGACCTGTGATATTTCCAGACGTCTGAGATGATGTTTGTAAACTATAACTGAATTTTACTTGTGAAATTAATTAAAAACCTACTTTCATTTTTCGATAAACTACCACGACATAGCAAAATAAGGTGGTGGACACGCCTTGGCGGATTTAGGTCAATGGTAGTTTGTATAAAATTATATATTTGCAATGATATACTATCATTTAATACTTACGTAAATAATGAATATATTTACCTAAAATATTTATTTACAGTATACCTGGGAAATAGGATTTGACAAATGTCGAATAAATAAAATGCGCCAATTTGTTTGCATGTTGTATATTTCACCAATGAATTTTAATTGTACAGTTTTCTTTTCGTTAGGTTTAAGTTTAACGTGAAGTTGCGGTTATCCCGGCAGCATGCCACTCGGCTTTCTACTAAAAAACTACCCAACTTTCACGAACGTATCTTGTATTTGATTTGTATTGTAAACTGTAAATTGTAATGTAAAAGTTCTTAAAATGGTGAATTCAGGGGAAAGTTCAATTCGTTACACTCGCTCAAGTTTACGCTGAACAAAAACTCCAAAACGAAACAAAACGATCAAAAGTTGGTGAAATAAGCAGTACATGGTATCCCAATGAAAAACGATTCTCGGAATTCCGAGATAACAACTTAAAAACGTGCGTAGATTCCAGCACGGACAGTCCGATATAATCTGTACACAAAATCGACACTAACGTGCGGAAATCCAGCACAGTTAGTCCGACATAACACACTCACTCCACTAATGTGCGGGGTTCCAGCACAGTTAGCCCAACATTACACATTCTATACTAACGTGCGGGGTTCCAGCACAGTTAGCCCAACCGTACTCTTCCAGATCTTAAACCATTCTCTCTTACAATTTTTTTTTACAGGCATTGCTCTTTTTTTATGACAAAGAGATAGTAATTACATGCCAGAAAAATAAACATTCACACATATAGCTGTTAAGATAATTTCGCAGTTCTATTGTCCAGCAATTATTCAATTTGCCGGGAGATTAAGTAAAGTAGATATCAAAGACTAGTGTCAATGGGATTAACATTTTTGTCACATGAAAGAATCTCGAGGTTTTTCTAAATACAGGCTATTATTTACGTTTATCTGAGAAAAAAAATCAAACTTATGTTCTCATGACAGCTGGTACCTTTAAAAAAAAATCTTTAACCAGATTGTTATAGTTAAGTTTAAAAAACTTTGATTTTAAACTTTTAATGTAACATTTATATTATTTTTCGCTTAAGGACGTAACTTTTTCATATATGATCTATGCGTATCTATTTGTTTGCTATTTTCATTCCTTTGGTATGTTTTAATTAATTCAAATAGGTTTTTCCCTCTTAAACAACAGTTGCAGCAATGATTGGTCAATTACCGATCATTACCAATGATGACCACAATGATTGTATATACAATGGCATGGCCGCTGAACTATGAAGCTTAGACTTGGTGTATGCACATGAACAGAATCATTTTGTAACAGCAAAAAGTAATTTTTCGAGGCGTGAAATATGTACATATAAAAAACATCGTTGAAGTAATAAACAAGATGAAGCAATGATGTATCAAACATATAATATATGAACATAAAATATTACACAATAAAAGAGACAAAATTTGAACCTGGTTTTATAATCATAGACCATATAATTACATTTTACTAATCATTGATTATTAAAATTAAATTGATTTTATGTTCCTTTATGTTTGAACGTTTTATAATTAGTGTTTTGTCTGTTTAACAAGATGTGAGTTAAGAGTAATTTTTCAGGTTTAATGAACCAAATAAAACAGGTAAATGGAATTGCAGGTGCAACATGACATTTTCACAAAGCTCAAAGTGATATCAATATATTTCTTTAGTTTCAATATATCTTTGCACAATACGTATGGTATAAACTGTCATGCGTGAAAAAACTAGACTAAGTATAATATTGTTCGACAATTTTATAGTATATTTTCTATCGATCAAAAAGTATGATCGATTTTTTAATACACACAGCTTTAAAAAAAAACTATGTACAAACAAACTGAGCATTACACCCACATCTAATAAAATCTATTCATTTCTCCTGACGCTTTAGCGTTATCATTGTTCATTTGTAGATGTGAAAGATATCGAATCAAATACTAAAACAAAAGTTCATCTTGTGAATAAAATGTAAGTATATATTGGAAGACGACACTTTGTCTATAGAATTATATAGACGTTAAACTATTCTTCGAGAAGTAGTGTATAATGCATGTACTTGTACAATATAATTAATCTGATTAAAAAAAATTACTTTTAGAAAAATTCACCGAGTGGACCAAGTTTTACACCTAGACACAACTTCAAAAGTTAAAGATAGCATTATAGCCAAAAAGGTACGACTAATTTATAACCAATTAAATTAGCAATGCTGGTATATTAGTTATCAATTAAGGTATATATTATCATTTATATTCAAGGCATTCTTTTTGGGCGGCGGAAAGGGTAAAAAAAACTTTAATGCAAAACAAACAACTTATTTAAAAAAAAAATCCTAAAATACGAAACAGACCAGTTTAAAACAAAATCAACAGCCTCTTTTGCAAAATCAACAGACACCGATGCAAAACAAACGATCACCGATGCAAAACCAATAGTCATGCACTGAATTAACGCTAGGTGGCGTGCAAAGAGGAATCGGGAGAAATCGTACCCTGGAGAAAACGTAACCTGGAGAAAACTTACCCTAGACTTATAGGGAACGTTTTTCATTTCATGCGCAGATCCAGAATTTTTTTCGGGGAGCCAGGGAGAAATGGGGGGGGGGGGGTAGTCCGAGGGATATTTAGATTTGCCAGCTGTGGGGTGTAAGTGGTGATGGTGTGAGGGGGTCCGAGCGATATATATTCGGTAATTTTACTATGTACATAAAAGAAGGGGGGGGGGGTCCGGACTTCAGCTTATCTACATAACAGACTTTTAAGCTCTGCATTTCGTTTGTAATTTGGCTTTCAAACTTTGGTCAAGCAAATAAAGCATCTATTTACTATTCTAGACATAAAATTGGAAAAAATAATATTTAAATTTTTGGGGCTCAAATCATGTCCAATTTTATGTCACTTTAAGAAATTGATTCTAAAATTATATTTGCAACGGAATTATTGTCCTATATGCTGTCATATGCAAAGGTTATTAAATATTTTTGGTAAATTCTTGAGATATTAGAATACTGGTACCAAAAAAAAAAAAACCCCAAAACAAAAACAAAAACAAAAACGCGCTATCGTCTTCTTATTGTAACGGGACTGTCTAGGGGTTAGTCCCGTAGATAATTCGAGTTCGGAAGGATAAAAAGAACAACAAGAATTTCGGGGTTTTAAGAGTTATATAAGGGTTTTCATGATTTGCGATGGGTTTTTTTTTTGGCTTGTCAAGGTTTTTAGGATGAGTCTGTACACCCCTCCACTTTCAAAAACGCTGCTACGTGCCTGTAGTGTAATTATTTAATGTACGTGATTATGTAAACAATGATACAAGCAAAAATGAATAAATGTTTATTGAATAAACTATCTTATTACATTAGAACAGTTTTTATAACTATTTCTTGTTACGATTTCTCCAAGAAACATTTTCTCTCGGAGAAAACGCACCCTAATTTATGGATACGTTTTCTCCAGGGTACAATTTCTCCTGATACCTCTTTTCACGCCATCTAGCGTTAATTCAGTGCATGACTGTTGGTTTTGCATCGGTGATCGTTTGTTTTGCATCGGTGTCTGTTGATTTTGCAAAAGAGACTGTAGATTTTGTTTTAAGCTGGTCTGTTTCGTATTTTAGCATGTTTTTAAAAATAAGTTGTTCTTTTTGCATTAACGTCTATTTTACCCTTTCCGCCGCCAATAATTTTTCCCTTCTCAATAAAAAGTAAGAAATTTGGAGTATATTTTCATAGCTAATTTTGCTAAATATTTTAGATATTTTTTCAAAATGCAACTTCCATTATGTATATTTTGGCCAATGGAATAACTATAGTTCTATTGGATGGTTGCCAAAATTAGGATAAAGAGTCTTTTATCAAAGCCCAACAATTAAGCGGAACACAGAAAAACACGAACACAAAAATATAATAAATATACGGCTAAAGCGATTTTTGTTATTGTCCTGGAAAAATTTCTTTAAAACCTATGGAAATAATTTTATATAACTGATATTTTAACTATAACAACGTATTTTTATAATTATATAAGTTGAACTTCATGAAAGTAAAATACACGTACGATGTTTTAACTCGTGTTTTATAACGAATTTGATTAAAAATTATGAAGTCGCTTTAATTGCATAACTAATAACCGTTTAAAGGATTTTTCCTTACATCGTTTTGTTTGCTATAACTGATTTTTGCTGTGAACCAAAACTTTCATTAGTAACTTCCTTGTATTTTGCTCAATGTTCCTCATCTTGTCAATGATTGAAAAATAAAAGAAAAAGGAAAAAAGTGTACGCCTCCTAGATTTTACTATGTGCTATCATCACGGTTATTTTTCTAAATTAAAAAAAAAATATTTAAAGAAGTTAAAATAACAGCAACAAAAAAACTGGATATTGTGTGTACATTGATATCTTGACCCTTTAAAAATGAAACTATGTCATTCAATGTTTCTTTTACTAGTACATGTATATTAGGTTGAAAATGATATTATTAATCACATATTAAAATTTAAGGAAATGTTCTACTGTATTTGAAAATTCTGCGTTGAAGTGTGAAAAAAGTGCAATTTACTAAATAATCCTGTTGTTAATGCACGTGTATTTTGAAAGATAGATTTTCATGAAAATGTATCAGGTACACTAAATATCGACGTTCTTAATCAACCCCTCGACTGATTTTTTATCCTGGATCCGATCCGGTAAAAAAAATATTTATATAACCACGATTTATTTTTGCTTATGTTAGTAAACATATTGTAGGCAAAAACCGAAAAGGTTCATCTGGAGGACGTCGAAGTTCAAAAAGTTATAAAATCTAAAGTAGCTTGCATTCAGTCGTACACTGATGAAGGTAAACTTTAACTGTATTTAAAAACAATTATGTTAGTTTTAGAAAAGTTACAGATTATATAACATACAGCTTTTATCATAAATCAAACTTATCAAAGAAAGTTGAACCTATCGGTGTAAATAGGAAAAAGCAAAATTAAGTATAATTGATTATAGTTATATGTAAACGTTAAAGATTTGAATTTTATGTTACACTCTGCAAACTATGGAAATCCTCACACATATTTGATCTGATTCATTTTTTAAATTTCAGCCAACAGAAATAGAACTAATTGTTTTGCTGACTTGGTACACACAGTTAACCGTCTTTATAAAGAGGACTACGAGAAACTTGCTACCATAGAGTTGTCACAATGGTGTCAACACAATGATACGATGTGTGTTTCACGAAGAAAAGTCTTCATTGATCTCCTAATGATCAACGGGGAAAATGTCACTCAAGAACTAATAATTCATCATTTTTTACAAAACAAGGATGCCAACGAAACCGACCTCTTTCAGATATTTTTTCATATCGCAAATTTGCGAACCCCTACTTTGGTAATGCTCCGATAAAGTTTCTATTTTTGAAATTGGATATACATGACTGTACATATGTACTATATTTTCAAATTAAAATTAAGTACATCTAACAATAAAATCAGTTGTAATTATGGTATGAAAATACTAATATAAATATTTGCAGAATTTTTTGGAGAGTGTGGAAGAACTTTGTCTTGGTCCAAATCACACTTTTAAAGGTAATACGTAATTAAGTTTCCAGCAATATAACTTATAAGAATAACACTTTACTTTTGATATTAATATTATTAATTAATCTTTTTGCAGGATTCACAGCAATGACCAAAACTCAGAAACACGCATGTTTAGCATTAGGTACATTAATAAAAACCTTTAGGAACAATTCTCTGCACAGCAAAAAGACAGACACACTTTTAACTGCGTTACAGGAGTGGTTGACCCCTTATAACCAAAGTAAGTTTAAAAAATTGCAAGTGGAATATCGTAGCATGCTTTTTATACTGTCGTGTTTATTGTTTATTTGAAAGTCTTCAATACAATTAAAAACTATTTTGTGATTCTGCTATCGATCTATCTATCTATCTATCTATCTATCTATCTATCTATCTATCTATCTATCTATCTATCTATCTATCTATCTATCTATCTATCTCCTTTATAAATTAGTTAATTAACATTTTTCTTAAAGCGAACTATAGACAAATTCGAAGCAAACAAAGACCACGTCGGTCAGTGGATAGTTTCGACAGTGAGCTTCATAACTACACTTCCTCGAAAATGGTCTTGATTCATGCATTAGGAAACACTGGGAGTTCCAGAGACCATCTTCTGACCTACATGCGACCCGGAGAAGGAGATAACAGTTGGAGAAGAGCAGCTATTCTAGGAATGAGACACTTTAATTGTGTAGAGGTATTTATTAACTTGATAAACATAGAGAAATAAAAAAGTGATAATCTGGCTGTTGATTTTACTTAGGTTTAGATAATTTAGGCATGCTTATTGCATAAAGTGATAAATTCTAACTTTCTCTAAAATGAATTTCTGTAATTCATTATAGATTGAACTCTGTATATTTGCTTCCACCACTTTTTGCTTGATAATTAAATAATCATAAATACCTTTGTGCTCAAATTACGTTAATCCACTAATATGAAAAATACCCAGGTTTTCTGGTTTGAAACGCTCCCTCTACCGCTTCAGGTTTCAATACACATCCTAAAATATAAAGTCTAAGGTGATTTTGCATTGCATCAGCCATTAATAAGCCTGAATGATAACGTTGAAAAATTGTACAAGGTATTCCGAGTGAGTTACAATTGGAGAAAAGATATAAACATTTCCCATTTTAAATCTCCGTAAGAAATTTATTTTCGTTCCTGTGAAATTTTATGAGTGAAAAAAAGAATTTTTCAATGAAGATATCTTGGATATATACCCTTTTTTCGATTTCAACTGTATTTCTTTCACATGTATGAGTATTTTTTTATTAAAAAAAATCAAAAAGTGATGGAAGCAATAACTTGGGACATACTATAGCTAACTTATCGGAATTTTAGATCTAGAATACGTATATATTCATGTATATGTTAATATTGTGTGTTCATATAGCACATTTTAAATGAATGATGTTTTGATATAGTTTGGGATTATATGCATAAGATTATTATATATATACACGTCTGTGGAAAATTTTAAATGTTTGATACAATGGGATTTATCAAACTTTGTCGGGAATTTTCTTCAGAGCTGTAATATGCCCTTTACTATACAATACGATCTTTGTCTCTGGTATTCATATGTTTTTCTTTATCGCACAAACAATATATACATGTCATTTACATGTACATGCATTAGGACATAAGGCCAAATAAAAAAATATGTGTGGTTCCGGTAACGTATAAACAAAATTAGGGTAGGTAGATAGGGATTTTTTTTTTTTTTTTTTTTTAGAAAGTACTGCATGTACCTAGCACTGCATTGCAGATGACATTTGTATTTAGTAAGATAACTATACTTAATTAAGATTGGTAGGGGCATCTAGCTTTTATTACTATGACACAAATATTTTTAAATCAAAAATTAATAAAAAATAATTTCTGTTTAAAAACAACATGAACAAAAAAGTATTAAATGTTCGGTATTAATTATAGGACTGGGACGATTCAGAGTTCATTCGATTTGGTTCGAATTTGATTCAGAATGTTATGATTTTTTTTTCTATTTGTTTCAATTAAACAAAGGTCAATCTCAATATTTCTATTTTAAATTTTAAAAAATTGTTTTTACCTTGCAGATTCCATATAAATTCAATTTAGGAACCAACTTAGAGCAAAATTTTAGGGAGATTCACTTCTACCTAACAGAAAGATAGGGAAAAGCTTGAAAAATTAGAGACTTCCATTTCTTGACAATAGCATAATGCTAAATAATGATACACAAAGTTTAAGTCTTTAATAATTTAGATTGGATTAGAAAAAAGTCAATAAAAACTAAAACAACAATCTAATTTTTTTTTAAATTATCTAATATGTTGAATTTAATTTTTTTGAGGTATTCAAAATGAGATACATTTTATCTATGAAATGTTTTGCAATTGTGTTAGCTTAATGACAAATAAAATCAGTCTTTGTATTATGGTGTATTTTGGAGATATTAGTCTAACCATTTGACCTAATTACAACCGTTATGCAGAGGACCTTGAAAATAACTGTTAACATATTGTTTTATGATTATTTTAGCATTAATTTGGCAGTGTTATAAACTAATTACAAGTACAAACTAATTATAATAAAAACACTTAAAGAAATAAACATCGGTTGTAATTTTCAATGCACAAGTATGTGTTTGCATCACCCGTATTTATAACCCCTATAGATAAGTCAGTTGCAAGTTGTTTTTCACAACAGGGGTTAACTGAGGCTGTGAAAACGCCTTTTGAAATTGCTAATTATCATTTTATTGCCGATGGGTTTTATTAACTCAGAATACATGGTGACTTCAACATCTCCTTCGAAGGAAATTCCGACTAAGTTACCGATCAAAAAGCGAGCATGTCATCCCCTAGGTTTGTCCTAATTTGTTTATTGTGTGGTACACAAGGTACAAACAGTTCTTAATTTATCTTCTTTTCAATCAACTGATAGGATTTAAAATGTTTCCACACTAATTGGGGCCGTCATTGCTGAAACTAATTCTAATATTGGAGCCGATGACGGAAAGCGGGGAAAATTCCGGAAAAATTAAAAAATAGGCGAAAAAAAAGTTTAGGGTCGGGGGTAAAAAATAGGGACGGTCGGGTGACCGGAACCACAGGCATTTTTTTAATTTGGCCTAAGGAACGATAACATAGCAATTGTTAACAACAGGTGCTAAATCGTTAGATCTCAAATTTTATGCGTTATTTTTAGTTTGTTTTGTTTCCCTACAACTAATAATCAACTTTGCCTAAGGCAACTTACACTTTTTAATTTAGCAATTACATATTACCTATCATTATTTATCTTTTACCTAAATCACATTTGAAAAACTTTATTACCATGTAGTTATATTCACATTTTTTAAAAGTCAAAATTTTAAAAAAATACAACGCCGCTTTTCTTATTTAAGCAAATTATTTGCACACTGCTTTTATGATATCCAACAAATCAACTAACCAAAATATTCAATTTTTAAAAAATCTATTTTCTCTTTTTAAAAATATTATCTTTTATAGTCTAGGTTTAAAATAATCTGAAGTATTTAAAGATAAGCTTGTTAGCTTTTCAAAGAGAATATATTTATTATACCACGAGAAAATATAAAACCTAGATATAAGTTGTGTAATTTTTGAACTTTTATTTCCAATTTATTAGAGTTCAACTGCTCTGTTGAATTTGGTTGTGAAGGATAATTTTGCCGTTGTAAGAGTTCAAGCACTAGAGATATTTGAAAAACATCCTTTATCCAAGAAAAGTATTCCAAAGCACAAAGATATAATATTAAGGTATTAATCACAATATTTCAAGGAATTAATAAATACAAATTTTATTTTCATCTTAGATAAAATAAACTGTATTAAAAGTTAAATATATACAGCTGTATTAAAAAAAGAAGTCAAAGTATATCTATTTTTGTTAAAATCTTTTCTTAGTGCTTCATACAAATATTCAACTCTGATGAGAGTAAAAAGAGGCTTTCTCGATAAGGAATTCAAAGATGGTTTTCTCCTTTCAATAAAACTTCCTGGTACACAATGGACAAAGGAACTTGGAAACGAGGCCCTTGGAGCTGCGTTTGGTATCGTTGTATCTAATGAAATGGAAATAGAAATAAGTAAGCTATTATAAATCGGCAGATTTGATAATACAGTAAAATAAATTAAGTGCAGTACAACACAGTAAAGAGTACATTAAAATACGGTAAATCAACATACAAAAAAGCAACCAAAACAGATTTAGCTATTTATTAAATGATAAAGCAGATACATTCCTAATGATCCCTCCCCCCTCATACCAAGATTGTTACATGATTTTATTCCATCCACACCCACACATATAAGACAATGGCTTTAAAGAACTCATATTTATATTACATAAAATTATTACTATTATAAGAAATGAGTATAGTTGTAAAATTAAGTCCACAGAGATTGAGGCTAACTAAATGAGAATGAGATGGACATCTTTATGAAATGAATAAAAAGTGTAGAAATGTTTAGAATAAATCCCATTGAAAAGTCTTTCAGAAAATGTCCAGATAAAATCATTCCTTTACATTGGACACAGTGAATATGAAACATGCATCTAAAATTGAGACCTTTCTTAACAGGTTTACAATATATTTGGCATAAACTGTTTTGCAAAGAATCTTCTCGTGAGTTTGATCATGCAGTCGACCAAAGTTTAATACTTGTAGGGGGATTTATCTGACATCTGATTTTCGTCATCGTCTCATCAAGGGTTTGTTTTATCGTTTGTACGAGGACTATTCGATATGTAATGTGTATTGTAGCACAGCGCAATAGAGCTTTGCACAATTCATATGGATGATGATACCATGCATTGAATAACTCTATTCAATACCTATCAAACGGTATAAACACGAGCCTTCAGCTGAACATAGTTTTTAATTTATAGTCATTTCATTAGTGCCTGTCGTTGACCACTGTTATAAAAATGGTTGAGAATATTCAAGAAATTAGAGCTTATATAAAAGTTTGCATACCACACGGTCATTCGGTAATGTAGATTTAGATTGATTTTGGGTAAGTTTATGGGTATGTTAAGATATCTTATGAGACAGTTTGTTGGTACATTTCTGACTGGCACAGAGTCCGTTAAAGATGCAGAAAAATTGGGCCGACTTGTGATAGTAACAGACAAGGGAAATGTCTCAAAAGTCAGGGAAACAATTCAAAGTGATGGCAGATACATGATATTGACAAAACTGTTGGCATATTGCTATCATTTTGAAGCATATTTTGAAAGTCCAGATGAAAAATACATATACAAGTATCGACAAATGACCAAAAAAGTACGAGTACAAACCGCTAGCAATTACTAAATATATTTTCCAAATTCAATCAAAGACAATTTGCAAAAATTGTTACTGGTGACGAAACATGGGTTCACTATTTCTAACCAGTAAAATAAATGGAAACAAAATATGGCTAACTAAACACAGTAGAAGGCCTGTAGTTGCCAAAATAACCATAAGCACAAAAAGGTTCTTTTTGCATATTCTTCTCATGTGATGATACATGTTTAGAACCGTAAAAATACCGGTGCCGAAGGGCAAAAGTTCGACAGGTAGGTAATACTGAGATTTCATACTAAATATTATAATAAACGACATCCTGTATCAGGATCTAGGCATATTCATATACTTCATGATAATGCTCAATCACTGACATGTACATCTGAGCTTAATTTCATTGTTTCAATATTTGAGTCGAATGCTTTTGAGATATCGAACAATACACATTTCCTGTTGAACAACTCTCGTAATCGTTTCGAGTCACCCCCCCCCCCATAAAAGTAATCTGTTTGAGACTACCCCCCCCCAAAAAAAAACCCAACCCCAAACAAACACCAAACAAACAAAAAACAACAACAAACAAACAAACAAAAACCCAGTAAAATAAAAATGTATTACATTATTTTTATGTACACCGAAATATTTGAGGTGAGATCACAATAAAAAAAAATTGGTACCTGTCAAAATATAATATTCCATTTGGTCCCTGAGTTTGGCTGTAATTAAGATTGATATATCGACTAAGTTTTTCAAATCTATTTAAACTCATTGCCTCTTAAAAGCCAACATTGCCTGCAAGTATTTTTAACTTTCTACTTATCATCCAAAATGCTGTTTTATTTCGAAAGAAATTCAATATTCTAAATTGCAACAACAGAAATAAACACATTCAGAAAACAACTTATACTATGTTTCCACAATAACAATTACAGTTATCATTTGTCAGGAAATTATAGATAAACACATCTGCAACTTTTTTTAAGGAGTGGAGATTGTGTTTTGGCCTGTGCCTTTGAAAAGCTTTTGTGTACATCTAAGATCTCAACATCTATATAACAATTCTAAATATAGAAAGATAAAAAAAAATTAAAATTTTGAAAATACCGGTACATGTGTTAAGGGGGATGTGCGGCCATCTTGTACATTTGAGAATAAAAATGTAAATATTTTTTGAACTGGCTTATTTCTGCACAAAACTGGCCAAATCTATTGTCTAAAGATGAAAACGCAATAAATATGAGGTTCTACATGTTTTGTATGTCAACTATACATTTAAGAATAGAACAATGCTTTTTTAATCACTTAGAACAGCTGTAGAACTGCGCAGCTGCAGATTTATTTTGAAGATTTAAACATCTCAAAAAGTAACAGATATGTTAATTGGTGTCATCTCTACAACCATTTGTTGAGAAAAGGTTTAATTTTGCACATTACTCAGCTATGTTAAGGGCGTCCATAAAATAATAGCGGTATTTATCACATAAAATATTAGCCTTTGAATAATCTTGATTATTATATTCCAAAAAATTGTTACACAAAGTAATTTTTTATCAATATACATATTAGATAATTCGCTATGGCATGAGCAATTTTTGAGTCTCTTGGGAATACCCTGTCACGTGATACTGCTAAAAATAGATGAACCAGGAATAATACGAAAAAATGCATAGTGCAAGGGCTTAACATTAACAAATATAATTATTTCTGTTTCTAACTTGTAAAATGAACATCTAAAATGCCGAAAAGTGCTGGGAGCTTGAAATATTCAAGTAAGAACAATTATTAAATTCAATATAAACAGTGGATGAACAGAAATTTGTAGGGAGTTCCCACAATTAATGCTTATTTATGTGAAATGCGTAGCGATTTCATGTAGCTCCCAGCACTTTTTGATATAATTGGGATATAATGGTAACACATGTAAAATTTCAATATATTTGATAAAGTGTATGCCCTTGCACTACTGCATTTTATCTGACCCATTTCACTTTCGGCGTCATTTGCGTGAAATTCAAACGCAACACTGACTAAGATCATGATTTTAATTTTCGTTCATAAAATAATTACACGCTGTGAATTTCATTAAAATAATGTTAGAATTTTGTCTTGTTCACACCAGTCATCATTACCAAATTGTTGAAATTGGAAAAATTAATTCATCTGTTGCCCTCACCAATAACTATTGATATAAGGGTGGTGGGGGGGGGGGGTGGTTTAAGTGTAAGTTTTGTAATTTACACATTTATGTTTTATAATGGTTTATGTTACTCTGCTGCTAAATAAATAAGAAATACCTATACTATATGACCAGGGTTTCTTGTAATTATAGTTAATATTTTTGTATTAATTAAAGAAAGCAACAAAAATCAATCTTTATCTAGAATTTATTATAATAATCAACTTGATAAATACAATGTATATATAGAGATTGCTTTTCGATCTGTAACAAACTGTTCAACAAAACTAGTGTTTTCTGATTTTCAGTATTATTCAGTCATGATGTGGAATCTATGTCAAATGACCATATTCTTTCACACTATATGTACTTCTCATCTTCTCTTTTTGATGTACATTGTAAGGAGGCAGTGCAGTTGATAAGAAAACCAATGCCTGAAATTATTAATATTTATCAATTTCAAATTTAATTTCAATAGATATCAATGAAAGATATTATGATAGGTTACAATATAGTAATATGATTTAAAAAACCCCAGACCAAATATACATGAAGTTAGTGGGTAAAAGAAATATTTATAGAGTACCTACTTTTTTATCAACACCCCTACAAAGTGTCTCCATTGGACCATTTACTGCTTTAATAACCCTGAAATTGAATAATGTGTTATAATTAGTAAACTATTGTGCTGAAGATAATATGAAAATGGAAAATTACTTTATCATTGTGCATACTAATGGCAGTTTTAATTTCATTAATATTCTAACAGGCATAATCAAATGTTTATTTTTTTAAAATGTGTGGAAAATCAGTTCAACATTGTAATTTTGTTTATTCAAACATGTAATCTTCCTGATAAAAAAGGCTAAATGAAATAACACATTTCGATTTACATAAACAATACAATCTTGTCTATATTCAATCCAGATTCTCACAGTAATCTTTGTAGTGCTAATACAGTGTTTGGACTTTCCATTGTTTACATTTTCTTTGAACACGGAGGAAATGCGAGCTAATGTTATTGCGATATAAGAGACCAGTAAAAAGCTACAATGAGCCTCAATACTCTTAATGATCAAAATTAGCGAATCGCGGAACATTTCATTTGCCTGATTGAGTCACCAAACTGATGTATAAACACAATATTACATGAAAAACAGATGTAAACAAGTAAACAAAATCGAAGCCGAGGAATATTTCCCTTCGTTTCTGTTTCATCCTACAGTATTAGACAATATAAAACAATATCTAGGGAAAGTACAGATAAATCCTACCTTGTTCAGTTGAATCCTCTACCGATTTCCGTCTAGGCTGGTTGTAAATGAGTTAAATTCTCAGATATATCACTGAAGTCCACATGTTTATTCTGATCACAGCTGCAAGCGCCGATGTGACGTAGTTAACCGCGACACGTCATCAGACGACTTAGGAATTTCATAATTTCGCAAGATATAAAGAATAGTTGAAATTTTTATTTCAGTACATCTTTCTTGATACAGTCAATCCCAATAATTAATCATATTTATTTTGGTAGATGTTTGTTAATTACCGAAATACAATATCTCGTAAAATCTCATGAATAAGGGGCGGGGCATATGCAAATTTTCCTAAATAACACGTGCTAGAATTCTGATACCTTCCTTAACATAGCTGAGTAATGTAGAAACGTTGCCTCAAAATAGGGTACCCTATTTTTATCAGTCGCCATGGGATCTATTTTTAGAACAAGAAAACTCCAGGCTAAACTTATAACTCCCGTGTCTATGGAAGCACGTTGACGTTATATTTCATTGATAAAAATAAATGTCAATTCAAAATAATCTGGGCTGAATGTGACGGACATCTATATACCAGTTCCAATTGTTTTGTTTTAGTTCTATACGAATAAATTAAATTAAATTCTTTTTAAAACGAGGATAGAGGTCAAAAAATGAATTGCCTTAAATATAAAATATACATATATTTTTCAATGAAGATATAACTTCAATGTACCTCCGTAGACACAGGCAAACATATATCGTGCAAATTGATGTTTTTGAGACTCATTTTAAGAATAGAATACCCTCATTTGAGACAAAGTTACAACATAAATAAGCAAGTTTTGGTCTTTTTCTCAACAAATGGTTATAGAGTGGACACTAATGACCTCCTTTCATATTTTTGTATATTTTTAATCTTTAATTTAAGTCTGTAGCTGCGCAGTTTTAAGTGATTTTAAAATGCATTCTGCCCTTGTATGCCTAATATGCATGCAAAACAACATCTTTAACGTCATAGTTATTGCTTTTATATCTTCTGACAACAGATTTAGTAAGTTTTGTACAGAATCAAGCCAGTTCAAGAACTGTTTACATTTTTGTTCTCAAATGTAACAGATGGCCGCACACCCCCCTTTATAAAAGGATAAAACAGAGAACGTTAAAGTCATGAATGTTTTCAGCAAATCAAAACTTCAATCGTATTTGATAAATTGTGTTTTAAAGAACCCCTTAGCGGACATGCCATGTTCGACGTGTATGAAAATGTTTTTGCCAAAGTTCATTTGGGGTGGTATGGTGTGGAACAATATCTCTTCCGAGCACACGCCTGTTATAGAGGACATGCAGTATATGATCTCAACATACTGAAGGTACGACATAAAATTTTCATAAAATATAGATATCTAGCTTTTTTAAATAGATAATATAAACTCGATTATTTTATAAGATTTCATTGACTTCTTTTAACTTTCACTTGGTTATTTGAATTAATCTCTGTTTAGGCATGCATAAGCAGGTGTGTTCACGCTTATGCGGGTCGTGTATTTTTCTGCAATGCTAGCTACATTCATACCCGCAAGAAACACAAAAGAAAGCATGTTACTGTGTATAATTACGTCCCTCTATGGAATTTTTCAGTTGTTTATATATAATGAATTACGCAAGTTCTTTAAGATCTGTTAGTGCTTAAAACATTTATTTATTATCAATTATTTTGTAATAGTTATTATATTAATTCAGTAAAATTTTAGTTAATAGAATGTGCAGAAATAACGACGCGGCCAATTCTTTTCTCTATCGCTTAAATTAACCTAATATCTTTTAATTTACTAAGAATAAAACCACTGTTTCATTGGCCAGTGTCAAGTTTTTCGCCAATACTATTTTAAAGAAACAACAATTAGTTTAAATATAATGAGGAAAAAGAAAAGATTACTTACAATCCCACCAATGTCTTGAACTAAGGCGTATTGTGTTAAACTGATCCAGAACGTGTACGGTAATTTTTCGTTTTTTATTTTTCAGGAATTTAATATAAACAGTATACAGGACATAGCTTTGATATTTGATAACATCATGGAAACAATCATTGATCCAGTAGTTGATAAAGTTCAAGCATTTAAAACCCTAATCCAATTAGTTGACAACGGCATTGAGCACATCATCAACAAAATCATCGAAGTGATAAAGAATTATCCCCTTATTTTAGAGGATATAGTTAAGAAAGTAATAAATGTGGTATTAAAAGTCATTGACTTCGGAGGATCACCTTGGATTGAGCAAATAAAGAAAATCATCATTAAAGCAAGATACTTTGTTGAAGAAATCAAAGAAGATATTACTAATTTTTATAGCGTAAGTAGGTTTGAATTATCTAATTTAATTATCTAATGTGCACGCATGCACACACACACACACACACACACACACACACACACACACACACTACAATACTTTGGTGGGTTTTTTTTGAAAAGTAAAGAATAAAAGACAGAGTTAAAGAAAAAGAAGTGCTTTTATTTTGGAATTTTTTTATCGCACTTCAAACATAGTATTCGGAAAAAAGACATAATAGTTAATTTTTCGTTTATATAAAAGATAATCATGACAATCTTATATTTAAGTTATTTCTTTTTTTTATTTAGACTATTGCTGACGCAGTAACAGTAACATTACCATATGTTGGCAAGAAGTTGTTTGACTCAGTTGCATCCATACTTTCTGCACTGAAAAACTTCTTAAGAAATCCCATTCAGTCTGTTACCATTTTCGGAAAATCAGTTCTAGAGTAAGTTTTGTTTCATTCACTTCTATCATAGTGTAAGCTTTTTATCCTATTAACCCAGAGACTTTGATTGTGACGTGTGAAATATAAAAACGAATAAGGATAAAAATTTCAAAATTTAAATCATAGCACTATTTGTCATTAATAGATGAGGGGGCCAATATTTAACAGAAGAAAACAATTTTTAAGTTTGTTTGAATTTGTGAAAAAATTTCGGTATTAGACCAAAATAGAAATATACTCCAATCCCACTGTTTTATAGGTTAAAAAGGGTTTATTTACTTTAAATTCATTATTTGAAACTGTACATAGATATATCGCCACAAATAGCAAGAACAATTCTTTAAAAAAAAGATATATAATGTACATCCTTTTTTTTAATCCTCTATTTTGCAAACAAACATATGTATCACTTCTGATTGCGCTGACTAATAAACACCGTTAACATTGAATACAACAAATATTTAAGATTAATTTTCTGGGGAAATCACTGACCTTTATTTTTTAAATGTCATTGAAAATTATTTATAAAGGATTTTTCCGAAAACTGACCTCATAGATAATTTTTGTTTTAAAACACTTGAGCTAGCAATACGTCAATCAATTTTTAAAAACAATCATGATTTTTTAAAACGTGGAGATTAGTGCATATGAATAGTTTGTTGCTTAACGTAACCCGTATAATAACTAATTGAAAAAACTACAGTGTAATCATCCGCTCAGATCTAAATCAAAATATTGAGAGTGTTCTATATTGCAAGAGAATAAACATGTGATATGTTGTAATATATGAACCAACAATGACATGGTTACATGTAGCAATCTCTTCATTTCATTTAATCAATTTGTACCAAGGAACTAGTTTTTATTCAGTCAACACCCAGTAGGCTTTGCATTGTTTAACAAGTCAAGAATTCAGCTGTCATATAAAATATTCTTTTAGTTTTACTGAAAAAGACCAGCTTTATATTATACTGCTCACTTATATAACATTTTTTTCATAAAGTGTATTTGCCTTAATATGTGAAATATTGTTCTTTTGATAAGAATAAGAAATCAAAAAGTTAATTTAATCTTTCCTTGCTAGAAAATTTCAAGCGAAATCTCAACAGAATGGATGATTTAAGATGATTTAAATGTTATGACATTGTTTAGAATATCATGTTTAAACATTTTTAGGTCACCTAAATTACTCAGATGACCTATTGCCATTGGTCTTCGTCCGTCGTCGTACGTTGTCCGTTTTGCGTCCGTTCGTTAAATTTTACATTTTTAACTTCTTCTTGAAAAGTGCAAGTCCAAATGTTACCATTTTTAGTGTAAAGCATTTCTATGGTAAGAGAAACCTAAATTGTGAAATACATGACTCGACAACCTCCGGGGCGTTATGGGCGGGGCCAAATATGCAAAAACAGCAAAATTTTCAAAAATCTTCTCTACTCCCACACATGTGAGAAAAAAAAAACCGGAATGCATGGTTGTGATGTCCATGAAACCCTCTACCAAAATTGTGACATTCATGGTCCCTGGGTCAGGGGTTCAGGCCCTAGGGTGGGGCTAATATTGCCATATAGTAAATTGTATTAAATCTAAGAAACTCTTCTTCTTTACTCCCCCACATGTGGAAAAAAAACACTGAATGCATGATGGTAATGTTCACGAGATTCTAGATCTCTACCTTGATTAGACAAGGAACCCCTCTACTAAATTGTAAATCTTATGTCCCCCGAGGTAGGGGTTCTGACTCTAGGGTGGGGCCCAAAATGGTCATATAGTGTTAATGCTTTTAATGTTAAAAAATTGTGAGTTTTTTTTACTTCTGCAGATACTGAATGAAAACTGATTGCATATTAAGAAAGAAAATAAAGCTCTCTACCAAAATTGTACATTTTATGTCCCCAAGAATATTGTTTTTCCTAAGGGAAAAAATATTTTCCTATAGGACTTTAGTTTTGAAAGGTAAATATCTCACCTGACAGGTGGGATACACTGATAACAAAGGTGGTTGTAAACTCTTTAAGCAATGGTCATTCATTTGACATATTTGAATTTTTCGATATATGCAGCTTAGACGGGTGCAAAAATGTCACCTTGGCACAGGCATAATTATCCGGCACAGTGTTATGATTAAAAATGCTATACAGGTATATTTATTATTTGAAACAAAACAGCCAAAACAGTGAACATATGAAGGGAGTAGATCTATACGTAAGATAACAATGGATTGTGTTTTGTCGTTTAATTTCCCATTTAAATGGGGAGAGTTTCTGTCCGGCACCAGTGGATGAGAGGTTTTTAGCTCACCTGAGCTGTAAGCTCAAGTGAGCTATTCTGATCACATTTTGTCTGTCGTCCGTCTGTCTGTCTGTCCGTCTGTCTGTCTGTCCGTCTGTCCGTCTGTCTGTAAACTTTTCACATTTTCAACATCTTCTCAAGAACCACTGGGCCAATTTCAACCAAACTTGGCACATAGCATCCTTAGCCTAAGGGGATTCAAAGTTATGAAAATTAAGGACCAAGCCCTCTTACAAGGGGAGATAATTAGGAATTAATGAAAATTTTCAAGAAATTTTCAAAAATCTTCTTCTCAAGAACCATTTGGCCAGGAAAGCTGAAACTTATGTGGAAGCATCCTCAGGTAGTGTAGATTCAAAGTTGTGAAAATCATGACCCCCGGGGGTAGGATGGGGCCATAATGGGGGGTCAACTTTTTACATAGGAATATATAGAGTAAATCTTTAAAAATCTTTTTCTCAAGAACCATTTGGGCAGAAAAGCTGAAACTTAAGTGGAAGCATCCACAGGTAGTGTAGATTTAGAGTTGTGAAAATCATGACCCCCAGGGGTAGGGTGAGGCCACAATGGGGGGGGGGTCGACTTTTTCCATAGGAATATATAGAGTAAATCTTTAAAAATCTTCTTCTAGAAACCATTTGGCCAGAAAAGCTGAACCTTATGTGGAAGCATCCTCAGGTAGTGTAGATTCAAAGTTGTGAAAATCATGACCCCCGGGGGTAGGATGAAGCCAAAATGGGTGGGTCGACTTTTTACATAGGAATATATAGAGTAAATCTTTAAAAATCTTCTTCTAAAAAACATTTGGCCAGAAAAGCTGAAACTTGTGTGGAAGCATCCTCATGTAGTGTAGATTCAAAGTTGAGAAAATCATGACCCCCGGGGGTAGGGTGGGGCCAAAATGGGGGGGTCAACTTTTTACATAGGAAAATATATAGAGTAAATCTTTAAAAATCTTCTTCTTAAGAATCATTTGGCCAGGAAAGCTGAAACTTGTGTGGAAGCATCCTAAGGTAGTGTAGATTCAGAGTTGTGAAAATCATGACTCTGAGGGTAGGGTGGGGCCACAATTGGGGGGGGGGGAACTTTTTACATAGGAATATATATATACATATAGAATAAATATTTAAAAATCTTCTTCTCAGAAACTAATTAGCCAGGAAAGCTGAAACTTGTGTGGAAACATTCTCAGGTAGTGTTTTTTTTTAAAGTTGTGAAAATCATTTCCCCCAAGGGTAGAGTGGAGCCAGAATTGGGGATCGAATCTCTACATAGGAATATATAGAGTAAATCTTTAAAAATCGTCTTCTCATAAACTAATCAGCTAGGAAAGCTGAAACTTGTTTGGAAGCATCCTCAGGTAGTGTAGATTCAAAGCTGTAAAAATCATGATCCCTGGGGGTAGAGTGGGGCCACAATGGGGGTGGAATTTTTAAATAGGAATATTAAGAGTAAATCTTTAAAAATCTTCTTCTCAGAAACTAATCAGCCAGGTGATTATTTAATTATATTTAGATTTTGGCTTCTCGATGATTCCTGGACAATTGGGTTTCACAAGGGGTTCAGAGTTTGATGTAGGTTTATATCCCATTTATAAACAATAGTTTAGGATCAATGCTCAACATGTGATATTACTATAAAATCATCCTGTTAGAAAAGGGACTAACGATAATAAACATAAAAATATCCAGTGGAAAAAATTGATTTTTATTTATACAGGATCTAAATGTATTATACTACATTGTCCAGATAGTTTTTATTATGACTCCATTAAGCTGATTTTATCATACCTATTGTTCCTCAGGTGAGCGATGTGGCCCATGGGCCTCTTGTTTTAAAAATTAAACTGGTATACTAGACATCTTGTTTTAGTTTCTCTATGAAAACCACACATTATCCTATCTTGAGAGTTACCAAATGTGGGGAAGTTATTCCCTATATGTATCAGAGTTTTGCACTATTTCAACATCAGGTCATGAACTCTATTATGATCTTAAAGTTTTTCAACAAAATTATAGGTTTCAAAGTCCTTTTTGAAAGATTCCAGGCAGATAGTGGTCGTCATTACAATAGTTTAATTGACATGTCTTTGTATAGGCTATAGTACTCAGGTGACCATTAAGGACTGTTGGCCTCTGGTTATTGTAAAAGTTTTGAATATGATTTTAGCTACCTACTTAGGTATTGGTTATTGCAGCTTTAAGTCTCCTGACTTATGAATCTCTTGAATTTGTTTTATTTTCTTATGAATTTATGTTTTGATTGATTTATTTTTTAAAGCATAAAGCTTGCAATTGGAATGTTCCTCGATGTAAAGAACAAGGTAATCGAAACTTTGTCTTTCTTGAAAGGTGAGTCTGTATTTTCTTTTCTGGTTCAAATTCACTTTAATTGCATGCCAATGTTTTGCTTTGCTTCAATCATGACATTATTATATTATTCATAAATGAATTAATCTACAAAAATTTTATCAACAGCAAACGTATATTCATGCAGTCAATTACTTTTATATAAAAACGGCGCTTTTGATAAGTAGATAGTATAAATAAAAAAATAAAGCAATTTCTTCATTGACAGGCAGTACCCCTTTCTGGATTGACTATTGGGAAGATTTAAAAGACATATTTGGAGATGTTGGAGATTTATTTCAACTTCTATTTAAAAAAAAAGAAAAACAAATTACTGTAAATTTTGGTGACGAGCTTTCGACAGCACTAACAGATGGTATTATATCAAGGGTAAGTAAAATATTGTGATTATGTCTAATTTAGCATGTTTTTTTCGCAATACATCATCATTTTTCTAGTTTGAAATGTAAAAAGTATCAAGTTAAAACGTTTATTTTTATATATCGAATTTTTATCTTTTAATTTTCATATTCATATAGTCATATCTTTTTACAGAAGGAGGAAACAGATATTTTTATTGAGGTTATTAAAACCTCATTTGGAAACCTCACGACTTCGTTTACGGAAACTATGAATGATTTAGTAGCTCCATTTTTAAAGACATTCTACTCCGTATTTAATGCTGTTAAAGCAATAAAGTCTGGCTATGCGTCCATAAGAGACACGTAAGAAAATAATGATGATAATTTTTCACATTAGTAAAATAAGTATAGGTAAAATAATTTACCATATTTTATTTTGTAGTTTCATCAAAATAAAAAATATAGTTCAGAGAGTCTTTGGTTCAAAATTCCATATAACATTTCCTAATCGTCGAAGACGTGAGGATTCAACATGCGGGATTGGCATATGGCCTACAAATCAGAATGAAAGATATCAAACACTGGGGGTTGATGTACGCGCATCATATTATTCAGATGTAAGTGACGCTGTTGATTATGTTTTAATCAGTTTTTTCATCATAAAATTAAAAGTGAAATTTTTGGAATCGCCATAAAATAATATGAATAATAAATGTAAATTTAAAACTTAGATTTTCTTCAAACAGCTTTTGTAAACTAAACAATATGTCATTCAAGTCAGATGTGGCTCTCACAATATCGCGTATTTATTGGCCAACAATTTCGATATTTAACATTATAGCAAACGCAGCTTGCCGGCGCGCAGTGCTGGCGAGCGAAGCGAGTTCTACAGGCAAGGTGTGTGCGAATAGAAAATTCGGACCAGCTGCACCTTTATTCAACTTTTTTTTTTTTGGCGTCAGTTACTCGGATCAGTAATGTCCTGTTTTTATCGGACCAGAAGTTCCATGTAAATATGGTTTCCCATTTCACGCTCTCACGAGAACAAGAAAAATAAAAAATAATTCATGACTATGCACATTGTAAATATACACTGCTAACACAACGTACACGGATATGCAATATTCAACCCTTTAACCTCTATACACTTTCAAAATACAATCGAGTGAGGTCACAATGGTTTTCTTGCACATTGATCCGTCAGAATTTGTTGACGTCAGAAAATGTCGACCCTCGTTGCAGCTTCAAGCATTGCAAATGGCGTCCTTACGTTCACGCGAGAATCAAAGTAAAACTTTTGATGACCAAAAAAAAAAAAGTGTAATTTCAAGAACGTCATGCTTTAAAGGTAAATAAAACGGTATACTTCGTGTCGTTTTAATTATCAGTGGAGTTGTTTTTAGAACTATATGACACTAAACCGACCTGAACTCTGACACCACAATCACGTTTAATAAGGGGAAATAACTCAAAGTGTACTTATTGCAAATTGAATAACCGAAATCTGAAATATGTTGTATCAAAATCGTGAAAAAGCTAACGAATGAGGCGGCATTTCTTTAGAGATATGAATCACTTGTAACTTGCACACATGTAATAGATTTTGAGAGGATTCCTAGATTTCCGCAAGTTGACCCTTAATTCTCAGGTTGAACTCTTTCTTATTCACTAAACTAGTTTAATCTAGGATACAATGTCGTTGAGTAATTCAACGACATTTTATGCTAGAATAAACTAGTTCTACAGTACTCATAAAATCATAAATCAATAAAACCCGAAGTATTGCTTATATACTGCAGCGTAAAAATTATGAATAATGAAGAGAAGATATATTATATTTAATTTGTATTCAAATTCATTCCCTATTTTTTTGCATTATTTGTAAAACCATACTATTGTTTAATTAATTTATTATAATCATACGTGTATACAATTTAATCATAAGCTGCGGTTGCATCGTAAATCATATTAATGAGTATCACTTTTTCTTTGTGACAAAACTTTTAAACTGTGAATTTAGTAACAGTGTTATTTTTTTTTACATTTAACAGATCAGGTGTCCCGTCAATGGTGAGGTTTTTAGGGAAAGCAACAGAATACGAATCTTACCTACTGACGATGATTTTATTGACTTGGAAATCATCATAGAAAATATAATACCTAACTTAACAATATCAACAAGTGGCCAGTTTCTCGTAGCGGGTAAAGACATAATCGGCAAAGCTGATCATTCACTCTGTAAACAAAACTGTATCCACGTGTCCGTTCGTAAAAAATCTCCAATGCAAATGAAGGACTACGACTATGAATACATAGATCCTTCTCCCTTTCTGGATCATTTGCTTCCTACTCCCCAGTGGATTTGGGATTGTCGGGACTACACCTATTTTAATATTCTAAGCGTGGTTTCGGCAGACGTGAGTGGTGAGAGCTTAGAAGAAGATAATGAAGAAATAATTCGATCGAATTTTCCTGAACACACAAATGCGTTTCCACCATCCGAACCGAACTATCGACCTCCAGAGTTCGAAGTTACTATTCCATCCGATCCAATTGCAATTATTGCTATGGATAACTTCAAAAAGGGGTTTAGAGGTTTAATTTCAGATTTCAAAGACATTGCCAAACAACTTTTTGATTTTTCTAGCAACAGGTAATTGCCGTTAGTATGTACAAAACATTTTCACATAAAAACACCATAATTTTGGTATATGTACACTTGACTATGTTTTATGTAATGAAAATTGCATTTAAAAGATAATTAATATGCCTGAAACATTTAATGAATTTTATGAAAGTTGAGTTTTGCATTTATTTCATATAACATAAAATACTCGGTAATTCTCTTAAAAATATGCAAATTTTAGAACTGGACCCAATCTCCTGGATCTTGTGGATATCAACAAATATCCTATCAGTAAAATCAAAGACTTGCTTGGCGAAAAAATTGGAACAGAAATGCTCATTATTTTAAATAAACTTCAAGATCTTCGTTTTTCAATTTCTGCTCAAAATTTAGATAGATTATCCCTTTCGAAACTTCAATCTTTGTCGCCCCGAAGTTCAGCATCGGGAACAAGATCAATTATGATATCCAGGATTTTATCAAGAACAGAACAAGGTAAAGAATTATTTTTGCTAAAGGATTCGACTGATATGCGTCATTGTGTATTTCAATCACCCATAATCAAACCACATATAAGGTCAATATAAAGACGCATAATTTACCAATCATGTTTTAGTTAAAGATTAATCCATCGAAAAGTTAGATACATGTATTCATATTTAGATAAGTGAATTATATTGAGGAGTAAATCTAATTGTACTTTTTTATAATGATATGAAAATGATTTATACAAAGATTCATGAATATGTTTTTTTAGTTTTTTGTTGTAATTGGTAAATTTTGGATTCATTGAAGCAAATATTCGTCACATAACTGTGTCAATATATTAAAACGGAATAAAATGGCTTTCTTAACGAATATAAAATTTTACTTTTTATATATCTTTACTTTGATCAAATAAACATTATAATCAAGAGTTTTCTGACGTCTTCATATACTGCGACTTGGTGCAAATAAAATGGATAAATCTATCAAAATAAATTTTATGTCTCTTATAGAAAGTTAAGTATATGAAATACCGTATAGTCTTTTTTTTGGCGGATTGGTGCCTACAAGGTATACCAATAGTTTGGGCAGATGAAAGTTTGGTAAATTCTTCTCCCTGCATTAGAAATCTATTGTCAATTTATTCCTAATAGCTGATATTACATGTTTTAAAGACCCAATTTTAAGCCAACTCCCCTAAAATTTACCTGGATTGAGATCAATAACATTACCGCTTGTCAATTAAACAAGAAACAATAGCCTGAGCCCTGATTAACATTTGACCAAGCATGTCAACTGTTATGCATACTACATGAGCAATCACTGTAAGAAATATCAAATACATGTAGTTTAAAATGGTGAAGTTTAGTTAGGTAAGGAAATCTATTCAGTTTAAAATTCGCCCATTACCGCGAGAATAATGGAAGACGATTTGTCCAGACTCTGACAGAATAACAATACATCACCTATATATAATACCAGCTAGTATAAAACATAAGAGAAAATATGAAAAGAAGCAAATTAATTCTTTTTTAAAGTTCTACATAGTGATGGCAGTCCAAAGGATAGAGCTATAATCGATATTTTTTCATAAAATGAATTTTATGTTAAATCAAGAAAATTATTCAAATAAAATGATTCTAATTTATTTGTAATCGAGTTTTAAACCGATGGATTTTCAATATTTTTACGTTCCGTGTATTTCATTGTGTATAGCAATTAGCACCTCGACGGACCCTTGTTACTCCAGGTAAATAACTGTTACACCTGTTTTAATTAGGCCCCGTCTACTTTTCAGTAACCGTACGGTCATGAAATGGGTCTTTGAGCAAAAATCATAAGTCGTCATTACAATGCAGAAAAATGTGATGTCTTATACAACTTTAATATTTTCCCCAGAACGAAGTTAATCGTATATAATATATGCTTGAGAAAATTATACCTTATTAACAATCAATTTTAGTTTCATTAATAGTGAAGGAATCATTAATCTTAATCATAATTAGCTGTACCTGAGTCGATAATGGATCAAATATCTCCTAATATAACAAGCTAGCATTGCTACATGTAACACCCCTGTTAATTACACACCTAAAATGAAAAAAGTGAAGTGGTGTTTTAACAATTAACTTCTTTTTTATGATAATGTGAAGTTTTTTGGTCACCTGAGTAAACTCAGGTGACCTATTGCTATCTGTTTTCGTCCGTCGTCGTGCGTCTGTGCGTTGCGCGTGAACAATTCTACAGTTTTAACTTTTTCTTGAAAACTACAAGACAAATTGTTAACATTTTTTTGTGTGAAGCATTTTTATGGTGAGAGAAATATAAATTGTGAAGTACATGGCAAAAAAGGCAAATTTTCAAAAATTTTCTTTACTGCCACATTAGTGAGGAAATGCATGGCTATAATGTCCATGAAGCCCTCTACCAAAATTGTAAAATTGATCATGGCGCATGGGTCAGTGGTTCATGCTCTGAGGTGGGGACAATATGACCATAGTAAAAATGTATTAACTCTTCAAAAATTCTTCTCTATTCTCAGATATATTGGAGAAAAACTAAATGCTAGGTTATGATGTCCATGAAGTTCTCTACCGTAATTGTGAAATTCATGACCCCTAGGTCAGGGGCTTAAGCTATAGGGCGGGGCCAATTTAGCCATATAGTAAAAATGTCTTAAATCTTAGAAAAGCTTCTTCTTTACTGTCACACATGTTGGGAAAAATTAATGCATGGCTATGATATCCACGAACTCCTCTACTTCAATTATGAAACCCTGGGTCAGGGGTTAAGGCCGTAAGGGGGGCAATGTGGTTATATAGTATTAATGCTTATAATTTTCAAAAATCTTCTTCTCTACTCTCACACATCTGTAAGAAAAACTAACTTCATAATTATGTTAACTAGGAGGTCTTTTACTAAAATTGTAAATTTCATGTCCCCAGGAGTATGGGTTTTGCCTCTAGGGTGGGGCCAAAATGGATGTATAGTGTTAATGCATATAATGTTTAGAAATAAAAAAAACTGAATTCATTATTTTGTTGACCATAAAACTCTCTACCAAAATTATAAATTTCATGTCCCCAGAGATAGGGGTTCTGACTCTAGGGCGGGGCAAAATTCATCATATAGTTTAAATGCATTTAATGTTAAATGTTTACTTCTGCTGATACAGAATAAAAACTGGCTGCATAAAAGGAAAGAAAATAAAGCCATCTACCAAAATTTAATATTTCATGTCTCCCAATTTAGAGATTTGAATCTAAGGCGGGGCCAAAACACTCATATAGTGTATAGGGTATGGGTTCTTAATGCAGGATGTGGCCAAAATGGTACTTTAATGTTAATGTATAAAATGTATAAACAACGTCTACTGACACAGAATAAAAACTGACTGCATATTTAGAAGAAAAAAGCCATTAAGATGTCATCTTAAATAATATTTCATGTCACCTACATGTAAGCAAGAGTTATTGATGAAGGGGTTATATATTTGTCTTATTATTTTATTCTGCTCAGGAATTTCAATGAAAGAAATGAGTAAATTCACATTCTTAAAAAAAGTATGAATGAAGCTATCTTTCAAAGTTAAGATATGTTGTAACAGTTTGGAAGAGTTCAGCGGGAGTTAATGGAGTTAACATCCCTTGTCTTTTCATAATGGAGCTTTCTATCTTATTTTGCTTGTTCATATTTTTTTTTGTAACAATGTCGGTCTTATGCAAGGTGAAGTGCTATCTCCGATTTTGTTTAATCTATATGAAAATGATTTTGAAATAAATTTTCTAAAATCTGGATGTATACCGCACGACTTATTATCACTAAATCTGTACTTACTTAATATGTATGCAGATAATATGGTACTTTTTTCAGAATATGTTGAAGGTCTTCAGCTACTGCTAAATGAATTGTCACACTATTGCAAAATTTGGAACTTGTGTATAAATGTTGAAAAATCAAAAATTGTAGTTTTTAGAAATAGGGGCAAAATCAAATGTAATAAAAAATGGTTTATTGACAATCATGTATTAGAAATCGTGGAACAATTTACTTATTTGGGAATCATATTTCAATATAATACTAAATTTACAAAGGCTGAAAAGCAATGATCTGACCACGGTAGAAAGGCAATGTTTGCTCTAAGGAAAAATATTAGAGGCATGCTACTTAATCATGAAACATTATTATCGTTTTTTAAATGTTATGTTTGTGGTATTATTAATTATGCATTAGAAATCTAAGGCTTTCATATAGGTAACAATGTTGAAAAACTGCACCTTAATATTTGTAAACAACCCCTGGATGTGAAAAGGTCTTCATTTAATGCTGCTGTGTATGCAGAGTTAGGTAGATTACCCCTTATTACAAGAAGGCATTTTTCAATTTTTCAATTTTGGAAAGATGTGCTATACAGTAATAATTGTATTATGCAAAAGTGTTACGAAGAAATGTACATTAACTGCGAATCACATGGACATAAAAACTGGGCCTCTGACGTAAAGAAAATTTTAAATAAAATTGTGTTCAATGAAGTTTGGAATAAACAAACAATTGATTTACTTACTCTAAAAGTCATAAATCAACGAATAGCAGACCTGGCTAAACAAGATATTTTTGGTAAAATAGAATTTTCGTAGAAATGTCATTTTTATTAATATTATGTTGATGGATTTTATTTCAATGTTATCTTAGAAAGTCAGTTCCTGTTAAATTTCAACAGTGTATATCGAAATTAAGATTGTCTTCTCATCGTTTAGCCATCGAAACTGGAAGGTACAATAATACACCCAGAACCCAAAGGGACTGCTTTTCTTGTAAAAACTATGTTGAAGATAAATTCCATTTTATTTTAGTGTGTATATATTGAATACCGTAAACAATATATTAAAAATTTTTTTTTTGAGAAACCATCGATGTTTAAACTGCTGCAATTGTTTAATAACGAAAATTTTAAAGATATGTTTAACCTCGGCAAATATATTTACTTTAGTATGAAATTAAGACTCGCTATCTGTAATTAACGTTAGATTTTGTTCTTTTGATTCTTTTCACCTTTACTTATGTCATATTTCATATTTTGTGTATGTACTAGGGTCTTCTGTAAAACACCCACTTCTGTACTTTACTATGTTCTTAAATATCAATGTGTATAATCTGATGAGCTGCAAAGCTTAAAGAAATAAAGAATGAAAGAATGAATGAATATTTAGTAATTAATCATTGAATATAATGTAATTAAGAAGTTGTTTGATCAAAGCAATTATACAAGTATTTTGAAACAAAAACAGTTTTTGAACTTTATAAAAAAACAAACAGACTTGTTAATAGTAAAGTAATAATTGGCTGACCAAAATCACCGATAAGAAGTACATGTTAAATTATTTTTGTATAAATGCCGGATGTTGAAGGATGAAAAGATGGAACAAGAGAAGTGAGTAACACAAAACAGCTTTTTATAGTTTTTTTTTTGTGTAAATGACTACATGGAAAGTTTCTGTCTTCCCCTGAGGATTGGGTATGGGAGGTTATTTTAAATAAAACATGTATACTAGCCACATTGTTTAAGTTTATCTATTAAAACATATACAGATAAAACCTATCTGGAACGTTTACAAATACGGGAAAATTATTTTATATCAGAGTCTTGCACCTTTTCAGTATCAGGTCACGCACTCTATAATGATCTTTAAGTTTTACGCTAAATTAAAATTATAGGTTTCATAGCATTTCTGAAAGATTTCAGGCAGAGAGGTGGTCATCATTACAATATCATAATTTTTCTATTGCAAAATGAAACGTAATTAAATGCACATATGAGACTCTTCGACAAGTTTGTGTATGGCTATGGTACAAAAGTGACCGTTAAGCCTATTGGCCTCTTGTTATTTATGTAAGTGTTGTATTGATTATGAGTTAATGTGCATTTAGATTTGTCACATTGTATTATGTAACAAATGTCTTTGTGTTTTGCCATAAAAGGATTATTGAAAAGTAGAAAACAAAAATAACATTATCGCATCTATTTTCGTTTTAGAGTGTCCATCATTTTTCGAAAAACTATCAAAAGGATTTGGTAATGTTTGTTTTACAAAAAAACATTGCTACGATATTTCTTGTGCCGTTCCCCTTCCTTATGCCAATCAAAGAGTTATGACAACAGTAGATGTGAAGATAGACAACTGCTTAAAGCAACTTACAATATCCACACAATCAACAACGACAGTCGTTGAATTCGCAAATGGTTTGTATTTTTATCGTTAGTTTTTACCCGTCTAACTGCGATATAAATTTCACATTTATTACCATCATTTTGTGATAGTATGCAGGAGAGGCTGCATTAAAATGACAAAATGGTTCCAAGCTCTAGTGCTATAGCGATGTATAGGTCATATATTGAAAATATTTTTTTTACTTGGTATCAAGTTCAAATAATGAAACTGGGAACATGGTAAAAACAGATGGTTTTCAAAGTAAATGTTGGTGACAATTCCCTGGAGAAAAGGGATTATTTCAACCAATAAAATAAAAATGATCAAATACTTTGAAAATAGGCAAAATACAAGGGTTGTTAGAAAATTTTTCGGACAAAGTAATTTACGGAAAAAATGCGTTGTACTTTGAAGGATGATGCATGTTTTATTAAATGACTATCAACTGAAAATAAGTATGCAAAAATCATGTGATTTTAATATTTTTACGGAGCATCATTTCACATTTCCACAACGTCAGTTGACGTCAAACAACTGAAAGGCAAATCTGTCACTCTTTTTCAAAGTAAACACCTTTCAGTTCCACGCACTTTTCATGTCAATTAACCTATTTATAAAATGCATACCATTATTTATCAAGTTTTTGTATAATGTCTTTTGTGGCATATCGTAGATCGTACAGGTCCAAAAATCTCTGTTCACGCAGTTACAACTTTAGGTAAGTAAATAAAACGAAATCCATATGTGCAAGATTCGGGCTGTATGGGGATTGGGATGCTAAAAATACCACTTCTTCCATCTTTTAACCTCTGATTCCAATTTTAAACTTTTGTTCCATAAAAATACACACATGTGGGCCATCTCTGGTAGCATCTAAGAACCTTTTGGTCTCCATCAGAGTTGTTTCTGCTCGCATACAAAACTTAATGATGGCCCGGTGCTCCAAGGTGTTCATTGACGTTAACATTTTTGACTCACTTTTTAAGCGTTGGTCGTCCATAAAATGGTACAAAAGTTTAACTTTCACAAACTGACCTTTATAAGTTATTGTAACGTCATATGAAATATCGTGTAATTTTATGCGCTTAAACGGTTCATTTTTAAAATAAATATGTGTACAAAAGACAAAAGACAAAAAAAAAAAAAAAACACCAAAAAACAAAAACAAAAAACAAAACAAACATGCCCCGAGAAGCATGTCTTATCATAATAATTAAGTTTTATGGTGCATTTAATAAAACCAAATCTTAACACATTTCTCAAAATATACGTCTAGTTAAAATCTAAAAAGTTTCGCTGGTATCATGCTAATAGTTCGCTAAAAATCGTTTTTTTATTCAAGTATTCATATAACATAAATCATAATAAATTTGATATTAACTTGATAAATATTGAGAGAGAGAGAGAGAGAGAGAGAGAGAGAGAGAGAGAGAGAGAGAGAGAGAGAATTGCTCTAGATATTAAATAAATTCTTCCAATTTTCCCAGGCCTCATCAAATAGTACTTGTCTATTATTTTTACAAGCAATATATCTATTTGTGTCATACATAATCTTAATGGAGGATATCAACCCATTCAGAGAAGGTTTCTTACTACAGCATCTCATACTATATATGTAATATTTAATTTGTAAGGCAATAATATTTCACTTGATCTAAATTCTCGTAAGATCCAAGAAGAACCATGTTTTTATTTTTTAGCCATTCTCTTATAGCTGCTATCAGCCCATTGTATTCAAGAAAATTTACATTAATGCCATATATCAAATTGAAGTCATGTAGGTTCATGAAGGAACCATCTTCTCTCAAAACATCATTAATGAAAACAATATTCTTCTGAAACCATTTTTTGTAAAAAAAAAAAATGTTTTCCTACCAACTAAGATATTTTTGTTAAAAAATAGTGGTTCCATAGACATATTTATTTCTAGTTCTGGTGATTTATCAGAAAAAAATATCCATGCATCTATAACATCCTTCCAGAATATATTTTTTATGTTTTTTAATTTTTTCTTAATATATTCTTTCCCACATAAGGCAATTTTCTTAATATCTAAGTCTAAAACCAAATGCATATTGCTATTTCTTAATATGATATTCTTCATCCAAACCAGTTTCAAAGACGTAATGAATTCTTTGATGTTAATAATCTTAAAACCACCATCTTTGAAATTCCTTAGAACACACACCCTTTTTCAATCGAATGTAATTACTTCCCATTACAAAAGAGTAAAACTCACAATCTAAATCTCTCAGCTGTGAATCAGATGAATTAGGAAGTGATGCAGAAATGTGATTTAAGGTTGGCAGTAAAAGTGTTTTTATAACCGTTAAACGACCCAACGGTGTAAGGTTTCTACGTTTCCAATGTCTCATTGTTTTTTTTATATTTTGAAACTTAACTCTAAAATTCATATCAAAGATATTTTGCAGAAGTAATTTAAAAGTCTTCTTGCCCCACTCCAGAGCTTCATTTGTACATATAATATCATCACAATGTTTTTTGCATCCTATCCAAACAACTTGTGTTTTGTTGTAGTTTATATGAAGGCCAGATATTTTTGCAAAATCTCTCAAAATATTAAGACTTCATTGTAAAGATTTCTCACTACCATCCAATATCAATGAAGTATCATCAGCAAACATAGAGATTTTTTTTCACCATCAATAAAATGTATACCGTTGACATCCTTGCTTTTTCGAATTTTAATAGCCAGGATTTCAGCACATATCTAGAACAGATAAGGTGATAATGGATCGCCTTGACGACATCCTCGGTACAAACAAAAAAGTGTCTGATATGTTTCCTCCCTGATTCACAGCTGATGTTATGTTTGAATAAAAAATACTAACCCACTTCCTAATGGATTCGCCAAAATTAAAATATCTAAGTGATTTTTGTATAAAAGGCCATGACACAGAATCAAATGCTTTTTCAAAATCCACCAAGAGGAGCAATCCAGGTATTTTTTTCTTCTTCTGTATATTGCATAATATCATATATGTCTTATATTTTCAGCTATATCTCTACCTTGTAT
Organism: Magallana ariakensis; assembly: GCA_020458035.1. NCBI lineage: Eukaryota > Metazoa > Mollusca > Bivalvia > Ostreida > Ostreidae > Magallana > Magallana ariakensis. The sequence goes on along the minus strand of CM035816.1, from coordinate 27,643,435 downwards.
AAATCATGTTTGGTCAGGATTAATTATCTTATCTCAATATTTTTTAATTCTATTAGCAATTGAACCTGATGCAATTTTATAAACAGTATTTAAAAGTGAGATTTGTCTCCAATTTTTAAAAAGATGTTTTGGTTTGTCACCCTTGGGCAAGCATGTAATGATTCCATGTCTTTGAGTAATACTTAACATGTTATGTTCATATGCATAATTAATTGATTGAACAACAAAAACACCTATATTCTTCCAAAATACTTTTAAAAACGCTGATGTGAAACCATCAGAACCTGGTGATTTATTTGATTTCATTTTATAAGGAGTTTCTGCTTCTTCCTTTAAAGATATATAACCCTCTAGCGATCCTGACTCTTCATAAGAAAGCTTCCTAGTATTTTGATAATTAAGATTCTCGTGAAGGTCATAGTCTTCAAGGAAATTGTCTACATTTCTATACAAATTTTCATTTTGTATTGTTTAGTTGTTTTCAGGATATCTGACTGTTTACGAATAACATCACCATTATCTATACGAGGTATTATTTTACTAAAATAATTTCTTGATTCCAAGTTACAAAAATATTGTGTAGGTTTTTCACCCTCTTCCACCCATCTTGCCCTTGACCTTATAAAAACACCAGCCATTTTTTGTTTTCTAATATCTTCCAATTCCTTTTTTCTTTCATCAAGAGCTTCTAAACTGGTCAAAGAATGATCTGAATTCCTTTCAAGGACTTTAATTTCCTCTGTAAGTTTTTCTTCTTTCAGATTTCTAGACTTTTTATTAAATGATGAATATGAAATGCATTTACCTCTGATTTCCATAAGGAGTGTTTCTAAAAATAACTGATCATTGATTGTAAATACAATATTTTCATCTCCAACAACCTGTAAATTGTCCATATTATACATTGGAACTGAATATTGTTCCTTTACCTTCTGTATCAATCTATTAACTGAGTTCAGAAACTCTTCATCATACAAAAGGGAATTATTAAATTTCCATAATCCTTTGCCTTTCTTAAAATCATTAAATGCTAGGCAAAGAGTAATAATAGGGTGATCAGATCTGTAACTAGGTTCTATAGAGCTTAAAGTAATACTCGACATAAGATTTTCAGATATCAAAAAAATAATCTAGTCCACTTTGCTTTGTTTTAGAGGACTTTTTTTCCTCCAAGCATACCTTAAGACATTTGGATTGTTTTTTGACGAAAAATGTCAACAAAATTATTATCTTCCATAAGTTCTATAACCCTTTGTCTTGTATTAGGGTTGTTTATATGCTTATAGTTAAAATAATCTAAGTCTGGATTTAAAACCAAATTAAAATATCCACAGAGAATAACATTTTCACAATAAAAGCCATCAATATTTTCCTGCAGCTTTTCATAGACAGCTGGATTATCATTATTTGGTCCATATAAACAACAGAGGAGAAGCCTTTTTTTCTCAGTAGTAAAATCTAACATGAGGTAATTACCATCACCTTTTTCTTTATGAACTTTAACATCAAACTTATTACTAAATAGGATCGCTATTCCTCTTGAGTTGGATGAAAAAGAACTAAAAAACCAATCAAAACCCCACATACAGTAAAACACGGTTATAACGAAGTGCCAGGGACGGTCAATTTTGCTTCGTTATAAGCGTAATTCGTTATATCCGTCAAGTTTACAACATGTTATATAGTCACGGGGAATGAAAATCACTTCGCTATAAGCGTCAATTCATTATAAGCGTGTTCGCTATAACCGTGTTTTACTGTATTTCTAATATCATTTTCCTTTTCAGGAGAAAAATGTGTATATCCTGAAGGCAGTAAATATTATAGTTCATACCTCTTAAGTAATTAAAAACGTCTCTTCGTTTGTTGATATTCCCAAACCTTGACAATTAGCTGACAATTTTTTCAATGACATGATGAATAAAAGTGACTAGTTTACCTTTGATAGGGCCTGGGGTTTTTGTGCGAATCTTAGAAACAAAAAAAAAATGACATGAGCAAGAAAGAGATAGGAGAGGAGAGGTTAAGGAAGAGTAGAACAAAAGCATGTGTAAAAAGCATTTAAACAGTTCAAAAATCGACGAGCACGCGAGTCTTGGGACACATGTCTATGATAGTCTATGGAGCTTTACGAGAACAAACAAGTCGGAAGATGAGGTCGAACAATAGTTTAAAAAACCAAGCACATATTGTCATACGGTATTTTTAATTCCGGAATGTTCGAAGTATTTGTTCTTCTTTCGGAGTTTGTCCTCTATATTGTCCAACAAGTCAAACTTCATCTTCTGTCCATTTACTTCACCGTAAACACTTCCATTAAAGAACCAGGCGTTTTGTATCTTCGGATGTTCCTTCAACCTATTATTAAGAAGGGCGTTTAGTTTGGTGACATCATCTGATAGCCAATGTTTCCCTCTGGTGTTCTGTTTGATTGCTGATCTTTTTTGCATTACACTGGCTTTCGCTGCGTTATTTTTCAGCTTCACTAAAATCAGCTTCAGTTCACCTGCTTTACCTGGGATCCTATGGACGGCGATTATATCTTTGTCTTGAATCTCCACACCGCACTCACTTTCAATGACATTCAGAGCGACTTCAATCACATTCTCTCTATCCTTTTGAGGAACACCGTTGATCTTAAATGTATTCTTCCTCGAATATTGTTCGTTGCGATTAGCGGTCAGATATGCCTCTTGTGCGAAATGTTTTGTTTCGTCCAGTTCCGCCTCCAGATCCTCGACCCGTTTTGTTAATTTCTCTATGGTTTCATTTTGATCGTCTATAACTTTTTGCAGAAATTGCTTATTTTCTTTAATAGATTCATTAATTACATTCATTTTAACGTCTAAGATTTCGGAGACGACACTTTTGACAACATTTTGAACAACATTTTCCAGTTCTTTTTTGGAAATAATTTCAGATTTTAGACGTCTGATCTCAAAATCGAACTTGTCCGCGAACTTTTCTAACAACCCTCGTAATTTTACTTAACATTAATCTCGACACAGGTTCGGCTTGGATTAATTTTTGGAAAATTGAATCGGACCTGACGCATGAATATTACGATTTTAACCCCGAAAAGCGACCTAAGTTGGATTAACTTTTCAGACATAAATTATAAAACACTCTCCTAAGATTCGATGAAAATGTCCAAATATTAAGCCGAGTCAAATCTCTACCGAGATTAAATTACCATATATATTACCTTTATGCTAATATCAAGATGCATCAATGTTGTTGAAATGTTACCTTTTTTGGTTCACTTTCAATCTTAAAGTCTTATAATTGGTTGGTTGCAAATCTTTAAAACAACATAGATTTGCAATAATCTTTAAAATATCAAATATACAAAACAATTGCTACAACTATTCATTTTTTTACAACTATTCTTTTTCTTTAGCTACAGAAATCGAAAAAATGGTCCCGCTTGTTGCTATGTCTACTTTAATGACGGCAGACCTTATGGTTTCCATCTCTTATCTTTGGTCCAAACCTGTAGTTTCTTTAAGAGTGGCACTTTGTGTTTCTGATTACATATCTTGTCTTACTTCGATACCGGTGCTGCTAAATTACGAAATAAAAGAAACGGATTGTTCTGCAGGTAATCTAAAATATTGAATTGTTCTTTGTTTTTAGATTAATCCTAGTTCAAGATTAACATTTACTACATTTTACAAATAGTTTATAACACTGCTGTTAAATGTTATGTGTGCTTGTATATTGTTAGATGATGCTGATACCCTGTTGCCGAGCATGAGTGACATAACCGTTGAGGACTTCATAGCAGAACTCTCAGATCACAATCTACTTGATCGAGAAATACTTAAAGCTATGGATACCATTAGAGAGGCCATGATAGATGAAGTATAAGACAATGCACTCAATATGTTGCTTATTATATTTTTTTCATGTACTATGAAATGTTTATCTTATACAGCTGAATATAATATAAATATATAAAATGTGTTTATTAATGTTTTCGACGAACACTGACACTTGTTTTATATTCTTAGTTAATCAATGACCCAAGAACTCTTTTAAAAATCATGGGGAAAGAATTCAAAAATAAAATTGACTTCTGTGCAGAAGCAAACGTTCGATTTCCTGTAAAAGATTTCGTGATTGTCGACAGCAAGTTGTATCCACCGGTATTTATTATGGTAGGACCTGTTCCAATTTCTTTCGGTGAGTATAAATATCAAAAACTTTTCAAAGCTATGCAGTTTCTTTTATTTATTGTCACTCGCGTATTACAGTATTTTTGTCGAAGCTGAGTTAGACTTTAATTAATTTGAAAATATTGATAAGAATAATTAACTGTCACATATTGGACGTTGTAACTATGCATGCAACTGTTACATTTATGAATAAGTGATTTGAATGCAGAAGCAAGATTATTATTTAGAGTTTTTTTCTTAAATCAGGGACAAAGATCTTTTAAAAGGACAAAATTCATTTAAATTCAATATATTATTCCTTAACTAAATGTAAACTCGTTTCAATTAATTCCTTTTTTGTCATGGTAAAAACAAGTTCATTTACTTAGAATTTGGAGCTACAGCATCGATTGGACTTAAAATAGAAACAAGGCTTTGTATTTTGAGCTGTAAGGCAATGGTAAGAATTCATATTTATTGTTTACCCTAATCATTTTAATAAGAGCATGAAATTATAGATGCTTGCCTTTCTGAAATAGTTAAACATGTTGTTTGCATCTGATGGGAAATTTTCTAGCCTGTTTTTTTTTTTTTTGGTAGGCAACATTACTTCCACAGACAAGCGCAAAAGCATGGGGAAGTGCACATGTGAAATTTTTTATCTTGAAAGCAGGAATTGTACTAACGGGACATCTGCTTGAAACACGATTTTCAATTAAAACAGAAGTTACGTTCAATAAATTTCCTTTGGATGTCAAGTAAGTAGAAACGACGAAACACAATATATATATATATATATATATATATATATATATATATATATATATATATATATATAAAATTAAAAAAATTATTGAGAATTTATCTTTCTTATTTAAAATGAAAACGCTGATATTTGTCTCGGGTGTTTTGTATCTGTTTGTTGATGTGTATCTGTTTCTTCTGCGTTTTTATAGTATTCGATAGCCGATAAAAGTGACGAAAATTTGAATAACATGTATTTTTTATTACCTAATTTTCGTGAATATTTACAACATATTATAGGAGTGGTCTGGATATTGTTCTTGTGCCACTAAGACTAACGCTAGAAGCTTATTTTGCTTTGGAATTCAAGTTTTGTTTCTTCTGGAAATGCTTTAAATTTACAATACAACTTTTTCGAGGCACTCTTTGGACATATTCAACAAGACCAATATCTGGTAATATGTTTACGAAAATAAAAGCTGAAAAGGACACAACTCCGCCACAATTTTCTAGACCTGGTTTAATAGGTACTAGTAGTCGACGGAAACGAGAAACGAAGAGGAGCTGTCTCATAAAGCAAATACCTGGTCGAAATCACAAAGATCCTGCTTATGAGCTACAAGTTGCAGCAGATGATGATAAAAGTAGTTTAAGGTTGTTTTATGCAATTGGCACACAACAAGGTGGAACAAATATTCAAGATTATACAGAAATCGGCGGGTTTTCAATTTTAGTAGCAACCAATGACTTACCTAATGGGATTCCTTTATACTGGACAGTGAAAGCGGTGAACAGCCAAGGCTCTGATGCACGCGTGTATTGCATGATTCATACCTACGACAACACCTTACCAGATGGACGTGTTGATCCTTCTTATAAATTTAGCTCCCATCCGAATGTGTTATCAGGTACCATTAAAGTATTTGAGGATTCCAAATTAAAACAGTTTCATATGCACGCATTAGGTTTCTGCTCTGGGATGTATGGAAGCGAAGTCGTGTCTTGGAAAAATTTTACGTTAGGTTCAACGTCACGCAGAGTTGGAATTTCGGATGATTTAAGATATTTTAATGTTCCAAAAGATGGACGACTGACAAGTAAACCATTTGCAATTCATGTTACCACTACGCCGGTAGACTGTGCAACTCATTGCATTTATGCAGGTAAGAAATGTCTTTCATTTGATTACGCATATTCCACAGAGTCATGTGAGCTACAATATGCAATACAAGGACCAACCGAAAAATTGCGCATAAGTGGTACTTACATGAATTATGAAAGATTTGGAAGTGAACACATCTCTTTCGTGAGGTACGATAACCTTCCCCTTGAACATGGTAAACTTTATTTTATTAATGCGCGGATTGATAACGTACTTGGATATACTGTGTACATTCCCTCTCTTGGAACAATGGTTGATTTCACACCACCATTGACCGGACCACTAGGCACAGGTTTTCGGGAAACATTTACGGCAGATGGTTGCAATGCATCAATAGCACAACGATGTGTTGAAGTTACCTGGAAGGAAAATCATAGGTACATATAAATTATTAAATTCTAAGCAATTGAATATTAACAAGCATTATTAAGAAAATTTTAAAAGTTTCTTGGTATTAGTTAATACTGATTTTAAGAAAATGATTGAAAAATTTACTTTATGTATTGCTGTGTTAATGTTTAGTATACTGTTTTCAATATGACCATTCATTGCCTTAGGCATATAATTGATGGAAAAGGAGCATCAACGGTGTTTAATGGCCATATTCCTCTTGTTGATCAAATGTATACAAAATCCAGTCATTACATATCAGGTAGGAATCTTGAATTTGATAACGCATCAATGTAGACATTTGTGATTATTTATGATTCATGTACCTTCATTAAGTAAACATTGTACTTTCAGTAAATTTTGATGGTTTCCATGATGATGAGTCTGGTATCAATCAATTCATATGGGCGGTCGGTCGATCGATTTGTACAAATGACGTAGTAAATTTTTCGGATCCACATGAGTTTGTTCATAGCGTCAAATACTGGACCTACCATGGATACGAGAAGAACCTTAATTTAAAAGTAAAAAGAAATGAATTTTTGTTTGGAGTACGGTATGAACTTGTTTTTGGTGATATATTTTTATCTTTTTTCTTGTAGGATGGAAAGTACTTTATGACGGTTCAGTGTCTGAATAATGTGGTATTTGGAGGTTCGTTAGTAACAACGGTTTGTCACAGTTTACCTATTACAGTGGACACTACTCCTCCATTTTTTGATGGAATTCAACAAATTTATTTTGACGAGCACTTCGACATTTTGGGGATTTATTATAAAGCTTATGACAATGAATCTCTTCTGGCTAATATAGAATTTGGATTAGGAAAAACAAAGTATGACGTACTTGTTAGGAAAAATTCATACTATTCACCAATGAATGGGGAAGATCATCCGTTCATCGTAATAGAGGAACTTGGTTTAAAAGAAGGGATCCCAGCCTGGGTACGAATACGAGTCGATAATGGAGGTAAATACAATAAGTTTGTAAACTTTTATGACAATTTAAGAGAATAGGATGGAAATTAAAGTTCTTTAAGACTTGTAAATTTAGGCACAGCATCTGTGTTAAATAGAAAGCATCAAATTGACGATTTTTGTTAAGTTGAAATGATTCGCTTACCAATACTGTAGATCTCTCATTGCATGCAAGTAGTGAATTTCTTGATTCCGCCGTATTGTATCAAATCGTGATAATAAGAATCGCGAGCACCGAACTTTTTGTATAATATCATATAGATCTAGTTCACCATTGTCAGATAAATAAAAGCCTGATTTTAAAATCCTCTAGAGGTGCGTCTCGCATTTTTATGCGTACATTATTCCTTACGTTTAATTAGGAATCTACATTATACTGTACATGACTAATTTGTTATTTTTATTACAGCATTGAAACTGCAGTGAAAGAAAAATGTTTCAACTGCTTCGTTTTATAATATAATGATATTAATAGCATTATCCGTCTGAGATGGATTTTCAGTTGCGCAAAACTTGATCTGAAATAATAAACAGTGCACACTTACTCGATTTTCCTCCAATTTAATCAATTTATTCCAAGTTCTTTTTATTGTTATCTTTTCTTTATATAGTTGGCTTGTATAAAGCGGGTAGTGGTTCAGAACCAATATTGATTGACAGATCACCGCCAATAGCTGGTAACGTGTTGGATGGTAATGTCATCCATCACGATATAACGTTCCAATCCAATGACAAAGAAATGTGTGTTCAGTGGACAGGTTTCTCCGACCCTGAGTCTGGCATTGACCAGTAAGTAATCGCCTATTTTACCAATAATATGATATAAACGGATATAATGAATAACTTTAAAGACATTTTTTTAACTGAACATTTAAGAATGTTGTTTAATTTCAAAACTATTTTGGAAGGTTGAAAAAACAAATAACCTGGTGTGCATTCGGTGTTTATATGATAATTTTACCCATTCCTTAAAACTACTTGGTCTGATGTTTTGGCTATTAGAATATCAATTAATTTGACCATACTAACGTCTAAGACTTCCACTTTTTACACCAGCAGAATCGATCTCTTTTTAAAGAATGAAATATTTGAAGTATACAAGTATATGTTGGTAAACTTTTTTCGGAGTACCTTGATATTTGGTGCCGAGCAAAGTGAGGGACCAAATCGAATGGTGAGGAAACGTTTACAAAAATACTTAGCACATGTTTTACACGAGAAATTAAACTCATTGTGATTCTATCTGTATTTTTACAATTTATTTTTGTCAGTTATCAAGTTAAAGGTTATCTTATTTCATTCAAAAGAAGAGACATTTTCTCCTCAAATTAATCTAGTAATAGTAATTGTTAAATTATCCCTCTGGCAAATTATCATGTATCTCAAACTGGAGACTAAATTAAAGTGAGTAGTATTCGAATTCCAAGAAAAAAACCTTTTTAAGATTTAGTGATTTTCAACTCGGCATGTCTTTTGGGACAGAGAATAGGAGAATGCAACAATCATTGAATATTTTTGCAAGATGTTTGAAAAAAGAATGGGAAGAAGCTTTTGCATCTCATAATTATTAAGAATGCAGAAGAGACAATTCAGGTTTTTTAATAAAATATCAACTGTACATTTTTCTTTGGTGAAGATTCAAAGGCTGGGATTATTTGGTATGCATTTGAAGTGGATATTATTCTCTGTCTGTGTTACAGGTTATGTACTGTCGTTCTTAGGAGCAGATTGTTTAATTTTCTGTTTTAAGGTCTAGTTACCAGGTGGTTTTAGTTCTCCACATTAATCTATACACGTTGATTGGAATATATTGCAAATCTGATAATTCATTGGTATTTTATTTAAAAGCATCATTTTCATTTTCATTTTTATATATTTCTTTGTTTACTGTAATTCATTACTTTAAATTCTTTCAACTCATGAATCGGCAATGATTTGTCAATTACCAATCATTGCCAATTATGGCCAAATGATGGTGGTTACTATAGCATGGCAACTAATCAGTGAAACTTACACTTGGTGTGTAGCAAGTCATTTGGTATCAGCAAAAATCTAACGTTAGGATGTGAAACATGTACTTAAGGTAGTATGAGTGTGAGATCAAAGTAATGGAAACCAAATGATTTTGGTATCAGTGGATACACATATGTATAAACAATGCTTGGTTAAAAAATATATAAAAAGAGTGTAGCCGTTTGCCCCTAATGGCTGTCAAAGTAAGGGAGGTAACTCTGTGTAATGTTTTCCTTAAAATTATAGTCTGTATATCAATTGTAATAAATAAGTGAAAGATGACATAACATTTTTAAAATATTATTTTTAATTAAACATGTAGCATCTGTTCTAAAAAATAAAAAAAAAATTAAAACATACTGTACACTTTGCTTGAGGCGCCACCTATGATGTCTAATTTGTCACAGCAAATTACCACAGATTGTGGATATTAATCAAATTGTAAAGGACAGACAGAGTAATGGAAACAGAAAAAGCAACTTATATTCATAAAATATAATAACAATTAATCAATGTGTCCAAATTTTAGAAAAAAGAGTAGAGCCATTTTGAAAATATTCCGCCCGAATTTCCTCTAAACGCTTTTCTTTACAAAATGTTTATCATTCTCTACAACTGCTCTAAAAAATTAAAACATACTGTACACTTTGCTTGAGGCGCCACCTATGATGTCTAATTTGTCACAGCAAATTACCACAGATTGTGGATATTAATCAAATTGTAAAGGACAGACAGAGTAATGGAAACAGAAAAAGCAACTTATATTCATAAAATATAATAACAATTAATCAATGTGTCCAAATTTTAGAAAAAAGAGTAGAGCCATTTTGAAAATATTCCGCCCGAATTTCCTCTAAACGCTTTTCTTTACAAAATGTTTATCTTTCTCTACAACTGCTCTAAATTTGTCTTCAGTTACAGTTAAATAAAAAACATGGAAAATGAACACTATACCATATTTCATATCACCTGAACAAATATTATTTGAAGCATAAAAAAAATTAACATGGTTAATGTTTCATAATGTCCTCACGATGCCGTCCATTGCCACACAATGAAATATAAGAAATTTGATTAGGTATGACATATTTTTCAACATAAAGAATAATGAAAATGAAAAAAATATGTTATTTTCATAAAATATAACAACAATTCATGAATGTGTACAAATTTCAGAAAAAAGAGTGGAGCTAGTTTGAAAATATTCAGCCCGAATTTCATCTGAACAACTTTTCTTTGCAAAATTTTCATGTTACAATTTACAGAAAAATAATTTTAATCACATTTCTAAATTATACACTTATGTATTGAACATGGACATGGTTTAAATTTTATGAAATGTTATACCTGAACTTTCATTTCAAGCAATATAACAATTATTTGAATAAATTAGTATGACTGGGAATTAAAGCCTGAACACCTGGCTTGATTCGTGGATAAGTGTCTTCAAAACCATGAACTGTGTTACATTTTTTTTTCATAATTCAAAAAGACAATAATGCATGAAAAAGTACAGGAACATCATAATTTCTTTCATTGTGGCCAAGGAACACCACACTGTCATTGCTAGACAAAGAAATCCAAACAGCTTGTAAGACCTGTAGTAATGTTCACTGCTTTCAGTTCTTTGTCATTGTGGTACATTTTCTTGTCCTCTGTCCTAATTCCAGTTATTTCTCTTACTTCTGGATGAACTGGAATCTGGTTGAAGTTGTTTTCTCCATTGATGGCAGAAATATGAAGTATATGTGATGTTCTGGCTGAAATACAATAAAATGTTTTACGCTTTGCTAAACTAGATCAGATGGTATGACAAATATATTACTCCTGTACCAACTGCAAATACATATAATAAAACAAATGAACACACATTAAAGCCCTATGACTTACCATTCAAAAATTATGCACTAAGCTTAACTTTTCAATTAAAGAAGGTTGAATATCAAAATCTATGTCAAAATATGTTCAATAAGTATGGCCTGGGTTAAAGTTTATCTAAAGTACACTATAGGTCAAACTCTAAGACCAAGGCCAGACGGTCAAAAATTTTACCCATAAAAAAGTCTTGACTTTCACAAGGAGAACAAGTTTGTAAATGACAGCCCTAGCTCTCATCATTCAGAAATAATGTCCAAAACAAAAGTTTTTCAAAAATAGATCAAATTGAAAGGAGGCTGAGGTCAAGGTCAGAGGGGCAAAATAATTTGTACCAATACCTAAACCAGTTGCTTCCAAGTCAATGATAATTTCTGTTGCATTGGTCATTGTTCGTAATTGTGCATTGGGAGGTTCCATATTTGGTGCTGGTATTTGTCTATATCATGAGGCTCCTCTAAAAAACACACAGACATATAAAGTTCCTTTACTAAATTTGTTTGTACATGTATTCTGTTGCCTGTGAAATAAAAATGATATTTCAAGAACAAATATGCCCCATGCTGGTTCTTTATTGTATAATACATGTAGTATAGAATACACTACATGCTATCAAGTAACTTTTGACATTTTTAACTGAAAATCAAAACAGGTTATCTAATGCTCATTAAAAAAAACCACTAGTATGACATATCTTCACTATCCAGCAAATGTCATTTTCAACATATAGGACAGACACTAACTATATAAGTAGTGAATTGCGTTAACTTAATTAAATTTTATGCAGACCAAGTTGTTTTCACACCTCAATTAATACCATGACATGACTTATTAACATGTATATGCAGATTTCTATTCCTTATTAATTCTCACAATGTGTAAATAAAAATATTAAAAGGAATTCATCTGATATAAAATTACTAATTAAACTCTGAGTTGCAATGCAAGTTTAATTTTGATGGTCAATTAAAGTTAAAAAACATTTGACGACTCGTGTACCAGTTTTGCACTGCATGCCATGCATGCTTTTGTTTGAAGTTTTCTACACAATTTGAATAAGCATTATGAATCAAATTCATTCACTTTTACAGACATTTTCAAAAGAAAATCTCTCCTATTCATACCTTGGTCTGAATGTACAAGTGTATGAGTTGATCGCTATACGCAAGTGTCAACCACATTTGAGGGGGAAGGGGAAAGGGGCCAAGGGGATAGCTCAACGAGGACAAAACTTTATTATTATTCATCTTGGTTGCCGTAAATATCACCTGGTGTTTATCAACTTGCACAAATATTGATTAATTCAATAAAATATCTCCAAACTTGCTTTAGCATACATTACAGATTAGTTTCCTTGCAGCCCCGAGCAATTCCTGAGTTTGTTTACAAATGCCAGGTCCATGTACATGTTCTTTCTATTTCACAACGGGGAATAACTCTAACCGAAAGAAAAAATTATCAACAAAGCAACATGATTCACTTAATCTCTCAACGTATCTTGAAACAGCTGATTCCTTGTTATTATATGAATTCCAACAACATTTTTATGATGGCGAGATACATATACAGTGTACACAAGGTCTGGGATCGATTAGGGATATGTAATTTTGAGCCTCCGTGATCGTTGATGCGGAAATTATGACTTACCGGTGTTTTTATAAATACATATGACACCGCATCCACCCCTGCTTCTGACTGATTTATGTAGCAACATTTCCGCCTGTGGATGTCAAAGCCGCCCGTGGCACGTCCCGTGGTCTGTCGTGACAGTCGTCTGTCAGTTCGGGAAGTTCAATTTACGCGCTGTAGTTTCTATGTAAACCGGAATCGGATCAGTTGTCGTAAAATAAACAAGCCGTACTCGATGGCAATGCAAAAATTTTAATTCTTATTTTTTATCGAAAATTTTTATGCTCTTAAGATAAATGCACAGCATAATTAATCATTTAATGTTTTAAATCACTTCAACTGACGTAGCATTGATTGCAACATTCATTCCACTTTGTGTTAAAAATCCTCACACTCATACTACCTTAAATAACTTGTGTATGACAAAACACACCCTCCCCAAAGTTTATGCGTCACGAGTGTGTTATCAAAAGGGAACCGTTCTGTATTGTCCCAAATTGTCTGGGTTTTATTCAACTCCATTTTTGCATCGATTTTTAACACAAACAAAAACTTTCAGACCGATTTATGAAAACATTTAATAGGTTCAGTATTAGCTAACCGAGACAAAATTAGTAGGAGCATACGCTATACCTTCGGTGTTGGTGTCGGCGTCCGGACCTGGTGAAAGTTTATGGAGCGGGCCTGTATCTAAGTTATTTCTGATCCCATGTTCACCAAACTTGCATGGATGGTGCATCTGGACATACTTATATACTTTACAGACTTGGATGCTGAATCTGAACCATTATTTTAAAATACTGAAGGAGGTTAAGGTTTTTGGAGCAGGTTTAAGTTTAAGGAGCAGGTGGCCTTCGATGGTCTTATCTAATTTAATATTGGTCCTATCTTCACTAAACTAATATGATGCTTATACACTTGTCAGGCTTGGGTGCTGCATCTAAGCCATAAGATATGTATGCTGGATGAGGTTAAAGTTTTTGAGCAGGTGCCCTTTGATGGCCATATCTATGTTATCATTGGTCCTATATTTACTAAACGTGGATGGATGGTGCATCCTGTGATATTGATGCACTCGACAAGCTAGGATGCGGAATTTGGGCCATTGGTTTCGGATGCTGATGGAGGTTAAAGTTTTTCGAGCAGGTCACATATTAGGTAAAACACAATCTAAATCAAAAAGGGAAAAATAAAAATTCCCCTTTTTTGACCCTGTTTTTCATATCTACATCCATTTGCACCCCTTTTGCCAAAAATAAGCATTTACAAGTCAAAGTTCATGGAATTTTCCTGAATCATTGACATTTAAATGCATTAAACAGACATTTAAAATGAGTAACGTTCCTCTTATCCTTTTAAAAACTTATGAAGCATCAGAGGAATGTTCCTCTTCACCTAAGCTAAAATCTCTACATTTCATCTGAGGAACGTTCCTCTTTTCACTTAATAATACAAACTGAAATCCTAACAAAACATCTAAGGAACGTTCCTGATTTGAAATCTTTACACTGTATCTGAGGAACGTTCTTCATTTCACTTCATCTGAAAGCTTCATAAAGCATCTGAGGAACGTACAATATTTCACAAGTTGATTGTTATCTTTGTACATGAAAGCTGTATAAAGCATCTGAGGAACGTTCCTCTTTTCCCTTAAATTGAAATCTTTACACTGCATCTGAGGAAAGTTCCTCATTTCATTTAACAAAATGTTTACTTCTCACCCGAGGACTTCAAAACATTTCCTTTTTTAGTATTCTAATCATTACGAAAAATGTGACTAGCAACAATCCTCTTTGTAAAACTTGTAAAAGACAAATTCTAATGTTACTGTATCACTCTTTCAAAATCAAATTGAAACAACGATTTTGACAAATCTAAAGTAAAATAATTATTCATTCTTAAGGAGTCTTGGGGAAAATGTTTCAAACCTATTATTTCTTTTAATCTTTTTCCAGTGAAAGGTCAAGTTATGAGTAAATTATGTGCAAAATATAAAGTAAATTGACCGGATAGTTTTTCTGTTTACCGCGCTCAAAGTTTGTTCGTATGTCCGAAGTATTCCCGACATTTTATATAGGATTATATAGAAAAAAGGGGGTTATCATTTTCAATTAAATATTAAGAAAAATATGAAACATACGATTTTCTTTAAATTTTTAAAGATGAAAGGTTTACATATAAGTAAACTTAAATATTTGCCAAATTAAAACGAAATTGACCGGATGGGTTTTATGCTATCCGCCCTCATAGTTTTGTCCTATAGAATTGTATAGAATAAAATAATGTTTACGAATCAAATTTAATTTCATTTGTAATAGATAAAAAAGTTGCCTTTCCACTCACACAGAACATGAAAGGCTCGCGCATATGTTTTTATTTTGCAAAATTTACTTTCAATTTAAATTATTGACGCTGCAATAAAAAATTCCCGACGCTTTTTTGTTTGGTCAATTGTTACGTCAAAGTCTCAACTGACTCATCGTAAGACGTTGACTCCGACATGGTTAACGTCGATTTTGAAGAAGCGGCAAAATGATTAAAATACTTTTGAACATTAAATCTAAGGATTCATTTCAATAAAAATAATTTTTACGATAGGTAATCTTTTTGAATAAAAACGTTACATAATAAGCTGTATATTTGAACATTTTATTCTACATTTGCGTTTTACGACAGTAATGCGCAATACCCTGCGCAGAGAGCGCAAAATTTTAAACCCGCGACCGACCTTAAAGAAAATGCTGCCCTGACGAATGTTTATGATTCATTTAAGTTTACATTTGAAAAATGTAAGGCAAGCTTCCGATAGAGAGCCTGATCTCGTTTATCAAGAAAACGTGGTCCTACCTCACTCAAACTTGTCTGATGTATTTATTGATGCGTTATTATACATATGATACGATATATTATCGAACCAGATCATGTGATACAATATTGTGTTGTATTATATGATAAAATAATATATCATTTCATATGATACAATATTATTACTTATTAGGTGTGTTACTGACTGACTAAATGAAAAAAAATGACAATAACAAACCGTCAACCATCTCAGAAATCCATAAAACGAAATACAAATTCAAAGCAGAGCAACACGGACCTCCAAGATAGAGGTAGGATCAGGTGCCATGGAGGAGTGAGCATCCTCTGCTGACCGGTCACACCCGCCGTGTGCTCTTTGTCGTAATCGGGAAAATAAAAACCGCAGAAGTCCGTAGACAATTAGGTAATTAATTATGGTCTAATAATTAGTATGAAAAACGTCAGTCAGGATGCGACTCAGTGAAAGATTGTATTTGCTGACAAGGTCGTTGTATCGACCATAGAACTTACGTAAAGATGACTTTAAACGAGACTGTTGATAGTCCTGTTTTATCGACTTGTTTGTCAGTAGCTTGCCTCGTCTTAGAAACTGTTCATACGAAGAGCATGCCCTTGCGTATCAAATCAACTGAGAGACAAAAACACCATATGCAGGTGATGAAGAAATATATCGGTTTATCGATCTCATAGACGGCGGGGCGAAAAAGATTGTTTTGTTTTACCGAGGACTATCAAGTGAGACATTAATTCACAAGATGATCCTCGCAAATCCATGTTAAAGTGGCCTTTAATCTCGTCCAATTTTACACAAACAAAACTCTTCAAAATTATCATTCTCACCTTTCAAATACTCTTTGAAAATGTTCGCTGCACCCTTGTTGACGAACAATGTTTTGTTGCTTTTCAATTTTAAACGTTTTCTCCCTTTTTTCCACAGAGGTGTGAGCTAATCCCGACGCTGTCATTTCATTCTGCTCCAGATATAACATTTCATAAATGACGTAAATTCAAAGGGCAACTACTCTGATTTAAAAGTAATTCCAAAGGGCAACCACTTCAAATATTTTAAGAACTTATGGAACATGGAGTCTGTATTAAATATTATGAAATGTCGAGATGAGTTGGCGAAGCGTCGGCCATATTGCCGAATATTAATTCTCATAGAGATATATCCTGCAGTCATGTGTCATCTATAAACAAATGAAAGTGTGACATTTCAATCCGTGGAAAAACAAAGTATTAAATCATATTATAAATATTGTTACATATCATACAAGATTATACAATATCGCATCATATGATACATATTGAATCATATGATAAACTTTTATATTGTATGATACATTATCGTATTTAATCATATGAAACATTATCATATTGTATAGTATGATGCAATATTATATCAAACGATAGAAATACGATATTTTACATTTGGCATGATACAATATTGTATTATATGAGACAATATTTTACATGTATCATACCATACGAAATGATATTGTTTTATAGATCATATTATGATATTCATATAATTTTATTATGGTTGTCTAATGAAGGTGATACCTCGTCTCGATGAGCTTTGTAATGTTTGATTACCTATGTTTGATTTCCCAACACATTTTTCAGAGCTTACTTACTTTACATGTATATCTAGCGAAAGCCAAATGCCTCGACTTTGGGGGCAAACCTATTTAAGGAGCTAAATAACGCGTTGTCCTTTTATGTAAAGTTTGTTTTGAAAACAAATAGTTTGCGTCATTTTTCCAAGACATATCTCTTAATGATCGTTGTCTAATAAAAACATGTGCGAAACAAAACCATCGTTTTACAGCGGACATAAAACCAGATATAAAATTGGACTATGCAGCTTTAAGACAATTATGTCTTTTAAGAAATACATGTACATGTACATATAAAGTTATACAATTACATCTTTAATTGTTTAAATCTCAAATCATTTGCACCAAAAGATCGTTTTATATTTTCAAACATTTCAGTTTTCGATGGGGTATTGGTACCAAACCTGGATTTGACAATGTGATGATGTTTCGTAATATTCCACACACTACGATACATTCATGTGCTGACATTACTCTTAAACACAATACAAAGTATTACTCGACTTTGATTGTCTTTAATGCAGCTCTTAATTCTAAGGATTCAAACAGTTCTTCGAATGGAGGTGAGCTATTTCATCATTTACCTTGCTTATTTTAAGTTCATTAATTACCTTTTTGTTTCTCTTTTTGGCATATAAAACGCAACGTTATTTTACGGTTTCTCTCTTACTCAGTTTGGTTGTATATCTTATATTTTTCCTGGGAAAAATATTTCGCTACAATACTATAGAATAAATAATATATAGTATTACATGTAGTTCAACGACTATTCCCATTGAGATATTTAAAAATATTTTTTCTTATCGCTTTTAGTCCTCATAGATACAACACCCCCGACCAGAGGATATGCGGTAGATGGCTCAAACTTGAACGAGAATACTTTATTTTCATCTGAAACAACGACTAAAAGTGTTTCGTGGGGAAATTTCTCAGACCTGGAATCTGGAATTGAAAAATATCTTGTTTCATTCTATGTTAACGACAAGAAGGTTAAACAATTTGACCCTATAAAAAACACACTTTTTGTTGATCATTCTATAAGTATGGATCATAATGATGAAGTGCACTTTGAAGTAGAGAGCTTTAATAAAGCGGGTCTGTCAGTGGCTGTTAGTACAGACGGTTTCACTATCGATCACACACCTCCAAATTTAGTAGTTATTCAAGACAACTTACATGGCGCGAGGTATCAGACAAATGACAGCCTCCTTAATTTGCGTTGGGAATTTCAGGACAATGAATCAGGAATAAAGGAATATCGATATACCGTTTTTGAGTTAATGTATGGTATCAAAAAGAAAGTTTGGCCAAAGACAACCACGTATCTTAAAATATCACCAATGTTCATGTCACAACGTATAGACATTGATCTTAGTGAACGCCTGATAGCAGGCGCTACATATTCAGTTAAAGTAACAGCCATCAACCATGCGCATCTTTCAAAAGTTCACGAATCAAATGGTGTAACTATTGACCCAACACCTCCAATAATGATTGAGGTAAAATCGAATATTTTTAGATTAATTGGTTTGTACTTTTTCTATTTTTCATTTACAAAGTAAAACGATTATTATGGTTGCAAACATTCTTGAATTAAAGGGGTTCACAAATACATGTAGTTTGCAAACATATTTTTAAACATTTCATTTTACTTTTAAAGGTCCACATAGGATTTTTAGATGAAGACGAGGAAATTGAAGATGGATTTGTTCAGTATGCAAATGCCCAATCTTTGAAAGTAAGTTGGGTGGGTGAAGACCCAGAAAGTCATGTTATGAAGTTTTTTATCGGTATCGGAACAAGTCAAGGGGATGTTAGTCTGACCAATGGTTACATTGATATTGATAAAAGGACGTCTGCTGATATTAAAGTCCAAATGCTGGCATTTGTTGATTCAGGTGATATTTACTATGTAGCCGTCAAAGCTAAAAATGGGGCAGGTGTTTTTTCAAACCCAAAATTTTCAAAACCAATTAAAATTTCAAAAGAAAATAAAATTGGAGTGGTTTACGATGGATGTGAACCAGATGAGGACGACGACATTTCAAATGATAAGTTTAGTATTGCAATGCATTTCAAGGGATTTGAAAGTGAAGCATGTAATATAGTTAAGTATGAATGGGCAATCGGGTCGCAACCATACTTTTCCGACATAAATCAATATACAGAATATGGACTTATTCACAATGAAACTCATGGAAAAGCAAGAACCCATGTTGAATTGCATGAAAACAAAAAATACTACATAACAGTAAAGGCAAAAACAGGACATAACTGTCATGAAGAATATATCTTATCAACTTCTGACGGAATAACCACGGATTTTAGTCCTCCAAAGATATCAAATATTTTACCATGGGACAATATAGGACATTTTTTGGATTTTGATTCCCAGTGTTTGTTTCAAGCATATACTGATTCATTTGAGTATAGATGGAGTGTTAGTGATTTTTCTACATTAAGGAATGTTACTTTCGCAGTCGGATCACAACCGTTTACAAGTGATATTCTTCCTTTGCGACTCTCTTTAAACTCGCAACTTGAGCCAGGTGCCTTTTCTCCAAAAGCAGGAAAGTCATATTTTGTGACGGTGAATGCAATGGATTATGTTGAGTATGTTGCATCAGAAGCATCTCTGGCTATCGTTGCAGATATTTCTCCGCCATCTATTCAGATGTTTAGTTGCACGAACATCGTATCAGCAAAACATTCTGTTGTAAAATGTTCATGGATATCCAAAGAAGAAGAAAGTAAGCTTAAGCAAATTAAAATCAGTATTGGTTCAAAGGAACTCTTGGATGACATCATCAAAAACACAATATTATCTTCCAATATAAATACATGGATAATTGATGTAAAAAACTCTTCCAAACTTGAGAATCTGTCTAAAATGTATGCCACCTTGACTGTTACAAATGTTATGAACCAGTCTTTAACAGAAACTTTCCAAATTAAAATAGACTCATCAGTACCAAAAATTGAAAACGTTGCATTTGTGACTTGGACAAATCCTGATAAAGAACGCGTCCAACAGATTTGTCAACAGCCATGGACTTACGTGGATGTCAATATATCGGTCTTGGAGGACGAAGAATCTGGTATATTTCGGTATGTACATGTACCAAGTATTCAGTTCTTTTCCTATATGTAATGACATTTTAATATTCTTAAATTTTTTAAAGGCGTTTCATATTTATTTTTAATCCAATAAAATAATATGATTATGTACAAAAAATGTATTTTGTAAGTTTTGTCAATGAAGAGAAAATACAAGTTAGAATATTTTTTGCAATACTATATTTATAATACCAAGACATAGTTACCTATCATTGTGTCAACTTAATCACGTTAATAACAATATATATTGCATATATTGCATTATTTTCCAGATATTATGTTGAATAGTTCAACAATTTTAACGCATTGTAGTTTACATTTTATTGAATCGATTTTGCACGGGTTTACAAAACGCGTACAGGGTTTTGCAAGGAAAAATTTATGAACTAAATGTATATAATGCATAATTATCTTAAGGTGGTATACGAAACCTCCATGTTGTGACGTGCTTCCTATGGAAATAAACAATAAAATTCAGTTTAATTTTATATGGGTTTTTTTCACAACTATGTTAGCTAAAAGCGTAGCACTAAAGGTTAGAGCGCACGTTGCAAATCTGTTCGTCATGAGTTCGAATCCCGCGGGGGCCTTTAAAATTTTTACCGTTTAAAAAAATTAAACGCATATTTTGGGCAAATACGGTAAAACTTGAAAACTTAAAAATTCTAAACCGGTAAAAGTATTTTTATTATACATATAATGTACTTTTATCTACATTATTATCGCCAGGTGTCCCATACCACCTTAAATAGTTTTGCAAAGGCTTTGCCTGTTGCCCAATCCATTTGATTGTTCAATAAAATATGTTTTAAATAAAAAATGAGTTACAATTTCAGTCATATTTGGCCCTGTTTTATGGTGATGTTTAGCTTACCTGAGCTGAAAGCTCAAGTGAGCTTTTCTGATCAAAATTTGTCCGTTGTCTGTCGTCGTTGGCGTTGGCGTTGTTGTCGTTGTAAACTTTTCACATTTTCATCTTTTTCTCCAGAACCACTGGGCAGATTTCAACTAAACTTGGCACAAAGCATCACTGGGTGAAGGGGATTCAAGTTTGTTCAAATAAAGGGCCACACCCTCTTTAAAGGGGGGATAATTTATAATTATTGAAAATTTGTAGGTATTTTTCAAAAATCTTCTTCTCAAAAACTATTGGGCAAGAAAAGCTGTAACTTGTATGGAAGCATCCTCAGGTAGTGTAGATTCAAGTTTGTTCAAATCATGGTCTCCGGGGGTAGGGTGGGGCAACAATGGGGGGATGAATTTTTACATAGGAGTATATAGAGAAAATCTTTAAAAATCTTCTTCTCAAAAACTATTAGGCCGGAAAAGCTCAAATTGGAGTGGAAGCATCCTCAGATAGTGTTGATTCAAGTTTATTAAAATCATGATCCCCGGGGGTAGGGTGGGGCCACAATGGGGGGATGAATTTTTACATAGGAATATATAGAGAAAATCTTTAAAAATCTTCTTCTCAAAAACGATTAGACCAGAAAAGCTTAAATTGGAGTGAAAGCATCCTCAGATAGTGTAGATTCAAGTTTGTTTAAATCATGGTCCCCAGGAATAGGGTGGGGCCACAATGGGGGATGAATTTTTACATAGGAATATATAGAATATCTTTAAAAATCTTCTTCTCAAAAACGATTAGACCAGAAAAGCTCAAATTGGAGTGGAAGCATCCTCAGATAATGTAGATTCAAGTTTGTTTAAATCATGGTCCCCGTAGGTTAGGGTGGGGCCACAATGGGGGATGAATTTTTACATAGGAATATATAGAGAAAATCTTTAAAAATCTTCTTCTTAAAAACTTTTAGGCCAGAAAAGCTCAAACTTGTGTGGAGGCATCCTCAGATAGTGTAGATTCAAGTTTGTTTAAATCATGGTCCCCGGGGGTAGGGCGGGGCCACAATGGGGGATGAATTTTTACATAGGAATATATAGAGAAAATCTTTAAAAATATTCTCGGAAAGTTTTCAGTCCAAAAAGCAGTAACTTGTGTGAAAGCACGGGTTGTGCAGATTAAAGTTTGATCAAACCATGATTCCCTAGAGAAAAGTGGAGCCACAAAGTGGGGAGGAGGGTTATATAGGAATAGAGAAAAATCTTCTTACAGGTACAACAACAAAAGGAGCTTGGTATTTACCATAAAAATATGTGGATTAAAATCGACAGATATTTTAAATTTTTTGAGCAAGATCTAGTGTACTTAGTTGTCAAGATATTTTGATTTTGATACTGTTATAGTAATTTGATCAGTGTTAAGGCTATTGTTGTTCAGGTGAGCGATGTGGCCCCTGGGCCTCTTGTTTAAAGTATCACAGGAAATTGAAATGTAACGTTTATTTACACAAGAATACTCATAAATTAAGAATCTATATATAGCTACCTGATTAGATTTTCACAAGGTTAATTGTGACGTCACAAACAGTGCATTTTCCCGTAATTTTAATAACAATAAGCAGAAGACACCAATTCCTTTGTAGTTTTTTTAATATAGAAAAATATGTCCACAGCCGTCGCCCACGATGAAACTCACATAATAACTTTATCATGTGATATCACATAAAACATATAAATTTCGTTGTGGGCGACGGCTGCGGACATATTTTCCTCTTTAAAAAACTATGAGAAAATGTGCCATTTTTCATCAATTTTAACCAAATCTTAGAAATATACCAAAGTATTGAAGTCATAATTATTTTTTGAAACAAGATAAAAGTGTATAATTTAGTGCTTAACATATACACATGTTCAAGATGACATATGTTTATTTTTATGAGATTTAAACAACTTTTGAATTTTAGGGCAAATATTGAAGGAAACTGTACCTTCTTCTTTAATTAAATACTTCCAATTTTTATTTACGCATTTTCGTTTACATATCATCGCATGTATTATCGCATTGTACTTAAGGTGAGCATGAATAGCAGAACCGTAAATACAGAGAGTAAAACGTTGTTGTATGATAATATGACCGGGAGGAATGCATAAGTTGATGTATCGTATAACAATTTATCAACGCTAAACACTTTCCACACGATCTATGCAGCCGACATGGAAAATACAAGTCCAGTCTCCAACTGATGACCATTGCGGACAACAACAGATTTATAGTAACAACAGTTGTTAAAAAATTCAAAGTAACTCTTGACTCAAAAGATATTAAGTGAAAGAATAGAGTATATTACCAATAATTGAATAGAAATGACATCTTAATGACCAGCGGTCAATGTCTTTTATAAGAATCAATTATTTTTTTTTACCAATATGCCACTCAAAAAGTCTTTTTTCAAACGGTGACAATATCATAAGTTACTCCTTTTAACTGTTTATTGGTCACATGAGTTACTGACTTAATCTATTTTTTTTGTTTTTATCATGCCTCGTCCACGAATAATCTTACAATTTTTAACTTCATATTTTGCCAATTGTAAGTACCTTTGTTGTGTAGTATCTATATATGTAGGGAAATATGAATTGTAAAATTATTTATTCATGATCTGCAAATATTGGGTACAATTTTAACAATAAATATTATCATAGCAATCTTTTATTTTTTTCGTGATTTTCACACTCGAGGGCTTGGATTAGCTACTATTTCAAATATTGTGACAGCATATTTGTTAATGAAACGGAACAAAATATATGTTTCAATGTGTAAGTAAGAAACCGAAAATTCGATCCTGACCAAAGTAAGGCTCCGACGATTTTTTTCATTAAAGGTTGACGCACAATTCTTATGTTTTGACAAGACAAAGCTACCATTTTAACAAAGTTTTAACAAGATGTAGATTATTTTGATTCATTAGGTGTATCTTATTGTTTAATTCATAAGTCGAAATTGTACTTTCAACTAGATAAATAACAAATATTTAATGACATGAATGAATGCCAAATTTTCAGGTCAAAGTCGGTAGGAAAAAAATCATTAAGCGAAAAACCTCACAGCGTCCTGGCGATGCTGATCCCATTAATATAAATAACTGACATAGCGTTAACAATCTTATTACCAAACCATGCAAGAAACGTTCCTTATCCTGCAAGAAGAGACGCGTACCGTTTATAAAGCATACAGCTCCGTTCATAAATTATATATATCAATAACTTTATTTTGCTTAAAAAATGTATAATATTGTAATCATTTCAGTTTGGACCCTTTACAGGTTTCTATTCTAATCAGGTGAACGTTAAGGTCAATGACCTCTTGTTTAAGAAACTAATAACGGTGTGTTATACAAGTTAATTATTTTGTTTTTCTACAAAATATGGTTTTTGTAATATTTAAAACAACGCTATATTAATATTTGAAGAGCGCAAATATGCCTTGGAAGTCAACCAGGGTTGGATGATATCGAAGACTATCAAGAGCTAAAGGGTACATATGTTACTATTGATAACATTGTTGTGTCTGCCGGAACCAAGATTTTTGCCACCGTAAGAGCCTATAACAAAGTGGGACTCCATAATGTTGTGACATCAGACCCAATAATAGTAAGTCCAGATCCCGTCATTGAAGTATGGGATGGTAATGGCGTCAAGGATTCAGATTACCAAAACGATTTACATGTTATTCAAGGCAAGTGAGAGTACCAAACCACGATGATATTTTATGTGAAATTCTCTATTTACTCCGTTGTAAATTAATATAAAATGTAAGATAAGTAAAACAACCTTAAGTGAGGCGGAGCTTAAAAAATGAACTAAATAGATGGTTTATTATGTCGATCGTTATTGTAGCAAAATTGATGTTAATTGATTACAATCCAGATTAATTCGTGTGATTATTTTCCAGGCTCCTTTCGCTACTCTGACAATTGCCCTGTCATAAGATCGGAATGGTCCGTTGAAGACCTGACTGGATATACCGTGCTCAATTTTAAAGACATACCAGGGAAAGGTTTTTTCTTTTACAACGACGAGCTTGAATTGAAAAATGATGTGCAGTATTTTGTTAAAGTTAGACTGGTAGATGCTTTGAATCGTACAAAAATTGGTGTGTCAGACGGTATTACAGTTAAAATGCAATTGCCAGCTAAAGGATCTGTAAGAGATGGACTCAATAGCAATGATATTGACTATCAAGAATCAACAACAGTCATTTCAGCAAATTGGGATGCGTTTGGCGATGAGTTATCTATTGATCCTACTCAGGAGATTGATCATTATGAAGTTTCTGTAGGAGAAAACACAAACGACCACACAACAAGAACTAACGTCCATCATTTTACTAATGTCGGTTTGGAAAAAAAATACACATTTACAGGTCTAAATTTGACACCAAGAGCTGTTTTATATTTCGTGACTGTAAGAGGATACAGTATTACAGGAGCTTTTGAGGAAAGTTACTCAAATGGTTTGCGTGTAGGATATCGGTTAGATATCATTCCAGGAACAGTAGAAGTAAATGAATTTCAAAGCAGTAAAAGTGAAATATCTGTTTCATGGACAAAATTTGAATCAGATATTGGGATTAAAGAATATTTTCTAATTATATCTACTGAAGAGATTCCGCAAAGTAATACCACATTCTCATGTTCCAATATTCAGGATCATACTTCTTTGTTTGATGTTGTACATTCTGTGACAGTCGGGCTGGATACATATAAAACTCTTGAAAATTTAACACTTAATCACGGTGTGTCTTACTTCATTACTGTGATTGCAAGTGATGAAGCTGGACGATGCTTTTCTTCCATAAGCAAGTCTACTGTCATTGACATGTCACCACCATTGGACAGCAAAGTTAAATTCATTATAAATGGAAGAGATACTAATAAATTGGAACAGTTTTATGTGACAGATTCAAATGAAATCGAAATACAGTTGTTTGGGTTGGAAGACCCTGAAAGTGAAATCAATATTATTTCTTTTCGTTTATATGAATACTTAAACTGTCCAACTTTTAATAAAGATGTTTTAGCTGTTAATGAAGAAATTGAGGCGCTTAAAGATCCCAAAGTTAAAATGATAGATCTTGGACTACAACCGCATCGTTACTATTTCATTGCTGTCACGGCAAGTAACAACGCTGGCCTTAAAACCCAATTCAATAGCTCAGTAATGTTATTAGACACTAGTTCACCATATGCTGGATCTGCAAAAATCGGGATTGATTGGGTTCATGAAACATTGTATCAATCGTCTACATCAACAATTGAAGTCTTCACGGCAATTGCAATGACAGAAGAAGCATACTATTGTGATAACACTAGAACTGTATTTCCCTCTGGAGATGAATCTGCTTGGTCTATTTTATCAGGAGATTTCTCACCAGAAAGTGTATCAAAAGATAACGAAAACTATATTCTAAATATTGGATATAATATCCCTCTAACCAAAGTAATGAAAAGTGGAATTTCGCACTCAATAGAAGAGTTACATGAAGGATCATTTGTTATAGTGTTATCAGCAGCTGAAGGAAAAAATATTTCCACATCAGTTATTATTTCAACTTCCAAAGAAAACCCATTTTTTCCGAAAACCTTTACTAGATCTAGGCGTTATTCAACATATTCTGATGTCGCCACCTTCAATATGTCTAAATTCGAGGACGAACATGAAACTTTTTTGAACACGTTAAACACCACATCTCCTATAACATCAACAGAAACAATAACTCCTCCTGTTCCTATTGTTGTTAATCATACTGAAACAAAATACGATATAAATATGCCTCTTGGATTTGGATTTCAAATATTAGGAGATCAACAGCAAGGAAGCGTTGAATGGGATTGCCTTTTTTGGGCTAAGGATGTGTATATGGAAATTCATAAATGGGTTCAGATAAAAAATAACCCGTATGTTTCACAACTTAAATATAGTATAAAAATAACAAAGAGCAACTTTAATGATAAAAATATCTTAGATTTGAAATTTTCAATTGACGGAGAAGAAAAGGCCAATATAAATGGATTGACAATTGATGAACAGAATTTAACAATTTTTGTCCATACATGGAATTTCTTCGAATTTCAGGAACCGTTAAAAGATCCTTTAAACCCTTTCCGATCAAAAGCAACATTTTCAAATCTAAAAATTCCTTCAAATGAAACAATGGATTGCGTACACGGAACTGGTTTTTATGACAGAGAAAGCGGAATTGCAGAAATATGGACAGGTGTATCAGACAATATTAATACTCCTGGTAATATCCGGGAATTTGAATTATATCAGATGATGTGTACACCATGTCGATTAAATTGTAATTTCAGTTGTGATGACAACTGTTCTTTTTATGATAACAATTTTGAAGAATTTAAAATAATCAAAATTAAACTGGACCGTCTAAGTTTGACGCCAACCGTTCTTTCGAACGAAAAATTAAATGCTAATGTACATACTGAAATACAAAATATGACACAATATTATGTTAATGTCCAAATGGTAAATTTAGCTGGTCGGCCAGTAACTAGTATCACCAACCCTGTTGTTATTGATTTAACGCCGCCCATTTGTGAATACGTCGAATGTGTAGATCCTGTGTTTACCGGAATGGACACACCTACCCAAACAATAGGTTCTAATAAAACAGTGGGTGCCTACTGGTCATGTGATGACAATTTAAGTGGAATTAAAAGAATATTTATCAAAGTTGGTACTGGAAAGGAAGATAAAGGCAATAGAGAGGATGAAAACAAATTTGCACAAAAATATATCGGATCTGTTTCAAAACTTCGAATAGACCTAGACGACAACATCTATTTTGATGACAGAACAACTTATTTTGTTAATATTTTGGTATATAACGGAGCCGGTCTTTCAGCAGTGTACAGTTGTAACGTTACTACAATTCTGTCATCGCCTAATGTATCATCTATAGATTTAGAAATAATGCATTCAACGGAGTATAAAAATGAAACAAGTGTTGTGTTCATGGACTCACTGAGCAGATTTGGACTTAAATGGAATAACAAGCAAAATGATACAGTGTTTTATAGTAAGTTTACATTTAACTTATCATTTATATTTGATTTTACGTTTCAGAAATGGTATTGTAACTATTATATACATGTATATTTAAACTTTTCAGAGTGGCAAATGGGCACTTATGAAGGAAGTGCCGATATAATTCCACAAACGATCATTGGATTGACTAGAAAAGGAATGGCACAGGTATTAGATGGTGAATTGTGGCTTGATAGTAACAACACAGAAGAATCTTTCATTGCAGTAGCTCCGAATACTTGGAACATTTTTCCAACAGAGATGAACAAAACACATGACGATTTTCGGTTTCTAATGGAACCCGGACGATGTGTTTATCTCTCTTTGATTGCTGTTGGATATTCCAATTTAGAGGCGAATGTCTCATCTCGACATATTTGTTTCAAAAGTAAGTAATCTATGGGGACCCTGAAGTTAGTAGAAATGTTCAGATTATCAATAATTCTCTTTTTTCAACAGGAAAGGATAAAGAGTTGGTTATTCGTAATCAACAAAACAGGTCAATCATAATTGGATGGAGTGCTGATGCTAAGTTTGAAGAAGTACGTCAAATAAACGGAAAAGAAGTTGTAGCTATTCAAATAACAGGTGACTATCATTATCACAATCATAATATTGAGTGAACTATGTATGGACTACTTCATAGTTACATGATTACATAACTGTTTGAAATATGATTGAAGATAAATCTCCAATATTTTTCTTTAAAGGTAACGTGATCGATGCCATCTTAGGGATGTTATCCGATCATGATCTCACTAACGAGTATGGAACAGCTGCATCTATTGATTATCAACCGTATATAATAAATCCTTTATTATCAAGGTGGTCATCAACTCGAGAAATTCGGAATAGGTAATTAAATTTTGAGAGCGAGAGAGACAAAGAGTAAAAGAGAAAGAAAAAATCTTTACGGATTTACGAAGTAACATAAATTATGTTTATAAAATTAAGCTTGAACAATCGAATAATACGATTTTGATCTTTTGCAATTTATTGGTAAGCAGGTTTTTAAAAAAATATTACAGATTCTCTTACAGATAATAAATAATTAAAGATTACAGTTTGTTAAGAGTGCTGAGTAGTCGGGGCCATTTTAGACTAATAGTGTATTTATTTTCTTATAATGGATAGCTCGGTTAACAGAACATGTTCACTTTTTCAAGCTGAAATAACAGGTTATGGATTTTATCTGTACTATAAAATAGTATGACCAATAATATTCATATTTTAAAATTTTAAGGTAGATCTGATGGGTAATTTTTTTTACCATACAGTCTCAATAGACAAAAATAAAATATCAACCTATGATGTTTTTAATAATTGTGAAAAAGATTTTATCTCTTTTTGAGAATTCAAATCATGCTTAAAATAGATCATTTAATCAAATTACACCTTTAATTTTTTAAAAGAAAAAAACATGCAATGTATTTTATTCTGTAGAATTTTAATTCCACTTGGGATCAACTTTTTCATCGCCCCCGCCCCGGAAATTGATGTAGAATGGATTAGTGTACACATCAAAGTAAATCCACAGGACTTTGATAATAATACAGTACCAGCTCTCCTCGTGTGGGACAGCTACGTCTTTAATTTCGAAAACAAATGTAAGTTTTATACGACAACAATTTTAATTTTGATCAACCTGATTTTATAATTAAGTTGTTGATTATAAACTATATTATTTGATCTCTCGCTGATATACACTGTCAAGTATTATATTGAAAGGATAAGATAATTGGCGGAGATTATTTTTAAGATAGCGCAATTTAATAAATAGTATACTGCATTTCTGAATAAACATGTACATGAACCTACAATATATTTATATACATATTATATGCATGGCGTTAGACCAGTTACGTAGAGGTAGGTGGTTCAAACTCCTTTGTACGTGGCCACTCGATATTGTGTGGTTTGCCCTTAGACAAAGTACTTTATCTACATTGTCTCAGTCCACCAAGCTGAAATTGAACTACATGTAGCATACACTGGGAGTTAACCTGCGAACGACTGGTGTCCCATCCTTGGAGTATCAATGACTCTTATCCGCTTAGCACCACGGAAGCTTGGGATAAATACCAGCCTTATGCGCCATTATGGCTCTGAGAAGGATTTCACTTAACTAAATGCATGACATTAAGCGATGTATTTGATTAAGAGGAAGCTGCTTAAACGCTAATTATAGCTTACATCAAAATGATATACGTTGAAATATGTATTTTCGGACTTTAAACAAGGATCTTATAAACGTTAAATTAACAATATTCATGTACTTGTATATAAAGCTTTAGTCTATTTTATGAGCTCCAGATCTTATATTGGTTTAAAGTAAACCATGTCTAATTAGTTTGATCATCTGAAAGGTAATTTTCAAATTTTAGAGTCATTGAGTTTTTGTAAGAATTCATAAAAAAATTGTCCATTCGAATACCGGTATATATTATGCTAAATGTTACAGCGTATGGAATATGGCGTCACGTCGAAGAAGATTGTGGAAAAGACATTACGAAACCTACAGTAGAAGGAAACGTGTACAAATCTAAGGTAGTGTTATATTGAAATTTGATCTGCAAATTATATGATAATTGGTAATTGCATCATAGAAATAAACTGATTTTTTTAGATATGTATGCGGATATTCCAAAATCAATCACGGAGAAAGAGGTCAACTGTTGTAAATGTAATCCATCCTTACCAGTTTACGCTTACAGCTATGAACGTGTCGTACTACAATTCTCAACCTGTAATAGATATCGATACAATAGTGACAAAAGAGGATACACCTATTATCAACTTTCAAGTACCTTATCATGATGATGATCTGGATTTTGTGCAGTTTTCCTTAACAGAAAAAGCCAGCTTTGGTGTAGTAGATTTAACAATAAATGGTAGCTTAACATACTATCCAAAGAGAAATTTCTTCGGAAATGATACAATTAAAGTTGAACTCCGGGATGGTGCGAGATACCCTTTGGTGTCAGAGAAAATTATTTTTATCGAAGTTACAAAAGTAAATGATGTGCCAGTGTTTGGTTTTCTGTACAACACTTTAAAATGCAATGTAATGGAGAACAAAACATTAGAGCTAAAGTTTGAAAGCAACTCTACGTGGAACCATATTTTTTTTATCGGATTCGGCGATGTTGACGAAAATGAATCTTTATCATATTTGTCAAAAGTCACAAACGTTAATAATGTGACTGTTACAATGAGTAGAATAGGTGCATCATTGTTTGTCACTGACTTGTTTGGTCATCTAAACATAAGGACCCGCGCAGAATATTCCGTAGATATGATAATCAACAAAGATTTCCACGGTGACTTCTTTTTGTACATTTTAGGGTATGATAGCGAAAACTCCTATACAGAGCGATTAGAAACTCACATTTACGTTTTTTGGTCACCATGTGTTCACGGAATATGTTCTCCTAAATTCAACAATTCTCCACCATGCGACGACGTTTCTAGAGCAACTTCATTTGATTTTTTCAAATGTTCATGTTTTCCGGGGTATACTGGCGAATGGTGTGAAAATGAAATAGATGAATGTTTGCAGCAGCCATGTGGAGAAGTGTGCAACTGTATTGATAAGGTCAACAGTTACGAGTGTGAAATAAAAACATGGATAGTGATTATAATTATCGTAATCCTTGTTGTCTTCATTGGCACATTTATTATAATAATATACGTATGTGTTAAGGTGAAGAAAAAGAAAAATGATTCAAATAAGGTCTACCCGAGACGAGACGTTATTAGTTTTTCTGAGTACTCTTCGAAGACTAAGCCATTTTCTCGTACTCCCTGTGATAACAAGATAAACTCTTGAATGAATTGGTAAACAGCAAAATCGGCCCTGTTTTCAAAGTTAATGAAATTTTAAATGAAATATTTGAAGAATTAGCCAGTTTCAAAGCCGTTTGATTTTTGAAAATATCTTCTACGGTTTCCATATAATAGTTATCTAAACATAGCATTGTTAATAGCTATTCGGTTAACTAATAACGTCATGAAATGTATTGCCAACGTTCTTCAAATGATAATTATAGAAAGAATGCGCTGGTACTTGTATATAATGTAATTAAACGAGGACATATTTTATTCATTATTTTTTTTTTTTTTTTTTGCCTTTTGCAGTAAGAAATTAATTATGTCTCATGTTATATAAATTTATACATTATCATTATGATCGTTTTCATTCTCTCACCAGGGGTCGTGTTACGCAAGCTTCGCTTGTACCTCTGTCAACGCCCGATGTACAAGATTAATGTACAAACTGAGACGATGGGCAAAATGTAAATGGAATTGATGTAGTTTATTTTTTTTTTTATCTAAAAGCATGATAATAAACAAATCAATTTAAATGTTTGATGCATGTGTACATCTAAATTTCAAAGTTAAGAGAGCTTTTTAGCCGAGGTAAAAATTGAAAACTGATTAGATTTTCTAGTTTGACGGATTTTGGAAAGATTAAAAGGGCAGTAGTTTTTGCACGTTTGTTACAACGCACTTTGAAAAATTACGCACTTAGAAAAAAAATTCAAAGTGCGTTTATTTTGTGACCAAGTCAACGCACTTTGAAAAAAAATAACTATTTTTTCAAAGTGCGTTGATATCGTCGACTTTGAAAACAAATTCTTCAGGGTTTGGTCGAAATAATTGATATTCTTATAAACAATAAATAATTGTTTTTATCTTGTTTAGCTCAATGGGATATATTTAAAAAAGAACCCAATTCATTCTTAGCTAACTTGATAAACAGTTTCTTGATTAGAATTTTTTTCTTTTCTCGTAAGCTTATGTAGTTTTTTTTTATATAAGGAACAACTCAGAGACTTTAATTATCCAAATATGACAAAACTACATCGCTTAGCAACTGCCTTTTCCTTTTTTTGTGTATGCAACAATTTTAATTTACTTCTTATCTAGTACATTGAGCTATGCCAGAAACGAATTTAATTTATATAAATTGATAATGGAGATCATAAATAACATATTTCAACTGGCTTCAATTGTATGTGCCTTTATACAAACATGATGTGAAAAAAGGATACGTTAGTTATGTTTATCAAAAACAATATGATTCTATTAGAACATCAGTGCGAAAAAAAAAACCCACACCCTAATGCTCATTTTAAAGTTAATTATACTAGACTTTGACCCGTGCGTGCACGGGTTGAAATTGCATACAATATCGGAAATTTGTGAAATAGATACATCGACATACCGTATTGTTGGCATTTACATAACCAAGCTTTAGGCCTACAATAATGCTATTAAAATTTCAACTACACTCTGCTTAATTAGAATAATCTAACTGTGTCTCGGGACAGGCCTTCACCACAGTTAATAATGCCTCCCATATACCCGTAATGTAGCAAAAATTGCAGAATCGCTCCAAACGATTTTGGAGAAAATTAATGAAGCTGCATTGAAAATAACAGTCAAATTATTCACAACAAACCGTTTTGAGGCTGTAAATACCTTTCATCTGAAAATTTAATTCATATTAATGAAGAATTCAACACTTTTTCACCAACTTTTTTTACACCATGTTGACATTTGGAACTCTCGGGATTTTTCATATTAAATTTAGAGTTATATCCCGTATTTTCTTTGGTGAACAGAATATATAGCAAATTTCCAATGACAATTTACACGTATTTGTAATATCGTTTCTGAGTTTATCCATGCAAACGTGATATTGTGGAAACATGAACTAAAGAGCCTCCCGTGATTAAGCGTGAATGTAATGCGCATGCGCAAGATTGTAAAATCCAAAAAATCCATGTGATTTCCGGATTTTTTAAAGGAATTTTTGTTAATTATTAATTAGCGAAGCGTGATTGAGGAAAAATAAAAACAAATTGGTAATCTTCAAGTACCAATGATGTTTAAAATATATAAAACAAAAGACAGTACTTCTCCTATTTCTCGGTATTAAAGCCCAAAAATTCGAGTCTATTATTTTAATATAATAGTATAGATTTCATATTTTTTTTATATAATGAAGTGATTTATTTGAATTGAATTTGAAATGAGGGATTATGTTGAAACACTTACAGATTCTTTAACATACCATTGGAGAAATTATTGTTTTGCCAGCTCGTTTTTTTTTCAAGGTGAAATAACACATCATCACAAAATGGCTGACCTCTGATCGAAACGACATTTAGTTTTATGAAAAGGATTTTATCGACGACAAGATGTAACATACTAAAGTTAAAGTATCGGGGTTGTGATCCGTACACCTCGAGCTTGCTGAATTGAATTTTTTAAATAATAATTGTTTATCCCAAAACTGCATTTTTTTATGCTTATTTATCATTATATCTTTCATAATTAAATAATTTACTGTTAACTTGACTGAATTTTACCAGGTTGTTATTCCACCTTAATATCAAAGTACTTAATATACAACAAAGCGCATTTCTTTTTCTGTTTTAACTTATACGTTTACTCCAAGTTGCTTAATATCATGTTTTGGAAGGAAAGATGAGGGATAGGCGACCTTCTTCCTTTAATCGATTAAATGATGTACTGGTAATTGACCTGTATCATTGGCTAATCCTCACCCCCACCCCCGTTCTCAAAGAGGTAAATTAGATTCAATAGTGTTAAAAGATCACCATACTATCAACAAATTAGAAATTCAATTCCAGAATTTGTGATTCATACATATTTTTTCAAAGTGCGTTAAGTGTCTCGATAAGAAAAAATGTTGATGTGCCTTCAAAACGCACTTTGAAAAAAAATTTCAAAGTGCGTTAACTTGGTCCCAAATTTGACGCACTTTGAAATTTTTTTTCAAAGCGCGTTGATTTGGTTCCAAATTTAACGCACTTTGAAAAAAATTTCAAAGTTCGTAATTTTTTCTAAGTCCGTTGCCACACATATTCCAGATTCATCGCTGGTTTTATAGAAATCAGCAGTATTGTCAACTCCTACATGTACAATCTTATAAACTTTCCCACGATGTCTTCGCCGTTTCTTGTCCTCTCTTTAAGATGATTAGGCAGGGGAGAATGAAAACAGCAATACAACGTGGTTGCCATCCTTGTTTTGAGCATATGACAGACTATTTCATCAGTGTTGACAGAGGTGTAAGCTGTACAAGTATTAGCTTTCCAAAAAGCTTGCCCGACTAAACAAAATTATTCAATGGCTACCGTATCTTATAAGAAATGAATTTTAATTTTCGCTGTTGTTTAATTCATAAACGGAACTTGCAGATGTAAGTAGCAAATTGAGTCTTTTTCTTCGATCTAGAGCATGTACATGTATATTACTTGAAACAAGAAAACATATTGACGCAAGCGTCAAATGGGCCGCAAAAAATATAATTGTATGAATCATCATTGGTTGTTTACACAAAAAAACTCACCACAAAGAAGAAAATAACGAGTTGGTTGTACTAATCTTATGGGAATTTTAATATATTTTAGCAACACGTCTCGAAGTTTAACATTTTACTTTTATTATTAAGAACCGAATTCGTTACTTTGAGCATTTCTAACGGTAATTGTATGACCGTTGCCATAGTATGAAGTAATGGAGAACACATTGATTTGTACATTACTTCAATAAAAAATTTCAACTCAACTATGTATTTCAAACCATTTTGATTTTTTTTTTGTTGCATTGTATTGATATTAAAAACTAATGCATTAGTTTATATGGTTTCAAGTGACCACATAATAAAATAGAAATGGATTATTTTAAAGGTACATGTAAGATCATACTCATCCGGTAGAAACTGCACGATTTTAAAGATAAAAAATAAGCCGGAATTTTTTTTCCTAATATATATATATATATATATATATATATATATATATATATATATATATATATATATATATATATATATATATATATACTTTAGATCGAAAGTTTTAGATGAAATGTATCAATAAAACACTATGCACACTTGACTAGTAATTGATTAATGTACATTTAGTAAGATACGTGAGTTATATTTTTTCAAGATGAATGAAATCGATCAATTGATCGAAAATCGAGACACACCCCGCTTCGGCGATTTAGTTCCTCCATTTAATTAAGGTCTTCCGTTTCCAACGGAAGACCCTTTTGTTATTCTTCGGTTTCTTTTTAGGGTTTTCCGTTTTCAACGGAAAACCCTACTGTTATTCTACTGTTTCTTATTATTATTTTTTTTTTTTCCCGCAAATTTTGTGCAGCCCATTTCTCGAAGATTTTTTGACTGATTGCTATGAAACTTTCAGGGTTTGTAGATAATGTTAAGATCTAAAAACGGTTTTTTCAAATTTTTAAAATTTACTTCCGGTTATGAGTTATTGCCCTTTAATTGAAAATTGGGGGGTCTTTTGTCCAGAGTTGATCTCGGGAACTACACATGATAGTTGCATGAAATTTGGCGAAATTGTAGCCAACGTGTTGAAATTGTGCTAGCATGGAAGTTATGCAAATTTCTTTTTTAGTTTTTGAGCTATATATCGCCAAAGTTTAAGGTTTTTTCGGGGCTGAAATTTTGTTGCTTTTTGTATTATAACTTTTAAACTAAAAATATTTTGTTAAAACATATAGAAGGAAAGTTGTTAGGAATAATGAGGGCTTTCAGATGAAATAAAGAAAAAAGGGCTGGCCCCTATAATTAGGGGTCAGCAGTTCATACACGTCTTTTTCTGATGGCTAAAAATGTTTATCATTTTATGAAAAAAAAGAATTAGATTACTTTTAATAAATTAAATTTCGTCATTTGGTATGAAATTAGGCAAGCTATGTGCTAT
Source organism: Magallana ariakensis (assembly GCA_020458035.1). Taxonomy (NCBI): domain Eukaryota; kingdom Metazoa; phylum Mollusca; class Bivalvia; order Ostreida; family Ostreidae; genus Magallana; species Magallana ariakensis. The sequence continues at coordinate 27,606,211 of CM035816.1, read as the reverse complement.
ATTTATTTGTAATTTCATAAAACAAATATGCGAGAATCGTACATTAACGAGTTAATTGTTTACATAGACACACAAGCGAACAATGCCGTTTTAGGGTGTAGCATTTATTGTTATTGTTGTGATTAAATTTCACGGTTTTATTCTGTTTATCTATATCATTTATAAATACAGTGAACATATATAACTACTTATTTAAACATGCTACAGTGTATGTGTCCGCGCAGAGCAAATTTCTGTCGGGGCCTCCCTGTCTGTAACCCCAAACATAAACAGTAACGAACGGCATTGTGGGAAAGACAGAGCCATGGAGGCCGAAACGCAGAAGAGAAGTTGTGTATTTTTTCGCCGTACATGTTGTACGTTCTTGTACGTTCACATGCACTTTCAATCCACAGTGAAGCACATTAACATGCACAGGGAACACTACTTCGTATTTGTATAAGGAGGGATATATTCTTCAGACTTGTATGAATCGTTTACGAGGAAATTCTAACAGTCACAGTACTGTCGGCAGATGTTTACGTTTCCACTGATCAACTGTTGATAAACTGATGAAGAGTTACGAGTAATAAAGGAGAAAAGTTGGACATTTAAAAGTGTTATTAATGTGGATGTTACTGATAAAGGTAAGTCTTTTTACTCATTTTTAATTTTTTAAGTTCTTTGTCTTTAGTGGTTAAAATGTCGGCATGTTAACTGGTTAACATTTAGCCTGGATGTAAGTACGTGCACACTGTCACTAATATAAGTTATTTTTTAGTCCAGACAATATCTATAAATCTTTTGAACAGAATTGACTCCCAAATGTTTTACCTTGAAAAATTTTCAACTTAAAATTCAAAGCAGGGTCTAATTAGAAACATATATTCTTGTGAGGAAGACTTTTTAAGTCCAAATGTAAACATGATATCAAGTAAATAAAATTGTATACTTCAGAGTTAAAACATGACTTTAATATTTTGATGATGCCGATCATTGTATCATTAGAGAGGTTTAGCAGACCAACGGGTATCCGGTACATGTACTTGTACATGTACATGTATGTTACAAGTTAGAACTATGCGTTCCACCTTACCAGTTAACATAATATTTCTTGTTTAGCAGTTATGATGTATACTTTCATTGTCCTTGTTAATGTTTTAAATGTAAATTTTATATAATCTTTTTTCAATCTGACAACTGGCAGTAGGCCTACTGGCGTGCGAGCAGTTCTCGCTGAGGACCATTTCTTGCCAGTGCATTGTTTCATCATTTTTGTATATAATTTTAAGTGTTGATAAAGTGACGTAACAATGCACTGGTAAGAAATGGTTCTTGGTGAGAACTGGTCGCACGATTAATTACAGACAAAAACTGAAGGTAGCGAGTGTTATTTTTTATTGAACACCATTGTTTAAAAAAATTCTTTATATATGTGACGGTCTAACCGGTTTGAATACTGGCACCAGATAGCTTAGTTGGTAGAGCACCTGACTAGAGATTCAGGGGGCCAAGGTTCAAATCCTGATTCGGTCTTTCATTATTTCTCCCATCACATACAATATTGGTGCTGTGACCAACCCCTGGAACTGACATGTTAACTCCTGCCAGGGGAAGAGCCAGGTGTGATCTTCGAGGGTGAAGAGGGGAGAATGTGACGGTCAGACTGGTTTGAATACCGGCGACAAATAAATGTAGCTCAGTTGGTAGAGCACTTGACTAGAGATTCATGGGGCCAGGTTCGAATCCCAGTCTGCTCCGTCATTATTTTTCCTATCTTGTACATATATATATTCAGATATATAACAGATGATTAAGAGTCATTACATGTTTTGCAAGATGCAATAAGTGTAATAAAACCTTTATTTTACAACACAATACATTTAAATGACAATTTATGTTTCATGAAATTATTTGGTGTGGTTTTCTTGACAGCCTCGCAATCAAGCTACGTTATGCATAAACAATTTACCCGCTCCTAAACCACAAACTTTCTTATTAGAGGATTCAGCTTAACGCTGATTGGCTGCTGTTGCAGCAGACAAATAATATATGCACAAAAAAAACAACACTGAACTTATCAAAGAATGAAAAATTCATATCGAGTTATATGTATTTTCAAATGTTGGAGTTGGGTCGGTTGGAGTTTTGGGTTTTTTTTTAAATGTATACTTGTGACAAAACATATATGTGGTACATGAAGCTGTACGTAGCTTTACGAAGAAAATTTGGGTTAGACCATATATAGTCACCACGCAAGTAAACGATATTTACGAAAAACTTGCAATTTATGGCGCACGAAATACATGCTAGTTTTAAACAGATTGACATACATGTATCATACAACATTCTGTAAAAATAATCTATTAAAAATTCTTCATTAAGTTTACTTATACATGTTTTATCCTTATTGTTTTAAAATGTAATTTTTAAGAAAAGAAAAAAAAAACCTCACTAAATGTATTTGCCAAAAAACAATAACGCTGTTCGGATGGGTAATATTCCTTTGTAGTTTACGAATTGAAATATAGACTGTTGTATTACAAGTATTACAAGTAATAAACTCGCTCCCACTCTCTCTCTCTCTCTCTCTCTCTCTCTCTCTCTCTCTCTCTCTCTCTCAATTTGATATGTGTCTATACCTTGGTCTTCGGATTCTAGGCAAAAAAATATTGGGGTGAGCGAGTGATTTGTTAATTTAAAAATTAAAAAACTGAAAGTTGAAAATTTTGGGGCGACATGAAAAAATAGAGGCGAGCGATTACATTTTATTTTAAAATGTGATTTTTTTCGTTTAAAATACATGTGAAAAGCAGTAAAGTTTTGGTGACTGTATACGCCATTGTATCAGACCCCTCTTGATCACTGATTCTATCCACACATACTGGAATTATTTACTTGTAAACCGTGCTGACAATCTATCGGGAATTTTTTTTGTATGATCAATGTAAAGAAAAAGCACAATCATGACTAGTAAAAAAAATAATAGAACCAAAAATGGAGCGGGAAACGGAACGAAAATTTTCGGATGCGGGATTTATTTTTTAATATTATTTTTTGGAAAGCCCTTAGGCACGTGCGCGCGGATCCGGCGACCAAGAAATCAAATTGGTGTGGCCTTACAACTTGATATGCAAATTTTTGATCTTGTACTGCCTAAATGTTATTGTCATGTATTGGGATATGTCATACTTATTACACTGCATGGTCAGTGTATTTTTTCCAGAAATGCTATGCATTATGTTAATGTAAACAAAGCTATTACTAGTATGTATGTTAACACAGCTAATCATTTTTTTTTTAATTTCAGCTCAAAATAGACTCTTGTTACCACATGGCACCCCATGGCTTTTACCTGTTGATTCTTGTGGTTTCAGCTCTTGAGGTTAACCTGTTACCTGTACCCACATGCATATTCCTTGTGTTCTACAGACTATTTACCGGTAATTCAAATTAAATCGGATAATGCATAAACAATAATGGAACTTTAAGAAAGCATCATGCCTTGTTGTGGTTTGTGTTTGATAAGAAATTATGAAAAACAAAATTAAGGCTGTTTAAAGAAATTCATAATTGTTGTGAAAATTTGTTTTTCAATAAAAGTATGCAGTTATGTTTCCTTTATTTTTTATTTTATAAAGATATTTAGATGTGTTTACATACCGGTAATTGAAAAATCACCCCACCCCACCCCCCACCCCTCTATCCAATTGTCTCCATTAAGATTACATGTAGGATATGTAAATGTACATTTGACTTTGAAATAACATCTGCTATGATAATTACTTTTGAAATGAACAAGAAACAACCTATTTCTCCCCTTCTAAGGTATATATGCATAAAAAATTAGAAAAACATGTCAAATTTGAACATTTTTCATGGTAATCAACTCCGTCTCCAGCTACCTGGGTGTGTTTGAATTTAATTTTAATTTAAGGCAGATGTCTAACTTGTAGGTTTTACTGTTTTAGCATTGTTAGAAGGAGACTAGAAATCAGAGTAGATTAGATATTCACTAAATATGATTGTTAGCTTACTTTTTTTCATGAAAACAAGAAATCACATGCTGGACAGCATGTCTATTTGTTAATTAAAATGGTACAAATCATACAATAAACAAACAAAAAAATCAATTTTAAAAATCATTAATGATTGTTTTCAAATATGTGTGAGAAATGACTCAAGGAAATTGCCACAAGTTTCATAAAATTAGGTAAAACATTTCAAACCATGACTTCTTATGAAAATCAAAGATTGGGGGGGGGGGGGGGGGTTATACATGTAAGGGCATTTCTAAGTGATGTGAAGCTTTTATCATGATAATATCATGTAGATGTATGTTGTATTGAATAAGGTTTCTTATTAAAGGTGGTTGAACAACAATTGACCTCTAAAAAGTCAGGTAAAGATGTTTTTCTATGGAGAACTCTATAAATCTGTGTTTACTAAAGGAAATTTGAAATGATGGGTTCATTTAAATGGCCATATTTTTATTAAACCTCAATGGAATTGGCAATATGTGGTATACTTTTTCTCAGAATTGCATTAGCTTTCTTATTCTAAGACAAACCGTCTTTATATAAAATGTTAGTGTACTAAGTTAAAGGTACAAGGGACAGTTTCGGATAAAGTACCGTCAATATTTTTGTGAAATTGAGAGTTGCTGTACTTGAAGGCTTATGAGTGTTGCTAAGATTCATGAAATGAATTTTGATGATTATCATTAGTTAGAGAGATGTCTCTTGTTAAAATTGGTAAGCAATATTAAGGCCCCTAATATTAAGTACATGAGAAGAAGTAATAAATTGTGAAACTTGCGGCTATAACTGTTGTGTTGACTACACAGTGAAATTGAAGGTTACAAACGGGAGGTTATATAACACGAAATGTAGGTGGATGGGACATTATATACCTATTTACTGGGTATGAGGACAATAGCAAGTTTATTGTCCCCCAAGACAGCAACTATTTTACGAGGCAAAGCCAAGGGAAAAAGTTGCTGTGGAGGGGACAATAAACCTGCTATTGTCCGAATAGTCAGTAAACTTTATATGTCAGCGATGCAGAATTTCTTGATGATAAACAAATTAAAGTTATCGAACTTTGTATTTAATGCGGCGATCTGATTAGGTCAGAGGTGTTCCGAGTTTAAAAAGGAGGGAAATCGAATTCTGCCGATGAATGGTTTTGATGGCTATTCACCATGGGCAGAAAGCATGGATACTACCGGGTATTTCAAATTAGATAAAAATAAGCATGTTTATGGGAGCGCCTTCTAGTGATCAGTTTGTCCGTTTGTCCATCTGAGATTGCTTGACCGGAGCATAGCTTCTCTCCCCTTCGCCCAATCTGACTCATACTTCATCCACAGGGTTCCTTTGGGTAAAGGATATGCAGTGACCTTGAACCATGTTTTTAGGTATAAGGTTAAGGTCATAGCAGAATTATATATAAAATACTTGACTGGAGCATATCTTCTCTCCCTTTGGTCCAATCTGGCTAATACTCACAGAGTGTCTCTATGGTTAAACAATGTGCAGTGACCTTGAATGAAATTTGTTGGTAAAGGGTGAAGATCATATCTGATCATGAAAAAATACTTTTTTCAAAGCATTTATACTTTCCACTTAGTCCAATTTGGCTCAGACTTCACATAAGCAGAGCTTTTGAGTTAAGGGTGTGTAGTGACCTTGAACCTATTTTCAAGGTAAACTGTGAAGGTCATAGCAGAATTATATTTTAAAAATCCTTGTTCGGAGTATACCTTCTCTCCCTTTGCTCCAATCAGGCTCATACTTCACCCACATGCTACCTTTGATCAAAGGATATGCAATGACCTCGAATGATATTTGTAGATCAAGTGTCAAGGTCATATCGGATTCCACAAAAAACCATATTTTAAGAGCATATATATACTCTACTTTTAGCCCCTATTTGACTAATACTTTACCTAAACAGAGCTTATTGGTTAATGGTGTGCAGTGACCTTGAACCATGTCAATGTGAAGGTCATAGCAGATCTCTTTAAAATTAGTTTTAGACCGTAGATTATTTCCCAGATATGATTAATCTTGGTCAGATTGAACAAAAATGCCTGTTTGTTAGGGGGAATGAGATTGAATTAGAAATTCTATGCCAGCTGGAAATATTTCTAATTTATAGGTCAAGGTCAAAGCAAAATTCTCTGAAATAATATAAGCGGGGCCCTTTGAAATGTTCACAATCTCAGTGTTGTCTGGTTCATAGTAATTTTACATAGAAAATATTCACAGAGGTATAAAAAAGTAAACTATACATCGATATGTTTCTGACAATTGATGATGCAACAAGCACACAGTGCGAAAGGTCAACCCTTTGAAAAGCAGTGTAGAGGAAAAGTTGCTCAAAATGTTTTAAACAAATTTTTTTGTTGGTGGCCTTGTTAAGGAGTTTAAAGGTTCAGCCCCTAAAACACAGTGTTTCAGATATAACTTGAACGGTCAACAATTCTTGAACACTTGTTAACAAAATATGTTTAAATTAATGAGACCTTTTATTTGATATCAAAAATACGACTGGCCCCTAAAATTAGGGGCCAGGAAGGCTCAAAAGCTTTTCATAACTATTTCTGGAGCAATAGTTTGTCATTAATCATAAACGCTAAAACAGTTCATCAAGCTCAATAAAAACTGAAATCCATATAAATTTCGGACGATTGAATGCGGGATATAAGCGTTAAAAAATTGATTTTTAAGGAAATTTTAATTTTGCATTCTGGGTTAAGAAAATAGATGTTAGTTCAAGTTAAAGTTAACTTGTACCTAAAATGAAGTCAAATTTGTTAAGTCGTACTTAAACACATTCGGATTTTTTTGTTAAGTCGTTCTTGAAATGGTTAAGGTTTTTTCGTTAATTCGTCCTTAAAACAATTCGGATTTTGTTAAGTCGTACCAAGAATCATTCGATTTTTTTATCTTTTGTACTTAAGTTACTTTTGTTAATAGTTTAAAAACTCTGCTTCTTATAGGTATTTCTAGCGTTACTTTCGACATCAACGGAAAACCCACAAGTTGCTTTGCAACGAGCTTTGCTCTAGTTATTATTATTATACTTTTTCTTTTTTTTTCTGACTCCTTTTCGGCTTCATAACTCAAAAAGTCTTTAACCAATTTCAATGAAACTTTCAGCGATTCTTGCAAGTTAGCGTCCCTCAAAGATATTAAAGTTTCATTGACAACGTCACTTTCGTTTTGACGTTACGTCATTTTTAAAATTTAAAAAAAGTCATTTTGTCCGGGGCATTTCTCAAAAACGCTCAAAGAGAGAGGCTTGAAATTTTCCATGGTTATGAATTTGTCAATTTACATGTGCAATAAGGCTGGAAATGGAAATCCGTTACTTCCGGTCGAAACCGGAAGTGAATCAAATTTTTCGAAAAAATGAATTTTTTGATCAAATCCAAAAAGTATATGTGTTTTGTAAAGCACAATCCGTTGAATCTAACAGTGAAATCCGTTTTAAAATCGGACCACGCATATCAGAGATATTTGGGTTCAAAAATTGATTTTTCCGGAAATTTTGATTCCTCAGTCAAGATTAAGAAAATAGTGCAAGATTCACACTGAAAGTAACTTCCACTGAAAACAATTCGTACTGGTCATAAAATTATATATGAAAACATAAATTTATATGCATATTGTAGAGTTTGCAAAGTTAAATTCAAAACTGAAATTGGTTTTAAGATCGGATGTAGCATTGCAGAGATATCGGGGTTTAAATATTGATTTTTCCGGAAATTTTGATTTCGCAGTCAAGATTTAGAAAATAGTGCAAAATTCACACTGAAAGTAATTCCTGCTGAAAACAATTCGTACAGGTCATAAAACCGAACTCTGTTTTTTAAATAGTTAATATCTGAGTGTTTATTGAAACAATTTCGTTTGATAATTACGTTGAATGTGTAAACTTCGTTAGGAAAAAGAGAAAATTTTGTCAACACGAATCAAAACAAAACACAAAGCAGCTGGAATTGAAGACACAGATCCCGATTCTAACAGCGAAAAGCAGGGACGTATATACTAACGGGATTGGCAACTTCTACATTCGCCATGTTTACTTCCCAAACTATCACGCGCGTCATAACAAGTTTTTAAATTTCTGTTCAATCCCTGTAAATTATGTCGTTTTTTATTAGATTATTTATTTCCTTTTGTTAAAAGGGATAGGTTTTTCATACATTTTTAATCATATACTGTAAATTAATTTAGATATAAAGAAAATAAACATCGATTTTTACGTAATCTCGGAAATGGGGCGAAAAACGGGTCTCGGGGTTTTAAGAACTCCGTCGTAATTATGATCAGATCAGGGTTATAAAGTACAAATAACAATTCTAAAATAATTTTTAGATAGCTTTATAAAGGTTTTATTACGATATACCTGGTAACATCATAGATATATGAAGTTAAAAATGACCTACGAAATCACGTACCGCGCGTGATTTCAGCGAGACTTGCAAGAGTTGCCTATCCCGTTAGTATATACGTCCCTGCGAAAAGCGATCGAAAGTATTTTCTAAAATTTGGTAAAAGTGTTATTAAAATCGCAATATTAAGCCTAGCTTAATCGTCGCAACACGTACAATTAATGTAGATTGGATCACAGAATATTGAGTTTGTAAAAATTTCAAATATGAATATATATTTATTGTAATTATGTACTTGAAAAATAAATGCATTAATGTAATGCATGCTAATTTGTGTTCTGCATATTAAACACAAACTTATTAGCTTTAATCGAAATAATAATCGTACGATTCACCATGTCAACTCGCCGTGTTTTGACTGCGAACAACAGCTGATAGCGGTGTCTCAACATTTTTAAAAGAAGCATGGCCTGCAAGACGTCGATAGTGGGAAATTCAGCTCAACTATCGTATGAGAGATTATAAAGGTATGTTTCAATATAGGATATGTCGTGTTGACTTTTTCTTTTCAGTATTTGTATTTTCAATCTAATCCGAGATTCCTCTGACCCTAAACTTCGCTTTTGACGTGCGTCCCAATATTAAAGCGGATGTTAGAGTCAGAGGAATCTCGGAATATTTTCTGTCCCGTATATTTTCACGTGTATGTTTTGCACATCACTCTTTCGAATTTCTATTTATTATTTTCCTATGTTTATGTATGTCTTATTGTTTATTGACCAACACACCATATACACTGTAAAACAGTGCAATTAAAATAGCTGGGGGTCCTAAGGTACACAAGAGTAGAATGCTGTAATTAGAGTGCATGTTTGCATGATAACTTTACCTTAAATATTTGAATATAGCAGATCTTTACCATATCGCCTTTCACTTAATTTATAAATTAAAAAACTCAGACAGGCTTCATCTTTGCTAGCCAAGGGTTTTCGGTCCACTCCGTTCCCCATAAACGGGGAGCGATGTGGACCAAAAACCCTTGGCTAGCGAAGATGGACAGGCTTATGCTTAATTAAATAAAGATATTTGACATGGTAAACATTCAATCTAACTAAAATTAGACCTTTCGTCTGGCTCTGTTATATATTGTTATAGCTGGGGAAAGAGCATGTAAAACAGAGTGCAATCACATTATATCAAGCTCAGATTTTAGGTTAATGTAATGATAATGTTCCCTGATATCTATAAAATATTCTTCTCAAGATTTAATTATTTCACTTTAAAAATTGTTTACATACAATGCATATCAAATCTACATTGTATGTAAACAATTTTTAAAGTAAGACAAATGTAATAATTTTTACTGCATGTGCCTCAGATCTCTCTCTCTCTCTCTCTCTCTCTCTCTCTCTCTCTCTCTCTCTCTCGTGCTTTTCGTCTTGGCAAAGCATCATAGAGCAACTAAATTTTGTAACAAAAATATCTATGTCTAGTAAATGAAATCAACAGTGCATTGAATTTTAAAATGAGCATGTTATCAATCCCTTATTTTTTGAATGTGCAACCAAAATGCAAAGCTTTGTAAAATTGTTCATGGATTTTTATTCGCATTATGCATAGTATTGTGTTTAAAACATGAAATTAATAAGAAAAAAAACCTCACTAAATTTATTCGCAAAAAACAAAACCCAGTAGAATTGATAAAACATGGTATAGCAGAAGCTTATACTTTGACGCTGTTCGGATGGGTAAAATATATTCCTTTGTAGTTTACAAATAGAAATATTGACTGTCGCACGAGTAAAACTCTCTCTCTCTCTCTCTCTCTCTCTCTCTCTCTCTCTCTCTCTCTGTTGATTTGATATGTGTCTATACCTGAAAAAAAAGGATTAAAAATTTTAATGTTATATTACACAGGCACCTGACGTTATATATTTTTCTCATAATAAAAATAGATACCCTATATCTAATAATACACAAGGTACCCATCCCCGCCATCTTGGATTTATATCAAACTGTCGCATCAGCTGGAAGTTTTGCTTGAAACTCATCGGTAAAATTATTTTGCGATCCTCTCCGTCTCCCGATCGGTCATTCAACATCTAAGCTTACAACCAATTTAACCAAAACGGTGCATTACACTTGTCATTAATAAAAATCACCCTTCAATCTGCATCTACTGCCTTAGATATGCGACAAAAGGCTAAAGGGTGGACGGAAGTTGACATAAATTGCGTCAAACTTTGGGTAATCCCTTCCAAATATAGCACTGATACGAATATTCAAAAGGCGTCAATTTTGAATTCGATCAACATACAAGTTAAAACTAAGAAAAGGGATACTATAAACAGTCAATTATAACTTTTGTTACACAAGATTTATATAAACATGTTTATAAATGCATATATTTTGAAATATTGAAACAAACACACGGTGCAGGGAAATCTCGTTTACATATAGGTGACAACTTCCGTCCACCCTTTAGACATTATCGCAAATCCAAGGCAGTAGATGCAGATCGAGGGGTGATTTTTATTAATGACAGGTGTAATGCACCGTTTTGATTGAATTGACTGTAAGCTTAGATGTTGAATGACTGATCGGGAGACGGAGAGGATCGCAAAATAATTTTACCGATGAGTTTCAAGCAAAACTTCCAGCTGATGTGACAGCTTAAAATAAATCCAAGATGGCGGGGATGGGTACCTTGTGTATTATTAGATATAGGGTATCTATTTTTATTATGAGAAAAATATATAACGTCAGGTGCCTGTGTTATATTATGACTTAATATCCAAATTTTTGTTTTTGTACTGCCTAAATGTTAATGTCATGTACATGTATTGGGATATCTCATACTTATTAAACTGCATGGTCAGTGTATTTTTTCCAGAAATACTATGCATATGTTAATGTAAACACAGCTATTATTAGTACATGTATGTTAACACAGCTAATTGATTTTTTTTTTATTTCAGCTCAAAACGGACTCTTGTTACAACATGGCAGTCACAAGGCACCTGTTGATTCTTGTGGTTTCAGCTCTTATGGTTAACCTGTCACCTCTACCCACATGCATATTCCCAGTGTTCTACAGACTATTTACTGGTAATTCAAATAAAATCGGATAATGCATGAACAATAATGGAACTTTAAGAAAGCATCATGCCTTGTTGTGGTTTGTGTTTGATAAGAAATTATGACAAACAAAATTAAGGCTGTTTAAAGAAATCTACAATTTTTAGTTGTGAAAAAATTTTTTTCAATAAAAGTATGCAATTATGTTTCATTTATTTTGTATTTTATGATAAAATTAAGATGTGTTTACATAATTGAAAAATCACCCCCCTCCTTTTCAATTGTTACCATTAAGATTACATGTAGGATATGTAATTGTACATTTGACCTTAAAATAATATCTGCTAATGCCTATGATAATTACTTTTGAACAGAAACAACATATATATTTTTACCTTTTTAATGTATATATGCATAAAAAAAAATGTAGGAAAACATGTCAAATTTGAACATTTTTCATGGAATTTTCCTCCGTCTCCAGCTACCTGGGTGTGTTTAAATTTAATTTTAATTTAAGGCAGATGTCTAACTTGTAGGTCTTACTGTTTTAGCATGGTTAAAAGGAGACTAGAAACCTGAATAGATTAGATATTCACTAAATGTGACTGTTAGCTTACTCTTTTTCATGGAAACAAGAAATCACATGCAGGACGGCATGTCTATTTATTAATTAAAATGCTACAAATCATTCAATAAACAAAAAAAAAGATCAAATTTTATTAGCATTGATGATTGCTTCCAAATATGTGTGAGAAATGACTCAAAGAAATAGCCACAAGTTTCATAAAATTAGTTAAAAGATTTCAAACCATGACTGTGTATGAAAATCAAAAGATAGGGGGAGGGTATACATGTAATGGCATTTCTAAGTGATATAATGCTTTTATCATGATAATATCATGTAGATGTATGTTATATTAAATAAGGTTTCTTATTAAAGGAGGTTGACCAACAATTGACCTCTAAAAGGTCAGGTAAAGATGTTTTACTATGGAGAACCCTATGAATCTGTTTTAAATAGAGGAAAGTGGAAATGGTGGGTTCACTTAAATGGCCATATTTTTATTAAACCTCAATGGAATTGGCAATATGTGGTATACTTTTTCTAAGAATTGTATTAGCTTTCTAATTCTAAGACAAAACATCTTTTCATAAAATGTTAGTGTACTAAGGTAAAAGTAGCAAGGAACAGTTTCGGATAAAGTACCCGTTAATATTTTTGTAAAATTGAGAGTTGCTGTATTTGAAGGATTATGAGTGTTGCTAAGATTCATAAAATGAATTTTGATGATTATCATTAGTTAGAGGGATGTCGCTTGTTGGAATTGGTATGCGATATGAAGGCCCCTAATGTTAAGTACATGAGAAGCAGAAGTAAATTGTGAAACTTGCGACTATGACTGTTGTGTTGACTGTACATTTTGAAATTACAGGTTACAAACGGGACATTATATAACTCGAAATTTAGGTGGATGGGACATTATATACCTATTTACTGGCTTTGAGTAAATAGGTATTTTATTATACCAAAGAAAACTTTATTTGTCGGCGATGCAGAATTTCTTGATGATAAACAAATACAAGTTATTGGACTTTGAATTTAATGCAGCGATTGGATTACGTCAGAGGTGTTCCGAGTTTAAAAAGGAGGGAAATCAAATGTCGCCGGTGAATAGTTTTGATGACTATTCACCATGGGCAGATAGCACGGAAACAATTTCCCGGTTAGATAGAATAGCATGTTTATTCATTGTAATTTTACATAGAAAATATTCACAGAGGTGTAATAAAGTAATTTATACATCAGTAAGTTTCTGACATATGATGGTGCAACAAGCACACAGTAGGAAGGTAAACCCTTTGAAAAGCAGTGTAGAGGAAAAGTTGCTCAGAATAATGTTTTAAACAAAATGCTAAATAAAAGGTTTTAGGTACCTGAGTCACTCAGGTGACCTATTGCAATTGGTCTTCATCCATCGTCATGTGTTGTGCATCTCTATTACTTGTGAACTACTAGACCAATTTGCATGAAATTTCCAGGACTGAGAGAACATTAAAAGATGTTGATGTTAAAAAATTTTGGGCTGATGACGTCACTTCCGGTTTGAGATCTTGAGGATTTAGTGAATTTTTAAGGACTATTTTGTCCACTTTATCTTTATTTCTCCAAAACTAATTACGATAAAAACGTGAAACTTTCAGGGATAGTAGATAAATGTCTGTAGATGATCCTTTTTATTTGATAATTTGAAAAATGCGCAAGGCGCCGAAGCTTGCTCGAGCTCGAAAATTTGCAGCAAATTTTTTTACGAAATTTTTGCCCATTTTCTGAAATAGTTTTGAATGTGTAAATTTCTTTTAAAACATGTAACGCAAAAGTTGTTAAGATTTACATGATTTTTCATTTGATAGCAGCCAAAAGGGTGTGGCCCCTCAAATATGAGGCTAAGAAGGGTCTAAAGTCTTTTTATAATAACTCTTTACTGAGCAATAATTTGTTATTACCAGGTAATTATAGAAGCAAACATGTTCATTGTACAGCTGTTTAGGCCTAAACAGTACCATACTGAAATCACATGTGATGTAATTAGGGGTTTTAGGGGCCAGAAGTTCAAAACTTTGATCATTTATATCTGAAAAAGGAGAAATATTTTGAAAAGCAGAGTGGAAGAAAAGTTGCTCAGAATAATGTTGTCAACAACACGCTACCTTTAAATTATTGGTTTTTGGCCCCAGTAAGGAGTTTAAGGGTTGGCTGTTTAGATATCTCAAGAACAATCAACAATTCTTGAGCACTTGTTGAATATTTTAATATGTTTATATTTACAAGACCTTCCATTTGATATCAAGAAAAAGGGACTTTTTATTGAACAATAATTTGTTATTCATTATAGAAGCAAAAATGTTCATTGTACAGCTGTTTATCTATACAGTGCCATACTTAAATCATATGTTACGTAATTAGGAGTTTCAAGGGGCCATAAATCCGAAACTTTGATCAGTAATATCTAGAAAAGGAGAAATATTTTGAAAACCAGTGTAGAACAAAAGTTGCTCAGAAAAATGTTCTAAACGATATCCTACCAAAGAATTTTTAGTTGATGGCCCCGGTTGGGGGTTTTAAGGGTTGGCTCCTAATACACAGTTGTTCAGATATCTCTAGAACGGTAAACAAATTTTGAACAATTGTTTAACAAAATATGTTTATATTTACGAGTCCTTCTATTTAATATGAAAAAGGGGCTGCAATCTCAAATAAGGGGCCAGGAAGGCTTCAAAGTCTTTTTAGGTCACCTGAGTAAACTCAGGTGACCTATTGCTATCTGTTTTCGTCCGTCGTCGTGCATTAACAATTTACATTTTTAACTTCTTAAAAACTACAAGGCCAATTGTTCCCATTTTTGGTGTGAAGCATCTTTATGGTAAGAGGAATGTAAATTGTGAAATTGGTGGCTCTACCACCACCAGGGTGCCACAGGTGGGGCCAAATAAGCAAAAAACAGCCAAATTTTCAAAAATCTTCTTCTCTACTCCCACACATGTGAGGAAAAAACTGATTGCATGGTTATGATGTCCATGAAGCTCTCTACCAAAATTGTGAAATTCATGGCCCCTGGGTCAGGGGTTCAGGCTCTAGGGTGGGGCCAATATGGCCATATAGTAAAAATGTATTAAATCTTAGAAAATCTTCTTCTCTACTCCCATATATATTTGTTAAAAACTAAATGCATGGTTATGATGTCCATGAAGCCCTCTACCAAAATTGTGAAATTTATGGTCTCTGGGTCAGGGATTCAGGCTCTAGGGTGGGGCCAATATGGCCATATAATAAAAATGTATTAAATCTTAGAAAATCTTTTTCTCTACTCCCATAGATATTTGTTTAAAACTAAATGCATGGATATGATGTCCATGAAGCCCTCTACCAAAATTGTGAAATTTATGGTCCCTGGGTCAGGGGTTCAGGCTCTAGGGTGGGGCCAAAATGGCCATATAGTAAAAATGTATTAAATTTTAAAAAATCTTCTTCTCTACTCCCATATATATTTGTGAAAAACTAAAGGCCTGGATATGATGTACATGAAGTCTTTTACCTAAATTGTGAAATTTATGATCCCTAGGACAGGTGTTTAGGCACTAGGGTGGGGCCAGTATGGCACAGGAAGGGCCCGAATATCTTGAAAACGTCGGTTAAAATCCCCACCCCTAAACCATATATATTCTTGTTCCTTGTGTTAAGGGCCATCAAATGGTATGTAGGTCATGGGCCTCAGGGGTGGTTCCTGACCCCCCTCAAACAGGAAGAGCCCAAATATCTTGAAAACGATTGAGATCCCCACCCCTAAACCATATATATTCTTGTTCCTTGTGTCAAGGGGCATCATATGGTATGTAGTTCATGGGCCCCGGGGATGGTCCTGACCCCCCTCAAACAGGAAGTGCACAAATAACTTGAAAACGGTTGAGATCCCCACCCCTAAACTATATATATTCTTGTTCCTTGTGTCAAGGAGTCTTGCACCTTTTCAATATCAGGTCATGCACTCTTTTATGATCTTTTAAGTTTTTGGCTAAAATTATAGGTTTAATAGTCGTTTTTGAAAGATTTCAGGCAGGGAGGTGGTCGTCATTACAAATTAAAAATGTTTCTATTCCAGAATAAAACTTAACTAAATGCATATATGAGACTCCTTGACAAGTTTGTGTATGGGTTATGCTACTCAGGTGACCGTTAAGGCCATTTGTCCTCTTGTTTATAATATATCTTTACTAAGCGATAATTTTTTTATTAATCATAGAAGCAAAAAAATGAGCTTATTTAGCTGAACCTAACACTGAAATCCGTTTTAAAATCGGACGATGCATTACATAGATATTAGGGTTGAAAAATTGATTTTTCAGAAAATTTTTGATTCCGCGTTCTTGCTTCAAAAAATAGTGTTAAGTTCAAAGATAAAGTAACTTGTACCTCAAATGATTCGGTAATTGCTAAGTCATATTTGAACACATTCGGATTTTTTGGGGCTAGATCGTTCTAGAAATCGTTAAGGTTTTTGTTAATTCGTACTCAGAATCATTCGGATTTTGTTAAGTCGTACCGATAAGTATTCACATTTTTTTTTATCTTTTTGATTAGTTATTCCAGTTATTGGTTTAAGAACGCTGCTTCTTACAGGAACTTCTAACTTTACTCCCGACATTAACGGAAGACCCACTCGTTGCTTTGCAACGAGCTTTGCTCTAGTTCTTATTTTTCTTTTTTTTTTTTTCTTCCTAGACGCGAACTTTGAGGCTTCATATCTTGCTCATTTCTGAACGGTTTTTGCTCAAATTTTCAGGGCTTATAGACTTTACAAAACACTATCTAAACCATTTCATAAATTTTAAAAATCCTCTTTCGTTAACGAGTTATTCCCCTTTTTAAAAAAATTAGGGCCTTTCGTTTCCAGACAAAGGCTCCGAGACTATGATAGCAGGGAATAGGAATCCAACGAATTTGAATAACAGAGACATTGAAGTTTTGCACATCGGTTTTTGTTTTTGGATTACTTTCTTTATTTAGAAAAAGGTAGGGGGTCAAAAAACAGGGTTCCAAAAAGTGCGAAAATTTAGACATATTTTCCTTTGTATCTTTTAAACAAAAAACATTTTGTTAAGACATGTAGAATAAAAGTTGTGCAGAATGTCAAGGACTTTCATTTGACACCAATAAAAAATGGCTGGCCCCTTAAATTAAGGGCCAAGGGCCCTTGAAAGTTTTTGCTAAATAACTAAAAAACGGCTAGGATTTTGATATAGCTGTCGCTGGAAAAGTTGTTTGTTGGGATCCTATAAATGTCGTTACAATGTTATTTTGTTGGTGAGTGGTGTAGTATGAGTGTAAAAAGCTTTACATGTTAACATGTACCTGTGTTTATTTGGCAAGTTAACGAAAGTCATTGTGCGTACAACTGACATTAAGTTACGACAGACAGTATGCCTGTTTAAAAAGGAGGCTTTAATTCATAAGAAAAAAATAATTTTTTTAGGATACATGCTTTTATGTGAGGAGTTTAAGTCATCTTCGTAAATTCTGCACAATCCTAAAAAAAGAGAAACAGAAAATATAAACATTCTTTTTCTTTTTTAGTAAATCACACAAACTACCGGAAAAAAATAAATCTATGTGATACATTTTAGTTATCATGCTGCGTGCATTTAAAATATATCTGGAATCAGAGCTGTGTGTGTGAACCATTACGTAAGCTATCCCTCGCTTGCGGCCGAGAAAGTCAGTCGCCATGGTAGCGGCTGGACTACCTAGCGGTCAGCGGTTATCTAATACACCGGAGTCACGTCTCTCAATTTATGAGTTCATTTAGCCGAAAACAAGAATTGTTTTAATTTTGATCACACAAAGACGTTTATTCATCTCAAATTGAATTAACTGATAGAGTGTCAATTAAGAAAACGTTCTGTTAATTAAAAAAAGAAATGTCATTCTCAATCGGGAGTAATATCAGGCATAGATTAATTGTGGGTTTTAAGTAAAGAAAAAATAATAACTTCATATTTGGTAGATTTTAGTCAATTTTATACTGCAAACATTTCAAATCTTCCGGGGTTCTGAGCTGTGTGTGTTGTAACTTTACTTAACCTATTCCTCGCCCGCGGCCGAGGAGATCGGTGCACTACCAAGCGGTCAGCGGTTATCTAATACACCAGATTCGCGTCTTTCATGTACTTGTTTTGAGTTTATATAGCCGCAAATACAGGAACTGTTTTAATTTTAAGTTATTAATGTTTTATTTAAAATGTAAATTAAGAAGTCTTTCTGAAAATTATAAAATCCGATATTATTCCTAATCCAAAACATCGTCAGACATAAATCAATGGTGGGTTTGTAAGTATAAAATGTTCTAAGGACTGTACTAATAATGTTTTAGATCAACAACAAAAAACCCGAAGATTACCCCTTTAAATGATGATCATCCCTCGCACGCTCGCACATGGCCGAGAAGATCGCGCGCGAGGGGACATCTACATGTACCTTATCACACGTGTATGCTTATTGATATTTTGTACGAACACAAAACTATTTGTTTATTTAATTTTCATTTATTTTGGTCTTAGATGAAAGATGAATTTATCTCCCTTATTCAGTCGATTTAGCGTTGATTTAAACGTTAGGGCGAAAAATCTTATAAAAACCTTTCATTAATTGAAAAAAAGTAATCTATCAATTCGATTCTGAATATGCAAGGCCGATTGTATAAATACAAGGACTCCGAGATATTTACCGGTATATGTAAACTTGATATGTGTTTAAGATTAATATACTGCATCGTCGGAACCCACGGGTTTTCTATCTGTTACACTGGAAAACCCGTGGGGTCCGACGATGTATCGACTGTAGTTACTCATGATTATTTCCGTTCATTATTGCTTAGACTTTTTACAGACTTTAACACTTTTAAGACAATATTCAAACTTTGCCTGGCCAACGAGTCATATAAAAAGTATGCACATGGATATATGTATATATACTGGTGTAAGAATTAATATTCGACCAACACAAAAATTAAATAGTGTAGAAAGTAAAATATTTTCTTAAGAGTTGTACCAAATTTTAGCAGGGTTTACATAGTAAAAAAAATCATTAATTTTCGAATCGTTCTAGGAAGTTTAAAAACAAAGTCATCTGTGTGCTGCTCCGCCCCCTCCCCCCCCCCCCCCCCCCCGTGCTCGAGCTGAATTTTAAAAATTGGCGATCAAAAATCAAAAATTTATATGTGTCGAAAATCAATTTTTGGTGACTCCTTATTTGTTAACGTTCTTCCTAATGTGTTTCACTTTGCAATCTGTGTGTTTATTCGGCCAGTCTGCGTGTTAATTCAATCACCCCGTGCGACCGAAAATCTCGTGTCCCAAAATAAGCACCGCCTTCAAATTTACCTGGTCAGTGTAACCCTTGTTAATCAACTAAATCGAGGCCCCAGTTTGGATGTTAGAAAATGATTGGCATTTGTTTACTCGTCCTGTGTATACCATGCCCAGCGCTCGCGACGATGGTGCAATAAACTTTTTTCTTTTGATTTGATGCATACCGTGACGATAAATCGCTATCTTTTAGCACTTTAAACAAAAGAAATATTAAAAGATATGAATTAAAAATTTACTCGTACTTGGTTATGTACCACACTAAATGCGCTGATCACCTATAGTCTGTCAAAATCATGTGGTGCCGATCATGTATCCATGAAAGACGTCGTTTATTAATAAAGATGTTTGTGAATAATTGAGAATAAATAATTAAATGAAATCAAATATTGCGTTCACGATTTATATCGTTAGCTATCACATTTCTTTGAGAAATTTTACGAGCTGAAACCGGAAGAGAAACAAGTACAGACAGCTCTGGTGCATGCGCAGCTGGTAGAATTATTGTGCACTTTAATTTAGCAGCTGATCGGAAAAGATTTACAAGCATTGGTTGCAAAGTTGCATTAGTATTTGAGTACGGTGGGGTGATTGTATAATTCACAAAACATCAGGATATATTCTTAGTTAATCCCGACAGAAACTTGTTCAATCAAACGAAAGATTTTGCACATGTCGCACGCGATTTTTCATGCGTTTATATTCATTTCAACGAAGAACAATTTGTTTAATAAGTACATATAAATACGATATTCTTTTTAAATAAACGGAAAAACTCTTTTGAGAGCACTTTAATACTCCGTGTATTTAGACATGTATACACAAGCGAGCGTGTTTCCCTCGGGGTTTCACACCTCATTCAATATAGGCTTCCACCCCCACCTGAACTTACCTAAGGTAAACTGACCGGTTAAAAACCTCGGCCTTTAAGTGCACACAACCCTGGACACAGATAGCCATAGGTAATTTATGGATGCAGATCATCAATTGTTATGTAATTAAAATACGCTTGGAAGTGAGCTATCACTGTAGTGGTCAATTGTTGAATATAAGTTTAAAGTTTTAAGTCAAAGATGTTAAATAATAATTATTTGTTCTCACGTTTAGAAGTTATGAAATACGTTATTCAATGCAGTCGGTCGCCATAAAAATCATCAGAGTACTGCAAGTGTTGACAGTTTCTTATTTCTATAAAAGACTTCCGGACATAATTCACTTGACTTACAGACTAGCGACACACTTGCCTCCCAAAAATGTATGCACTTCTCAAAGTTACAATTAAATGGTATAGATATGTGATGTTCAGCGGATTTTATTAATTTTTGTAAATGTTAAAGTTAGAGAAATCGTATTTTCTGGAGGTTGACATTATGTAGAACTCTTTTGTTTAAAAAACAAAAACAAATTGTTTTGACGTCACACCATCTCTTTTGGTTTGGTTTAAATATACAATGTACACAGTGCTCTGAACAAAACGCTGGTTTATGCCTTTCTGTTACTCAAGTTAAAAACTGAACAAAATTTATTACTTTTAGGTTCACACGTCACATGTTAATACAGTGTACATGTATGCATAAATATATGATTTTTATCAAATAAATGACATTGTATCTTTAAAAAATTCCAAAATATTATAACTAAAACATGTATATGTGACATGATAGAAATAGTTGTAAACCAGAGGTCTCTCTTCCTGTCACACAAAAGTGACAAAAAGGATTTTTGATTCAATTGGAGTTCTGCCCCCACCCCTGCCAACATTTTCTGAAATTTACATTTAGAAAATTAAATTTTGGGGTATTGACACCCCCACCCCCACACACTTTCTTGATGAGCGCTCAAGGCAAAAAAAAAAAAAAAATATTGGGATATGTAAAACAAAATCCTATTTGAAAAAAAAATGAAGTTAGAGATGCCTCATAACCCCTACCACTGCCGCGGATTATGATTTTGAAGATTTGTGAATTTCTTTTACTTGCTTGTGAATATTTCAGATAAATATGCTCATCCTTTCAAAAACAATACTGAGGCCTGTATGGCCAAACATTATACGGATAGTTACCCCTACCACTGAGCACCTCAGTCTCGTATACTAATAGCGCACCCTCAGATGGGAGAAGGCATTATTGTTTATTTACAATTGGTGTTCTTTTCAATCTCTAATTTTAATACTGCACTTTACATAAACTATTCCATGTTTTAGCGGTAGAGGTTTAAGTATGAATATAGGGAATCAAAATGTTTATGAAACATAACACTTTTTTCCATGCATCAGCGCAGTGGATTTTGTGTTTATTACACTTATCTATGATATAGGCATACCAGTAGTTTGAATCCTGTCATCAGTTGTACATACATGTAAACGTATTTATCGATTTTCTGGTTGGAATAATTTTGATACATGTACATATAAGAGATGTGTTTTAAGTTATCATAAATTGATATAACCGTGAAATAAGTTAAAAGGAGAGTTTGTCTGGTAGGAAAATAATACTTTGAAAGTGAGCCTCGTTTTCTGAACTTACTATTATCATATTGACAATCCAGTTTAATGACTGCCCACCCTTTTCTCCTTACACTCAACAGGGTCGGATAGGTATCAATAAGAGGTCACCTTTCCATGACCTTTAAATTTGCATACAATCTAAATATATACCCCTAGCTTATCACAGACATGGCTTTATCTGTTTTATGAGAAGTGTAACTCTTCAATACTATGCAGTCTGGAGGTTGCAGTAATATATAGAAAATAGGCATGAATTAATTTTTCTGTCTCCTTTTGAAGAGTTCAAATTGATTTTCTAAAGCCCTGATTGGTCAGAAGTTAAGGTAGTGTGAAGATGACCTCCTATCAATAACTGTCAGACCCTGACAAGTGTACATGTAAGAAGAAGAGTGGTGGTTTAATTAAGACTGAATGACAATCCTTTCTTGACTTGCAATCTGATTAAAATTTATATGCCGGTAGTCGCTATACGATGATTTGAAGAATCCCCACTTGAGGTCACCTCCTGGTGAACTTTGCTTTAACCAATGTAATCGTCGGTTCCATTCCTCAGTTACATGATTTGGAAGTTATGCCAATACATTCTTTAGATTCCCTAAGGGCGTCTTATATCAACTTATGCTCCAGCTCTTACTTGCTGATACCGAAAGATTCACGAACATGTGGCATCATTTCGTCGTACTCCATTTTTGTTTGTAACCCGAAATTATCGTTTCTAACACTTGCTCTGATTGTTAGAATAACTCATGTATATTTATAAACAAACGTTCAACAGGGGGTGACCTCAAGAGGGGTTTCTTCAGATCCTCTTGTAGCGAAAATAGAAAAACAAGGAGGGGATCAAGGATATGATTTTAATCAGATTGTCTCGACTTGAAGCTGTAACGGAAGACCTTCTCGTTGCTTGCAACGAGCTCGGCTCTAGTATTGAATATATATTTGTTTTAATCCAAACTGATTATTGTTTGTTAATAATGATAATCCAACACCAATTATTACCTACATTCTACTGTAATAGTTCGTTTAGATTGATCAAGAAATAATTAACACAAGTATTATTAGACATCCGTGAACGATGTCAAAAGTACTAGTACTAGTATTTAATGTATTTTTTTTAGAAAGAATTAAAGTTGTCATTTAAAAAGCTAAACACAGATCTATCATTAGTTTTGAATTCCTACATTCTTACGCAAAATATTGTTATTTTTTACAGTACAGTAGAATTCATTTTTACCTTGTAATGTAATACCGGTATTCTTCCGCCAAATTAAATTAGTGTTGTGGTACCCGGCCAGGATTTGTTGTTATTTAAGGAATAAGGAATTATTTTTTGAGTATTATGAGGTGATCATTTTGGTCGGGGCGTGATCAAATCCAATAAAGCCAGAAGGGCTTTATGATAGATTTGATCATGCTTCGACCGAAATTATCACCTCATAAAATTCAAAGAATGATTCCTTTTTTCTTATATTTATATGATTTTCAGCAATTGTACGATTAAATATTTGAATGTAAATAAGCAAACCCCGCTTGCGCCCCAATTATATCATTTGAATTTACTGGACTGTATAGTACAAAATCAATACGTAGTGTTATCACAGGCAGGGACACTGAAAAATGTAAATATTTTACAATATGATTGTTCATTTGTTAAATCAGAGCAGTCTGCAATATTATTGATTAATAATAAGGCTTATTTTGGGGACCGGGGCTAAATTTCTATCTACAGTAATGGTAATTATCTCATTCTTGGATTTCATATCTTTTATGTTATATATAATTTAATTTTTAAACACTGAAATTCTTGTTATTCTTTTATCCTTCCGAACTCGGAATTATGTACGGCAAGACAGTCCCGTAACAGAGACTAATGACATCCATGTACTATACAATTATGATTGATGAGGTCAATTCATGGTTTTATAGACCTGATGAGAGTGTATCGACCGATATCAAAAGGCTATAACTGTTTTATTATAATAAATCAAAAACTAATTCTCTTCATTCTCTTCATTCTCTTCAAGCGTTTAATAGTGAAATATTTTGTTCATAATGTAAAGGTGTTGATTTCGCTATTATGACATCACAATGTCGCACGTGCAAAACCAGTATTTTGTCATGAAAATCTATTTTTAGTATAGTGAGGTCAATAAATTTTCCATTTTTAGTATAGTAAGGTCTATAATATACAATCATAGCCTGTTGATGAGGTCAATACATGGTTTTATAGACCTGACGAGAGTATATCGACCGAACAGAATTTATAGCACGGTCATGTGACAGCAACCGACCAATCATGTGCTTGGGAAATACGATATTATAATAATATACAATTATAGCCTTTTAATGAGGTCAATACATGGTTTTATAGACCTGATGAGAGTATATCGACCGAGGACGAAGTCCGAGGTTGATATATTTTCATCAGGTCTATAAAACCATGTATTGGGCGATATCAAAAGGCTATTACTGTTTTATTATAATAAATAGAAAACTAATTCTCTTTAACCCTTCAAGCGTATAATAGTAAAATATTTTGTTCATAATGTATAGGTGTTGATTTCACTATTATGACGTCACAATGTCGCACGTGCCAAAACCAGTATTTTGTCATGAAAATCTATTTTTAGTATAGTGAGGTCAATAAATTTTCTATTTTTAGTATAGTAAGGTCTATAACAGAATTTATAGCACCGTCACGTGACAGCAATCGACCAATCATGTGTTTGGGGAAAATACGATATTATAATAACAGAATTTATAGCACGGTCATGTGACAGCAATCGACTAATCATATGCTTGGGAAAAATACGATATAATAATAATAATATTCAATTATTTTATGCTTGTGCAGTCAATAGACCAGAATATTTTTCCCGAGGTGCAGGGAAAGGCCAAGGGCAATAGAACACTCTGAGCTGTTCCCTGCACCGAGGGAAAAAAATTCTGGTCTATTGACTGTTTAGGCATTAAATAATTGTTTTATTACCTAATTCCATTTTTAATTCCTTTTTTTAGTTTTTAGGGTTTACAATTTGTATATTACAGAAGGTTTTCGTGCCATTATGCAATAAACTAAGATTGGGTTGATTTTTCACATGCACCAAAGCTGTTACATGCATTAAAACATTTCATTTAAGACTAGTTTACACGTAGAAGGGAGAGTCTTCAAACCATTAGTTTATAGTCATTTACCTTATACGAGGCTTAAAGCTGCTGATTATTTGATACTTAATATTGATATTATTGAATATGGTATCACTATAAAGTAATAAAAACAGCGTCTATGTAAAATAAACAAGCACTTATAACGTTACGTTACATTCCAATAGAACTATCGAAAGGATGCAGATCGTGACGTCAAAGTTAATTATGGCGTCATATTGTATGACGTACAGACAAGTGACTTTCTACACATCGCTGTGAAATCAATCGGGAAGCCTTACCATACCCGCGTTCTTAAATACGTTGCCGTTCCAATAGATCGCAGTCTATTGACCGGCGGTCCAACGGATCGAAGACTATTGACCGGCGGTCCAATAGATCGCAGACTATTGACCGGCAGTTCAATAGAACGGTTTCAATAGTTCAGCAAAACTGCATACACAAACAAAATAGACGCAAATATTTAATCTATAATAAAACAACAAAATTCCTTTGATTAGGTAACAATAGTAAATATACTGGGCCCATTAAACGCATGCACATAGGAATATGATCACTATTATTTTTTCATGTGAAAATAATTTTTAAGTTTGATTTAATTATTTTAACAGTATCGGTAAACAACCTGTGATTTATATATTTCTAATAACTTTGTACCAAATATTGTTTGATTGAATTGATAAAAAAAGTTTTTTGAAATTCTAAATGTGTCCGTACAAACTTTTTTTCTTTCCCCCTCTCAGCTACTTTATGACGTCAATTGTTTGCACTTTTTACGTCATTTATGTAGAGTACAACGGTTCCTAGATACATTAAATAGCAAATTATAAAAAATGTTGAGGTTTTAAAAATAATATCTCTTTCTATATCCATCATGAAATAAATATTGTATATTTTTTTTACTACAGAACAATAATACACGGTATGTATAATTGTGAGTAATTCATATGTTTACATTGTGTCTAAGGACTAATAAACAAATAAAAATATTCCAATTTCTCCATGGAACCGTTTTATTTTTCTTTTCATCTTAAAAATAGAAAATAATAATAAAAAAAAACGAAAGTGACCGCAGTCTAGATTGTACATATTTTTTTCCGGTCTTATTTTAATAAGCAGTCTAAAATTGTGCTGTTTTGAAAATTTGGTGTATGTACTCGAATGCGGCCTTATGGAAATATCAAATCAAACATGACAAAAACGCAAATATTTTTCAAAATCCATAAACAAGGTCCGGTTTCGGAGTTTACAATTACCAAACGCACGTGAATTTTAGCAAACGTATATTTTTATACATGGGATGTCTTTCATGAATTATTCCAGCGAACATATTAATTAAAGATATCACGTGTTTGATTTTTCACATTTCGACAGGGCCGATATGCTATACTTAGCGGTACGTACCCAGTTCTTTCATCAGAAAGTAAACCAGGATGTCTTTTTATTAACGTAAAATTTTGAAGTTAATGAGATAATGTTTGTTCCTGGTAAGCTAACTCACTTGCATACATTTTTTGACCCGGAGCAACCACAAACTCATGGTAACGTCATTTTAACGCTTCTCTTTGTTCCTATGTTTTAAACACCTCAAAAACGAACGGACAACATAAACTTTTCTTCTTTTTTCATGTTTTTTTTTATCTTAAAATAAAACAGTAAGATATTCTGTCCATTTTTAATTTTTTGTAAAGAAAACAGTTATTTCTACCAAAAAGTCAACTTAATCTAGCTGCAGGTCTGTAGCTCCCGGTCTGAAAAAATTCGGATGGACGACCTGGGAGCTACAGTGCCGCCCATTGAAAAAACGTATATTAATTGCGCACAAAAACGTGCGCTACTTTTGGACTGATAAACCTTATTTATAGGCAAATTCTGTGGAAACAATTAGTACCATTAAATTCGTTAT
The DNA here is from genome assembly GCA_020458035.1 of Magallana ariakensis. Classification (NCBI taxonomy): domain Eukaryota; kingdom Metazoa; phylum Mollusca; class Bivalvia; order Ostreida; family Ostreidae; genus Magallana; species Magallana ariakensis. The sequence goes on along the minus strand of CM035816.1, from coordinate 27,579,253 downwards.
ACAATTTACTACTGATATTGTCTCTTTACTTGCCTCTGATAGTCTTTTAAACAACATCACCAGCCCCGTAAATTGAAGTGGTGCAGTTTGTTTACATGTAAAAATGGCGACTTCGATCTCGATGTGAATTTAACATACATGTACTTCATTTTCCGAGGTCACTAGCGTGTTCCGGAGAAAGTCTGAGGCAAGTAAAGAGACGATATCAACTTAGTAAATTGCATGAATAATTTAATGGTAGTAATTGTTTCCACAGAATTTGCGTATAAATAAGGTTAATCAGTCCAAAAGTAGTTAAGTTAATGTGAAATTTCTCTTAAATTTTTTATGTTTATATCTTAGAACTGACAATATGCCTGCACAAGAGTAACTGCTTATACCTTTGGTAATCCAACACGTGTAAGATGATGTCCGTAAGCTATAATAGAATTTTATCTAACCAGTAATTATTGTGAAATTAATTAAAAACCTACTTTCATTTTCGATTAACAAGCCCGAAATAGCAAACATGAGAGTAAGGTGGTGGACACGCTTTGGCGGATCCAAGTCAGGGATAGTTTGCATCAAAATATATGCTTGCAATGAAATAATAATGAATGATTACACAAAGAGTGAATACATTTACTGGGAACATATTTAGAGTATACATATAAGATAAGATTTGACAAATGTTGAATTTTTGAAATGAGCCAATTCGTTTCTCAAATGCGCGATGTTAGTTTTGATACTAATTCGCCTGCGAAGCACGACCTCTGGGGAGAGAATGGGATAGAACTTTCCAGAACGGGGTAACCAAGAACGCGGGTTGACTAATTAACGTAAAGCGAAAAGTGTAGGACGAGTTCATCATGCGTCGCAGCTATATACCTTGGATCGAACTTCGATAAATACAAAAAAGTTAATAAATAAACTGGAACAAGTTGATGCGATTTTAGTTTTGATGGTAAGAACTTCCAAGAACGAGGTGCTAAAAAACGGATTGACTAATTAACTTCATGGCGGAAAGTGTAGGGCGAGTTAACCATCGGGCAGATACTTTGAATCTGACAATTTTGGTTTAAAATATGCAAATAAATGTGCATACATTAGCGATATTTAATTTCATACATTTTCATACCACGACAGATTAGTAGTAAACCTTAGACATTAATTTGTAAACAATGAACAGATTGTGTTCTACGTGATAAATGATGCATGCATAAAACATTGAAGTTTAATGGAGGTGACCCTCTCCCCCAATTGTTTTTTTTCAAAACAGGCTTTTAACTGACATTATAATTAAAAACAATTATAGTAATACAAATTATATTGAAATTTGACCTATAGTACTAAGAAAGAGATGCACTAAATACCCACTCACTGATTTGATAAAAAATAAAAAAAAAAAAGTTTATTTTGTCAGTCAGCTGCAACAGACAGAATTAAGGCCACGAACATGTATACATGTATATTATGCATTTCAGTTTAGATATTTTATCCCTGCCCGCTCCTTTAAATATCTGGCCATGTATAATTGGTTTTTTAATTTCAATTTTAAAGAATAAGTTAAGAAAGCAATTTAGAAAAAAATCGGACAAAGTTTATACAAAAATGAATAAAAAATATGGTTCAACATATTAAGCATTGTATCATATTTATGTGTAGAGTGTTAATTCCCGCGCTTGCGCGGGGTTTCATCTATCTTGATGTATATCAAGACTTATCCCACCCCCAATGAAATATGTCTTAGCCAACAAGCCAACAAATGGGATCCTTAACACTCAATCCATCTAAACTCAACATCCTAATCCATTGGGGATGGGGGTAGGGGGGGGGGCTAGGAAACACTTCCATGTGGTCACAAACAGTTTGCTTAAGCTCAAATTTGTAGGGTAGATTGCGTCATCAACTGTATTTAACTGTATTTAATCAGTAATTTAAGATTTATGGCGATACTTTTATTTTATTCACGTACACTGTACGATAAGCTCATTGGTCTCTGGTACATAAAGACTGCTGATGACTGCCTTTAATGTGAAAATATTCTAGTATACCGTTTCATCAGTCTAGTTCCGGGACGCATGCTTAAACTCAGAACCGTTTTAACAAGAGCTAAGACTTTTGGTAGAATGTTACTATCTAGTTTGCTCATCAAATAAGCCGTTTTTCCAATTCGCTAGAAGAAGATAATTAATATTCATAGACTGTAGAGGTTGTCACGTACTGCCCAAAGTCCAGGCTCTTGTTAAAACGGCTCTAGTCGGGCGTATTTTGCATTTCACAAAGCTGCTTAGGTTCTCGACACCATGGTAAAGCACATGCGCAAGGTGTTTCTATCAATAGTATGAATATACATATGCATATGATATGTAAAAATGTACATTCACGAAAAATATGCAATAAATCACATGCATTGTTTTCACAGTGTTTATAAAGACGAAACATTACTAAATGAAAACTGAATACCCAGATTGAAAAATAAAATGAACAATTGAGTTAAAAACACATTATTTCTATATTTTATAATTTATTTCATGTAATTCAAGTTTTTAATATGCGTACATATTACTTTGTAGGAGAGAGAGAGAGAGAGAGAGAGAGAGAGAGAGAGAGAGAGAGAGAGAGAGAGAGATGGATAGTCGAATTGATTATACGTGATTCCTATCCTATCGTATACTTTGTAAAAAAAAACCAAGAATTCTGAGAGTATAACAAAAGCACCCTTAATTATAGTTTTATGTGCTCAATACGTTAAAAGATTTTTTTTAAAAACAAAACTGATTAGTGAAAAAAAAAGACGAGTCGTATACAGGTAATTTCTTCTCATCTGTTGATCAATCTTACTGTTAAGGTTCTCATTATAAAGCTACACAGAAAGTTTCAAATCAATTGACCAAACATAACCAAAGAGAGTCTGGAAAACGAAGTTGATACAAAATGACTTAAAGACTGAGATAAAGACTATAGTCCCCTATGCTTACAAAACACCAATGTTATATATTTTACTTAGAAATTCAATCTTTTTTTCAATAACATGACAAGTCTTGTTCACCGTGCTTTGGGATCAAATATGTTTTTATACCCAAGTCCAGATTTTAATCATTCATAGAATTATATTTACATTCACAAAGTATGATTCCCTCTATTTCTTACGGAACTTAATTGCAATGCATAGCTCTGTAGAAACTGACAGAAATCTTCACATCCCGTTCGTAGCCTTCATCCTAAGAAAAATCACGGACTGCACGAAATAATAATAATGATGTCAGACTCCAATTCCCATAGAAGACGATTTGGCTGTTTCTATTAGCTAACGTACTGATGTACATTTACAGTTATTTATTTAATTTTACTCACTTTTTACAATCAATTTATCAATTTATTAAAAATGTAAATATAAACATCAAAATGCTTTCTTTGATGATTCATGCGGGTTATGAAGGAAGCAATCATTGCAGACAATTTTTTCTGCAATGTCGCCACCTTCATATCCTCATATATGATAATCTTAAAATTACGATTGTTTGTAACTATCAACATAATAAGAGACACATTTAAGGATCCTCGACACCCCGTGAATTCTACTTTTTTTGACAGTACGTCACAACATGGCGATTTTTGAACACATTGTGAAACAGTTTATATCGCCAAAATATGGTTTCCATACTGTACTATTTTATTTGATCAACAGTAGTAAATATTATATTGGATATTAGATAAAAGATTAGATTTGATCTTTAAAAAATGATTGTGCAAAGCCATCTATTATTTTTAGATCAAATCTGATTTAAAACTTTACAATGTTAACAGCTTTAAATGAATTTGTTAATTTTAAACATTTCATACATGTAAGTGTAATTGTCACTGTAGAATGCAAAGCTTCTTTTTGAAAAAAAAATGAAAACATGAAACGCAGGGATAAAGAAATGGGCCTAAATACATTCACAAATTTTTTTTCGAGGGGAAATACAATTAGTCCAACGATACTAGACGCATAGAAAACTGATGTTTCGAGTACTACTACAAGTATTAATGCAATGTTAAATGTGTCTCCAAAATTTATTTAAACGACGATTTTTTAACATATTCCGGTCGAATTATCTTTCACTGAACCTAAAGGTGACTAAAATGCAAACTTAAACATGTAGTAGGGAAAAAGTCGAAATGTCATTTATATATGAATTGAATCATCAACCGGTCGAACGTCTATACGATACAAATAAAATAGTATAATATATAGCTAAATATATAGCATAATTATTAATACACCGGGTATGAACACCATCGTCGGACTTGTTCGTAAACCTATTGTGCAATTCAATATAATATTTACTACATTTTGACAGTAGAATATGACTTCTTTACGTGACTTTTATTTGTAAAATAGCTGGAAGTAAAAAATAAAAATAAAAAAAAAAACATTACTTACTCGTGGACTTTCAATATAACATTAAAAATATACGGTTAGAACAGATTTGACTTTAATACATTTTTACACAACTTCGGTTCCTTTTTACATGAATTATATATACGGAACTTATACACTTTTTAATCAATCATGCTTTGTTAATATATGATGGTTTTAAACGAATTAAATAATAAACAGTACGTAGAAAAATACAACATAATTAGATACCGTAACCAGCACAGAAAATGCTGTAAATAACATTACAAGTTTTCTCTTGACATAGCAATCTTAAAAAAAAACAAAATAATATAAACCAAATAACACTGAACTAGAACTTATGCAAAATTCTTGTTTTTGCATTTAGAACTAATCTCATAAAAGATGACGTTTTCACATTAAGACGGCAGAGTTATGAATGTTTGAAAAAACTAAATTCATTTGTTACATCTGTTGAGGAAATGTGTAAAATATATTTAAAGTTTCGATTATAAACATAATATAAACGACACTGAAAAATCAAACTTAGCAAACCTCCAATTAATAAACCGTTATAAAAATCTCTTCAAATTGGTAGTAAATAGATATTAAGTTTTTGAGAGCCACTCCAATTCCCAATTGTTTCTTAGCTGCTTTGCTAAATTCCTGTCTTGACTATTATCTATACTTCGTTTGTGTCTCTCGTGAGATATTTCAGAAACAGTGAAAGGGGCGACTGTTACTCGGGAGTTGTCCGGACACGTCGACGTTGCCCATCTCTCTATTTTACGTTGAACAGCACCCACAACTTGGTTTTTCCTCACAGAATTTGTCAAATGATAATGGATATTGGTGACCTCTGTGTTGAAGATCATAAGAATCTGAAAAAATAAGAATCGGTTTGAATTTTTCTTTTTATCTTTATGCATCTGTCTATAATTGTGTGGTGTGTGATTTTGTGTGTACTAACATTATTTGAATTTTTCAACTTTAATTTTAAAAAAATAATAACGTTTCTAGTGACTGGTTTGATTTGCAACACTTAAGAAAAAGTCTATATAATTACAACGGCACATTATTTACTCATGTTACGTACCTTTAATATTTGATTCAACCTTGATATATCGCCGTTGTTTTCGATGTAGACCGAAACGTTCCCAGAAACACGCATGGCCATTTCTTGTTCTAAAATATTCAGCAATGGAGAAGGATTGTCCATTGGGTCGTAAAGTAGTTCTTCGTTAGTTTGGGATGAAACTGGTTTGTATTTGGTTGTTAATGTTTCTTCTGAAATCAATTAATTAACATTTTGTCAATTTTTGTATTTCGGTCGCATGAGGTGCTGTTCACAAGTTATTTTGTAAAATGAAATATGACACGATGGTTCCTATATAATATATATATATATATATATATATATATATATATATATATATATATATAATCAAAAAAAAGAAAAAGAAAATGCACAGTTCCAATGTTTCTATTCACGAGCGCTTTCTGGATTTGAACACCCGTCTTCAGGTGAACGTACATAAAATATTTTATGTACGTTCACCTGAAGACGGATGTTAAAATCCAGAAAGCGCTTGTGAATAGAAACATTGGAACTGTGCATTTTCTTTTTCTTTTTTTAATTATTTATACTGTGTGATATCATCTTTCACTCTTTTTGGATTATATATATAAATATATATATATATATATATATATATATATATATATATATATATATATATATATATATATATATATTTATATATATATATATATATTCTTTTTATTGGTTTGTTTTGAAAAGATATCATTACAATCACAATTTTCAATGTAAAAAATCGACTTTCGGTACTTTTTCATAAAAAAGCTGTATATTTAAGGTCGTGAATCGCCAGTAGGTTATTTGAGAAGTTTGGTTAAAGTAAATATCAAGTTCTAAAGGTCAATAGGACTATATGTAATTGCCTTTGAACTTGACCATCATTAGACGACCTTGCGTATGCAAAAAGCGTATATTCACGACACATCTACAAACAGTTGACTAATTTTGTATTAAATGTTAATTAAAGCGTACAGTCATGATATGTTACAACATGTCATCAGGTGAAGAGGCCTCTTTAAATACAATTTAATTGTGACTTGATTCATAAAAAAACCGATTCACTAGATAACAAAATGTGATGATATAATGAAATGAATACAATTTGGAATGGCGTTTATCATATGTTGTCTACCAATCTTTGTTTGCATGGACCAATTTAAAATAAGAAGAATTATTTTAAAGATGTTGATTTCCGTACGTAGTAAAGAATGGAGTTGAACATTTTCAATGCAGGCACTTCCATCATGACAAGCCAACGAATGAACCTCAGATTTAGTGTTCTCTGTATTGAAGAATGCTCCAGTATTCCTTAGATTTGGAAATGGTACAGAAGATCCATCCAAAAAGTAGGTTACAAAGTCAAAACACGCTATCGTCTTATCTCTCCAAATTTTTCCTTTGAAATAAAAATTATGAAATATTAAGAAACTTTTGATTCCAGCATACTTCTGTTATACTTACCAATCCTTCTGTTTGTATTTGGTTTACAAAACGCATTAAAATAGATTTGTAAATGAATTGAATTAACTTCTACCTTTGCTAATGCATCCTCCGCAGAGATTTACTAAACATCTGTTGACTTTCTCTCTAAGTAATGCTTTATCCATGGGCCCGTTTCCTATCACTTCATGTAGACGTTTCAGAAGATCTGCGGCAGCTTTTTGTCGTTCAGAATTTGTCGATGAACACAGTGAAGAAGAAACTGTATCAGCACTACACGATCTAAAAGAAATTAATTTTGCCTTTGTTAATGGTGTATTGTTTTATCTTTTATAAGTCATTGTTTAAATGATACACACTTCTTAAAACTGGTTTCATAAAGGTATGTTATAAAAATTAGAAACACTTACTCTTCGTTGGAATATTTGATGTAGTAAGCATTCTTGCCAAGAGGTGAAGTTTGGCATGCTCGTGTTTTGTTGGTTGGTTCAATAAATGCACCTCCTAAATAAGATACACAATTTAATGACAAAAATATTTAATCTCATATTTTAATTAGAGTCTTATTCGTGAGAAGTAAATGATGAAAACGTTCTGTAGTTACCATTTCTGAATCCGTTTTCTATGTCTTTAAGATACGTGTACAAGTCAGATGATCCATCATTCCAAACTTTAACAAACTCCGCCGCTGGTGAAGATTCCCGTACGTCCACATAAAGTTTGTCTTTGTGCGCACCAATTCCAAGTATCAACCTTTTGCGTATCAAATTTTGAACGCATGATTTTATAACTGTCAATCCGAGAAGCTTTAGTTCTTTTAGACTTTTGCCTTTACCAATTTCTACAGCCTGACCAACTGAGAAACGCCACCTCTCCTCATCATGCCTACTATCAATGTTTCGATTGTTTTCAGATCTGACTCGATATCCAGAACCGGTTCCTACTGCAATGCACTCAGTATAGTGACTACTAGCTTCCTCCAGACATTCTAAAAGTGTTGGATCGAATCTAAAATACCTAAATTTATTAGATTTTAAGTCAGCTATTTTGTAACAATCCGAAAGTTTTATAGAGTCATTGTATCCATCCACAAGTAAGGGATAAGTCAGGCTATAGTCTGCCTCTGCTGGAATTTCATACTCAACCATGTCGTCAACAGGAGGTTGGGTCTCATGCATATTCACATTTGGATAGTTTACTAAAACGCTTTTTACACCCGTAGGTGCCCGAACACTTGCCACGATGTGATCCGATTCCTTAGTAACGTGATCAAATCCTGCTATGACAGCTAGATTAGCAAGTGTACTTGTGCTCAGAGACACTCCAGGATTTAGAGTTAATTTAAGCGATCTGTAAAAAAAATAGTCAAATAGATTACTTGTATGTTTTTTTCTACAACAGCAAATTCCATTTATATCAACATGAAATGCAAGTTTATATATACCTTCCAATATTTTGTAAAGCTGAAGAACTTTCTCTTTTCAAAACCTTCACTAATATAAAAAAAAATTAAAAAGTTATTTGTAAATACATACATCCTTAATAAAACATAAACGAAATTTGTAAAAATAAAAACATCATACAACCTTGTTTATTTGCAAGTTTATTAAACTGCTCCGCATTCCATGTCATTCTGGTACAAATACTCCCACGGCCAGTGGTATCACATTTGTTTGTCTTATAATCTGGGTGACTTAGATAAATATTAGCAGCATTAGCCCACTGACCACTCTGTACAGCGGCGTTAAACCTTTTCCTAAGATTCGATGGAAACTCTCCTCTATAGTTTGCGTTAACTAGTGCAATTTTTGTAGCAGTGTCCAAGTGAACAAACGATTTGAATGGGACAATACTGTTCATAGTCTTTATGTAGTATCGCCTCATAGTTTTCTAAAAATTAACACAGAACGCAAAAATAAAAGGAATTGGAATAACAGTTAGCAATAATGACACGATACATCTATAATTCGATAAATTTTAAATTTTAAATAATAAAACTTACATCATACAAATAAAGTGCTTGTTCTTTTGTTAATGATTGCTTGCCTTCCATTATGAGGTCATAGTCTAGGTTTGGTAAAATTTTTAACAGCAAATCTTTCTTTTCCGATAAACGAAGGCTAAAGCCTATTCCTGTAATTTACATGCATTCTTTAAATATTGTGTATCAAATCTTCTTTTAACATTAGCTTCTTACCTTATTTAAAACCAATAGCTTAATTCATGGATACAAAATTATACACATCATCTAAGCACACTCAAACATCCAATATGCTAGTTGTAGTTATACAACAATCCAGTGTTTTGTCAATCTGAGGCTCGTAACATAAAGCATGCTAAGATTTTGACTTAAGAGGGTCATAATTAGGAATTGGGGTGAATCTTAGAACAAGCTTAAGTCTTATTTAAGAAGTCTTTATCAGTAAGATAGATAAAGTAACATGAGCAATGATTTTGCTAAGTCATCCTTATGTTAAAAAGTCATTAAAAATTGTTCATTGTTCATAAATGAACTCGAGGGTAGTGATGATAAACATTACTGATAGGTTAATATCCGATTTAAATATATAAAAACACTTGCTTCGTATTTTTGATATTAGATTGGTTGTTTGTTGGGGTGGGGGGGGGGGGTAAGAAGTAATATTAATGGCACATACACAAAATTCAAGGTGACATGGGTATATTGTAGATGTACCTATTATTTGTTTATAACTCAAAGCGATGGATTGAGAGCGATGCACTAAGTCCATTGTTGTTAGTTTTTTTTATTTTCACTTGTTCAGTCGTTCTAAAAGATTGTTTAAGTTTAGGGTATATTGTTCTAACTACATGTAAGCACTCTTCTAGTTCGAAAGTCTAAAAATGTACTAAGTCCCAATTAAGCAATGTCTTAGATTTAAGCACCCGTTATCTTACGGGCTCCAGATTGTATGATTTGCAATTCAGTTGATTAAATGAAACTTACCGATTGTTGGGTCATTTGGAACAGGGTAGTGAAGTTTTAGAATTGTGTTGTCACTACCCATGCAAGAAGACAAAAATGTCATCAAATTACTTTCTCCGGTATTCAGATTTTGAATATCTTGGTCGATTTTTTTCTGATCCCATTTGCCAGAACAGACTTCGAATATTAGAACCACTTTTAACAAAAGGTGATACTCTTTTCCAGTAAAGAATTGACAAGGATCGCCTATAGAAATATTAAACGATGTAAAAGTAATCAAACTAACTGAAATATTCAAATTCTAAATTCTAAATATAAAAATATATGAAAACTTTAATTATTAACGTAGCGTACTTAACCAGGTATTGGTACGGTTACTCTATGCATTTGATAAGTATTTTTTTTTAGGAATTATATGTGTTATCAATTATGAATTGCGTACGGTCATTTTTTTTTTACCTTTAACAGGTAATATAATTGACTTAAATTAAAGTAATGAAAGGTAATGCCACTATTTAATCTTTAAAAAATATCATATTCAACGATTGCATATATTTGCATATATTAAATAGTCATCGTATATATTACCTCCGCAAACATTCCCATACAGGATCATCTTGGAACTATCACCATTGTTACATACTAAAAATTTAAATCGAAGAAAAATTATTTGTATGACATTTACTGCTCAAGTATATTTAAGGGATGTTTTGAAAGAATTAAAACTCTAAAAAAAAAATACCTGGCGTTGTTGGTATGGTAACACCACTTAAAAAAGGATTTAGTTCTGTAAAGAGTAAAAAGAAAAGAAGAATATGATATTTTAAAACATGGACAATATCTAAATTTCAATAATATCTCATTAATATTCACCCCAAAAACAAAAGCATAGATGTAAAACACAATGAAAGCGAAGTTATAACGTTCGTCTGTCCAAATTGTTTCAAGGTAGTATTTATTTGAACGACTGAATACCTGAACAGGCTATTGATGTCCACACACTAGTACTTTTATCTCCGGAACATGCATTTCTTATGCAGCCAATATTATCGTTTCCGTAACAGCAACGGGCGTCCATTATGCAATCGTACTAACAAAAACATATGGTTATATACAAAGGTTCTATAGGAAGCATGAACAACTTTAGTATTGATGATACGATTTACGTTTTTAAACAGGATGAGTTTAAATCTCTTCGGGAATTTGCGTTTATTTTTAATTACATGTATAAAGGACATACATTCGGGAATTGAAAAAAAATCAATTCCGTTAATTATAAAAATCTATCCCTATTTTAATAAAGGAACATAATCATTCTCTTTGTTTGAATCTTCAAATCAAATACTTACACACTTTGTTTCTTTATCAGAAGTAGCGCTCGGCATTTTTTCTTTACACGTCTGAAGGTCTTGGTACATCACCATAGCTGATCGACAAATTCCTAGCTCTTCATCCGTAACACTTAAACTTGAACCGCCTTAAAGTAATAGTCATTTTCAGTTCATTATTGTCTTTTGCAGTGTACTGTCCAACATGCAATCACAATTCATAATGTAACGACTAAAAGGTTCAAATCAGAAAAAAAAAATTTCTGAAAAATAGAGATTTTAAAAAACAATTTCCAACCCGACTTTGTTTCCTCTTCTACAAGTCTTGCTAAGCGATGAAGTCTTGTTGCAGCTCTTGTGGTCATAGTCCTTGTTAAGCACCAGTCCCATGGATTGTCTACATCCACGTAACGAGTACACTGATTACAACCTCTCGTTGGTGCTCCACATGCGGAGGTCTTAGCTCCCTCGGCTTCGAATGCAACATTTTCCAGTGGATACTGTATTTGTCTTTTAAAAAATCAAAATGTGAAGCAATATCAAAATCGGCTGTTAAATACCAATTTGGAAGGCTATATGATATGGCAATGTAAATAAAATATTTTGAAACACATTAGAAAAAGGGATTAAAGCGTAGCCTAAAATAATATACATACCTTTGCATTTTTTCCAGATTTTCAATACTATATGTATCTTCAGCTTCTCCACAAACATCCACCGCAGTTTTTCCGGGTGGATAATACTTTCCTCCTCCAAAATAGTCCTTTAAGGTGGAACCACTTGGCGTTACACTTACTATAATAGAAATGGTCAATCAAATATAACTGAATATTGAAGAAGTGTGATGGATGGGTATACTTCTAAAATAAATGTATTTCACAATAATAAACTGTTCAAAAATTATTTCAAAAAGGAACATAGATGCACAAACCTAAATCAGAAACTTGTTTGTCATATATATCTTTCTCTTCTCTCCAAGTATTTGATTTCACAATGTTGTTTGATTTTATGGCTCTTTTCTTTCTTTTGTTTTCGTTGTTAGTGAAAAAAGCGGCAGATTCATCAGAAACACAAATGTCCAGAACCGAATTTGTCGTATATGTGTCAAAGAAATCGACATCAGAGCATTGCAGTAATTCGGTAAACCTCTGGAATATATTTCCGTCAGTCTCTAGTTCTTTTGATGTTAAGTTTCTACTCAATGCAACTCTTGCTGCTCTTCCGGTGTAAAACAAGGACTGATTACCATGACTACCAAATGGGTGTGCTGACGTAGCTTCATCCCAAGCTTCTAAAATCAAAAGCTTTCGATCTGACCATTCTGCTTCAACAAATTTTGCTAATTTTGTTAAAACCTCTGCTAATTCTGGAGTGACATATCTGTCAGAACAAACGTTGTCATCTTGAATGTAATTTGAACAGTCCAAGCATGGATTTCCAGGATAACCACACCAGGAAGATTCACTTGCTTCTTCCGACAGAAATATTATGATGTCACCAAATAACTTCCGCAAACTAAATAAAGAACAAAATATTTTTTACATTGTTTCCTTTTTTTTTTTTTTATTAATTTTGCTTTTAAGTGACTTGTAAGAATTGTGACCAGGAGATACATATTTCTTTATCCACATCAATTCTTATGCTAAAAAACTTGTTGACAAGTTGACGATAACTCATAAATGATAGACCAGTAGAATAATGTAATGTAATTAACGTCGACTACTTACGAAGAAAATGTCGACGAATTTCGAAGCACAAGACTACCTGGCGCACCGCATGCATCAATTGATGTTGACAGCGACTGAGATTCAAAACAGTTGGCTTGGCATTTTTTTGATAAAGTTTGTTGATCCAATGATGCATTCGAAATTTGAGACTTAGTCAGTGTCGATACATCCCCCCTAAGCATATCAAAAACATGACACAAACATTCATATCAACAAACACTTAATGTGGTGTAGTGACAAGGAGTGACAAGCTACCAGTATTGAATATAATTTGTTATAACCAAACATTACAGATAATAGAATCACAAATAAGAATCCAGTTATTTGTTTACCATATAGGAATCCCAAAAGCATCAACAACCAATGAGTTTCTCTCTGACGAGAAAGCACTCGTTATACGAGACTCAACATGGGAACACAGTGAAACATCAGAAACTGTTGACTCTAGATCTAGTTTTTGATCTAGCCTACAAAAGATGTGTCTCATTCAAGATAAAGTGTTTGATTAAGTACATGAATCTCATTTTGGTGAAAGATAAATATATGCATATCATATTTTAATTCATCAAAAACAAGAGGCCCATGGGCCACACCGCTCACCTGAGCAACGATGGCGAATTACTTTTGACTTAAAACACTTTAAATAATTTAGAACAGTCAAATTTAATATTTAGCAAAGTTAAGTACCATAATTTTCTGATGTAAAACTCAATATTTTATAAAGGGGTAGGGGTGAAAATATATTGCGATATATAAATTATATATAACACCGGTATATTTTTTTCTGCAGTTTTTGCACATATGTGAACAGTATTAGCTCTTTAAGGTAATTCCAGTGTTTTAGAAATCCGTGTCAAACCAAACATTTTTTAATTTTAATAATTAAAACAACTTATAAACTTACTATAGAGACCAAAATATTTATACCTTTGCACGTTTGTTTTCCTACAGTGAGCTTCAGCTTATAAGGTCCAAAAATTAAACAGCCAAAATTTAACACCATGATGCATGATCTCATAATTTATTAAATTATGCACCAAAATACACCATGTTAGGTTATAATTTAAGCAAATCAATTGATTATCAATAAATCATAAAAATTTTTATTGGTTTTCTACAGAAAATATAAAAAAAAATTACATTTTTTCTTGCCACGACCTTCCCCAAAACATCACAAAATTGCATATTTTTGAAAAATTCTAAAAAAAATTATTCAGTTATAATTACATACATTTTTTAAAAAATATTTATTAAGAGTTACATATTTTGTTAACAAAAAAACATAGTTTATCAAAATTGACCATCTAGTTTTTGTTTGATTGTCTCTTGAACATGTGTACCCCCATTTTGAAAATGTAAATTTTACATTTTTTTGCAAACTTTGGAAAAAAATGAAATGTACCAAAAAGACACAATCTAACAGTCACCTAAATTGATATACTCAATGAAACTGTATTATACATATAAAATTAAGGTCGAGACTGCCAAAAAACTATTATATTTGAGTGCAGTAGTACCCCCTTCCCCTTTCTGTCAAATACTTTCTATCCCAGTTTTTTAACATATTTATCTGTAGATTAAACACCAATCAGTGTTATGTAGTTTTAATTACACAAGTACTTACTTATCCTCTCCTTGTCCCGGAGGACACATGAGGTCGTCAAGCTACATAAACGCATATGTAATTGTTGGAGGAGAATGCATACAATACGTACAATTATATTACACACTCATTTACCTTTTTACAATATACTGCTTTCCTTGCTTTCTCCGATCCCTCTAAACGACGGAGATGCTATATTTTTTAAAAATCTCCACTTTTTGACCAAACCATAATTATTTTAAAACACTTGTTGTGTGCCAAAATTAAAACCTGAAATATAGCACGCCGTGTATAAAAAGAACCGGATCCGAAATACACTGGAGTTACTTAAAGATAAAAAATTCAACCTTTTTCTGAGACGTATATCAATTTAAAAATCAGCACCCATTGTGGGCCTACCTTATCGTGTGCAATCATAATTTGAACATGTTGAATCTACACAATTAAAGGATGCCAACATTTTATTTCATTAATATTTTGTCTAGGTCATGCAATACATATCTATTTTATATGATAAAAATACTGGAAAAGGTATTACCTGCAGTATTTCTTGTTTGGTGTATTGGTATTTATGAAATAAAAAATCGAACTTAAATAAGACTGTGTAATTTTTATTTTCCACATCTAAGTGAATATTTTTTGTGTATATATTTAAGATGCCAAGCTCTATGAATATACCATGCCGAAGAGATACATTTCATTTTCACAGCTCGTATCTCATATGTGAAAGTTAACAAAGATTGACGGACAGAGGATCGCCAGATAGTCTGGAAGCCAGTACGCAGTTTTTAAACTCTGTGGCAAAAGTTGCTAAGGCTACAGTCAAAAACTTAATTGGTCTTCCCTTAAATAATTGTTCACCTGGTGTAAACTTGTCTGACGTTTTATAACCTTACTAACTTGATCGATGAAAACATTCGACTGGAAAATGTTGTCACGTGATATGTTAAATAGCTATATAATTTAATGTATTGTCAGGCATACAGGTATCAGTTTTGTACTGACGCCCATCAATTATTTCATCTTTCCTCAAAAACAACAAACGACTACAAACCAAGGTAATTTTCTGCTGCAATATTTTCTAAAAAATAATGATGATGCAGATATCCTTATAATTATAATGTGTCAGAAATCGTTGCAGATTTCATATAATTCATCAAATGAGAAGGGACCCCACAAAGTAGTTATAAGCACATCATCCTTTTGATTTTCTGTACAAACCAAGATAATTTTCTGCTGCTATATTGTCTTAAAAATAATGATGATGCAGATATCCTAATAATTATAATGTGTCAGAACTGTTAAAAAGAGGTTTTAATTTACACGTTTGAAAACTACCAAAATCGTTGCAGATTTCATATAATTCATCAAATGAAAAGGGACCCCACAAAGTAGTTATAAGCACATCATCCTTTTGATTTTTCTGTACACACGAATTTAATTATTAGTATGACAATTCTAACGATCAACAAACATTTCAGCGTCAGTCGTAGAATTATAGGCAACTTTTAAAAACTTATCCAATTTGTTTACTTTCATTTTTTCATGTATTCATACATTATATAGATAAAATGTTTGATAATTGAGTTAGCTAAGTGACACAAAATCAGTTAATGCACTTGTGTATTTTGGAGGAATTAGTCCTACCCTATGAACCAATTCGGCAGTTAGGTAGAGGATCTTTTTAATTTTGAAGATAGCTGTAAACGAACGGATTTGCATTAATTTGGCAGAGTTATTAACTAATTACAAGTTACCTACTAATTGTAGTATCAACAAATTGTAAATATTGATTGTAATTTTCAATGCACGGTATGAGTTTGCATCACCCGTATTTATAACCTCTAGAGATGAGACAGTCGCGGGTGATTTATCACAACAGGGTTTAAATGAGGCTGTGAAAACGTCTTTTCAAATTCATAAACATCGTTTTATTGTCTTTGGAGTTAATTTACACGATTATGAACTCGGAATACATGGCTACTTCAAATTCTCTTTCGGAGGAACTTCCGGCGAAGTTAACGATCGAAAATCGATTATTTCAACCAAAATCGCCCCCTTGTTTGGTCATTGTTGACACTCAATTAGAATTTAATAAACAATAAACACAGAGGGAAATGCACTTTAGTACGTTGTTAACGCATCAGATTTTATCATTTTCGCAGGTAAACATCAACTGCCTATTTACCGAAGTCTATGTTCCAAATACCAGAATAATGAAAACAGCTATACAGGCGATCGTTCCCCAAGTTAAATAGCAAAATGAAACGAAAATCAAAAAAAGCTAAAACTACCGTCACAAAGGAAAATGACAATGCGTTGAAATATTTAACCTCAATTTACTTCACAATAATCGGCACCAATATATCTTCCATGATTCATAGATTATATTTACATTTTCAACTGTCTTTGTCTGTGATAACATTACGAATTAATTTACCAATAACTTCATAAAACATGAGTGACACAAAATGTGCGTGTCTTATAGCATAACCGAAAAAGGTATTGGCTTTGTCGCGAAGTTATACAAAGCATGTGCTACATAAAAAAAAATTGGTTTTAAAATAAGGTTGTTTTAAAGTGTACAAATTGGAAATAATATAAATAAAAGTAATAAGAAATCATTCTTTGAATATTATGAGGTGATAATTTAGGTCGGAGCGTGGTCAAATCTATCATAAAGCACTTCGGGCTTTATTGGATTTGACCACGCCCCGACCGAAATTATCACCTCATAATACTCAGAGTATGATTCCTTATTCCTAAATATTCACACGTGAACTGTTGCACAACAAACATGGCTGCTTCAAACAAAGAACCTCGTTTTCGAGATGCGGTAGACTGTCAATGCCTGTCATAGGATCAGTCCCTCGTACGAATTTGCCAGTCTACGAGATATGGTATAACGAACCCGCTTTATTAGTATTTGGAACATTGTTAGCCCTTAATTTTTGCAATTATATTTTATAGGATGATTTATGCTAAATTACGTTAAAGATTTATTTAACTCAGTGGTTCTTGAGAAGAACATTTTTTAAAATCCACCCCCTTTCTTACATTTTCGAGGTTTTCTCCGCTTTGAATGCAATCTGACCTTTTATTTTTGTAATTTATTTTCACCTTCTTATAAGGATGATTTTTGCCAAATTTGGTCGAATTTGGCCAAGTGGTTTTGGAGAAGAAGTTCATAATGTAAAAAGTTTACAGACGGACAGACGAACAGACGGACGGACAGATAGACGACGGACACCGGGTGATCAGAAAAGCTCACTTGAGCTTTCAGCTCAGGTGAGCTAAAAATATTTTACAGACACACAACACACGGATTATTTTGCATTTACCTTATTGTATAGGGTGATCCAAAATCTAGTCTTATGTCTCGTTCTACCCATTCAATGAAAGGTTTTAAACTTATCTGCCAAACAAAAAAATGAAAAAATGCATAATTTCAATAGCTTGTTGATTAAAAAACTTTTAAAATGGAAATCAATTTACCTGTTGGGAAATGTTGACACTCATTGAAAACAAATCATTGGACTGAACGGCATCGTTTTGAACGTGGTGTGTCTGCCAATCATATGTAGAAATATGATTTGTTGGTAATCCAGTATGCTGACTATGCTGATTAGCTAAAACATATTGTAATATCAAAGTTAAAGCAACCTATGTTGTTTACTCTTACAAAATTTATCGTAAGGATATTTTACGAAATGTAAAGGCATATCTGAGTTATATATTTTCAATTTAAAAAAAAAACCAAAATGACCAAAAATTCACTTGACATACGAATAACAAGTAGGAACAATGTTCAATTAGGATTTCATTTGATTCCTTTCTTCTGCTTTAATTGCATTATTTTAAAGAACTATTTCAAAGTGTTAAAATGAATTCTCAATTCGAATCAATAATTAGTTTTGAAAATTAAAAGGTCAACATATCGTTTTCAAACATTTAAAGAAGGAAAATATTTCGAAAATATTATCTAAAATTACACTTAAAATAAAACTCACAAACAACAAACTTTCCTGACGTTTGGAAGGTGTCCCCAAAATTGAAATCTTTAGAAGAATGTGTAATGATGCTGGCAGATAAGTATATGTTTGATTGGACCCGAATTGTAAGTTGTAAAGGTGGAAACCGTTTGAATGTAGCTAACGTGATAGGATGAAGAAATAAAGGATCCGTCTCCATCACTTTCTCGTCAACTAGAAGAGTCAGTTCCTTGTGCGATTGGATCAAAAACTGGTAGTAGTTTGTAGCCTCGCCTTCAACTTGAGAGAGGTAGGATTTCACAATTGGTTTGTTCGTATCGACGTCCCTCTTTATTCTCATTTCCCTGTCCAAATTGTTAACAAATTATATCTATTAAATACTACATACTAGTATAATGTAATACATAATGCAACGCATATTGTAACGTACAATGTATATTCTTTATTTTATAATGCTCTTATTTTGTTAAAGCAATATTTTTTTGCATTTAAATTAATATCTAAAAAGTTATAGCATGACCAGGCTATCATATTTTTATTCCTTTTTTTTATCATCTTATAAGATAAGATTTGGGCATATACTTACAGATGATAAGCTAACTCAACTTTTCCAAAGCAAGAAGTACAGGTAAAGTTAAACTGCGTCTCTGCGTTCGGACTTGTATATATGGAGTCAAGTATTCCGACATCTGGTGTCGGGTTGGTCGTCATCTTTAGAATAGAAAAAGGTTTCTTGTCTTTGTTGAACAGTACAGTCGTGTTTGATGTTTCTTTCCAATTGATGCTATCCAAGATGTTCGAGAGAAAATTCGTGTTGCTGCGTTTTGTTCTTCTGTGTTTTACGTGAAGTGATATATCGGCTTCTTCTAGTACATCAAGAGGGCTTTTAAATGAAAAGTCGAAAAATAAATATAGACTAGGCAATCAGATTTTTAAACAGCTAGATAATAAGATTGTTTTAATTATTTTTAAGATTGATACATTCGTTGCATAATAATGGATTACCTGGCATTTTCTACAGTTATATATATAAGACCCTTTCGTTGTGTCTTTAAATAAGCAATTTTTCCAAACACTCCTTCATCTGGGTTTATGAAGGACAAACGGCAGCCTAAGGCAGAACTGCCTACAACAAGGTCGCCTATTTTCCACTCATCTTCATGCATGTCTGATGCCAAGGAAACCTTTATAATGTTATCTTTACACATGGTTTTCTGCAGAGAAAGAAAATTTAGTGTAACAATCTATAATATTTTACTACATATGCTTGCGTTTGCTAGTCATTCATTACAAATTCAGATAACCAGCTTTATAGGGACATCAAAGCCTAAAATATTTCTACAGTATCAGATCGTTTTCAAAACGAAAGTCAAGGAAGAATAGTCATTTAGGGATTTTTATTCATAAATTAATATAGTAATTGTAGGTTGAACCTACGTGATTAAAATTAATACTCACAGCTACGATACTCTGATCATTCAAATCAATTGTCTTACGAATCCATCCACGGGTTGCAACCACCAGTTCTCTCCCATGCCCGTCCTCTTCTACTTTGTACTCTTCTGAGAAAATATCATTTCCAAATACGAAAGTCCAAAAACAAACACACAATACCGACAGAGTAAAGTGAACAACTGCCATCCCGTAGTCCTAGATGAAATCTTTGCACACCATAAGTAGTATATTTACACTTTCTTGGAAAAAAATTCTTTTACATATTATTCTTCCTGCTTGTCCAAAATAGAGCGACCTCTGCCTAGTTTCAAATCCATTTAAAGGCACAATAAATGAAAGCAATATACGTCAATCATAGAAAACTGGTTTTAATGCGCATATTACAGCAGAATTGGTCTTTAAACTTCCTGGTTTCTCCTGGGCACAAAATCGATGTGTAGCAGAATGGGACTCTCGTGATCAGGATGGGAATCTTTGTTCAGCTTGTTACTCTGTGTGGATTTTGGCTAGTTTTTCTACGTGGGGAGACCTGTGCATATAATTTTGAAATCGGTTACGAGTATCATTATGAATACAAAGCCGACTCAGTGGTACTTGCAGACTTCCAAGTGCTTACCATTGTCAAGGTAACCTGTTCTTTACAAATATCATTATTTAGTATAAATCAAATTTTGCAAGTGTATTTGATGACAGTACAAAAATTGAACGTTCCAAATCAATATGTAATATACACAGTGTCTTATTATCATCTGGATATAAAATACTACTTTTATTTTATTTATTTTTTTGTTTACTTTTTGCTGGAGTTTATTGTAAGCTACTGGTTGTAAAAATAACCATGAATATCGTTTACATTCTTAAACATCAATTTTTAGAACGATTTTTTTGGGCCAAGTTTCAAATGCTTTAAAGGAACAATAGAATCGAAAGCAATACACGGTGAAACTGGTTCACTTTTGGAAATCTCGATTAATGTGTGAATTTCTGCACTAGTGTTATAACAAACCAAGCCGATTGGTGGGGTAGTGGGATCAGTTGGGTTTACATTTTACTTGAAATTTCGCTATCCTGTGTTGTGCCTCGTTTTATCATTCATACCGTAGAAAACACATTCAAGTCACGCCTCTTGCTTGACCAACGTGACTTAAAACGAAACAAGGATACTTGGAAATCACTTAGTGTATTATAATGATCTCTAGATTTATATGCTCTTCAGAGAGCAGCTTTTTGAGAAGGTCATTTGAAAATTGTTATCAGTAACCAATAAATTTTACATCTACTTATATATCAAAGGTTTCTCAGTTTAAAATTAGAACAAAATTTATTACACGTATATAAGATTAAATGGAAACTACCCTCGCGTTAGGTATATACCAATGCTTATATGTGGTAGAACGTTAAATAAGAAATTTAAAAAAAATGTTCGACAAAAAATATATGTGCATAACTAGTAGAAATGGATGTTTATAGTTCAGTCGAGCTTGGGCATAGGGGAAATACTCTGATTGCCGCTTAATACTAATTTTGTGCCTGGTTTTGCTATTCGTTTTATAAATCGAAAAATTGAAGAACTTTTTCACGGTCATTGAATGTAAATTTCATGTAAATGGGTGTCACCTGCATCTACATTTTACCATTTAAAAGGAGACTATATTTAGTTATTTACATCTTCTGATCAATTCATTCTTTGATTCATAAGAAAATCGATACGCAGTCACCCAACAATGAACGGAATTAGGATCGAACTAGGATGTTCTACATTTAAGTTTTAAGTACAATCGACGCAGTAAGGAACAATACCCTGTATCTCAAATGGAAAAACCAAAATCCAATGGAGAACCATTCCCAGTATATTGCATATGTCAGTCAATTGGGACCAAAATTTACTCCTGGTTTTGTTAAACCTGCGACATCTGTTTACAGATAATTGTATTAAATTTCCGTATATGATCATAGAGTTTTCTTGGGTTTTGTTTCTGTAAAATATATGTAAAGAAAGACAAAGATTTAGTGCGACCTTATTGCATAAATAGATCTGGCAGTGCCAGGGGCAATGCCATGTTTTGAATTTTACATATTTATTATTCTCTACTTATTAAAAAAACCAAGTCTAATGATTCTGCTACTGAGAAAAATCTAGATTTATCAAGTTAAATAGAATTAGTTTGTGCATTGTGCATATACACAATCCTCGGTATTATAACAAGAAATCAAACGTATTATTTAACAGGGTTAAAGATTTTTTTTTCAGACAAAGATTACGCAAATGAAGTGTGTGTGTGTGTGTGTGTGTGTGTGTGTGTGTGTGTGTGTGTGTGTGTGTGTGTGTGCATATACACATTTCTCGGTCTTTCAACAAAAAATAAAACGTATCATTTCGTAGAGTTTAAATTATTATGAATGTATTTTGTGGAGTTAATTCTTTCCCGATAAATTGAAAATTTTTAAGTTCACTGAAAATGTCTTCCAGACTTCCAGTGAGTTTTATCATCTTCATTATCTGGAAGAAGTGGCTCTTCTTTCGACATATTGAACAGAAAAGCAATAAACGATGGTTTACGTAATTTCACACACTTTATACGGATGATTTTTAAAGAAAGGTTAAAAAAAGTGATGCAAGATAAACAGTAGAAATATTTCTTTTTATTTCACAAGGGCTAAGAGGATAGCGATCATTGCATTATCAAAAAATAAATCCACTTTTTTGCTATCTTTATATACTCGCACTTAGTAGGGTGATACATATAAAGACACTATACTTTAAATTTGACAAAGTTCTCGAAACATGCATTTGTATGTGAAGTCTGCGTGCAGATTGTCATATATCCTTCCCCCCGTGTTGAATATTACTGACACACGCTAACAAAAGATCGAACCAGTTAAGGGTTTTAAATTACTATTTTAGATTCCTTGCAAGGTTCTTTAAAATTGACACAGTTCATTCTTCAGATACTTTCCTAACTCAAGTAAATACTTGCTATGCAAAAAAGAAAAGCAAACAATACTTCTTACTTGAAGAAATAATATAAGTACATTTAGATTTCAAGAAATTGTTTTTCGAAAATCTTTTGAAAGAAATCTTTCAAATGACACCCAAGTCTACCGATTGAACCAATTGAAATGCACGCGAGATTGGTTCTTTAAAAAAGGAACTCGATAAACCACCTTGAACTGGGGAAATTGAGCCGCTATCTAAATTAAAACCGGATTATTTACGTGTACTTACGTTGAGTTATTAACAATTTCCAATCGAGGATTATTTGTTTAAGCCTTATTTAAACTTCCGGGTTCTTGGTTTTTAGATTGTTAGGGGCGTTGCTAAAACTCAGGGCGGAAAAAAGAACAGAACCGAAACTACACAAATAAGCAACCAAATTAATCTAATTTTTAGCAAAGACTTGACAAAGGTGTAAATAAAATTGGGCTATCTCTATTACATGTACTTAAAAAAAGTTACCTTCTAATCAAAGTTGATCAATTCCTGATTATTTTCCTTATTACCAAGAAATAACGTAAATAGGTGGATGTAAATACCAAACAATTTGTTGTAAAGTTATAATTTACACCCACCTAACTAATGATCTAAAATTTTAGAATATGACAACTTTATCGTCCTATACGTGCGTTGATAAAGTTTTATATAGCTTATCCAAAAACAATTAGTGTTAGTATATGTAAAAGTGAAAGACTTGGATATTGCTTCTTCCCTGGAAATGCTCGAAAGTATGTTACAATGTAAGACACATATTAAGTTAATTAATCATCATTAATCATCATCATCAATATGTTTCAAAAGTCAGAACATAATAGCATTTTAATACCTTATTAGCTTTAACTTCTTACCAAAGGCTTAATAATCTCTTGGTAAGAAAAAAAAAGAAGTTGCGCTTTGCGTTTGGGGTCATTTTCAATTTAAAAAACAAAGCTTAGTATTTATAAAAGATAACAGCTGAAAACCAGCTTGCGTTTTTAGTCATGACTATTTCACTTAAATTATACATGAATTTTAACAACCGACCTGCCACTCACTTGATGAGCAGAAATATACGTGTCTAAAACATGTACATCAATCAACCAATCATCACGTCAAAAAATTTTATTGATTAGATAAAAATCAATTACATCAGCAATATGATTGTTGAATACTAGTATATTAATCCATAATCAGTCAATCAATGAAATAAGTGATCGATAAATATAAATCAATGACATTTATTTTAGCAATAAGATTATTCATTCAATCAATCCACAATTAATTAATTAATCAATCAATCATCATTGTCAATTGGATCAAATAATGGGTAAATAGCGCTTTGCTTAAAGCAAGTTAATGGCTAGATTAGGCATACCCTGGGAGCAGTTGACCACCTATTCTAAGGGTTTGAGCAGGCGTTTTGAACAGTTGCCTTCATCAAAGACCTAAGAAGCCATGCCATGTTGCAAATTCCGCAAAAGAAACAGCTTTTCTAGAGTTTAAATTGCCAATTTAATTTCAAAAACACTATTGGAGTACAAAATGAAGTCCACAATGAGAATTATTGTCTGCTAAATGGAGATGGAGTAAGTCACATGTTGACATTGTTCCAGTGTAAATTGAATCCCATCAGATGAGAATGGTTATCGCGGTAGTTAGTATTAGCAAGTCGTGTGTTGACCCGAACTGTAGATGAAGACGGATATGAATCTCGAGATGAAACAGAAATCTTGGTAGTAAGTCCGGCCTGAATTGTTGACTGGAACATAAAACAAAGGAGACCAGCAGTATCTGATAGACTTCAATTAATATCCAATTAACAAACATAATTGAATAATTGATGGCAATGATTAAATTTGTTTATAGCATTTCAAACATGAATCAAAAAAAAAATTCAAAATTTTAATACTAGTAGTAGCCATATGCATGGTAACAACCACGCATCTTAAATTTGGCTGCAAAAAAGCAAGTTCAATTAACTGACAAGACAATAGTTAAAGTAACTTAATCATGGCAGTCGTTCAAAGTGATGCAATCATGACACGATTGAAATAGAAGGATGGGTTTGGGGGAAACTTCATGTGATGATCCAGCATCATTGAAGAATGTGATTCAAAACGATGCTGAACCCAATATGAATTGCGAACACCAAACCCTATTGTTTGACTTATTTAAAAGCTAACCTCATTCGGATCACAACTAAGGTTAAGGCTGCTTTTAGTTGTATGAATGAATTTATCCCTAGGGATGAATTCCAATATCCCCATAAACTAGCTTTAGAGACTTTGCAATATTTTCTACATATGTTCTGTGATAATGAAACAAATATTTGTGACAATAATATAAGCGCTTAAGAATGATTAAAAATTTTTATTAAATTATCCTTAATAAATCATTTTTAGAGCTAATGATGATATACATCGTAAAGTTGTGAAAATTCGAGTATGATCTGATTACGCGATTCTGGCACAAGCTTAAAGGGTAAAAATTTAAAATATTCTGTTTTAAAAAATGTTTCTATAATTTGAAATACAAGAGACCCTTTAAAGGTAGATTTAAATAGATTTAATGTAAACGGCAAGCCATTGTTGTATACCGTCAGCTTACTTCTGTACTTTGTACACATCACCAAACAATGTTTATACCCCCCCCCCGTTTTAGAGAGAGAGAGAGAGAGAGAGAGAGAGAGAGAGAGAGAGAGAGAGAGAGAGAGAATGTACAGTTGTGTAATTCTACTTAATTGCAGACTAACAAGAAAAAAATATACTCAGTTACAATTACAATTGACCCATTTCCTTATTTTTTAAAAATGCCGGGATATTTAATACTGCTAGTGGGTATTGGCACGACATTGTTTCTTTGCTGCCTCGGCTATAATGTGAAATTTAAAACCGGTCGTTATGACAGCAAGGTGACATTTCTTCAATGTCAAATACTTACTAAAAAGTAGGTATAAAACAAAAACAACCACTGAGAACCTATATTAGTTATAAATTTATTTTTAAAAAAAAAAAAATATATATATATATATATATATATATATATATATATATATATATATATATATATATATATATATATATAGGTAATTTTGCCCCTTTTGTTTATGAAATCTATGTTTTCCTAGACAGTCAGTAGCATTTATAATTTGGTAGACCCAGCTATATACTTGTATGTGAATGTAAAAATTATAAAAAGAGCTTAAAACAATATTATGTATCGTTGCTAAATACGTATGAAGATACAAGTTCATCGAAATCGACACATTATGAAACATTATCACAAATGTTTTTATATAAATCAAAGTTGTAGATTCGTTATTTAAGTTATATTCTTCAATAGGTGAATTTTATTTATTCATTATTCTAATAAAACAAGTTCTAAGATAGTTCAGACATGCTATGCGTACATATATACATGTTTTTTGTAACTTGAGTTTGCATACGAAGTTGAAGTATGTCACAAAAAATTAACTAGATTAGGACAGAAACACAAACTGTTTTATAACAGTGAATTAAAATGGCAGGGTCCCTATAAGACTTGACAATAAACAAACCCATCTACCTCAAGTTTTAAGATATAAATTCATAACAATTATATAGTTTGATATACAAATTCCTAATATTTTATGCTAATGATTTGATTTATTTTCACAAAGCTCTAATCAAAGAGATTTTTATAAACTAGACTAACTTAGTCTAAAAATGGGAATATTAGGGACCTAGCTCTTGATATTCTTATGCATGATGTTTATATTCTTCTTAATTGTTAGATATACTTCCTTTAAACACTTTACTATTCGCAAAATTTGTTAAGAAAAACTAATAAAACTTGAAATTACCAATATGGGAACATGCGTGTTACTGCTGAAAAAAAAACAACAACAGAAAAACGGTACTGATTAATTGTGTTCTTGTATCTAAGATATAAAGAAATAAATGAGTTATCAAAATGACATGGCGTTAATAATTTTTAAATTTTTGTGCGGAAAAGGAATTTTTGATCGGTTGTGAGCAGATTGAACATCGGATCCTACTAGTATTTGATTTATATTATTCATAACCTAGCATAACTATAATTTTATTGCTGTCTAAATAATAATGATATAATTATATCCCGATCTGTTGTATTCAATTCAAGCTGTTGAATGTTTTTTTGAAGGGGGAGGGGGGTTGAACTGTCATGTTGTTGAATTTACTGGGTGGCAAAAAATACAAACTTTACAAATTGTCATGTTGTAAATTTTGTAGTTACTGTCACCCGTTAAATTCAAAAATTTACAACATGACAGAAGTATCAAGTATAACTCTAAAAAAAAATGCCTAGGCCTGCCTTGTTTTAAGCAAACAAACGGTGCCATGATTTTACTGAATTATTTGACGGTCAGCTATCCCTTAAGTATATGAATCTGGTTTCAGAAGAATTCCCTTTCTTTACAGTTCAGTGTCCAGCCACTAGTGAGAAACAATGGATCGCTCATATGTCAGCTACATTTGAACAGCTTCACACAGTCAGCTGGTGGAAAAAGTAACTAAGATGCATAATGTTTACAAGTCTTTAAAAAAATACAATACATGAATTTTATTGTTAATGTGATATAGATTTTTAAACCAATAAACACATGTTCTAATATATTTCGTTATATTTTTTACTTTATCATTGCAGCTAAAAGCAACCCAGCTGGATGGAACTTTGAAAAAGGGTTAATTTTACTGTTCAAAAATTTTTTTTAGTTAAAACGTCACATTTTGCAATATGGCATTCTATCAGATACTGCATATAAATTTAACTGTATTTATTAGAAGATGTTTTATTGAACGTTTATTTTATGGTTACAGATTTGAGTTTGAGCTTTCTGAAGATGGTCTAGTTAAAGATATAGTCCATCACAGGGAAGATCATCATGAGGTCATTAATCTTAAAAAGGTCCTTGCCAGTGTGTTTTCAGCCATAGGAAAGGTTTGATAGTTTTTTTCTTTTCCTTCTTTTTTAAATTTTGTTCATGAAGTAACATTTTTCTTTATAAAAAAAAAACCACGTGGCAAACACCTTCAGTACTTTGTATTTGTAAGAAAGAAGCTTGGTTCAGATATGTAAAAATTCTTAATATGCAATTTCTTTGCCATACATTCAACTTTTAAGGAGACTTTTTTCAATTTTTAATACATTTTAATGAAAAATTATTTGCCTTTTTATTTGCATCTAAACCTGTTTAAGCCAAAAAATTCAGGGTACATGTACATTACCAGAGTATTTTTGGAGCAAGAATTTGTTTCCTTGTTATAGCATGCAGCATTCAATGAAATGGTTACACACATGTATAAAGAAGTCACAGTAATTATTTTCCATTGAAACTAAATATCAAAATAGAAAAGTATCATATAAAATGAAACATAATCTTCATATTGCCGAGATAGAAAAAAATGATGGAAGAAAAGTCTCGTCTGACATTATAGTGCCACTATTTCACAAAAGTTGCAATATTTTGTAGCCTCAGAGTTTAAGTCGCCAGACTTTTACCAACTGGGAATACGACCATTCAGGTATGTATACTAGTGATATATGTTTGTTTATTCATAAAATATTTGTATTTCAAAATATAGGCAAACGCTTAAGAAAATTTTTAACTTTGTTTCATAGCCGGGGCAATATTTTATTTTGCTCTGATATTAAATCTTTTATAGCAAATTGTCAGGTTTACCTTATAATTTTAAATATTTTAATTAAGTATTCAGAAAAGAAAAAAACCCGATTTTTATACCGAACGCATTCTTCTCAAGCAGGTAAATTATTCTAAAATATGTCACGACCATCTAGCCCGTTTAAAGAAAGTGAATATAAGATACGAGACAAGAAAACCGGACTTGCCGAAAGAACCAATAAATTACCATAAAAACCTATGATGTATCACTTGAATTAAAACTTTTCTGAATTTTTTTCAGGATACTTACATCATCGTTATGCAATTCAGAACGCTGCCTTGGGCTATAAAGTGCATAAATTTCACGAGAGTGACGGGCAAGTTTATAGAAAACATGCCAAGGTAAACAAAACGTACTTCAAGTCGTAAAACTGACAATATTAAACTCATTATCACTGAGGGAAAAGTGCATTTAATTATCCAAGCGTGGCCTTGGTTGTTTGGGAGTTTCCATTTAATTTGTTTGTTGAATAGTTTCGAATATTTATTCTTGTCCTTGTATTTATTTTTATTTAAGAATGTTTGTTTAATGATATTTTTGGCCGAGAATCCTCTTTTGTTACACGTATTGGAAACGCTTGTCGAATCAAATGTATGAACAATAACCCATTTAACATTTAATTACATAATATGTACATGTTGTTGCTGTACATGTACATGAGTATTAATTATTTCGTTAAAG
This sequence comes from Magallana ariakensis, assembly GCA_020458035.1. Lineage (NCBI taxonomy): Eukaryota > Metazoa > Mollusca > Bivalvia > Ostreida > Ostreidae > Magallana > Magallana ariakensis. The sequence goes on along the minus strand of CM035816.1, from coordinate 27,549,945 downwards.
TGTCTGCTGGAATACTTACAGGACCAGTTTATTCAGAAATGGGCAAATGATATAGATAACTCATCCAAGGGTCAAATATATAAAATTTATAAAGACAATTTTGGATTTGAAAAATACTTTAGCATTCTTACAAAACAATTTTGGAAACCACTTATCAAATTTAGAACATCTAACCACCGTCTACCGATTGAAACCGGTAGATGGTATGGAATTCCTTTAAATGACAGGAGTTGCACACTCTGTAATATTGGTAAATTAGCGGACGAATTTCATTTTATTCTCGTGTGCAAATCCCTCTCAAATTTACGTAAACAATTTTTACCAACCAGGTACTGTCATAAACCAAATACATTAAAATTTAGGGAACTGTTTACAACATCAAACATAAAAACATTGAAAAAATTAAGCACTTTTATTTTGAACATCCAGGAGCAAGTCTGCTGTCCAGCCTAAACTATTTAAGTTATTAATATTACTCTTTGCGTATATTGAATACCAATTAAACTCTAAACTCTACATGATCATCCACTTTTTCTACCACTCTTTGTAATATTACTATTTTTCTTCTCTTATTTATACTTATTGACACATCTATTACTATGTTGTATTATAATATTATATATATATATATATATATATATATATATATATATTTTTTTTTTTTTTAGACCCTTGACATTACTATTTAACGTAAATATGTTATATGTACCTCATGTACCATTGAATGTTAATGGTTTGGGCGAATAAACTGAATTGAATTGAGTACTTAGCGCTCTAAAAGTTGTATCGTTTCAATTATACTCTTGTAAAACATTTTTAAAGCAAAATTCTTATGAAACGTTAACGATATTTTGCCTTATAATAAACACGCGTTATCTTATTCCGGCTCGAACAAATCTTTGAATTTTGTGTCGTAGAAAAAAAAAATGTTAACTTATAAGTCAACATGAATGCAAAACTAGGTAATTTAATTATTGCTTTAACTTTTTAAAAATATGTTTATCTTCAGACTTTACATTACACCAACAACGGCGTCATTGAATTTATCAAAGCAGACGACAAAGTTATTCTTCAGAACAGAAATAAACACAAGAAACAGGAAGCAACGTAAGAGCATTTATGAATTTCGGGCATTTGTAAATTTTGCCATAATTAAGCAAAATGATGTTCCTAATACAATCTCACTTAGTTTTACTTTAATCAAATAAATAAGTATATACACATGTATATTAAATCAATTGAAGGCATGTACAGATTAAAACTGAAAAAAGTAATTAAACAAATTATGCGCATATTTAAAATTACTTGCCGTTTTATCAGACATTCTGTCCATGGAGAAAAAGAAATAGAAGTTGAAACCAGTGGAGGTAAGATCATATATATATATATATATATATATATATATATATATATACGTAATATATTCGGGATGGGGTGGGGGTTGCCCCGTAATGGATTGATCAGGCACTTAGTGGTTCCTAGTTTCAGACACATTCCACACGTTTGCTTATCCGTCCTTTTACACTGTATACCGTTACAACAGTTACTTATTCTGTTAAAATGTAAAAGAAAGCCGTTACAATATTGTCATTGAATTTAATATGGCAAACCTTCTTAGTAAAATGACTTACAAGTCAAAATCAAAAGGCACCTTGTTCAGGTATACGATGTGGCCGATGGACAAAAATTTACGTTATGCATTTATTAGCCATAGTGCATTCTTAAAAAGTAAAAAAAAAAAATCTTCCAATTTTAATTTAAAGTCATATGATAGTGATTTCAATGGTTTGAAAATTGGTTTAAAATTCATTTACAAGTCGAGTTGTTGTTGTAGATGTAAACGACATTGAATCAAACACAACAACTGAAGTGCGTCTTGTCAATAAAGTGTAAGTACATGTTGTTTATTTTTTTGTAATAACGAAAATCCGGGGGCGGGGGGGGGGGGGGGGTTATTGTTTTTTTTTAGATAAATTATGAGACATGAAAGACTCAAAGTATTTTGAATTGTGTTTAATTTTGAGAAAAACAAATACATACTTATTTGTGGCTTTTTAAAAAACTTTTTAAATTTAATTTACCTACAGAAAAATTCACAAAGTAGACAAAGTTTTACGTCTCGACATAAATTCCATAGTAAAGGACAGCATCGTTGCTAAAAAGGTATGACTTGTTGAGTTATGTACTTAGTTATTCAGTTGATTGGTAAACATATGTTAAGTAAACATGAATATCATTTGTCTGTTAGTTTCTATAGCGTACACATAAAGAAATCATTCCACGCTTGTACATTTGTGTCCCTGGTGTTATTGACTTCTGTTAACAACATGCATAACCGTTTTTTATAGAGATGGACGGTGGAAAACCCTTTTTTAAAAGTTTTGAATCCGTTTAATATGTTCTTATAAAACCTTTTAATTATCACAAATATAAAGCAAGTTGCAAGATCCTCATGCAAGCGTTGTAAACTTCAATACACCTTAGATCAATGTTTGACATGCAAGTTACATGTAAATGTACATTTACATGTACGTTGCAAATGTACGGTGTGGTAACTCATGCATAACTTTGCTGTGCTCAGCACTAAATTAAAAGCATACGTTAAACTCTGTTGATCATATTTGTGCATGTACACCTTTACAACGTTTAGGCACTTTTAGACGCTTGACTACGCTGTCAATTGACCCATCCCTAAAACTTTACTTTAACGTCTATAAGCGTGCTAGCCTTTTGCCCAGGCCACGTTTAAGCCGATGGTCGGCCAGACTAATTTTCCTTGTATCGTCGGCTGAAGAAACATGATTGCCAGAGACTGGTATCGGACGACGCGGAGCAGTCACACTAATTCGTAGAAGCATCGATAACTTTTAAAATGTTGATTATTTGTTAGTCGGCGAATTGTCGCCCAATCATCGAGCGCTGGGTCACAGTTTAATTTTTACAGTCGGCTTATTACATATGCAAGTCCGCAATATCATTTGTAACCACGTGGGCATCGCTTTAATTAATTATTGAAAAGAACGTTTGCAGCATGGCGTCGTCCGCCTGATAGCCGCTTATCGAGCGATAGACGGTAGATATTTAAAGTAAACGGTATGCGATCAGCCTTTCGTCGGTCGATTTATCAAAATCGCTCGACAGACGAGTCGACACTCGGTCGATTTTTGTCGTCAGTCGGTTTCTGTCGGCCGACATTTAAGAAAAACCCAAATGCTAAGCCGACCGACGACACACATAAAAAAAAACTGTCGTCCGATAGTCGACGATAATCGAGGGTTGTTCGACGGACTATTCAACGACTGCTTCAACTGAAAAAATCGGCCACCGATGCAGAAAAAATAACTTGACCCGACAGACACAAATTTGGTCGGCCGACGAAAAAGGAGGTTGAAATCGCCAAAGACAGCTGATGAACTGCCGACTGTCGCCAGAAGAATCCCAAGTTTGTCTTAAAAACCGTCGGTCGTTTGTCGTTTTGGGAAATGTGACTGGGGTTTTACTTTTTTGCGTCTGTAGTATAACAGCCAAAGAACTACTGACATTAGTCTCATTAAAAAAAATGGAGCAAAATCTTAAAGAAAACATTGTACGTTTCAGTTAACATTTTAAGAAGAAATATAAATAGCTGGGTTTGTCGAGGTTTATATATATACTCCGGAATAGGTACATACATGTATGAGCCTTGAAATAATTACTAGTTATTCATTATTTCATTTATAAAAAATGGTTTGCTACAAATTAAGTTATCATAAAATTTTTACATTTCTCAGTATCGTTGCCTATGATAACACTACGTATCGATTTTGTACTATACAGTCCAATAACTTCAAATGACGTATAATTGCGCCAGCTGGGCTTGCTTATTTATACTCAAATATTTATTCGTACAATGGCTGAAAATTATATAAATATAAGTCATAAGAAATCCTTCTTTGAATATTATGAGGTTATAATTTCGGTAGGGGCGTGGTCAAATCTATCATAAAGCCCTTCGGGCTTTATTGGATTTGATCACGCCGTGACCAAAATTTTCACCTCATAATACTCAAAGAATGATTTCTTATTCCTTAAATAACAATCGTTGCAGGAAAAAACTGCAGAAGTTCATTTGGAAGACGTAAAAGTTCAAGACGTTCTTAAATCCAAAGTAGCCTGCATTCAGTCTAACAATGATAAAGGTAAAGTACATGTAGTTCAGAAATATATATGTAAAGTAATTGCATTTGTTAGTAATGGATTTAGTCCAAAGATACAAACATTAAAGATTATTTAAAATTTAGGTAATATCAGTAAACAACATTATAGTTAATCTTATAGAGAGTCGATCGTATTTACTTGTTTCGATAATGTAGGTACAACATATTTTTAGGTCACCTGAGTAAACTCAGGTGACCTATTGCTAACTGTTTTCGTCCGGCGTCGTGCGTTAACAATTTTACAATTTTAACTTCTTCTTAAAAACTACAAGGCCAATTGTTACCATTTTTAACGTGAAGCATTTCTATGGTAAGAGGAATCTAAATTGTGAAATTTATGGCTTTACCACTCCCGGGACGCCACAGGCGGGTCCGAATATGCCCAAAAAAGCCAAATTTTCAAAAATTTTCTTCTCTACTCCCACAGATGTGAGGAAAAATTGATTGCATGGTAATGATGTCCATGAAGCCCTCTACCAAAATTGTGAAATTCATGGCCCCTGGGTCAGGGGTTCAGGCTCTAGGAAGGGGCCAATATGACCATATAGCAAAAATGTATTAAATCTTAGAAAATCTTCTTCTCTACTCCAATATATATTTGTTTAAAACTAAATGTATGATGTCCATGAAGCCCTCTACAAATATTGTGAAAATCATGGCCCATGGGTCAGTGTTTTAGGCTCTAGGGTGGGGCCAATATGACCATATAGTAAAAATGTATTAAATCTTAGAAACTCTTCCTCTCTACTTCTATATATATTTGTTAAAAACAAAATGAATGGTTATGATGTCCATGAAGTATATTCTTCCTAAATTGTGAAAATCATGACCCCAGGGATGGGAGTTTAGACCATAGGGCGGGGCCAATATAGCCATACAGTGAAAATGTATGAAATCTTAAAAAATCTTTAGTTATTATTTACTCCCACACATGTGGGCATAAAACTGAATGAATGGTTATGATGTTCACAAACTTCTCTACCTAAATTGTGAAATTAATGGCCCCTGGATGAGGGGTTCAGGACATGGGGGGGGGGGGGGGCAATATGGCCATATAGTGTTAATGCGAATAATGTTTAAAAATCTTCTTCTCTACTCATACACATCTGTAAGAAAAACTGACTTCATAATTATGTTTACCAGGAAGTCCTCTACTAAAATTTTAAATTTCATTTCCCCTTAAGACTTAAATCACTGATACATGTAAAATGATTTTGGTATAAATGCCAGATGGTGATTAATTGTCAATGAAGGTTGAATATTCCGAAGCTGGACAGGAGAGGTGGGCAACTCATGATGGCTTTTAAAGTTGGTTTTTTTTGTTTAAATGCCCACAGGGAGAGTTTCTGTCTGCCCCTGGGGATTGGGGATGGGAGGTTGTTTTAGATAAAACATGTATACTAGCCACAAAAAACCTATCCTGAAAGTGAAAACAAATATGGGAAAATTATTTTCTATCAGAGTCTTTTCAATATCATGTCATGCACTCTATTATGATCTTTATTAAATTTTTCACTAAAATTATAGTTTCATAGTCCTTTTTGAAAGATTTCAGAAAGGGGGTGGTCGTCATTACAAATTTATAATTTTCCCACTCCAAAATGAAACTTAATTAAATGCATATATGAGACTCCCCGACAAGCTTGTGTACGGGTTATATACTACTCAGGTGACCGTTAAGGCCTTTTTGCCTTTTGTAAATGTTTAAGTAAGTTTTAAAAGGTTAAAGAGGATATCATCGATAGACAAATTGAATATTTTATAAACTATTTTGGCAATGGTACATGTACATGTACATACGAATCATCAAAAACAACCTTTTAAGTGATACGGTTTTGTTTCTGTTCAATTTTAGTCAATAGAAATAGAACCGATTGTTTCGCTGAGCTGGTGCAGCTTGTAGACCGCCTTAATAAAGAAGACTACGAGAAACTTGCTACCAAAGAGCTATCGCAGTGGTGTCAACACAATGATACGATGTGTGTTTCACGTAGAAATGTCTTCATTGATCTTTTATTGATGAAGGGAGACAATGTTACTCAAGACCTTATCATTCAACATTTCTTCCAAAACAAAGATGTCAACGAAACCGATCTCTTTCGCATATTTTTCCATGTTGCGAACTTGCGAACCCCAACTTTGGTACATAGATTTGTTTTAAAAAATCTGTTGATTAATTGAATATTAATTATGATATAATATAGATGCATTAGCAAACATTGAGAAAAGTTGAATTTAAGAAAAATTGCTCACATTAATTATGTTTTTGCAGGAGTTTTTAAAAGCTGTAGAAGAGCTATGTCTGGGCCCAAACAATTCAAATATAGGTATTAAAAATTCTGTCTATCGGAAATAAACTTCAGTTTTTGATTAGTTGAACACGAGGGAGTTAAGCTGACAAGTTTTAGCTTTAGTTCTTGATTTCTAATTTTAGGTTTGATGGCTATGACAAAAACCCAGAAACACGCATGTTTAGCCTTGGGAACATTGATAAAAACTTTTAGAAACAGTTCCCTGCATAGTGAAAAAACGGAAAAACTTTTAAATTCGTTACAACACTGGCTGGCTTCTCACAATCAAAGTAGGTTAAGAAGGTTTAGAGTTATAGTGATTTTATGAAGAAAAAATTTTCATAGTTGCATAATTTTTTTTTGTTACATATAAAATTATTTCCTTTTACATTCAATGCTAAAGTAAAACGAAAAAAAAAATAGAAAGTCTTATGAAGAATCATTAGTTAATGTTAATTTTTTAAATAATAGGCAAATGAATATTTATACGTTTTACATGTGCAATTAGCTCAGTATACAGAACTTCGAAACAAACGAAGACCACGCCGTTCAGTGGATGGGTTTGACCGCGAGCTACATAACTACACCTATTCCAAGATGGTCTTGATTCATGCATTGGGAAACACTGGGAGTTCCAGGGACCATCTTCTGACCTATATGCGACCTGGAGAAGGAGATAACAGCTGGAGAAGGGCGGCGATTCTAGCAATGAGACATTTCAATTGTGTGGAGGTATACTTCAACTTGTTACAAAAATGTTTGCGGATGTTTGGGATTAATAATCGTTATTTTAGCAATTATAGAAAGCCATTATACACGTAAATGTAACGAAGATAAAAGTAATTTTCGGAGTTATTCTTGAAAATTACATTTCACAACATTAGCTTTTTATTCTGTTTTTTTTTAAATATGTGCGTTTTTAATAAAAGGCGTTTCAAAAAGAAAAAAGAGCTTCAATTATTTCTCTTTGAATACGGGGGCTTATGCAGAACAATATAATGCATATTTTAATTCATTTTAGAGTTCGACAGCTCTGTTTAATTTGGCGGTCAATGACGGGCATTCTGTTGTTAAGCTACAGGCGTTGGAACTATTTGAGAAACATCCTTTATCAAATAAAAGTATTCCAGAGCATAAGGATGTATTATTAAGGTATAGTTCATGATCATAACTAGATGATAGATATACTGACAAAGCAGATCTATAGATCTGATACCGCCGTCTTCTTAAATTTCCCAAAAAAACCTTTTAAATTACAAATCAACAAAATTTTATCTCTAAGGAATTTTCTGCTTCTGTAGTAAAATGTCATTTCAATCATATTCGAAATTCATAATTAAGTCATTAACGTTCAATATTGTAGTTCATGCTTGTACATAAGAGCGTCTTCTGATACATCTTTTCAGTCGTTTTTACAACTATAAGACTCTGATGAGGGTGAAAAGAGGCATTCTCGATGTGGAATTCAAAGATGGTATCTTCTTCTCATTGAAACTTCCCGGGATTCAATGGACGAAAGAACTCGGCAACAGTGCCCTTGGAGCTGCTTTTGGAATTGTTTTGAATAATGAACTAGAAGTAGAAATAAGTAAGCTTAATAAACAATGAAATATACAGCATGCTGTCCATTTACAGAAAATGCATTTCAAACGGTCCTACTATTTCGGTCACGAAACAAATTCTAAGTTTTAATGGCATACAATATCAAATGTGCGTAAGCACATGACGTGCATAACGAAAAGCCTACCTTTAAGTGTTGCCAATACCAGGAATAAGATGACATTCATTCGCGGATCCAGAAAATGTTTTAGGGGGAGGGGGTTGGTCCGAGGGATATTTATGTTTACTGGAAAAGGGCGGTCCGAGGCATATTTTTAGTAATTTTACCATGTTGATTTAATTTTTTTTAATTTTTCATGGCGGGAAGCGGGCAGACCCCCCCCCCCACAATCAACGCATGGCATTTAAAAGCACAAATGCACATCACAATTCATGTTTATTATGTATATGTTAAATAATAGTTTTTTCATTCATAATCTGATTTGATTATGAAATTAAAATCAAATTATCTTAGTTTGTGCATGAAGCACGTACATGAATAAGCTACCGATTTAAATTCATATATGATATGTCTACATTTTAACTCTGTTTTCAAGAACCTCTCAGTGGCCATGCCATGCTCAATGTTTATGATGATGTTTTTGCCAAAGTAATGTTGGGATGGTTTAACGTGGAACAATATCTCTTTCGAGCACATGCATGTTATAGAGGACATGCAGGATATGATATCAATATTCTCAAGGTGTGGTATAATACATTAAAATAAACAAACCTTTTTCTCTGTAAAAGTTTAGTTGTTGATACTATTTGTCATATCTGTTAAATTTATAATGTATTGATAATGCCGCTTTCATTAGAGGACATACAATATTATCTTTTGTACACTAGTCGGGGTAAACAGCGATACCCATAAGGAATTTTGCTGCACAATGTTATAAAATATTATGAATTCTGGTTTCAAAATGAACTATTTGTAGAAGAATTATTGTTGGAAAGTTTAAGCTCAATCCAGTTGGCGGATATAAACAAAATGTCTAAACTTTAAGCCTTCAACTTCAGTGATGACATGTGTAATTTCATTTTTTCAATATATCAAGAGCATTTGATCAGACACTTTTCATAAATACTTTTTATCTGTAAGAAAAAAAATTGTTTACTTCGATTTAATAAAGGAAAACTATATTTTATTTTAAAATATTCTTTCAGGATTTTGGGATAAACGGTATCCAGGACCTTGCTTTGATATTCGACAGGATTGTAAAAACGATAGTTGATCCAGTAGTTAAAGTTGTGCAGGCGTTCAAGACCCTTATTCAATTATTTGACAAAGGCATTGAGTATATCGTCAATAGAATTATCGAAGTGGTCAAGAACTTTCCCCTTATCTTGGAGACTATTGTTCAGAAAGCCGTAGATGCAGTAATGAAAGTTATCGAGTACGGTGGCATTCCTTGGATTGACCAGATAAAGAAAATCATCATCAAAGCTAGATACTTTGTTGAAGACATTAAAGAGGATATAACCAATTTCTATAGCGTATGTGATTTTTTCCATTGCTTATTTTATTTGAGTTTGATTTAACTTCCTATATTGGGTAAATGATTCTTATAAAACCAAAGTAGAGTTTAAAGCCTCATACAAAATGCAAACACATGCAAAGAGAATAGGAAAATTTTGTAACTGAATAATGTTCTATTTAAAATAGTACATCAAATTAACTCGGTAGAAAAAACAGCAAAATAGCAATCATAAATATACATTTTAAAGTCAAACAATAAAATTGTTTTGCATATTTATGTTATAAAACATTTTAAATTTTGAAAGTAATAATGGTGTTTTTTTTTGTTTGAATTTAGACTATTGCTGATGCAATAACGGTGACACTTCCATATGTTGGCAAAAAATTGTTTGATTCGGTGGCATCAATAATTTCGGCATTGAAAAACTTCTTATCAAATCCGGTTCAATCAGTCACCATCTTTGGAAAATCAGTTTTAGAGTAAGTACCATTTCCTCCTGTTTTGTTGTATATAATAATGAAGAGTGCCAAAAAAAATAAATAATGAAGAGTGCAACAAAAAAATAATAAGGAAATCTACAATACAGTACGAAATTCAATTCAATTTGTGATTAATTCATGAACAAATTATTTCATTTTTGTCCCAGGATTTTCAAAATTTTGTTGTAAGCATATGTTGTATATAAATTATACAATTTAGTTGTGTGTAGGGGAGGTCACATTTCGTACTCTATTTGATCTTAAATCCAATGTCGGATGATCTTAATATTGTTAAGACCTCCCCTTTAGTCTCTTTTTCCTTATTGTCAAATAAATTGACAATATTCACTCAAACATGTGTTATGTTCTTGATAGTCCCAGCCAGATCACCATTGCATAAAAATTAACATGTATTTGAATTTTGTATTTTAGTATAAAGCTTGCCATTGGAATGTTCCTTGATGTTAAGAACAAAGTGATCGAGACTTTGTCTTTTTTGAAAGGTAGCATTTTATCTTTTTCACTTTGTACGATATATATATATATATATATATATATATATATATATATATATATATATATATATTCTTTACAATCCTATCCTATCGTTTTTCTTGTAAAAAAAAAAGTTGCTAACGGTACGGGTACTATATATAAATATATATATATATATAAGCAAGTATTAGAAAAGAGTGTATGTAATATTCATTGGCAGGTGGAACCCCTTTCTGGATTGACTATTGGGAAGATTTTAAAGAGATACTTGGAGATGTTCAAGATCTATTTCGACTCATTTTTGAAAAGGAAAACACACAATCTACTGTGAATCTTGAAGATGAGCTCTCAACAGCACTTACAGATGGAATTAAAATGACAGTGAGTTTATAAACTTTAACAAGTATATCTCATTTGGAATTAACTTATTTGATACAAATGTGGCAACGTTTTAAAGTAATAAAAAAATCTCATATTTTAAATTTTTCAGAAAAATGTGTGGTTTTGTGGAATTTTATTGTGTGGAATTAATGTGAACATATTGCTTTTTTACAGAAGGAGGAAACGAACATATTTGTTGAAGTTATCAAAAACTCATTTGGAGAACTAACGAACCAGTTGAAGGAATCTTTGAGTGATTTAGTATCTCCATTTTTCAAAGCATTCTATTCCGTATTCAATGCTATAAAAGCAGTGAAGTCTGGTTATACATCTATAAGAGACACGTAAGGAACTTTTTATCATGAAACATTAAGAGGGCTGGATGGTTGTGGTTATTTTAGGCTTTATTTACCTCCTTAAGATGAAGAGCTCTATATAAAAATATAGAAATATGCTAAAATTTTAAAGCTTAAATATTTAGGTTTTTTTTTACTAAACGAAATATTAGTTACTGTCCACAAAATATCATACGTCAAAGTTTAAGGCAGATTTGATGGTTAATTTATTGACCACCCAGCCTCCTTAAACTTTGAAGAACAAAGATAAAAATATGGTAAAGTATTTGAATTTTGTTTTGTTATAGATTTATTAAAATAAAAAACATCATACAGAAGATATTTGGTTCCAAATTCCATATTACATTTCCCAATCGTCGAAGACGTGAGGATTCCACTTGTGGTGTTGGTGTTTGGCCAACCAGTCAAAACAATAGGTATCAAACACTTGGAGTTGATGTGCGCATATCTTACCATTCAGATGTAAGTAATATGATTATGTCTTGCGTTTTAAATAATCAAAGCAAATGGTTATTTTATTTGTAGTTTTAAACATAATTGTGAATTTAATGCCTATTCATTTTTTTATCTTTAAGTTGAATACCTGTTTATGAAAGGGATATATATGCCAATAAAAATATGTTCAAAGAACACAATTCTGTAACTTGTTGGTGTAAACATATTTAGCTTAAAATTTGTTAATGTATCAAGGGATTCTTGGAAAACAAATTCGTTAAACTTTTCTTAACATGGCCTCATCAACATGTTCTGAACTCTGAACAACCTTTGTTCACTACAGATTCGATGTCCTGTCAGTGGCGAGGTATTCAGAGAGGACAAGAGAGTAAGAATTTTGCCAACTGATGAAGATTTCATTGACTTTGAAATCATTATAGAAAATATTATTCCGGTATCAAATATTTCAACAAGTGGACAGTATCTCGTAGCTGGAAAAGACATCCTCGGAAAAGCTGATCAGTCTCCATGTGAACACAACTGCATCCACGTTTCCGTTCGTAAAAAATCATTAATTCCAATGGCTGATTCAAAATACGAATACATAGACCCCTCTCCCTTCCTTGACCATTTGCTTCCAACTCCTCAATGGATTTGGGATTGCCGGGACTATACCTATATTAACTTTATAAGCGTCGTTTCAGCTGATGCAGGTGAGGAAGAATTAGAAGAAGAAAATGAAGAGATATCTCGATCGGATTCTCCCCAAGATCCAGGGAGCGAGTTTCCTCCGGTGGAACCAAATTACCGACCTCCAGAATTCGAAGTTGCTGTTCCATCTGATCCTATTGCCTTGACTGCGTGGAATAATTTTAAAAATGGGTTTAAAGGTTTAGTTTCCAATTTCAAAGACATCGCCAAACAACTTTTCGATTTTTCAAACAACAGGTAAAGTGAATATTAATTAAACTACTAAGAAGGAAATAAATTTATTTTAAATTGATACATTTGTATTTGTATTTCGTTTTATGAATTTTTCAGATGGTTGGCGGTTTGTTATTGTCATTTTTTCATTGAAAAATTAATTTAACCTTTGGAAAAAATCCAAACAATAAAACACATATATAGCTAATCAAGAAGTAAATGGCAGTGAAACACGTTTATTTGATAGCATAATACATTTATGCTCTGTGCATTGACTTTTCGCTTAATATTTTGCTTGTTTTAAAGTTCACTCAAATAATAGACATATGTGCCTTTCAGAACTGGACCAAATCTGTTGGATCTTGTGGATGTCAACAAATACACTCTTGGTAGAATTAATGAGCTACTAGGAGAAAATGTCGCAACAGAAATGAAACTAGTTTTTGATAAACTCCAGCAGCTTCGTTCCTCAATTTCTGCCCAGAACTTAGATGGTCTGTCCATGTCGAAGCTTCGGTCTTTACTGTCAGCAAGTTATAGTTCAGCTTCAGGAGCAAAATCTAACATGATATCAAGGATTTTATCAAGAACAGAACAAGGTAAACATAAGTCAGTCCTTGGCAAGAACATATAAGAAGGGCCTTTTGTAGGGTCTAAACTTATCAATTATTAAGCCAATATGTTGATGATACAGTTAACTAAATCAATTAATACTGATCACTGTCATTATCATTAGGTTAAAGATTTAACGATATTATCAGTTTACTAAGATATTCTTATAACCATTAATTCGAGTAAAATGTAAATTTATTTAATTTGTTTCAGATTGTCCATCATTTTTAAACAGACTTCCAAAAGGTCCTGGAAATGTTTGCTTTGTACATCGAAGTTGCAACGAAATTTCATGTGCCGTTCTCCTTTCCTTTGCCAACCAAAGAGTAATGACAACATTCGACATTAAGATGGACAACTGTTTAAAACAGCTTGAGATAACCACGCAATCAACAACAACTGTCTTAAAATTCGAAAATGGTTTGTGTTAGTTATTTGTGAGTGTCATATTGTCATCCATTTAATATGGTGTCTATGATCGTGTAATCTTATCAAAAGTAATTCCATTTGCAAATTTCCTAATATAAAATTGTTTAAAGGTTAAATGTGTACAATAAGTGGTTGCTCAACATTTGAGCATCAGAAAATAACTCGATACGGTGCTTTTCTAATCATTGCTTGTCGGTCTGTTTGTAAGCATAAATGTCTGTCCGTTAGAAATGAATGTGGAAACAACCTAATATGAAAGTAATTCCTTTTCCAAATCGGGAATAGCCCACAATGAAACTTAAACTTATAACTTATCACTGATGCTTTCAACTCTCGATTTTGTTTTTACATATTGTTAAGTCTGAAAAAAATATTAAGATTATTTTACACTTTTTTGAGATAATACTAGTATTCATTTTTGCATGAAAGTAATGTGCATGTTTTATATGTTTTTTTGTATAGAAAAGCAGGTCAATTATTAAGACCAAAACGTTGTTAAAGTGAGCTGTGTTGGGTGTCTTCTTTTAAAAATGTTTTCATAATACTTTTAGCCGAGGAAATAGACGAAAAGGTCAGACTTGTTGCTTTGTCGACACTGATGACAGCAGATCTTGTGGTGTCAGTTTCTTTCCTTTGGTCCAATCCTGTAGTTTCTTTAAGTGCAGAACTTTGTGTATCGGATTATATAAGTTGTCTGAGTTCGATACCCGTAATGCATAATTACGAACTTGAAGACACAGATTGTTCACAAGGTGAGCAGACTTCATTATAAACGGAACCATTTTTGTTTATTTAGTTTAACTTTAGTTTTACATTTCACTTTTGTTTTAAAAATAGATTATTGTAGAGCTAATAAAATAAGTCTTATGCTTTTTAGATAACGCTGGTATAATATTACCAAGCATGAATGACATTACCGTCGAAGACTTTATAGCAGAACTTTCAGATCACCATCTCCTAGATCGTGAAATACTTAAAGTTTTGGATACCATAAGAGAAGCTATGATAGACGAAGTATGATAAGCATGATTTGCAATTTACTTTATGTTGTCAGTAATACATGTATATGAGTTTTTATTATAATGATTTGATTTTTCCATAGTGTTTTCTGATAAAAAAAATGTTACAAGATATTTCAATTTTTTCTATTTAAGTTGATCAACGATCCAAGAACACTTTTGAAAATTATGGGGAAAGAATTCAAGAACAAAATTGACTTCTGTGCAGACGTGGAAATTCCATTTCCTGTATTTGATTTTGTGTTTGTCGACAGTGACTTATATCCACCAGTATTTATAATGGTTGGGCCTGTCCCGATCTTTTTTGGTGAGTATCACTTAATGAAAATGAAGCTTCATATAATGTTTTTATCATTCGTGTTACATCGGTAAAGTTTAGTTTATATCCACATGAATATTCTCATTCCACGATCAGCAGGTTCTGTTTCATAAATGATTTTCATGTTTCAAATATTGTTTGGGACATAGCTAGACATGTAAGTGAAACATGAGGTAAAATTTTGGGTTGGGTAGTGCAGAGTTTAATTTCTTCACAAGAAAGGAAGTCTACATATCTTGATTTGATATGTTATGAACAGATGCAGATTATTTACATGTAATTATTTGTTAACTTTTATTTTCATTTACGTAGAATTCGGAGCTGCAGCATCTGTTAGTCTAAAGATAGAAGTAGGACTATGTATTCTAAGTTTCAAAGCAAGAGTAAGTAAAGATAAATGTATCATTCTTTAATTTATATATCTTTAAAATTATCGTTTAAGAATACAACAATTACTTATTTGAAACAATGAAATAATATGGCACGTTTTTAAATATATTTGATATTCTAAACTAACACTTAAATAAGCATTTAATGATGTCTTTGTAGGCAACATTAATACCCTGGGCCGGTGCCAAAGCATGGGGAGGTGCTTATGTGGGATTTTTTCTTTTCAAAGCTGGTATAAGATTAACAGGATATCTCCTTGAAACAAGATTTCCAATTACAGCAGAAATTACGTATAATAAATTTCCTTTAGATGTCAAGTAAGTTAAAATTGATGGAATATTTTGAAAAACTTTTGGACACATTTCATAATTCAAAACTGTTACTAATTTAAGATTCTGATAAAATTCTGATATTCTTATTCGTACATGTAACAACATATTAAAGTCGTGAATGCTGATTTCAATTGTAGGGGAAGACTTGATATCATTCTAGTACCTCTGCGACTAAAGCTAGAAGCTTATTGTATTTTGGAATTCAAAATTTGCGTTTGGAAATGTTTCAAAATTACCATAACGATTTTTCGAGGCACTCTTTGGACTTATTCAACAAAACCAATTTCTGGTAACATTTTCACCAATATAAACGATGAAAAGGACACCTCTCCGCCACAGTTCTCCCCTCCTGGTGTAACCGGTCCAGGAAGTCGGCGAAAACGGGAAACAACGGGAAATTGTCTCATTAAACAAATTATTGGTCGGAATCATAAAGACCCTGCATATGAACTTCAGGTTGCAGCAGATGATGATAGAAGTAACCTGAAATTGTTTTATGCTATTGGCACTCAACAGGGTGGCACAAATGTCCTAGACTTCACAGAAATGGGTGGATTTTCTGTCTTAGTAGCAACTAATGACTTACCGAACGGAATACCTCTGCACTGGACAGTGAAGGCAGTTAACAGTCAAGGCTCTGATGCTCGGGTGTATTGCATGCTCCATACGTACGACAACACTTTACCTGACGGACGAGTTGACCCTTCTTATAAATACAGTTCACACCCGAATGTTTTATTGGGTACCATCAACGTTTTTGATGATTCCTTGTTGCAACAAACACATATTCAAGCAATGGGATTCAGCTCTGGGATGTACGGAAGCGAAATCGTATCTTGGAAAAACCTAACGTTGGGTTCAACGACACACAGGGTTGGAATTGTGAATGATTTGAAACATTTTAGTGTTCCTAAAGATGGTCGACTTACAAACCAACCATTTGCGACTCATTTTACCCATACACCTCATGAATGTGCAACAAAATGTATCAATGCAGGAACAAAATGTGTTTCATTTGATTACGCATATTTTACAGAGTCATGCGAGCTCCAACATGTCGTAGAAGGACCAAACGCAAAATTACGCATAAGTGGTACTTACATGAATTATGAAAGACTAGGAGTGGGATATAACTCCTTTGAGAGGTACGAGAACCTTCCTCTTGAACATGGTAATGTTTATTTTATAAATGCTAGGATAGGAAATGTTCTTGGTTATGTTGGATACCTTCATTCATTTGGAACAATGGTTGATTTCACACCACCAATGACTGGTCCATTAGGTACAGATTTTCAAGAAACGATTTCAGCACGTGGATGTAACGCATCGATAGCACAGCGTTGTGTTGAAGTTACCTGGAAGGAAAATCATAGGTAACAAAAATAAAACATGCAAATGTTACTAAGGTGAATTGAGTAAAACTGCTACTAACAAAGAAATAATATATAAATTTGCAAGTTTTATTGTTTATTTTTTTAAATTTAATTCAATTAATAAATACGTGCGATTATTAAGCTTAAATGAAGAGAGATTTGATACTAGTTTATATATATATAAGTTTATTATTATGCATAAATTTAAATTTAGCTCATATTTACATGTATGTTCGTTGTAAATTTTATGTTTTCACAACAACTTATATAGTTCTTTTAGAAATAAAAATGAAAGTAAAAAAATTGATATCATAAACAATCATTTATTTTTGTTAATTATGGTTATTATTATTGTTTTTAAACATTTTTCTCACATCCTTTAGGCACATCGTTGATGGGAAAGGAGCATCAGTGGTGTTTAATGGTCATACTCCGCTTGTTGATAAACTGTATACGAGATCTAATCACTACATTTCTGGTATGTATGTAACATAAAGCAAGAAGAAGTCTGTTTTTTTAGTCAAATTATTCTGCATTTCATAATTAAATCTTTTTGCATTTTATTCAATAACAATTTATTATAGCTGTTTCATTCAAGTGTACATGTCTATATTTATATGGTTACATGCATATATAGCTTTAGAATATCAGGATAAAACATCATTAACAAAAATGTGTATTACTTTCCTCACCCCAGTCAATTTTGATGGTTTCCATGATGACGAGTCTGGTATATATCAATACACGTGGGCTGTCGGGCAGTCGGTCTGTTCTCATGACGTGGTAAACTTTTCTGATCCACATGAGTTCCTACACAGCGCAAAACACTGGACCCACAATGGATACGAGAAAAATCTTCATTTACCAGTAAGAGCAATTCATTATTTTTAGGCTTCAAAATTAATCACAAAGGAAAAACACATCAATTTGTCCGAATTCAGTTATCTTGTGTTTTGGTTTTTTATGTTCTATGGTTCTTTAAGTAATATCGGTATTTTCTCTCATAGGATGGGGAGTACTTCATGACAGTCCAGTGTCTGAATAATGTGGTATTTGGTGGCTCTTTAGTTACAACGGTTTGTCACAGATTACCTCTGACAGTGGACACAACTCCCCCATTCTTTGATGGGGTTGAACAAATTTATTTTGACGAACACTTTGACATTTTGGCAATGTATTACAAAGCTGGCGACAATGAGTCTCAATTGGCCAGCGCGGACTTTGGGTTGGGAAAAACGAAGTACGACGTTCTAGTAAGGAAGTATTCCTATCATCCTCCGATGAATGGAGATGATCATCCATTCATCGTGATTGAAGAACTGGATTTACAAGAAGGGATTCCAGCATGGCCACGATTGAGAGTAGACAATGGAGGTAACTGATTAATTATGGATCTGTTTACATAATTTTATGAATTAACAAACTTTAATAAAGTTATTATTTTATATCTTAAAACATTTGTCAATTTATTGTTGTTAATCATCTGAACATCTTTCATTGATTTTGCAGGATTTTTGTTTTAGTTATTTTCGATGAAAATTTATGATAAATAGCACTATGATGAGCTTTTTTAGATGCAACAATCTAAATACAAAATACACACTGTGCAAATTAAGTCGTTGTATATACACCCAATCTTTAATTGGTCGATTAAATATATTAATTTTAATGAACGTTTTGTTGTAGTGGGTTTGTTTAAAGCGGGTAGTGGTCCAGAGCCTATCTTGATTGACAGATCGCCGCCAATAGCTGGTAAGGTGTTGGATGGTAATGTCATCCATCACGATATAATGTACCAATCCAATGACAAAGAAATGTGTGCTCAGTGGACAGGTTTCTACGACCCTGAGTCTGGCATTGACCAGTAAGCAATTAGATTATATCCCATTATACATAATATGATATTATTGAATTACAGAAAAAAACTCCACATGTATAACATGTTGTTTCTTTGTCAAGAGTAAAATTTTGTGTTTGAACTGAAGAACATCATCAGTATTAACTTTACAGCTTGTAAGTCAAAGTACTTTGCTTGTCTATCAACAGTTAGTAGAATAACAAGACAATGAAAAGAACTGTTTGAATCTCATAGCCTAATGAGCATTATATTTAAGAAAGCACGTTTCATTACACTATACTTACATTTCAGTTTTCGATGGGGAATTGGGACTAAACCCGAAGCGGACAATGTGATGGCGTTTCGTAATTTCTCCCACAATACGAGACATGCATGTGTTGACATTGTCCTACAGCACAATACAAAGTACTATTCCACTCTGATTGTCTTTAATGCTGCCCTTAATTCCAAGGATTCAAACAGTTCTTCTGATGGAGGTAATAGATATGACCATCCCTTTTCGATAAAAATTGGATCGGTTAAGATTTAATTTTCTACAAAACATAGCAGAATAAACATCAAAATCAACTTTCGTTCGTTTTAAAACCTTTACATTTTCAACTTCTTTCCAAATTATCTTAGATTATATGGGACATGTATGTTTGCTTCTAAGCTTATTGATGGAAAATAATTCTCATAAGAACATTAAACACCGTGTTAACATTTTTACTCGAAGTTCATTGTAATGACAATTTGTAGCTAGGTACTGTAGTATCCATGGAAATTGTGCAACTAAGAACAATTCTGATCCTACTGTAACCTCTAGGGTCACAAATTTATACATATATTGCTGCTGGAATAACAAATGTCGCTCATTTGCGTCTTCTTCGGATTCATAACAAATCTTGTTAAAGTAGTGTTGGCATTGAAATAATCCTACCATATATGATTTGTTTTCTCATCAGTTCATGTTGATACTACTCCACCAGTCCCAGGTTATGCTGTAGATGGTTCAAACTTAAATGAAAATGTGTTATTTTCATCAGAAACAGCAACTAAAAGTGTTTCGTGGGATAATTTCACAGATCCAGAGTCTGGAATTAAACACTATGTTGTATCAGTTTACGTTAATGATGTCAAGACAAAAACGTTTGGCCCTATGGAAAACACGCTTATGACTGATCATTCTGTAAGTATGGAGCATGATGATAAAGTGAGATTTGAAGTGCAAAGTTTTAATAACGCGGGTCTTTCTGTGGCTGTTAGCACGGACGGTTTCACCATTGATCACACACCACCAAATCTAGTTCTCATTCAAGACAACATGCTTGGATTAAAGTATCAGACTGATGACAGCATTTTAAACCTGCGATGGCAATTCGAAGACAATGAATCGGGGATAAAAGAATATCGATATTCAGTTTTTAAGTTAATGCATGGGATGAAACAGCGAGTTTGGCCAAAGACAGCTATGTATCTTTCAATATCACCGAGTTTGACATCACAACCAACAGAAATTGATTTTATTGAACAACTCGTCTCAGGTGCTACATACTCAGTTCACGTCACTGCTATCAACCAAGCTCAACTATCAACAGCTCACGAATCAAATGGTGTAACTATTGACCCAACTCCACCAATCATGTTTAAGGTAAACTTACTATGATACTGTGATACGTAATGTTCTTATGATATCACTCTTATGTCGGTTTTATCCATTAAATAATGATTATACATTTAAACGTTTTATTCGTAAAGGTTCATCTAGGATTGTTGGATGAAGATGAAGAAATTGAAGACGGATTTCTTCAGCATGCAAATTCACAATCTATGAGAGTAAGTTGGGTTGGGGAGGACCCAGAAAGTGGCATTAATAGATTTTTTGTTGCCATTGGAACAAGCAAAGGAGATATAAGCGTGACAGATGGCTACATTGATATGGGTAAAGATACCTCTGCTGACATAAAAGTAGAGTTGCAGACATTTTTTGACTCGGGTATAATATACCATGTAGCCGTCAAAGCCCAAAATGGTGCGGGCATTTTATCCAACCCAACGTTTTCCAAACCAATTAAAATCTTAAAAGAAAATATACCAGGAGTGATTTACGATGGACGTGAACAATACGTAGACGAAGATATTACAAATGATCAGTTTAGTATTGCAATGCATTTCCAGGGCTTTGAAAGTGAAGCGTGTAATATTATGAAATATGAATGGGCAATTGGATCGCAGCCATACTTTTCCGATATAAATGACTATACAGAATACGGCCTTGTTCACAACGAAACTCATGGAAAAGCACAGACTCATGTTCAGTTGAGAGAAAACAAAACTTATCATGTGACAGTGAGGGCAAGAACAGGACATAACTGTCATGAAGAATATATCGTATCAACATCTGACGGAATAACTACTGATTTCAGTCCTCCAAAGATATCAGATATATTACCACAGAATAATGAAGGACACTTCTTTGATTTTGATTCCCAAAGTTTTTATCAGACATACACCGATTCTTTTGAGTATAAATGGAATGTAAGTGATCTATCAACATTAAGGTATCTGAATTTCTCAATCGGAACACAACCGCTTACAAGTGATGTGATTTCTGTAACACCATCTACAGAATCGAAAATTGAACCCGGTTTGTTTTCTCCAAAAGCAGGAGAGTCATATTTTGTTACTGTGTATGCAATGGATGAAGTTGAATATGCCACAACAGGTGCATCATTGCCAATCATTGCAGACATTTCTCCGCCCATTATTCAGAAGTTCCGTTGCACAGAAGTCATATCGACAAAACACTCTGTAGTGAGATGTTCGTGGATATCCATTGAAGAGGAGAGTATGTTGAAGCAAATAACAACCAGTATCGGTTCTAGGGAACTGTCTGCTGACATCATCAAAAACACCACTTTGCCTTCTAACATAAATACGTGGACGATTGATGTTAAAAACTCTTCTAAACTTGAACATATATCCAAAATTTATGCTACCCTCACTGTTACAAATGTACTGAATCAGTCTCTAACAGAAACGTTTCAAATTGAGATTGATTCATCAGCGCCTTTGATTGAAAACGTTACATTTGTTACCTGGACAAATCCTCACAAAGAACGCTTTAAACAGATTTGTCAACAACCATGGACATACGTGGATGTAAATATATCGGTATTGGAAGATAAAGAATCTGGTATAAAAAGGTATGTGCCCTGCAAAATGGAGTCGTTGTATTTATAATGAATTATATTTACACCTGCTTTGTGAGCATTGTTAACACAACTGATATATGATAAATCCTCATGGTTTTTTTTTCAAATACTGTAAACGATTACATTTGGCTGTGTACTCTATTTAGCGCTTTTGGCGGAATGCAGCTTCCGCTAAATCAAGTACATCGCTAAATGTCATGCATATATGTATAAGAATAGCCACATTCAGGCATACGCTCATTTAAATCTTCGCCAACTTGTTCAAAAACTTTTTCCGCCAAATATCGTACACTCCAAATATAATAAGTTTACAGCAGTTTAAAATGATATAACCATATAATTGACCAACAAATATTATTTTCTTAAAAGGAAACTTCTTTTGGTCTCTACAATTCATGTTTCAATCATTTAAAAAAGGTGACGTTGAATTATGGTGTTTGTATAACCATTGCAAAAGCGCAAAAAACGCGTTCAAAACAAAAGAAAATTCACACAACGCGCCGATGCGCTAACACTACGTCACGCAACTCGCCGTCGTTGATTTGTGTGACAAAGGATTTCGAGAAATGCGAATTCGTGCAACGTCGCTTTGTGCAAAGTTTGGGCGCATGAACGTGAGGTGCGTAATTCTGTCAGCGCGAGAGCATATTGTTCAAAGTTTATTAATTATTCCATCAGCGTGTTAAATTATGTTTTGTTGGCTTGTTGTGTTACAGTGCCGAGGTTGATGTTTTTTTCAATGTACTGCTGAGCTTTTAAAATTGCCTCATTTTAATACTGTACCAACTTAAAAGTTGTATTTTCATATAAGTTCGTTTATACATGTACAATATCACCAGAGTGTTAATGGTTTAAGATTAATTATGAATATTATTTAAAAAGAAATTACGAAATGTCTTAAAAACTAAATATAATATTGATTATTATTAAAACAATACATATTATATATATCTAGAGCTGAAATTTGTCTTGGAAGTAAACCAGGGTTGGATGATATCAAGGACTATCAAGATCTGAAGGGAACATATATAACCATTGATAACATTGCTGTGTCCGCCGGAACAAAGATTTTTGCCACCGTCAGAGCTTATAACAAAGTAGGACTCCACAATATTGTGACATCAGACCAAATAACAGTTAGTCCAGATCCTGTAATCGAAGTATTAGACGGTAAAGGCGAAAAAGACGCTGATTACCAAAGTGATCTCCATGTTATTCAAGGCAAGTTTGGGTACAATTTTTAAGTTTTTTGTTATTTTTGGGGCAATGCGATTTTATGAATTTGGTGTTTTATGGGTTTTCTGTAAATTGGGCCGAGTTTAAAATTTTGTCAGTTTGACTTTACTTAACCCCAATGTGCTAAACAAATGACAACAAACCATATTTCCTTTCAAGATCATTTCAGCAAAACATGAGAAAATAAAGAAAATCAAGTTATTATGTTTTAAAGTATTTTTAAACGATAGCCGAGTCTTCAAATAGGGTCCAAAATACGGTAACATTTTTACACAGAAATGTATGAACACTTTCGCAGTGCTGTGGCGACTAAATATGAGTATGCAGGAAAGCCCATGAAGCAAAAGTGTTGATAGATCATGATAGAGGAAAAACCGAATTTGCAAAAAAAAAAAACCAAACGTTTTGATGTATTAAAATTTCTTGGGATTTTTAACATTGCCAAGTAGTGTGTCGGTAAAAGGAAACAGTTTTTTTCTTCGGCAGAATAGGAATATTTTATGTTTAAGGTTGGTTTGTTAGTATTTATCGATTTGGTTAAATATCATCATCGTTCAGTGGTTAAAGTATCGTATGTTCAAAGTAAGTAAAGTGAACCGCACAACACGAGTTAGTTTTTATTAAAATGTTGGAAATTATGTTATTTGCATACAAAGTTGCCGATGTGTTCTTCTTTTTGACTTATTTACTTCTTATGCATCATGCTACATATGTTTATCATAATGAAGTAATTTTCTGATAGTTTGAGAAACTTTTTCAAGTTGTAGTGAGTCACCTTAAGCTAGTTGACTTTTGCAGATAAAGTAAGCTTAGAGTATAACAGTGCGTGCTATTGAGCGAAATCATCTAATAGTAGATACAGATAAATGAAAATGACCTGAACATTGACACCGTTTAAATTTCATACTGTTAAAAGAACCATTTAATACATTGTATATGAAATAATCAATCGGAGTTTATCTTATATGGGCTGTACTGTTCATGTTTATAAATTGATGCAACAAAATTAACATTTTAAAGACTTATTTCATGTGATTCTTTATCTTTTAGGCTCTTTCCGCTACTCTGACAACTGCCCTATAACGAGAGCTGAATGGTCTGTGGAGGATTTAACGGGGAAAACCATACAAAATTTTACAGAGATACCAGGGAACGGCTTTTTATTTTACAATGATGAACTTAATTTGATGAACAATGTTCATTACTTTGTCAAAATTAAACTGACTGATGCTTTAAATCGCACTAAAACTGGTGTGTCAGATGGTATCACCGTACGGATCCAGCCCCCATATTTTGGATCTGTCAGAGATGGTCTTGATAATAATGATATTGACTATCAAGAATCAACAACAGTTCTTTCAGCAAACTGGGATGCTTTTGGCGACGAGCTTTCTGATGATCCCACACAACAAATTGATTATTATGAGGTTTCCATAGGAGAAGACACGAAAGACCACACAACAAGAACTAACATTCATTATTTCGCAAATGTCGGTATGAACAAAAGTTACACATTCACTGGCCTGAATTTGACTTCAAAGACAGTACTATATTTCGTAACTGTAAGAGGTTATAGTATCACAGGTGCTTATGAGGAAAATTATTCAAATGGTGTGCTAGTAGGGTATCGCTTGGATATTATCCCAGGAGCAGTAGAAACAAACGACGTTCAGAGCAGCGAAAGTGAAATATCTATTTCATGGACTGATTTTCAATCAGATATAGGGATAAACGAGTACTCGGTTGCTGTTTCTAGTGAATTAGCTACACTGAGTAATGAAACCTTTTCATGCTCTGACATTCTAAATGTTTCTTCGCTTTTTGATGTTGTAAACTTAACAAGAGTCGGACTTGATACTTACATAACTCTTAAAAACCTAACTCTAATTCACGGGATGTCATATTACATAACGGTAATAGCAAATGATGAAATTGGGCAATGCTCGTCTTCAGAAAGCAAACCAATTCTTGTTGACACGACACCACCAGCTGGCAATAACGTTATATTCATGATAAATAATTGGAATGTGAGTGGATTAAAACAGTTTTATGTGACAGATTCAAATGAAATCGAAATACAACTTTTGGATCTGGCGGATCCTGAAAGTGGTATAGACATTATTACTTTTCGTTTACATGAATATTTGGATTGTCCAACATCTAAAAAACAGAGATCGATTGTTCTTAAAGAAATTGAAGCCATAACAGATCCAAAAGTACGAATGAAAAGTCTGGAACTACATTCAAATCGGTACTATTACATTGAAGTTACAGCAAGTAATAACGCGGGGCTTAAAACCCACTTGAGAAGTCCAATAATGTTACTTGACACTGGTTCACCCTTTGCCGGAACTTCAAAAATTGGGATCAAATGGGATCATGATCTATTGTACCAATCCTCCACATCAACAATTGAAGCCTTAACAGCAATAGCAAGGACAGAAGATGCATATCTTTGCGATAATACAAAGACACTTTTTCCTTGCGAAGATGAATCTGTATGGAAAACTTTAGTCGGCGACTTCTCGCCTGAAAATGTATTGAAATATTTAAACAAGTATGTTCTCAAAATTGGATATAACGTACCCCTCACTAAAGTTCAAAAAAGCGGAATATCGCGTGAAATCGGTGCATTGTATGAAGGAAAAATTTCTATAGTATTATCAGCAGCACAAGGAAAAAATATAACGACGTCAGTGATAATGTCGGCTTCAAAAGAAAATCCATATTTCCCAGAAATATTTGACCGACCTTATCAAAGAAGTTTGGACGATGTTACCTTTAATATTTCTAAAACTGAGCTTGTGAATGAAACTATTTCAAATATGTTGAACGCCACAAATGTTCCGACAACAACAAAAGCTATACCTCCCTCCATTTTAATTGTATCTAATCAAACTGGACCTACATACGAGAACATCGATACAGAAATTTCCCATGGATTTGGATTCCAAGTATTAGGAGATCAACAAAACGGAAGCAGGTATTGGGACTGTCTGTTTTGGGCAAAAGATACATATGGAGAAATTCATAGATGGACCAGTATAAAACGAAACCCATTTGAATCACAACTTGTGTATAGTATCAAGATAACAAAAAGAGAATTAGATAAAAGAGTTGTATTGGATTTGCAATTTTTAATTGACGGAGAGGAAAAGGCCAATATATATGGATTGAGTGTTCATGATACGGACATGAATATTTTCGTCCAAACATGGAACTTAAATAACTATCATGAGCCGTTGATAGATCCCATACACCCGTATAGATCTCAAGCAACCCTTTCAAAAGTGAAAATTCCCTCTAATAAAACAATGGATTGCATTCATGGAACAGGTTTCTATGACAGAGAAAGTGGAATAGCAGAAATATGGGCAGGTGTATCAGACAATGTCAATGAACCTGGTAATGTCCGGAAAATGGAGTTTTACACGCGGATGTGCACACCGTGTATGTTCAATTGTAATTTCAGCTGTGATGCAAATTGTTCTTTTATAGATGATCGGTTTCAAGAATTTGAAATAATACCAATAAAACTTCACAAATTAACACTTATGCCAACCGTTCTTACGAATGACGGGTTAAATGCAAGTGTACATACTGAAATTCGCAATATAACACAGTACCGTGTCAATGTGAAAATGGTAAATTTTGCCGGTCAGTCAGTAATGAGTACTTCAAACCCTATTATCGTCGATACGACACCACCTGTCTGTGAGTTTGTCGAATGTGTGGATCCTGTATTAACCGGAATGGAATCACCAACTCAAACACTGGGGTCTAATAAAACAATAGGTGCTTACTGGTCATGTGATGACAATATCAGTGGAATAAAGAGTGTTTCTATCAAAGTCGGAACTGAAAAAGAAGATAAAGGCAATAAAGAAGACGAAAATAAATTTAAGCAAAAAGATGTCGGTTCTGTTTCAAACGCTCGTGTCGACCTAGAAGATAAAATATACTTTGACGACAGAACATCTTATTTTGTCAATCTTTTGGTTTATAATGGTGCCGGTCTTTCAGCAATGTACAGTTGTAATGTTACAACAATTCTTTCTCCTCCTAACGTATCAGCTATTGACTCGCAAATAATGCAATCATCGGGATTTGATACTGACACTGGTGTTGTGTTTGTGGACTCATTGGACCAATTTGGAATTACTTGGAACAACAAGAATAACGATACAGAGTATTACAGTAAGTAATTTTTTTCATGCACATGATAAACCTCTGCCATTTAGTCAACTGAAAAGTGACTGAATGGTCTGGAAGGGTGACTGAATGGCAAAGGTCTGCCATTCAGTCACATTTCAGTTGACTGATTGGCACAACTTCATCCTATGATAATTATTTATTTCTTCAACAAATCCCATTCCTATTGCACTTCTTCTGATTTTAAGTGTATAATTATGTAACTTTTTTAGAATGGCAAATGGGAACATATAAAGGAGGTGCTGATGTGATTCCTCAGACCATTATTGGATTAACTAAAGAAGGAAGTGCCCAAGTAATTGGCGGTGAACTGTGGTTAAATGGCAACAAGACGGGGAAATCTCTCGCCGCATTATCACCAAACACCTGGAGAAATTTTACAGAACAAGAGATAAGCAACACGGAGAGCGATTTTCGGTTTTTATTGGAACCTGGCCGATGTGTTTATCTTTCCTTGACAGCTGTCGGGTATTCCAACTTAGAGGCAAATATATCTACTCAACAACTTTGTTTTAGAAGTAAGTTAAGGAGGTTGGCACCTGAAATAATAGTAATGTCAATCATCCGAAAACCACTTCGATATAAAGATGGGGACCTAAAATGTTCATTTATTTTATTTGTGACCCATGTCGCATGCCATTTTTTTTTTAATATTGGGCTCCAAACAGAAATGATAATTTTCCTGAAATTTTTGCTAAAATTTGACATGGAAATTGATAATTTGAAGAAATCAAACAAATATTTATAGTTTGAACTATTATTTAGTTATGATTTTTATACAGTATGAGGTTGAACACATGTAGTGACTATAAAAGTAAAATCTAAGTCAAAGTTTAAAAATTCTTGCTCTACTGGTGGCTTCAAAGCCCAGTACATAAAGAACACACAACAGATGTTACAAAATTTTGGAGTAATCAAATTATAACGCAAATGAAAAATATATAGTAATCTTTCCAAAACTTTGCATACAAAAAGACATACATTTATTGTCTCATTTAAAAGTAAAACAAGTAGGGGTCACATCTCAAAAACTTGAGATATAGCATGAAATAAGCTAATTTCAGGCCAAAATTGGAGTTAATTTTTTCTTAACTTCTTTGAAATATAAGCTAAATATGCCAAAATATATCGATAGAAATATTAAAATAATGTTTAAATATGTTTATTAGAACATCATGAATATATCATAATACACAAACTATCCAGAAGTTTGGTCTGTGCTGAAAATTAGGAAGCTAAAGTAACAGTACTCTAAAACTAATTAGTTATGAATATTGTTCATTTCTTTCTTGAAAACCTCCCGCCACAAAATATAGTCCCTTACTAAACTCTGTAAAAATGAATTTTTTTTAAAACAATTTTATTCAATAAAGTTTATTTGGCATTGTAAAATATAAATATACTACTAGAATTAATATGTGATGCAGAATTTTCAGACTAGAGGTGACCCAAAATAGCTACCCAAAACCTGAGGAGCGAACATCTTTTAGGGGGATGTGCGGCCATCTTTTACATTTAAGAAGAAAATGTAAACATTTCTTGAACTGGCTTGTTTCTGTCCAAATCTTACTAACACTGTTGTCAAAAGATACAAAAGCAATAAATATGACGACGTTTAACATGTTGTTTTGTAATATGCAAATTACGCATACAAGGGCAGAACAATGCATTTTAAAATCACTTTGAACTGCGCAGCTACAGACTTAAATTCAAGATTTAAAATATGAAAAATATGAAAGGAGGTCATTAGTGTCTACTCTACAACCATTTGTTGAGAAAAAGGTCAAAGCTTTCTTATTAAAGGTGTAACTTCGTCTCAAAAGAGGGTACCCCATTCTTAAAATGAGTCTCAAAAACCATCAATTTGCAAAAGATATTTTTGTCTGTGTCTATGGAGGTACATAAGAGTTATATTTTCATTGAAAAATATATGTATATTTTTTCTTTAAGGCATTTAATATTTTGGACCCCTATCCTACTTCTAAAGAGAATTTAATTTAATTTATACTCATAACTAAAACAAAACAATTGGAACTGGTATAGAGATGTCTGTCACATTCAGTCCAGATAGCTTTGAATTGACATGTATTTTTATCAATGAAAATATAACGTCAATGTGCCTCCATTGACACGGGAGTTCTAAGTATAGCCTGGAATTTTCTTGTTCTAAAAATAGATATCATGCCGACTGATAAAAATAAGGTAACCTATTTTGAGGCAAAGTTTCTACATTTATGTGCAAAATTCAACCTTTTTCTCAACAAATGGTTGTAAAGAGAACAACAATTACCCCCTTCATATTTTTTCAGATTTTTGAATCTTCAAAATAAGTCTGTAGCTGCGCAGTTCGACAGCTGTTTTAAGTTATTAAAAAAACATTGTCCTGTTCTTGTATGCATAATTTGCATACAAAACAACACGTAGAATCTCATATTTCTTGCTTTTATATCTTTTGGCAACAGTTTTGGTCAGTTTAGGGCAGAAACAAGCCAGTTCAAGAAATGTTTACATTCTTATGCTCAAATGTAAAAGATGGCCGCACATCCCCCTTAATGGTGGTAAAAGTTGCAAATAAATTCATTCTCTAAGAGTATTAATACACACATAAACATTATTCATTCTGTTTTGTATCTCAGGAAAAGACAAAGATTTGGTCATTCGTAATCAACAGAAAAACATAACAGTGATCGGATGGATTTCTAATGACAAGTTTGAGGAAGTACAACATGTAATTGGAAACGAAATTGTTGTTTTACAATTAACGGGTAAGTTTCATTCTAAATATTATATCATATTTATGTGCGTTTAAATTGCATTGTATAAACTGATTTGTTTCGTGTTACTAGGATTGAATGATATGTAAATTATTTAATGACATCTTGACATCTCTTTTGAATTAAAGGTAAAGTGGTTGGAGTTACTGTAGGAGTTCTGTCAGATGCTGATCTCAACAACGAGTATGGATCAGCCTCGTCCTTTGATTACAGGACGTATCTCAATAATCCTAATACAACGAGCTGGCCTACAACGCGTGAAATTCGAAACAGGTACAAGTAGTTACAACACAATTAAGAGAGAGAGAGAGAGAGAGAGAGAGAGAGAGAGAGAGAGAGACAGAGAGAGAGAGAGAGAGACAGACAGACAGACAGACAGACAGACAGACAGACAGAGAGAGGAAAAAAACGATTTGTTGTAATCTTTTGATACCATGTCATAAAGCAGACGGTTTAACAAACTCAATTAGTCTTATGTACATGCATGTGTACAAACATAAAATAGCGTTTTCAAAAAAATGATAGTGTCAATGATGTTAGGGGCACCAATATAAACATTATATTATAAGAACGGTTTGGCTGATGTTATCTGATATGATTAGTAGTATTTACCAAAAAAAAAACTTTTTAATTTGTATATTAAATGATTTTTTTTATTATATTAACTTAACGTTATAATCGATGACATGCACATATCTTTAGTTACATGTTCATTGTTTTAGGCATTGATACAATTCAACTTTACATATATTCATACAATAAGTCTGTTCATTTCTTTGTAGAATAATAATGCCGATTGGGATCAATTTTTTCGTCGCCCCTACACCTAAAATGGATGTCGAAAAGATTAATCTGCACATCAACTACCATCCTCTGATCTTTGATAACAACACAGTACCGGCGCTTCTTGTATGGGATAGCTACACCTTTAATTCTGAAACCAAATGTACGCTGTGATTTTGGAATGTTTAAATTATATATTATTTATGTGAATCCTAAAGCACTTGCATATTAGAGCATATTTTTACAAAGCATATTACAATAAGTTCATATTTAAATTTGGAGTTTTTCTTTTTAAATTCTGTAATCATTATCTATTTGAATAATTTTCATTTTTTTACTTAACAGCCTACGGAATTTGGCGTCATGTAGAAGAAAACTGTGGGAAAGATATAACAAAACCAAATCTTGAAGGAAACATATATAAAACTCAGGTGGTTTCATTAATGTTACCGATTCTTTTTTCCAACATTTTACACATGTAAAATATTTAATGATATTTTTGAAATGTTTTAATTGAAATCATTTGATACTTTTTTTCAGCTATGCTTGCACATCTTCCAAAATCAATCACGAAGAAAGAGATCAACAGTTGTAAATGTAATCCATCCTTACCAGTTTACGCTTACAGCTATGAACGTGTCGTACTACAATTCTCCACCTGTAATAGATATCGATACTATAGTGACAAAAGAGGATACACCGATTATCAACTTTCAAGTACCTTATCATGATGATGATCTGGACTCGGTGCAGTTTTTCTTAATAAAAAACCCTAGCTTTGGTGAAGTAAATCTAACTTTAAATGGAACTTTAACGTACTATCCGAAAACAGATTTTTTCGGAAATGATAGCATAGGAATCAAACTTCAAGATGATGCAAGTTATCCCGCAGTTGTGGAAACAACTGTGGCGATCAGTGTGACTGAGTTGAATGATATGCCACTGTTTGGTTTCCTCTTCAACAATTCTGCATATAATGTAATGGTAAACAAAAGTCTGGAGCTAACGTTTGAAGGCAACACAACATCACACTATTTGTTTGATTTCGGATTTGCGGATGTTGACGACAATGAAACCTTATCGTTTTTATCAAGTGTCACTAGCCCAAACAATGTCAATGTTTCAACGATTCGGAGTGATGCATCATTGTTTATTCCAGACTTGTTCGGAAATGTTGATATAAGGACACATCAAGAATATTCGGCAGAGATAACAATCAACAAAAATTTTCACGGTGACTTCTTCTATTACATTCTAGGGTATGACAACCAAAACGTCTACACTGAGCGGTTAGAAACTCATATCTATATTCTTTGGTCCCCGTGTGTGAACGGCATTTGTTCTCCTAAATTTAACGATTCTCCACCATGTGAAGATGTCTCTAGAGCCGCTTCGTTTGATTCATACAAATGTGACTGTCATCCTGGATATGACGGTGAATGGTGTGAAAGGGAGATAAACGAATGTTTGCAGCAACCTTGCGGTAGTCTCTACAATTGTGTTAATGAAATTAACGACTACAGCTGTGTCATAAAACCGGAAGCACTGGCATGCCTGATTTTATCTGGATTATTTGTAATAATCATAATTGGCATAATATATATTCGCTACAGGAAAAATAAAAAGAATTCCAGGTAAATTGCTGTAAAAAAATTATGTTTGTTACATTTTTACACTAATCAAATACATAAGATTTTGTTTAATTTTCATAATAATAATTTATACTTGCAGCGAGGAACTTCAAGATGAATTTGAAGAGAACAACTTTGGCGAATTGTAAGATTATATTTTAACATTTAATGTTTTGTTGATACCTGCCTATATAATATACATTAAAATACTGATGAACTTTCTTTTCTTTTTTTATTTTAGCGACAATGAATTATTTTGTGATGTCGACATTTTGTAAGTATAATTATCTAAGTTGGTCAAAATTTTGTTATGCGTCCAAACATTTTTGAGAAAAAATATAGAAATTGAAAACAAGTTATCTGAAAAACACTATTGAGATTATACATGGTGAACTACATATGTTTTCAATATGCATATAACTTTAAATTTATTATGATGTGGATTGCAGGGCTACAAAAACGGTACCACCTTGTGACACACACTACCATGACAGATTGGCAGAATCAGAAACAATACCGTTTTACCAAGAGAACCCAGGACCTTCACACAAAGTAGATTTAAGAACGGTGGAAACACCAATTGGTACTACATTGAATGACGAAAATGTAACGGCAATAAAATGGCCACAAAGCAAAAATAAGAGGCCAATGCTAAAGGTGGACTTCTTTTACCCTGGCTATTACAACAACGACGCTTTTTCGGCTTCTGATGATTTTTCCGACGACGAACTGAAAAACATTGGTAGTAGTACCAGTACTTCAGGAGACGGTTCTTCGAAGCCTTCTGGTAGTTGGAAAAAGAGTCTTCCATTGCAAAACACAGCAACACTACATAATACGTCCTTCAGACCGTTTTTCCATGAAAACTCCAACTCAGATTATAACGATCCTATTCCACGACCCCGCTTGCTTCGACCACTGGACGGGAGGCGTCATTCAACTTCAGAGCAAACCACAACTAAAGCTGGAAAAACTTCGAAAAAGCGAAGACCAAAAGAATCAAACGAAGGATTCTTCGAACACCCATATCCTGATTTGCCTGATAACTTCAATTTTGCTGATGGATTGAAAACAAATACATCGCACATCTTTCGAGTTGCATCTCCTGATGAAAAATCTCGTCGGCGATCAAATTCCGTGGATTCAATAAACAGGACTGTTACTACTACACCTATTGGTGTAGTGGATGACAACATGTTTTCAGAATGCTGAAACATTAAAATAAGAATAAAATAGACTGAAATTTGTACGGCCATTTCACAGAGTAATGTTTTGTGTTTTTTAACGATAACAACAACCTGTTTACGACATGGTTTTTTTTGAATTTTCAAAATTTTAATAGAAAGTATGAAAAGTTTAAAATGTACAGATGTTTGTTCCATACATGTTTTAAAGATCTTATGTCACGATTAACATCCCGTGTCTTTTTAAGTTTTTTAAAGTTTTGTAATTCAGCATATTTTTTTAATTGTGGTTTGATTTTTTTGGGGGGGGGGTGTGTTTACTCTGTTCTTTAGCACATGCATTTGAGGTTTGGTGTTTGTCTATTAAGATAACGTGTGACCTATTATTTTCATATTATGTAGGAATAATCTACTAGTAGTATCTTTGTGTAGCACTATCTTATTATTTTTATTCTAGAAAAGCTCCCTGCCGACCTTTTAAAAATTTGGTAGATAAAACCCGGCCCCGGCATAATTTGGTGTTTGATATTGATAGCATGGAATTAATAACATTAAATTGCATCGGTATATTACATTGTATCTTTTTCTCCTGTGATCGTTTTTCCCACAATTCCTTAGGAATTATTAAAAGTGTGCACTGTCAAAATTAAATATTAACTTTATTTATTAATACCACATATTGACAAAGAGATGTTTGCCTATTATTTTTTCCTCCTATTTGTTAAATTGTGGTTTTAGTTTAGAATAGCAAACAATTATCAAAAAGATTTATATAACAATAAAAAAAAAAATAGTATTTTTTAAACTTTGGATCTTATTTGTCAATGTATGTTGTATTGATCTCGAACAGATATTTCTTTTTAAACTGTCATTACTTTGCATACTTTATGTACGAACCTGCAATAGAGTTGTGATACATTGTATCGCTTTTCAACCGCCATGTATCGCAATTATTTTAACTATCACCGAGGAAAAATAAGGTGTTTCTGTATATCCGACGACATTAAGACTAAACTGCGTCAGATGGTAAAGGGCTCTTTATTTTAAAAAAAAAATTATATAGGCCGGTAAGGTTGAATTCTGGAAATCCAAAAACTACACCCGAACAATCCGAAACCCAATTCCTGACTGATGATAATGATGTATATCACAGTTATCACTATATTAAAGCACGAGTGTCATATGGCATAGAGTAAAACTTCAATTTGAATGAGCCAATTAAATCAAAGGTGTGATGTAAGAGTAAATCAGATAATAAGCAATTATATATTCTAGAGCGAATTATTGTCTTGTAATAATGGAAAGGTACATTATGAATCCCTTTGAAAATTAATAAAAGTAAGTCAAAATTCCCGAAAATGTCTTTAATCAAAGTTTGTTAAAGTTTCACTCCATGATAATTAGACAAAGCTAAAGGATTTGAGGATGCATGCTGGTTAACAAATTACCTGAAAATTAGCCTAAGATATAGCCTAAAAATATCCACGACCATCTAGCCCTCTTCATAATAAAAGTTTTAAAAGTAATGTAACTTTTCCGAAATAATTGGGTATTTTTAATACGCTGAAGAATGGGTAGATTGGGTTTCAGCATTTTTTGCATTTTAGTCGCTCGGCAAAGCACTGCATGGGTGTGTTCCACTTATTACACGTGATACAAAGTATGAAACAGAAATCCGAGTTATATGCATCTCCCTCAATAAAAGAGTCTATCTGAATTCCTTATATGATATAGATTTGAATAATCCAGGTAAACCTATTAATATTTATATTTTTATTT
This sequence comes from Magallana ariakensis, assembly GCA_020458035.1. Taxonomy (NCBI): domain Eukaryota; kingdom Metazoa; phylum Mollusca; class Bivalvia; order Ostreida; family Ostreidae; genus Magallana; species Magallana ariakensis. Next base: position 27,514,183 of record CM035816.1, on the reverse strand, counting down.
TTATTTATTTTTTAAATTTATATTAGCTGATTTTTTTTAAAATATAATCATTAGTATTTCGTGTTGTATGGAATAAGATATGACTGTGTAATATGCGATTGTAATATTCGGCAGGCAAAACATTGAAATTAAATAAAAACGTGACTGATATTTCTCAATTTAGGCTATCAACACGTCACAATTAATTTTATTACGATACTTATGTAGGAAACTGGCAAGAGCGAGATGTTATTTATCATTATCATAATATATTTTTTTAACAGTTTTATTATTTACGATTTATTAGAGCCATTGAACAAGACCTAAATATCTATTTAGTATAAATATATAAAGGTGGAAATATAAATAAAATTTACACTTATTACGTACGAACAACATAGAATCGGACAAATGCTGTTGATTTGCGTTAGTCAAAGACGGGATGATTGACAATGAAATAGACAGGCCTAAATTAAGTTGGTGTTTGGCTCTGGCTTTCAAAAGTCCAGACATTTGTTAAAATGGGGTTTTTTTTCAGCAACCGGAAGAATTAAAAAGGTACGTATATCCAAGCCTTAGGTTGATTTCATTCATCTAATGGGCATATAAACTCACAATGTCAGCACATTAAGGTAGCTCACTACATCAAGACTACGTCACCAAATAGCGATTTAAATGTTTTGGTAAATAGTTTGTAATAATCGATTTGGTTGAATATTATCATAGCTCAGTGGTTGCATATTTTTGGTCTATTTGACTGATATACTTTTATGCGTCATACTATCTATTATAATCAAGTAGTTTTCTGTTTAATTGAGAAACTATTTCAAGGTGTAGTGATCCACCTTAAGATGATATATCAGCGTATTCAGAAGTAACAAATAATTTGTGTTATGTATAATAACAAATGATTTTGATCCAAAGCGTCAAATTAACCGTCAGCTTTTTATAACCATTTTAAAAAGAATTTGCATTTTTAAAAAAAAACCTGAATGACTTTCTGCAGAAGAAAAACATATTTTATATTTACAATGTAAATGTCACAATTAGTCATCATGTTAGTATTCCTGATGTTATAAACAATTACCTTAAAATTGTTTAGCTATTGACTTCCATTTAGTAAGTAGAAAATCCACATATTTCAACTTTTTGAATGTTTATCTTTATACAAAGTTCTTCTTCTCAAGGAGATTTATATAGTCTAAAAATGGCCACGATCATTCAGCCCTCTTAATTATACGCATGATAAATTTTATTAAATGACTGACTTAACAATGAACTTTGGAATCGTTTAATTTCGATAAAAACTTTAATTCACACTTCATGCATGCGTGTCATCTACCATTTCAGCACCATACGCATTTCTAAAATAGACATTTTATTGGCATCTTACCTTTGTACAAGTAATAATAAAGTTTCTATTTTACAAAACGACGAACGAATCAAACGGGCCTTGTATATGCAAAAGTTTTATACATGTAACATTATCATTTATCACTGATGTGATAAGGAAGCATGCACATTATTTCAAATAACCGCTAAGAAATTAAATTTATAACTGTAAAAACTTTATTTCCCTTAACATTATGCCCATGATATATCGCAGCCTAATACATAATAAATTAGCCTCCACGTTTTTTTTTTTTAATATTTTTAAAAAATAATAAAACGCAGGGACTTATTATAATTAGACTGGTTAAATTTCGCTGCACACTTTTCTATCAAGAGTTCACAACAGTAGGTTTATGTAACATCAAAATAGCTAGCTAATTTGTTCCAAATCAAACGACGTCATAAGGCCTGATAGTAGAACAGTAGAAAATTTTCACTGATGTGTTCCCAGATTTAAATAATATACTACTGGTAAGTATGCTTCTTATGATTGTCAACTTCACTTCCGGTATTTTATTTCCCAGGGTTTTTTTTTCTCAATCATTCGGAGCATTTCAATTGATACCGGTATAAACTGGTCATGCATACAAAACTAATTAGGCATAGGCGTCGGAACCGAGGGGGCGGGGGCGGGGGGGGGGGGTAAGGAGGGCTTAGCCCCCCCTCCCACATTTTTTGCAAAGTAAGACATAATCCCCCTTTCTTTTTTTGCTTGTCAAGATTTTTGACAAGTCTACCCCCTCCCTCCCACTTCCAATTTGCTTCCGACGCCACTGTTAAGTAAAATTGTGAGTCTCTGTGAAAGATCAAAATTTATTTAGTTCTTCCATTTTTCTTTCTATAAGAAATTTCACATTTAAAAGGATCATTGAACACTGAAGTAATTTTAAAGCATATAACTATATTCCTATTTACGCTTCCTAATTCCTAAATTCTACCATTGTGAAAGAGTCACATTTGGGTGGAATGATATTATATCAGAAACAAGAATTGCATTGATATAATTTTAAAGACGTAGATACATGTATCCGCCTTTAGTTGTCTGACGTCAAATACTTTGACTGCTATGGACGCATGAGCGATTGACTAAACCTGAGTGCCTGTATTTACTTTGCATGAAAAAGAAATGTTTCGCAGTTAAAGCATTTCCATCCATATTTATACATATATATATACATGTAGATTTGAATGCCGAGTCATTTGTAATTTTTTATGTCAATTAAGGGAGTTTTAAACGAATTTTAAAATTCTACATATTCTGTATATATGGTGTACATGTATGTTGATAGATTCACACAGAGTGTGTGTACGCGTGTGATTGGGGGGGTGGGGTGGTAATAAACACTTAGTACCGGGATATTTTTTGTTTAGATGTGTGAATTTGAGCTCAAGAAGATTAATATAGTGTTTTCCATCGAGCCAATGCCTTACACTGTAAAATGCCAGAGTATTTTAGGTACACGATTGATCCAAATCATTAATTTCTGGCTACCTGCTTATTGTGGCAGAGGTCAGTCGCAAACGAATATTGAACCCATGGGCACTTCCACTAAGCGCTGCAGTAGTTCTAAACTATAATCATTTTGTTACAAGCTATTTGATCTCAAAGAAAAATTCATTTTAAAATTTAGGGAAAATTACCACTAAGTCTTGACCAAGAAGAGTAAGTATTTTAATATCATCGTTAGATGTACATGTTTGTCAACTAGAAATAAAAAGTATTTACATAAACATGTGTTTTCTTAAATTTCTATGCAGATTTTTCTTAAATTTGAGGTGCTTATCTTCTTCGGCTGCTAACGTTTGGTTACATCAATAGGATATCCATAACCTTGTAAATGCTGAAATCGAATAGGGTTAAGGATAATATAATTTTACACATCAGAAAATTTGATGTAAATACACATTTTTTGTACGTCAAGTAAACAATTTACGCGTACCAGTGCATGCATAAGTGCGTGCGGTTTGTGTGTGTGTTTGACGGTGTGTTTGTGTTCAATTAATAGTTCAATGTCCCATTATAATTAATCGATGCCAAATACATGGTATGTCTTTAACACTGGCATATTCGCACATGTTTGCATTTTATAATATGTATAATTCAAGTAAGAGCATTAATATTAAGTGTAACAGCCTTTCTAATGCTTTGTTGTAGATCTAATATCTTTCTAATGATGTACGTAGGTATCCGTTCTAGTCCATGGTCTTATAAAGAAATTTCTGCACGATTTATGTCGTTTCAATTAGAATTAAACTTCCGATTACTTGATGCGTATTGAACCATGCCATCAAAATTTGCTACTGTTGGGGGTCAATTATGTGTATACATGTATGTATAGGTGTAGTTGCAGGGTTGTTGTTTTTTTAATTTCAGGCTCTGGTTCATTTCCTCTCTGTATAAAAAGAGCATGTTTTTAAAATTAGACGCGGACTACAAATTTAGATAGGGCTACAGTATCAACATGCAGTCCTTCAGCTGGATTTCTCTCTGCTCCCTGTTAATATTCGCAGTTGCAAATTCAGATTTGGCCCAGGACAGCAACAAATTACGCGAAACTGAAAAGGAAGAGTCAATTTTGAGAAATGTTCTACGGGCGCTGATAGAAAGAAACCATGTCCGTCAGCAAAAGGTATAGTTTAATGATTTGCATCTGTTAGTTGCAGTTTAGTTCGTTGAATTAAAAAAATATGTGGGTAAAATTATGATATGTAGTTAGGGAATACTAATTAAAAAGTTATCTTTCACTTCAGTTTTTAAATACGATTAAACGATATATATATACTTATAGAAAATACTGCACGGTAACCCCTTTGTTTCATTCATGTCCAATACATATTTCTTTTCCGATATCGTCAACATCGCGATGTATACAATATTGATACGATATCGATTTTACATTGTCAACATTGCCGATATTTCTTTGCCGTTAACATCGTCGACATTGTCGACATCGCAACGTCGACAATGTTGAACTGATATCGAATTTACATCGTCAACATTGTCGATATTTCTTTGCCGTTTACATCGTCGACATTGTCGACATCACAACGTGCGATGGTGCGATAGTGAAATTCAACTGAGGGGACAAGATTAACGGTCTAGGACGAAACTCTGTCCAACTTTATGTTTATCACTCCGCTGGTTACAAACAATGCAAGTAAAGCAGAGCCAAAGGGAATTTTCTCAAAGACAAAAATGATAAATTGTAGTCAATTAAGCAAACCAATTACCTACAGATTAGATAATTCCTTTATTTATCATTTCCTAACATTATACGATGTTTGTTTAAAATTACAACAGCGTAGAAAAATACAATGTTAGGCATAGAAAATCACCATGTTGTTCATCATGTCGATATTGACAATGTCGACGATGTAAACAGGATATAAGAGGTACGATGTAGACACGATGTTGACTCGATGTCGATCAACATTGCGATGTCGACGATATCGACGATGTAAACAGGAAAGAAGGCACACGGTGTAGAAACATTCTCTACTAAATATTGCGATGTCGACGATGTAAACAAGATATAAGAGGTACGATGTAGACTCGATGTTGACTCGATGTCGATCAACATTGCGATGTCGACGATATCGACGATGTAAACAGGAAAGAAGGCACATAATGTAGAAACATTCTCTACTAAATATTGCGATGTCGACAATGTCGACGATGTAAACAGGATATAAGAGGTACGATGTAGACACGATGTTGACTAAATGTCGATCAACATTGCAATGTCCATGATATAAACAGGATATAAGAGGTACGACGTAGACACGATGTAGACTCGATGTTGGTCAACATTGCGATATCGACAATATCGACGATGTAAACAGCATATAAGAGGTAAGATGTAGACACGAAGTATACACGATGTCGATCAACACTGCAATGTCGACAATGTTGACGGTGTAAACAGGAAAGAAGGTACACGATGTAGACACGATGTCGACTCGATGTCGATCAACACTGCGATGTCAACGATGTAAACAGGATATGAGACGTACCATGTAGACACGATGTCGACCCGATATCGATCAACATTGCGATGTCGACGATGTCGACGATGTAAACAGGAAACAAGACACACGATGTGGACACAATGTCGACTCGATGTTGGTCAACATTGCGATATCGAAAATGTAAACAGGATATAAAGGGTACGCTGCAAATGCAAATTCAATAGTTAGGCTAATATGATATTAACACAATGTCTACTCGATATTGGCCAACATTGCGATGTCGACAATATTGATAAAACATCGTGCATTGGACATACCTCCTTTGTTTAAAAAAAAAACATTTCTAGTACATGTGCGTTATAATGGTCCAGTTGAAATACATTTGTTTTTAGAAAATGTCAGATTTTTTTTTAATGTCATTAAAGTTTAGGACATACTTGATTTAATCTCACCAATTGATTTTATATAATTATTCATTTTATGTGAATAATATCCATTCAAATATGCCTTAAAATATTATAATTTACCTTATTTTTAAGCTTGTTACCATAGCAACGGTTCTAAATTTTCATATATAAATTCTCTATTGCACAATCATAATAGCGTTTACCAAAAAATCCAAGATTTGCTCTTTTTATTCAAATTAAATGAAGAAAACATATTTTTAAAATTCTGTTTAGTAACCATGGAAATGCTCTAAAAATATGCGTTTCTCCATGAATGTTTTTCTTTCTTTTGAAAAATGACAACTATTTTCAATAATATATTCTACTCTAGAAACCCAAAGTTGTGCACATTACTCACAATATGTTCTCAAATAAGCATTAAAATGCCATTTTTACATCTTAACCCTCTGTTACCATGCCAACGGGACCACATAGCAACAAATAAATGGTGTTAGGCATTTTTACTCATCAAAGTCTATAAAACTGTAAAGTATGAGGAAAATCCGTGACTATGCGTGGCCACAAATTTTGATTCTTACATAGAATTTATCATAATTCTGTATCAACTTTTTCATGACGTCACAATGCTCATAGCACGCGCTTATCGCTTGTCGCTTTGATTATTGTAAACATAAAATCTCGGTAATTTTAACAGTTCTGAACGATTTGTCTTTTTCAAACGTAAATATAAGTAATAAACAGCAATGTTAAAAAGTTCACCGGGATATGAAGTTGGTTGGTACGTGATCATATCTACTCAGAAGCCCTTCGGGCTTCACAGGATTTGTTCACGTGACCAACCAAAATCATATCCCGGTGAACTTTTTAAATTGCTTAAATATCCGAAATCCCCATTAATCACCGAAATCCAACAAAAACCTAGCAAAATCTAACGAGTGTGGGTATTTACTTTAGATTATTTTTCATATTTAGAAATAACACAACATTTTGCGCAGCTTGTGATTTGAATACATTTTATGCAGTCTTTCCCACACATATTCATGATTTCTGATCTAAGCGGAGAAAATAGTCAGCTATTACTAGGATTAACAATATAGCGACTACCGCGCCCGATCGTTTTTCCAATGCAGCGGCAGTGTTATGAAAAAAGTTGTTAAATTCCCAAAGTAAATAATAAAATATTCTTTTAACATAATGTAAACCTTTTACAATTTTATTTTAATCAACTTTACATCTTCTATAAGCTCTATAATGCTATATTAACTCTAATTCAATGTGTCATTTTAAGTTATATATCAGCAGATACATGTATTATATAATATTGACAAATAATAAATGTAGATTCAATCGGGCCATCTAAATATCCCTTTCTACAAAGATTTGACAGACAGATGTGTATGAATCAGTATATTTTGCCATTTAAGTAGAAAATTCCAATTTCAAAATAAAAAATTGCTACATGAAAATTGCTGCTTATGCTGCTTTAAGACAATTATAAGATTTGAGAAATTTTAAGACAGTCAGACATATTTTTTTTAAAGTTTGAATTGAGTTGGTGTGTATAAATAATTAAAAGTTTAGGCTATTTGGGTTTTTGGTAATTAAAACTACAGTGTATTTGAAGGTTGTGGATCTTCTTTATTATTGCTATAGTAAGTGAATTTTGATCTGTGTGATGAACTCGATATTCATGTTTCCATGTTCTAAACTTCATCGAACACAAGCGATAATTGATCCCCGATGTTTTTTAATGCCAGTGGAAATTCATGGCAATCTAGTTTTATTTTTCATGTTTTTTAAAAAATAACACGAAATACATGTAGCGAACCAGTCAATTTTTAAACTTTGTAGATTATGTGACTCTTATTATGTGGTTACTTTAAATAAGAAAAAGATAGCCATAAATTATTTTACTTATCATAAAATGTCATAACTTATATGATTTCTTTTTTACAGAAACTATTTAACGTACTGGTGTACATTAACAATGATTCAAATTCATAATTTACTTCATCTTTATAATTAATTCTTTAATTAAAAGAAAATATGTAAATATGAATAATAAAATACTTCTTTCATGATTCATGCGGTCTACGAAGTTAGCAAATATTGGAGATTTTATTTACGTAACCGGGTAAGCAATGCTTGATGCCTTCATACCCATATATGAATCACCAAAGAAAGCATTTTATTTTTCAAATAAATGCATCATTAATTACTTTTTCAAGTGACAGGCGATTAAAATAACATAGCGTTGGGAAAATATAAAAAGGTAGCAATCAGTTTCAATTTGATTGCCTTTTGATGTCAATACATGTGACCTTTCACTGATAGAAGTGTGTCACAAAATATATTTTTTGACAGTAAAGGTCGCTTTATGTTTGCGTCATATTGACAAAAACGTGAAGAGTGACTTACAAAAATTGTAAAAGATCAATGAACTTATAAGAAATCTAATTTGCCCAGCTTATAAAACCACATTTCATAACATAATTAACATTGGAAAAAATATGAATTTAGGTTGGTTTTGATCAAAGTCCTTTTAGCTTAAAAAATCAGGCCATTAAAAAGATAGGAGTCGTTGGGCCGGACGGAATAGAAACATAATAAACCGACTCCTCGGCGCCAAGCAATCAGTTGAATGTTTATATACATGTACTTGTATATTTACATTTGTACATTCACTTGGTATTTTCCCCTCTAATTCTTAAAATAGTTGACTGTAATTTATACAAAAAGTCAAAAACTGACAAGGATCATTCGAGATTCGAAATACGAGATTTAATGTTCGAGTAGCTAAAATAAATAATGTTTTAAAAATTGTTAATTGATATATTTTTGTATTTTTGCTGTTGACTTTGCGTGGAATAGTTCTTGATCGACCAAATCTAAAACTACATCAAGAGCAAGGATTCAAAGGACTCACAAATGTTGGCCTCAGACTTCAAAGTAGTTGTAATTACCATGGTAACTTTTACATCTATGGAATGTTGGCTGTTCCTTCTTTTTAACGCTTTATCGACAATAACAATAATTATACAAATCTCTTAATGGAAAATTGATCATGAATTTAGTCAGATGTACTATATTAATTCTAAATTTTAGTAAGATGGTTTCATAGGGCTATTATTTATAATTGTAACGATCACTGCAGGAAAAAAATATCACATGTTCTGCATGTAGCTATACCTACGTTCAAGCATTATTCACTTAAGAAAGAAGTGTTAACCTTTCATTGTTTAAATCCTTTGAATTTAAAAGCGTCGATTCTCGCTTCCTAAACATCTGAACAGAATCACGGTGTGTTATACAAAATTTTATTATTTTAATTATATATTGGTTTTCCAATGTGTTAATATACAATTTTTTTCATGGTTCCTAGTATTCAGTGTGTTAAACAACTAGAATTATTATATCTCAATATGATTATTCCATATAGCGCGACATCTGATTGGTTCTAGACAATCACGTGCCAGGGCAATAAAACTTCATATTTCCCTGTTAACGTTATCGTCGTATTTAACATCATATCCCACCGCCTCGAGTTTTCATTCCATATACTTATGAAAAATCCCGAGGATGAGCATATGATATAAATAAATTATTAATTCTATTAAAAAAATCGTGTTAAATCCTTTTTATATCAGAAAACTGACATAAACATGGGGGGGGGGATAAATCTTCATATTTCCCTCACAATCATGCAGTAAATGTATACTATTTTATTCTTTTAATTGGTTATACAGTGTGTTAAGACATTTTTTAAAAATTATTTTATTATTTTGATTGCATGGATATCCAATGATTAATATACATGTATAGCTCACATCTTTTAATAAAGAACACTGTGCCGAATCTTTATGTCATGGTATACTACATGTAGCATTTTACCAACCATCTAAGGTGCTGTATTTTTTAAATCAAAATAAAATTATTGTCGTGGCATTGCTAAAATGTTTTAAAGCACTTTTGTCATTGACGTATTTTACCTGATAGGAGAGGTGTTTTTCTTTATAAGAAATATTCTGAAGGAAAAATTATTTTTAGACATTATTAATTTCACACCGGAATAAAAATACTGCATGTTGTAAGCAGTAACTAAAATCAATTTTAAGGATGATTTGTCAATTTTTTTTGGTTTTTCGCTTTTGAATATTTGATCGGAAAATTTCAAGAAAAGTGAAAAACATAATTACTAGAAAAAACGAGATTTTTTGGGAGTCACATTTAAATATCTATTTTTTGTTAAATTTTAACATTTTGGTCTTTTGTCAATTATTCCAGAATATTTTGCAGTTTAGTGGAAGAAATGCTGATTTTTCGCTGAAGCGTGAAAATGAAGCAAACAAAGAAAATACTATCGACGATGACCTTGGGGTAAGCAAATTTTTCTTGATCTAATACATGTACATCTTTGATTATGAGAAATATCGAAAATAATAGTTTGGCCTGATTTAAATTGCAGGGTGATGCGATTTTTCCTGTTTAAATTACTCTTGTATGAATAAAAACCGACGAAAGGTCTACATCATTACGATAAATGGATGCTTAAAAACAAATTAAGCTAGCAAAAATTTAAAAACATCAATATATCGAAATGATATTAACAATCCATAAAGATGATTAAAATGTTTTCATGTTAAATAAATGGATATACCTGTAAGACCATTTAAATTTACAAACTTAAGATTTAACTTTTAATGTTTATCGCTCTAATAAATTTTATTTTTCTGAGCGCTGAAATGTCTTTTGACAACTTTTCTGCTGAGTATTGGTTTTGATAAATTAAGACGTGAATCAAAAATTTTAATTTACAAACTTATATTTTAAGTATACAAATACAATGAATAAGTTAACTCAAATATCCTGCTGCTTAAATTGCACATGTCTAGACAATGACTATTTTAAATGTTATATAGTTTACTTTCTTTGTTTTAATCAAGAACGACAACGAAGGAGATCTGGACAATGCTCATGATTACAAGGTGGTGGGGGTAAAGGGCGACTCTAAGGCTGTCCACGACAAATACAGGAAAGACCACGTGAGTAGAAATACAATGTCATGCTTGTATGATGTACTCAGTCTTCCCTTACCACTGAATTATGTGATCATGGAGTAAAAATATTGGTTGGATTCTTAACAGATTAAGAATGCCCATACTGATAACACAGAAGCTGGAATACAAGAACAGGAGGAGGAATGTGATGATTACTATCACCAAATAGAGATGGCTATCAAACATGGCCGAAAACCGGAAGACGTTCCAAAACCGGATGTCGATTGTGAGGTAAAACAAACATGTTATATACAAAATAAAAAAAACCATTGTTGGTGTGTTAAAAAACCCAATGATATTTAAGCTAAATTAATCAAAAATTAATATACATGTATTTAAATATGGTTTTGATTAAATATGTGCATAAAGACAGGCCCTCACTTCCGTTCGAAAGTGTTCCATATGCCTAAAGGTAAGTACATGTAAATTATATGCCTAAAGGTAACAAGTAAATTAATCAGTAACGCACAGAACCAATAATCTCTTAAAGATAAATCAGAGGAATTAATTGAAATAGGTATGGACAAAAAAAAAACATACATGTAGCAAAATGTGTGCTACCTAACACGTCACGTGACGGGAATCTTTTTACCTGGGGTTAGAAATCACGTGGTGAATTATAATATTCAACAGGTCAAAGTTTACCGTTTACAACGTTAGAAGAAGATGTGTTGTTTTTTTTTGTCGCATGAGCGCATGTTTGTCTATTGATCTCATTTGAACATACATTGTGATGTAAGCTTATCTATATAAATATAAAAGAAAAGAGAACAATAGACAAACATGCGCTGACTGTGAGTTAAGTCTGTAAAAAAAAAAAAGTGGACGTCCTCTTTATTCTATGAAGGTTCAAGAAAATGTAATGACCCCTACCTTTGAAAATGACTTCGGTCTTTGTATAAACATGTATAACCTTTACATTAATGTAATTGCATAAAGTTGCAGACGTTAAGACATTGGCAATTCCTACAATTTAAAAAGAAATATGCCATGATTTTTAAAATTAATTCTGTCGCTATTTTTAAATGTCCTTAAGTGCAGTCATTCTTTAAAGCTTATATAAAATTATCTTTAAATTTAAAAATTCATTTTGAAGATTTATCCGAAGGAAAAAAGAATGAATGGAAGATCTAAACGATTCGCCACCTTGAATCCCGGTGTATGGGATGGAGGGATCGTGCCTTTCTTATTTGATGCCGAGTCCATGTCTGGTAAGTACATTTATGTAGTTCAAATATTTCGATTTAAGGTTGTGAAAAGTTGCGTTTTAGCGTCGGTTTTGATAAGTTTGCTAGTTCGACAATGTATTAAATGATACATGATGTACTCGAAGCTGTAGAACTGTAGCTCCAGTGGAAATTCGGGTTGACAGACCGTGGAGCTACAGTTCCATCTATACAAAAAAACCAACTTGGTATATTGTGCACAAAATGTTGCGCACGGTTTTGGCATAATATTTATCTAATTTAAGAAAATATTCTGTGGAAATTGATATCATAATATCCCTGAAACATTTTATTTTACACGTCTTTACTTTATCGGCCTCCAAATATCTTTTTTTTAAACACCCTCACAAGTCCCGTAAAGTGAATGATGTAGTTTGATTATGGGGTAAAAATCTCGACGTGAATTTAACATTATACTTTACTTTCCGAGGTTGGTTAGGGTGCTTAGGAAAACGTTTAAGGCAAGTAAAGGGGTGAATGAGTAGTGAAATATTCTAAGACTTTTTGGTACGAAAATGTTTACAGAATTCATATGTTCTTGAATTAGTTTAAAAAATTTTAAACCGTGCGCAGTTTTTGTGCGCAATAAATATACAATTTTTTTTTGTATGGATGGAACTGTATCTCCACGGAATGAAAGACATACAATCGATGCGGTGTATTGCGTTTTCCAAGCTCAATTTTTAGTTTGATACAAGTGTACTTCTTTCAACAATATAAAACCACAATCTTCTTTTATACGAACAAGACAAGGAAAAGCAGCAGAGTAGGATTCGCGCACACAACCACTATGAGTACTGGACATGTTTGAGGTTCATCCCATACACAGAGACCACTCAGAATGACTATGGTTTGAGTCACAACAATTACCTCAAACACCTCAGCACAGGAGGGTAAATGAAAACAAACCTATTAGTCAATCTTCAAATTCTTAATACGTGGGGGTGGAAGGGGTGAAACATAATCCGTTCAACTACTACGGTATTTCAATGTTTATTTTGATTTTTCCACTGTCATTTTTATAAGCTCTCAAAAAAGTTGGGGGGAGGGGGGGGCAACTCCTTTAAATGTTAACTTTCTGTATAAAATTTATTTTAAAAAAAACCAATCCGTTGCTGAAAGAAAACAGGCCCATGCCCCACCCCCTTTCCTTGGTGTTACGTGTACATTGTATATCCCTAGAACAATAACTTACAAGCTAAAATATGATTTGCGGCAACCTAACTATTTTGAAATGCGTTTTGCTTTATCTTTCTAGATTCTATTGATTTGTTTTAATTTCAAGAAAAAAACACGTGTTTTACAGTGAGTTTTAAAACGTTATTCAGATGCTAATCCGAATAACCTTTCATTCTATAAAAAATGCACACAAACTAGAGTCAAATAGAGTGATGAACAGTTAAAGAAGTTATTTCTGTTTTAGGTGCTGGTCATTTGTTGGCAATCTAGTTAATAAGAACGGTCAAGATATCAGCTGCTGTGGTGACGTAAGTATGAAACATTTCGTTAGGGTTTTTTGGGGGGTTTTTTTGGGGGGGGGGTGGTAAAGTTCACAACTTTTACGAACTTATGATTAATTTCATAGTACCGTAGATGGAATAAATTGATACTTGTACATTGCTGTAATATGCAGGGTCATTTTCGCCCTCTACACTTGCAAACAGTTTTGCCCCGTCTTGAATTCGCCTAGACACAGTCGTGTTTAAAGAGATACTATTTGATACATTGGAATTCGTCCAGTCATAAATTCGCCCACTGACAACGAGGGCGAAAGGGGCGAAAATAAAACGGGGCGAATATTTCCCTGTATACAGTATATACATAAAGAAGTTATAAATCTGAAGGGAAATACAACTCCAAACTGCTCATGATCACTGCTTCATGAAGATGTTTTATACTGTGTAGTTATTTAAATTTTACCGACATGAAATACATTACCGACATATATATAATGTATGCATAATAATAATTATAATTATATTATCGTAGGATGTTTGTGTGCATGAGCTTGGTCATGCTTTTGGGCTAAACCACGAACAGAAGAATCCTCTGTATGATGAATATTTGAGTGTTCATTATAGCAACATTCAGGAAAGTGAGTTACAATTATAATTATACTTAGAACCGTTTTAAATTTGAGTGTTCATTATAGCAACATTCAGGAAAGTGAGTTACAATTATAATTATACTTAGAACCGTTTTAACAAGAGCTTGGACTTTCGGTGGGATATTACTATCTAGTTTACTCATCAAAACAAGCTTTCAAATATTGACCTCCTTTCTTCTAATTCGCTAAGAGAAGCTCATTAATATTCATAGACTGTCAAAACCGGAAAGTTGTTTGCCAAGATCTGCCCAGCTGTGTGAAATTGACGCTGTTTCAGCGAAATATACATCCCTGGATAAGGTCGGACGAGTGTCACTGCGTTCAATGTATTCATATCTATTAGCCAATGGCTGGACAGTAAACAACGAGTAGACCCCGCCTTCATCAAATCAGAGTTTGTCACGTACTACCCAAAGTCCAAGCTAATGTTAAAACGGTTCTATAACTACATGTACTTACTAGCATACATATTTAAAATACTTTATGAACCATTTCTTCATTATATACATGTAACAATGAAATGGCCATCATTTGCAAATCATACATACTGTGCTTTTGCGCATGCCCTAGATATTTTACAGTCAGCTGTTGCATTTACAATACACGTTCCATATTTATACCCGGGAAAAATCTTAAGAGCGAAAATGCGTTTCTTACTGGGGTTTATGATGTGAAAATCTGACAGTTGTTATCCATTCGGAAATTCTCGGGACTACTCGCACAATTTTTCAACATGATCGTCCGGGTATATATTATGTCTTTTGCAATACAAAATACCAGATGAGTATACTTTTCTTTTTGGTGAAGCAATAAAGAAGGGGGGGGGGGGTCAAAACAGAAAAAAACAGGTATTTTTCATTCTAGTGGACGAATGTAGGTTGGACACAAACTAAGGTGTTTATAATATTATCGAAATATTAAGCAAAAAGTGGTGGAAACAGAAACTTGGGACAGAGTATAGAAGATGCTTGGCACGCATGGTTTACAAGGCTTTTCCGTCATTATCCGATGACAGTTGTGGCACTAGCATGCTGACCATGATCTGCTACGCCAACCATGAGATAAACCAGCCGTGTAACTGCAGTTCACAAAACCCATTTTTCAAAACATGCATTATACTTTCATGTTAAATACTAAAATCTGATTGGTTTACACGCAGTTGATAATCCGTTCTATTACCCTCAGCGTAAGCAACACATTTGGCAACGGGTAACATAACGAATTTTTACATGCGCGTAAATTATGCGCGTACGGTTCGCCGTAGAATTCACGACATTTCTATATATAAGCAGTAATTTTTTTTTCTAAAATTAAGACATTCAGTATAATAAATAAATAGTGCCTGTTTATATAACGGTGTTAAGGTGTTCTTTCTCTGTAAAATTATTTTGCTACGATGACACTTTACATCGAATTGTTTTAAGTAATAAAAGCGATATTTATTGTAGGTTACAAGAGTCAGTATTATGAGAGTAACATACAAAGGAGCCGGTTGTTTGGTTATTATGATCTGTCGAACGTGATGCATTACGGAATGTATGTAAGTTAATCTCTAATTAACATATTGCTGCTATATACGTAACCATATACACTAATTTAACTGCTGATAGAGACAAGTAGGGCATATTGCAAATTTAAAAAATCATAAGCAGCATGAAAAGTGTGATGGTTTTTTTCAGAAACTTTTCGTAAAGCTTTATTGATATTCAATATGCCAAATAAATCATGAGAAATTATTTGACCTGTATAATTTATTTTCCATGCTCCGTAGACTTTCACGACTGGAGGTCCAACGATGTCTGTGTTTGATCCTGATCTTGAATATCTTGTGAGGAAAACGGATCCTTTCCAATATTATTTGTTCAGCGAGGTGTCCCAGATCACAGATTGCAAAGGTATATATATACATGTATGGGTTAATATTATAAAAGTTTATGTATTATATTAAAGACAAGACTTAGAGCTAGTATACTAGATTCCTTATAATTGTTTGAAATCTTTTTACGTTCTACGGAATTGTATATCATTAAACAAATTAATAAATTACATGTAATTGTAAAAAGTAAGTAAAATTCACTAAATTACTGTTCATGTACATCAGTACGCTAGCTAAAAGAAACAGCCAAATCGCCTCCTATGGGAATTTGAGTCTGACATCATCATGATTATTTCGTGCAGTCCGTGATTTTTTCCTAGGTCACTGTAGTTTTCGACCAATTGATGAACGGGGCGTGTAGATTTCAGTCTGGCTGTTTCTATAGAGGTATGAATTAACTATAAGTTTCCGTAAGAAATAGAGGGAATCATACTCGGTAGATGTAAATTTATACAAATATTTACATCTACCGAGTATGATTCCCTCTATTTCTTACGGACTAAAATCTACACGCCCCGTTAATTGATTGGTCGAAATCTACAGCGGCTGAAACTGACAGGACTGAAATCGACACGCCCTGTGTATCTATTGGTCGAAGCCTACAGCGACCTAAGAAAAATCACGGACTGCACGATATAATCATGATGATGTCAGACTCAAAGTCCCACAGGAGACGATTTGGCTGTTTCTTTTCGCTTATGTACGTTAACAGTAATTTAGTGAATTTTACATACTTTTTATTATCAAGTTATTAATTAGTTAAAAGAAAGATGTAAATATAAACAATAAAATGTTTTCTATGATGATTCATGCGGATTATGAAGGAAGCGACCATTGCATAAAAAATTTACATAACCCGCTAACGCAGGTTATGTATTTTTTCTGCAATGTCGCCACCTTCATATCCCACATGAATCACCAAAGAAAGCATTTTATTGTTTAAATATATACAAATCATAATATATTACTCTTTACCTAAAATTAAAATAAAATTGGCTTTGATTAACAAATGTAAGTTTACATATTAAAGTGGAACTTATAATCATCAAATTAAAGCAAAATATTTTTCTTGTACTTAAGATCTTTAGGAATTGATCCCAATATCTTTGATAATGTACATGTAAATTGTTACAATATTGTTTAATTTTTAAATTTACTTTATGATTTAATTTAACTTTTTATTAAGGATTAAGGTGCAGCGATTTTTCACTGACCTGTGACAATTCTGGTTACCAAGCTTACATTAAAGACCAATGCACCTGCCGCTGTCCAGAAGGACTTGATCCAGCTATGGGATGTCGCACGCGCTATGACGGAGGTACACCGACAGAATTACTGTGATACATGTATATTCGTTGTTGAGTGAAAGGGGTGTTGCTAAACGGAAAACGAAACGGAAAGCGTAACGGAACGGAAAACGGAAAATATAATATCAAGATTATCGCTACTTTGCATCATTTGTTCATAAGATTTTCCGTTTTTCATTCCGTTCGATCCGCTTTCCGTTCCGTTTTCCGTTCCGCCTTTCAGCAACACCCTAAATCAAAGTGGTGGCGAATAAAAAGTTTGCTTTCATCAAATAAATTGTAGTTTTTATCGGTAGAGTAAAATTTTTAATTTGAATGTAGGATAGACAAAAATCAAGCCATTTTTTAAAATTGAAATTTCATTTTAAAAGGAAACGTTTACTAAGTTCCACTAAGTTTTCTTTGGTCAGACTATAACACTTATTCCAGCATTTCCCCAAAAGCAACATTTGTATCATTTCAGACCGAATGCTAGCTTCCAAATGGCCGTCTGACTCCTTTACGATTCTCGGTACACAGACCACTGGTTGTCCAAGTGGATTTTACGAAGGCGGTCTCACTCAGCATCACAAGGATACAAGCCAAGATCATGTCAGTTCTATATTTAGTGCTGATGTAATATCTGAACCGACATTTACGACATACAACTTTTGTACAAAGAAGAAAACGGACAAAGATGCTACTTCATTGAGTTGGCCAGCAGGAAAATACTGCATATACCAACAAGACGAACAGTGTCCTGCGGGTAATTCCATTGTTGATGAAAAAATACTAACAAATAAAATGGTATTAGAAAATTCTTTAATTTTGGGGGGTTTCTTTTGTACTTCATAGGGTTTACTTCGGGATACATTCAATACGATGATTTGGAAAACCCTTCTAACATTTCCGGAATTCTTCCTGATGGACAGTTTGAAAGTGACTCAAGGTTCTATTTCTGTTGCCGTAGTGACGGTTCGACCTCTTCACCAGTAAACCTGCCCTCCGAGGAACCTTTCATCATGTTTCCGTCTACAAGATACTGTCAGGAAGTTACAGGTTTGTCTGTTCATAGAATAAAAATGTGTGACTCAATATCTTTTAGTGTTTTTTCTCAACAAGAGCTTACTGTAAAAAAAATCATACGAGTTAAATACTAGACTTTGACTTATTGACTATTAAGTTGTTCAAATTTGACTTCATTTTGAATGTGAGTTTATATTTCCAATTCGTTTTAGGAATGAAATCAAGTAGACAATTCTTAAGGATAAAAAACGACAACGAACTATTGCATACGAATGGAGATATACCATACATGACGATTAGTTACACAGTTAACTACAAACTATACTTCTGTTACTACACACCACTGGGATTCGGTGAGAGTCTTTTAGAACCATTTTAACAAGGCATTGGACTTTCAGTTGAACGTAACTGTCTATTTTCTGCGTCAAAACAAGATAAAAATGACGCTGGTTTCAAGCGAAATATACGCCAATCGCGTAGTCTTAGCTCGAAAGCCAGACAAATCTTGTTGATTTCAAAGAGCCATGGCTGAGTGGCCAACAGTGAAATAGACAGGCCAAGGTCACATTGCTGTTTGACACAACTACCCAAAGTCCAAGCTCTTGTTAAAATGGTTCTATCAATGTTTATTTTTATATTTCAGATAATTTTTATCAATAAACGAATTTTGTTAAACATATTGACATTTTCAATAGCAGACGTTTCAAACTTTGATATATAGTTGTTTAAGTATACCGTCGTTTTCGAAATTTCTACAGACGTCGACTCAACATCTTATTCAAGATGGCCGGCGGAACCGTTTTCTTTGATACAGGCGTCTACAGGGTGTCCTAAAGGTTTTGAGTCGGGGCAATTTGTGGAATACTCCTATTACTCCTCGGTTTCGTCTGATACACATTCCGCTCTGACATCATCAGACCAATCATTACAATATCAATTCTGTACAAAACCCCAGACTACCCCTATAGGAGAACAAACAAAGTGGGGACCTGGTTCTTACTGTATCATCAGATCTGGAGGGAGTTGTCCTGAAGGTAATCATTCATCCTACGACGCCTAGAGGTTTTTTTTCATATATTTCTGAGCTTGCATTCATGATTTTGTTTGTTGTTTGATTGTACCTTTTCTTCATGGAGCTTTTGCTTTTATCCCTTGTTCTGATGAATTGAATTTGTTTATTATTATAATACTTCATCGCTTATACTTCATGCCGCTTATTTGCACATTCATAAGACCAATCTGAGATATATTAACATTTATATAAAAGCAATCAGACCAAACAATCTCATGTGTACAATTTTAATTTTAATAAGTCACTTTATTTAAAAGAAATTGAAAAATACTTGATTTTGAAACTTAAATAAAAATTTTGACAGTTAAATGCATATATGAGATTGCTGATGTATTTGTTTTTAACACAGATGTAATAAACTGTTTTGCAATACCATGTCGCTTCTTTGATTATCATTGGAACTGTATATACTGATACTTGAGCAATTGTTCACTTGTGATTTAATCAAAACGGCAACATAGGTAAAAGTATTTAATTTTTATCGTTAACTATTCACTATCTTTGATAGGATTCAGTCAAGGATCAATATCTCTGGTGGATAGCCAGCCCCCATCTGATATCTCTGGATCCCTCCCTGATGGATCCTATGATGATAGCGTGACTCTCCAATTCTGTTGTCGAGCGGATGGCTTCACTAGAAACCCGCTTCTAATTCCAAACAAAGAACCCTTCATTTTGTTCAAAGAAACCTCATCATGCCAGAACGTTGATGGTAGTAAAAGCATAATCATGCATTCGCTTGGCAAATGTAACAATACATGTGTTTAGAAATCAATCTGCAAATTATTAAAGCAACTTTATTGATATTCATTTGATGCAATTAGTTGCAAACAAAATAAACATGGACTGTTGCAGTATTTTTATTTGAACATTGATATATACGCAATAACTCAGAACCAGGAGTGTTGATTCATCTTGGACGTAAAACTCGGACAATCATTTGCACCTTTTCATTTAGATATGAGCTTTGAGGAAGAAACATACACCGTAGGTACAAAAGACAATGTTCCGACAACATCTGGACATATTCCGAAACTTTATGCCAGATCATACGGAAAAGTCGATTTCTACTTCTGTTACTACTATCCAACAACCTATGGTAAGATTTAAATTGCTTTAGATCATTTTAGATTTTGTGTCAGAACTAATTTTATAATGATTCTGCATAATTACCGTATATCCGGGTTTTTTCGCGTGTCACAAATTTGCGAAAATGGGGAAAATCTGTAACATTTTTAATTTGCGTCAGTCATTTTTTGCGATTTAAAAGTTTCTCATAAAAAGTGATACAGGATATAATTTCTGCGTATTCGATTATTTGCGATTTGAAAGAGGTCGCGAAAAAAGCGAAAATTAGATCATCGCGAAAATTACCCGACATACGGTATACTTGCTTATCGTTGTGAAGACATATGCGGTTGAAACTCGAATTTAACTGTCTCACTTAAATATATTATAAGAAGTGTGACATGTGTTAATAATATTTTTTTTTTCATTTTTATTTATCATAATACATACGCGTACCATGATAAATTTCAATTTCATAAATTCGGATATTTACTTTTTTGATCAGACTGTGGAGAAACTATCCATCTGTCAACGACCGGACAAACCGCTGTCGACATTTCCAGTCCTCAATACCCCTTACCGTACCCCTCTGGAAGAAAATGTTACTGGAACATAATAGTGAGTAATGCAACTTAATCGAATGAATCTCAACCTTAACAAAAGACATATATTGGTAAAATAAAACAAATAATGGATTCTTTTATATCATCACTGATTATCGTCCTCGCCTAATCAATTTTGTTTTTATTAATAGAAAAAATGTAAATAAATTATACTCTATGCATCAAATACATGTAGTTTAAGGTGGCTCACTACACCTTGAAATATTTTCTCAAAGCAGCAGAAAATTACTTGATTACTGAGTATGATAGATATCATAATAAATAAGAAGTATTTAAGTCAAATAGGCAAAAAAATGTGCAATTTTGGATGAAAAGTTACATTTTCAAAAATTTAATTTAGGAAACATGAACAAAAGCTCCAGGCGGATTCGAACTCATGATCTGCGGTTTAGCAGCCCAATACTTTAACCACTGAGCTACGACGATATACAACCCATTTGAACGATATAAACATTTTAACAAAACATTTAAATCGCCATCTTGTGACGTAGTGTCTTAAAAAGTATAAATCTAGGTGTAGTGAGGTACCTTAAGTATGTAAAAACACATTTTTTTTTCATGTATAGGCACCACTTGGATCCAAACTTAAACTTGACTTGGATGATTTTGATATTGTGGCTAATTCAGATGGAACATGTGAGGATAGACTGGAAGTAAGGCATTCACTTCCGGGGCAATTTGGATTAAGGTAAGTTGGTTGCAATTTTTTTTTTAAGTCCGATCACATGTTTCGAATAAAAAAACATGGCATAAAGGAGAATTATTTTCGTCTAGACATGTACAGTTAATATGATGTAATAATCCCTCTGAAGTCAGGAATGAATTTTCCATCCTTGAATTACCATCAAGTTTCTGTACAATTGAATATAATTGTAGTGCAGATTATGTTGAAATAGTCCTAAAAGACTCATTTTAACCATAAGTTAGGGTTATATTAATTGAGAATATTACAGTAACTATCACTGAGAAACAGTAACGTAAAAACTAAGAAATTGTTAGTAATTGATGTCTATGAAATAAATGAATTACAGTTATTGTGGAGACAGATTTCCGAACACAATTATTACTGAGGAGAATCAGTTAGGTTTGACCTTTGAAACCAGTCTCCGTAATTCTGCAAAAGGATTTTCTGCTCGAGTTACTTTGATTAAAGGTATGCAATCCAAAAGCTCCAAATTTATAAAACATAATCCCAACTAAAACGGCAAAAATGCACTCTGTCATGAAAGAACTTTGAAATATATATATTGATTCCTTTCTTAATCGCACAGAAAATGATTCCAGCTTCTGTTACACCAACAACGGAGAAAACTACAGAGGAACCGTTGATATCACCAGACGGTTTGCCAAATGTGTACCTTGGTCAGAAGTCAAACACTGTTTAAGTAGCACATACAACCCAATGTAAGCATTCAACAATAGAAATATCACAATATCTAATAAGTGTTCAGCAATGCACCTGATAAAGTTGTAGAAACTTTTCACGTACATATGGAACGCTATCAATATGGATATTTAAATTCGAGACCGAAATCGATGACATGGTATAATTATAATATAATT